>JAODKN010000093.1:25541138-25565282 GCA_026774425.1 Petrocephalus zakoni | reverse complement strand
CTGTGCTGTGACCCTGTACTTGGCTTTCTGAGTGGCAGAAGCATCCTCAAATGATCCCTTAGTAGAAAGGGAGACACCGTCGCATCCGAAAAGCTGAGGCCAATGGGCTCATGGGACCGAAAAGTCACTGCTGAAGCGAGTCATGATTTCTAAAGCGATGTCAGCGCTCATATATCACACATTTAAAAACAAAAAGAGAGAATCAGTTTATAACAAAATAATGAGCCAGATCACCTACAATGCATACCAGTCAGCTTACACACAACAGGTTCCTAAGGCCACATGATATCACCCATTATTGATATCTTTGTCCATATGTCACTATTGTAGCGGACATGGAGCAATAAAACAAGGATGTTGAACTTCATATCCTGGCAATGCTATTCAAGAGTTTGTCTCCACCCAGCGGTCACAACGTGTAATAGTCATTTCGCGAGACTCTGATGCCGTAACAGGATTATCCGGGCCACCTACATTCTGAAATCCCCGCGGGTCACGGACAATTACACGGAAGTAATGACTTCTAACTTTACATCTTATTTTAATAGTTAGCTTACGGCTGCGAGACCTAGATCGGCTTCATAAATTAAAAAAATTGATCAGATGCAGAGTCTTTTGCTTCAATCTGAAAATCGTTCTCTTCGCGCATTTTATATATGTCTTTATTATATTATATTATATTGTATTATTATTGTTTCTCTGACTGCATTCTTTGGGGATAGTAACCCTTGAAAGGAGAGAAGCGGACAAATATCGTTTGAGCTGTATGAAGAAGCATACAGTGTAATGATATGAACAATTTCACATTGCATGAGCCTTCTTGGGATCAAAACCCATCTCAACCTGCCAGTAATGTGATTTTCGCCTCCTGTATAGACGGGTTACCTGGGTGAAAGAAGGACGAATTTAATTGAATAATTACAATGACGGCATTATAATACAGTACATAGCACGATTCTCGATCGATAATAAAGTAGGAAATTGCTTTATAAATAATTCCCTTTTCGACAAGAAAACTGTTGCAAAAATGAATATGACTCAATGTGTGCATTTATTAAAATGAAGAACCAGACAGAAGGGTCTTTTTCTCCCACAATTTAATGTTTAACGTAAAAAGAAGACAAACTCTTCCAGGTATGAAAAAATAAGACAAATCTCAAATCAAGTGCACTTTGACAAACATCAGTGTCTTTGTCAGCAGGAGAGGTTAGAAGTTAACATAAATTAAAAATATATAAATTAAATTTCATTGTAAGGCTTCAGGGTTGGGCGTTGGATAAGAAATACAGAAAAATAAACCGTGTGCTATGTCCTTTGAGCCGAAGCAACCAAACACCTTCATGCTGAGGCTTGGGCCGTGCCATAAGGACACGCATTCTTCCACATGGCAGGACTCGTGGCACAAATGACTACAGCTATGAGGTTCCTCCAGGACGTTAAATAGACTCTTGGGACGCAGGAATCGGAGGACAAAATGGAGGGAAAGTGATGGAAGGCGTTTTGATTTTATCAGAGCAAAAACGCTAACAAGCTGCTGTGGCTGTAAACAAAGGATGAAGATAAGATGGAACATCAGAACCAAACCACAACACTTCACCCATCCTAGTGGGTCCTGCTTTCCAATACCAGTCAATCCACTAGGCAGCAGCCTAGGGCACCATGTTCGGAGGGGGGGGCACGGACTTAGCCAGCCAGCCTCGCTTTGTCTCGGGAGGTGCAGACTTGGCCACTGCGTGGGTTACAACCGGTATTGCTGTAATCCCTCATCGCTGGAGAAACACCGGCCTATGTCATTAATAATTCATTCATAATTAATCAAACGATTAGAAACTGATTGCGGGAAGGTGGGGGGGGGCTTCTCCATGACCTTTGACCTCCCTCCCTCCCTCCTTGTCTCATACAGACACAGGATGAACACTGCTAATTGGTATTATTTTCATCTGCCTGATGATTATGGGGAGCGGTCGGTCAAGGGAGCAGACCCACTTGTGCTGACTCAGCCAGCGTTCCTCTAATGTTTATTTAATGTCAGAGCGATGCCGAGGACTGACTGCTTCTGGGCAGCGGGGCTGCCTGTGCAGGAAATGCCCCTGGAGCGGAGGGAGCTTGGTGCAGGACAGGGAGGCGTAAACGGCGCTAATCTGACAGCTACATTAATCACGCAGAGGTGGAGCGTGCAAAATACCGGGCCTGGTATTTGTGAGGTTATGTGTGTGTGTGTCATTGTGCAGGCAGGATTTGATGCACACAGCAATGATACACAGATGCAAAACAAGAAATAATCCCATCCATCTACAATATTCCTCGCAGACGACACCAGGAAAAGCAATACAATGCTTTTGGCAAGTGTTACATATCACGTTACCAAAACACTATAACAAGTGGACGGGGGAGGCAAATATTTTGACAGTCTGGCATGAACATTCACCATTATTACAAAGATGTTCTGGGTGCGAGCTTGCAAGGAAACGAACAAGAATACTCTTCTGTCAAAATGATGGCGTACTCACAGAACCGTGGGACTTGAACACGAGGAGGAATTTTATAAAGCCACTTGCCGTGGACATAGCAGGGCGGCGATCTCTCAGCGAGACGGGAAAGACGCGACCTCGGTAGAGCCGCACAAACGGTTCATCGGCGAAGCCGCCCGCCGGCTTCCGTGGGGCTCACCATCTGACACACAGGACCGTCCAAGGGCAAGAGCCTTCATGCGTGACGAGGAACCAAAGGAGATCAAATAGGAACGGAAACAGACAGAAGCCGCTCAACAGCAGGGGGCGGTCTTTCCTACACCTACCGGCAGGGGATCATCGCAAAGGGTCACAAAACATTTATGAGAGTTGACTTTTAATGCACAGTCTCACAACACAGTAGGTTTGTTCTATTAAACATAATCTAATCAGTAATTTGAAACCTAAGGCCAAAATCAGCACAATGATACCGCAGTTCAAGGCAGGAGGCTTAAGGAATGAATTTCTGCTATACACACAAATATAGCTCTGGGTACTCCAAACAAACACAAACTTCTGTAACTCGCTATCACTCAGCTGAATGTGCTGACTGCTGTGCTCTGGGCCAACAGTGACACAATAACTTCTATATAAGTTTCCTGGCTTCTTTGCATGGAAAAAATCCTTTAAATAATACATATTCTTGCTTTTATAATAATGTTCAAGAGTTCATTAACTGAGAGGTAGGGCTTTCGGCTTTAGACACCTATATATATATATATATATATATATATATATATTTATATAACTGAAGCAAATGTTAAGCCTATAAATAACCACTGCGTCCCCCGCAGTGAATGCATTTCTGCAAATCTTAGGGTTATAAATAGGTTCTCCCACCCTCACAACAGTGCCAAATGGACCTGATGTTACTCACACTACAGCCCCGAGGACCCACTGAACAATCACACGACACCAAGCTGTGGTCCGAAGCGCACGGCCTCAGGATTGGCCCACAGCGACATTCCGCGGCACGCTGAGTCATCCTAAGGAGAAGATTCATTACTACATGTCATGCAAGATAAGAACGGTGGCGGCCATTAGCGGCCCGCGTGTAGCGGGAGTGCAACGCCATGATGTCGGGAATGGGGCCTGATGCAGAACGGAGCGGGGCGGCTGGTGCCTCTCTACACCGAGATTTACGGCTGCGAGTGCTTTTATCCACATTATGAGCCATCGATCAACCTTTTCCGTGCTTTTTGCGTGCATTCCTCCCGGAAAGACAGACTGCTAAATGGTGCCCGTTACTTGAATTTATATTCTAAAGTCTACATACTACTGATATATATAGAACACACACAGGAAGAGCCAGAGAATACAGAGGACTAGCAGAAACACCTGGACCTTTAGTGTATCGATTAAATAGTCACTCTGTGAAGCACGTTTTAGTTTAGTGTTAGTGTAAATCAACACGAGAAGGAATAAAAGACACAGAAGAGCGTTCATATATATCAACATTATATTGGTGATGATATCTAATGAAGTCTTGGCTCCTTGTTGGCTCCCTCACTCTAGCAAAACCCCCTCCAGTGGATATGAAAATGCCCCCAGGCTTCGATCACCGCTGAAATCAGATCTGACAACTGAGATGGGCAAAGCTGGCCAACCGCCACGGAGCACAGAGCCGGGCATCCGGTCCAGGCCGCCTGGCACATAAGCCGCCTGCACCCGAGTGCAGTGCATTGGCGTACATCAGCCGGCACTCCGCTCTCCTCCCAATGCCGTGGTTTACCACACAGCAGAAAGGTCTGGAGTCCCCCTCGCTGAGGCAGGATGGATGAAAAGCACAAAGCGAGCTCAGAACATCCGAACGGGGCCATCCTGACACAGACACCATTATTTATGAGCTGGTGGCATATGTCCTTTTTCGTCTAAGTGTGACGCTCGGCTGTCCGAGCCACGATAGCCTTCCGCACCCGTGCGGGCGAGGTCAGGGTCTCTGCTAAAATCGTGGAGGTCAGCTTGATGTGCATAGAAAAGTCCTGTAACATAAGATCACTCTTACTGAAGGCCCCAGTGCTCAACTCCAGCAGTTATGGTAAGGCAGGCAGGGTACGGAGTGCGATGGTGAGTAAGACACCAGGCGGCCGTAAGGCAAGGACTCGGCGGGGGGGGGGTTGGTGATCAAGGGTCCCATCACTGAGGGTCGGTCACATCCAATAGCGACCAATGCGCTCTGACGGATGGCAGTGACTGGCAGCCAACTGTGAGTCTGTCTATCCTGAACTACTGCGAGTCACAGAAGTGTAGATACGTTATATCTTGAGGGCGGTTGTGCCGGGGGGGTTGCACCAGGAAACTGCTGCATAAAATTGCATTAAACATGGAGCTGGGCGCACTGGGTAAGAGGGGGTCACCGAGGCTGCATCAAAGCCAGCGGGACGCTCGGTACTGCCGACAGGAGAGTGCGGCCCACCCAGATGTGACACCCGAAGGCTATGGGAAGGTTTGCGAAGGACTGACACTGCAAAGCAAAAGCAGTCAGGAGCCACGCTTCAAAGTAAGCTTAAGACATCAACCGGAAGACCTAGAGGGGCAGGTTGGAACCAGACAGAGGGAATGGAGCTGACCTTCCTGGGGAAATGCGATTGGCTGTTGGGTGTGTATCTATGCATGCCTGGCCCGATTCTGAACCTTACAGAACCGTGGCAGTTAGGGGGAAGCACGCCTTCAGCTTTCAAACCACAAGCTCGTGCTTCCAAAGAAAACACCCACCTATATTGTGTCAAAATTTGAAAAGAAAAAAAAAAAAAATTCTGCTCAGGTAAAAAAATTTTGAACAGTGGGCAAAAAAATTTTTAGTCAGAGGGGGATTTTTCTACCCTGAAATGGTCTGGGCACCAGGACATTCTTGGAGGACGCTCGCGTCTCAGTGGCACAGACCTGGGAAGGTGCAGTGACCTTTAGGCGAGAAATGGCACATAGCACGCTCACTGCAGGTCAATGGCAGCTTACTCTCTTCTGGGAGAGATTATAGACTGGTCAGTGGTCATTGTACATACGGCCTTTATTTATTCATTTTGGAAATGAGCTTTGACATCATAACCATCCGTTAAAAGATGGGACAAGGTAGCCTGGTTATCTGTGGCAGTGGGCAACTCTAAAGTTATTGTGCTATTCTTTGATGATTGCATCGGCATAAATACTCCATTTCCACTACATGGCTGAACTGGTCTCTAATCTCATGCACAAGATACTCTGAAATAAATGAGCTTTAAGGGATACTGTCAACTGCTAGCTGCAGCAATCACACCAGCCAGTTAGCAAACACCCACCACAAAGTTAATATAGCAGGTTTGGGGAAATTAGTGCTGGTCTGCAAACAGTGTGGCACTCGAAGGGAAGGCCGAAAGGGAAAGCTTTCCAAACTGCAAAAGGATTCTCCAGCAAAGGGTGTTTCTGAGATATCCGTGCAGGAAAACTTGAGTGATCTCCCAATCTCACGCAGAATAATGACAATTGGAAAGGCTACTGAACTCGAACACTCAAAAAGGAGCAGGAAACCGACAGGAGGCTTCGGAAGCCTGGCAGTGGGACACCTTGTGGACAAAGGAATGAGGGGGGTGGGCAGGCAGCGGATGCATGCACCGTGAGCTTCCCTCATTGGCTCCCCGCCGTTGACATGGGCGGAGCTTCCTCTTGACAGGCCAGCAGGTGAAATGGGGGGGGACGTGTACGAATGAAGGCGCTGGCATGGCGATTGGTCAGTATGGGTATGCTGGGTAGATGATTGGGGGTGCACTGGCCTGGCTGGGTGCTGGGAGGTGGTGCCCCCCCCTGCGAGAGGCAGAGTAGGAGAGATGCCAGGGGCTCTCATTTGGTCTTTAACTTGCCCTCCCGGCCCAGGCGCTCGTTGAGCTGGCACAGCTGCCTCAGGAAGCCGTCGTTGGGGCCGATCTCCCGTTTCTGCCGCACCAGCGAGAGCGCGGTGCGGACGTCCATCTTGTGGCGCAGCATGAGGTAGGCGATGACCAGCGTGGGCGAGCGGCTGTAGCCCTCCCTGCAGTGCACGTACACCTTCCCTGGCGGGGAGAGAGATCCCAGCGAAGGATCAGCAAATCTGCCTAGGCAAGCAGCTTCGGAGCCCGCAGATGGAAATGTAGCCATGACCTCAATAACAGATGAGCAATGTCGCCCGAGGTCGACGCCCCCCTCTGACACTTCGCTGCCCCCCTCCCCCTTTCCCTCGCATTCATTATCGACCCCTTGGCACCCCCTGAGGATTTCCCCTTGCCAGGTCTTGTGGCGCTCCGCCGCATGCTCGACTCCTCGTGTTTCTGGAGTCGAAGCCCTCAAAGCGACATCCCCCTGCAGCTGGCCGACACCCCGATCCCCCACTATAACCAGGATGCTACCCTGTCGCCCTCCTCGGTGAGACCGGTCCAAAAGCATGTTTGTTTCGGGACTGATTTACTGCCCCGGACTCCTGCTGCCAGAAGGCCGGGAATTAAGACGCTCCATAATTGCTCTTTTGTGTCAACGATGGGCATAAAATCCATGCAGATAAATAGCCAGGTTCAAGCCTGTGTCTGCACCAATTAACGGCGTCATTCTCTGACGCCAATAGGATGTAAATTTAGGAGTGGGCGCACAGAGCCATCTTGCCGCTCCAAAACTGAATCGCCTCCTTCGCAGTACAGAGAGGAGAGCTTCCCGCGGCGAGTCTGTATATGTGATGATCCTGCAGATGCTGTTCCTCCTCTTGAAGCATTGCGCCTGGTTCTCCTACAAGGAGCCAGGATCCGGGCTATTCCCGAAGGCCCCTTTGTTCCGCTATAAATCACATCCGTTTTTTAAATGATAAACAATCTGAACAGACTCTGCTGGAAAATGGGTTACTCTGCTCCTCGCTGCTTCTCGATAAAAACCTCGGCCGATCGCGTTTTGCGAAGACTTCATAAGCAAACTGACAGAGACCTTGTTTGTGGAGATGACCCAGCCTGTTACCTCCACCCCGCCCCCCGAACCAGGACGACGACTCCAGAGTGACTTCTTCTGGGTTTATGAAGCTGCAGCATGTGCTAAACGCTTCAACAGTAATGGTTCTTTATGCTCAACGCCGTATCAGGTGCCGTGTTCCTGGACAGGGCTTACTGCCGCTTACCCTTGCCATCCTTGTAGGCCAGAGCCTTGTCGATGAAGTCCGCACCCTCCTCGAAGAAGGCACTGAGGTCGAAGTGCTCCGTGTCGTTGGCCTTCATGCCATGGTAGGTGATGCCGGTGCCGGCGTAGAACTCGGCGTTGGTGTTCACGTGCATGAAGGAGTTGCCCTCGGCGGCGTTGAGGATGTGTGTCACTCCCAACCGCTGCAGTCTCATCGAATTCTGAGCCACGAACCTACGGTAGAGGAATCAGTGAGCAGCAGGGAGGAACGTCACACAGCAGCCTGCACACAGGCAAGCCAGGCACGGAGAGGGACAAGGAAGGACACTGCTTACACACTCCTGAGGATAGGACAGCTTTAACCTGGGAAGCCAAAGGCCATTAGGTAATTGAAAAAAAAATTTACAAATAGGGCTGAGTGTAGGTCAGCGCGATAGTGATCTGTGCCCATAACCAGAATTCAAATCCCATGGTCAGCAGAGGAATCATATCGCTGTGGGGCCCTTGAGCAAGGCCTTCAACCCCAACTGCTCCAGGCACTGACTGACCCTGCTCTCTGATTCTCACTGGAATGCCCATTTAGACAAAAGCATCTACTACGTAAATACATGTAAAATGATCAGCTGAGAATAATATTGCTGTAATCTATCTCTAAGGTAAAGGCTTGGGAACCATCTATCGGCCACACTCAGTTGTCCTATGCAGGGTCACAGTGGTCTGGAGCCTATCCCGGAAGCTACAAGAGCAAGGCAGCGAATAACCCAGGAGGGGGAGCCAACCCATCGCAGGGCAGACACACCATTCACACATACAGATAATTTGGCAACTCCAATGCAAAGAGGCTTCCAGGGGAAGCCCCACAGGGATAAAATGCAAACTCCACACAAGTTGTGCCAAGGCTGAGATTCAAACTCTGGTTTCCAGCGGTGTGAGGCAACTAGGCCAGCCGCTGCACCACCGAACATCCCAATTTGGAAACCATTTATCAAAAAATTTAAATCTTGCAACTGCTTACAATACAGGTTTTACTGGACAGCCAGTCCCATGTGATGTACTGCTTTATAATTTATCTTCCAAAAAACATTCCTCAGCACCCTTAAATCTAAGTTTCTTTTAATACCAATACTAATAAAATAAGAACCATAATATGTTCGACTCTTTTGTTCAATTGTTATATCGAAGCATCATATTTAAATTTTATGTTTAAGTTCGATTATGCTAAATCTTTTTACTCAATAGTTGTGATAAACCATAATAAAAAAGACTCCACTTTGCTAAATATACTCCGCCCCAGAGACAAGTATTGTTACCCAGTCAGATTTAATTAGCAAATTACATACATTTAATTTCTTATACAGCCACCTATCTTCCATAATGACTACAGGGACAGAGAGTCTGCAACCGAACCCAGGAAGAGCAAAGTCCAGGCTTGGGGCATCATGGAGGGCAAGAAAAGTTAATCAAAAGGCAGACACTATGTGCAATTTAGAGGCACTGTGTTTCTGGGCGGTGGGAGGAAACGGTCATGTCTGCTGGGCCTTCAGCATGGGCCTCATCTCCCAGCTCCAGGGGAGCTGCACGCTGCACGCTGCACGCTGGCAAACCCGGCACTGTGACCCAGAAAACAACGGATGAAGTCCTATGTACCTGTACTTGTGCAAATGACCAATAAAGGATTTATCATCATCACAAAACAGCCCGAGAGGTGCGAGGTAATGGTACTGCCCACTGAGCCTCCTCTCCGTCCCATTTCCGATACTAGGTTTTCATTACTTAAGGAGGTGCAGCACCTGACACGAATGACATTTACAGCCGTGGCAGGTCTCTTTCGCACTTTGAAAAATGGTGGAGATCCAGAAACTTCTTACAGAAAGACTCCTGGATAAGCGCATGAGTAGTGCAAGGTGCCATCTTACAGAAGCGCATTCCTAAATGACATCACCAATCTCGTCAGATGTTAAAGCCGGAATGTCACATGGAAACAGTTTGAGCGTGTCTTTAAATCCACACTAACGCTGCCCCCCCTCCACCCTTAGCCTGTCTGTCTGGGCATTGAGCTTGATGGGAATAAATCTCTGAGCCACTTTTAGACAGCAGAGATGTCTGTCTAAGCTGGCAGCCCTGGGGAAACAGCAGAGTGTTCCAGACTCGCAGGGCCACAGAGGGGAACTTGGCTGTCACCCAGCGGCATTCAGATGCCGGGATACAGCGGCAGCGGCCCTCAGTTTCCCAGAATGCATGGCTCTCACTCCGCCTCACCCACTTCTGTCCTCATCATCCCCCTGCCCACCTTCTGGGTCCCACCCTGCTGAAAAGCCCTTTGTTAATGGACACTCAGATTCCACAAAAATCAGGACGGCCGGGACCGCTCCAAGCAAGACCTCCCCGGTTCCTGTGGTTGTCAGTTTTGGACTGGGGGGGGTGCGGTGTGTGTTGCTTTGTGGGTTAAGCCTCTATGCCCGTGATCAGAAGGCTGCTGGAGGCCTGTAGAGTAATGTCACCACTGAGCCCTCGACTTAGGCCCACCACGGACGGGCTGACCCTACTTTCCCAATTGCATGTCGCTAAAAGTGTCCGCTAAATAGAAGTAAGTAAGCAAATAATGTTCCTCAAGCCAAACGTTCTGTGCAAAAACTCCTGCTGTGGATGGAAACCCTAAGAGCTTCCTGCTTGAGTGCAAAGCTGCTCACTGAGGCTCTGGCCTTAGCAGCAGCACTGCCCTTCACCAGGAGAGGTGTGCTAAGGGAGGAAGGAAGGGAGGAAGGCCCCTGGTCGCAGCTCAGCAGCCTCTACTCCTCTAGTGCCATATTCTCACCCAGTGTCAGCCTTGCTAGCTGTATAAAGGACAAAAAACTGCAGGAATCTCAGAGGGCCTGATTCTGGAGGTGGTGGAGCTGGTCCAAGAGGATATCACTCATATTTCTTCCCCCGGCCCCCAACGCAGACTTGTGGAACAACCTCTCTGTCAGCAGGGTCCCGACGTGCCGCGCATTACCTGGCCATAAATAATGCATTAACGTTCCTAACGAAGAGCGCAGGGTCGTGCGGAAGACCGCCGCCGCCCAGGGAGCACGGTGATGCCGGAGGAGCGGGCGTGCGACGTGGATCCGGCCTGTAGTGCATCATCTACCGGTGCACTGTCATGTGAGACCCGGCCTGCAACACATCGGAGAGCCAGCCGCCTCGCACACGCATGCTCCTCTGCCAAGTGACACGCATCACTGGAAGGAAGCAGCTCTCTGATTATTTATTAAAGAGCGTTTGTTCCATTACTGTGCCGCGGGACACAAACACTCGCAGAAGGCGCCCCGCCGTGTAACAGGCCAGCGGAGTCGGCGTAAAATTCTGCCAGAGGCTAAAATTAGCAGGCAGAAAAAAACAAATACCTCTCCCAAAGGCAAATGTTTGTACTTGTGGCTAGTCTTTTAGACTATAAAAGGTGCGCAGTGTTTCGGTAAATTAAGCTTATTTGTCTTTGGCTTTTTAATACCAGATTAAGAAAGTGGAGACATGAAGGGTCTGGTCAGGAGTGAGACTTCAGGGTACATGGCAGAAACAGCTCAGTGCACTTTCTAATAAAGCAGGATTAGAACGAACTCGCACATCAATAACAAGCCATTTAACTGTAATTAAAGAAACTGACAGGCTAACAGTAATCTAACACTATTGTGTTACTTGTAATCAGCTCCTTGTTTTTGGAGGAAGCTTGCTCTTTCAATTTCTAATCATCTTTTAAATATCACCACACCACTTAGTTAATTACCTGGAGCTGGGAGGGAGCAAAACTGTAGACTATCTGGGGGTCTCCGAGGATCAGGTTGCTAAACCATGACTTAGATCAGTGTTTCCCAATCCGGTTCTCGGGGGCCCATAGACAGTCCACGTTTTTGCTCCCTCCCAGCTCCCTACCAAGCAGTAATGTGGACTCCTGGGCAGGGAGCTCGGATGGAGCAAAAATATGGACCGACTGTGAGTCCCAGAGGATTGGATTTAGAAGCACTGACTGCATTTCCTAAGCCATTGGCTTTCCATGCCGCTTACTCAGCACATGGTCTTGGTGAGCCTCTCGTAGGAAGCAGAGGGTACAAAGCAGAGGACACCCTGGATGGGTGTCTTCTGTCCATCACAAGACACACACACATAATATGGGTAGTATAGAGATACTAATTGACCAGAATGCATCACTTTGGTGTACCGAGACCCCCCCAAACCTGGGGGAACAGGAAGTGAAATCTACAACCCCAAAGGTGTGAGATGATGTTGGTACCCAGGTAACCTCTATCCTGCCCTATTATAATTGATAATATGATCCATTTCTTGAATTATGCAATTATTTTTATGTCAATAAAGCCTGACCATTTGATTACAAATGCTGAATATTTAACTGAACATCCATGCACAATTAAATGGGGAAAAAACTCCACAAAAAAAAAACAAAAATCATACCTGAAGCAGGAAGCAGACTGTCTATCTCTGCCATGATTTGGCTTATAGGATATACCGCACTTTCTGAGTGGGTTCAATGGGGCAGCGCTGGGGGCTGTACATCGGTTATATGAGCATGTTGTGCTCTAAGCTGGGGAAGAAAAGGTGCACACTGTGTGAACTCGGCGCCGTCTACCTCTTTTGGTCTAAAGATACTGACTGCGGTCAAAAGAAAAGACGGATTAGACGTATTAGGATGTCGATAACGTTTAACGGAAGCGCGGACGGGTAAATGGGGGACATGAAACATCTAAGCGGGCGCGGAGTGCTTTAATGCCGTGAGAGCCGCTAAGGGAAAGGCAGGAGCCAGGTGAGGCAGGCTACACCCACACAAGAACAGATGGGTGCTGGCAAGGCGGAATAGAGAGGATGCTGTCAGAGAGCCAGCGCAGTTCAATTACGGCACCGGTTAAAGAAACACCATAGAAGCAGCGACGTGGCGCAGAGTTTGTTACTGGGGCACAACTTCATAAATAAATAAAAAGGTCGTTTTTAATTGGGGGGGGGGGGGGTGAAGCCAAATTAAATATTGGGGGTACACGTCCCCGAGTTCCCTATGTCGCTGCAAGGGAGTAATATCAGTACTTGTGGGGTGGGGAGGCAGATGAACTCCAGCCAGACGGAACGCGATACTTTTTAAGAACTTTGAAGGATTTATATACACAGTACACTGCATGGCCCTGTGCAACAGTAGGCTATATATTACATGCATGGTTCTTTAAGCCGTTTTACCATGACTGCATGCATCTGATCACCTGGTGATGACCTTAGAGGAGGTGGTAGTTTATGAGATGTATTTGCAGAGTGCGTGAGTTGTGGTGCGGATCGGTTAGCAGCGGCCGCAACTCGGCGATTGACAGCGAACTTGTTTCACCTGCAGGACAAAGCGGTGGAAGGTCGCAGCCATCGATCAAAGCGATCGCAATGAAAATCTGAAAGGTCCGTCTGTCGCCCGGAACAAGCCCCGCTGCCCGGCTTTGTGCCCGATTCTCCGTGACTGGCCTTAATTACATGGCCGATTTTCCTGCACAATGCGGTCTAATTAACGGGAAATGTCAACCTGTTCTATTCGTACGGCGGCAAGAAAAAAACACGGTAAATAGAAAGCATTATAGCCCAGTTATAACACCGAGATGGTGCTAATGACAACAGGGGGGGCTGTCATTTTCTTAGATAAAAACCGAGAAATCCTAGGTTACATCAGATAATGAAAAGTACCTGACGATAAATCAGAAATGCATTAACGTCAAACGTATAATTTTCATTGTTATCAGTCCCAAGAATACAGTAATACATTCTTATATTTAAATTATTCACATTGCACACAATACAGAATAATAAAAACGTTTAAGTAGCAGCTTTTCGATTTTTTTTCCAGGCAGTATTGAAAACTGTAAACAAAAGGAGAAAACGTAAACTAATCAAACTTAACCTGCTGCTCATTTAGCCAAACCCTCGAAACACTCATTTCGAAAAAAAAGCCAAAAGAGATATAATTTGTATTTGCATTTACATGTCTTCAAATATATGAATAACTACATAAAAGCCGAAACGCTTTCGATTTGACATATTAATTATTATTATTATTTTTTTTTTGTTCGAAATCGGGGGGTGTGGATAACAAATTCCCCTAAATGTCGTCATTGAGCCTGATAGTAATGTGTTTCTGAGGACAATGGAGTAATACCTGTGCCTGTCCTCACATACAATTGTTGTTCTTTGGGGGGGGGATAAATTGTGGCGAAATATGCATATTATATTTAATAAGAGAAATAACTCACGCGTTGCCTACGTAAATCCTGGGGAAGACCTCGTGAAAATGTTGCGTGGGAAGGCTGTAATATCCATTGCCGTCTGACAGCAGCTCGTTGAGTTGCTGTACTGAGACCTCGTAGTCTGACACGCCGACTTCAGCCGGAGCCGGAGCCTGAGCCGGTGCCGCCGTCTTGAGAGGGCTCTGGTTCTTCCTCATGCTTCCTTCCAGACGGTGGGTCCAGCCTGGGTGGGGAGCAGGATAGTCTGGCTATTGTGAGAGGAAGGACAGCTTGCAATCGTGCCGCATCGCTGTCTCGGAGCCGATGCCCCTGTCGTGTGTGCACGGTGTGCGGATCGCACGATCGCTCTCCGGGCGGACACACCTCCCCTCCACCCCGCCCAGACGCGCCCCGAAGCAGACACAGCCGCCCAAGATAGAAAACTGTCTTCGGACTATGAGGCGCCGTGTAGGACATAATTCATAGTGTGGCTCGCACACGTACAGGCGAACCGCACATGCATTTTCTTAAGCTCGGGGAGATGCAATCTGTAGGACATTCGGCAGAAAGACTGGGTGTTACAGAAACACAGATGTCATGTACACTACCAATATAATAAAAACTGATTGTAAAGCGTTAAATAGCAAATATGGGAGTGTACTTTAGTGGTAGTTTCTGATTTTCACTCTTAATGATTTACATCCATCCACCCACCCACCCAATTTCCATACCAACTTGTCCTGTGCAAGTCCGGAACCAGAGAGGGGTCCAGAGCCTCTGTCACCGTTTTGGTATGGTGGTAAGCATGGTGGCTTGTGATTAGCCCTGTTGCCTTATACAGGAGGGACATAGGTACTCTGTCAGATTCAGGGAGCCTACAATTATATATAAAATTGGGTGGGGACACCCCAGAATGACATTTTGTCATGGGGCTTAAGATTTCTAGATGTGCCCCTGTCTACACATCTGTAGGACTGAGCGTTCATGTCCCCCCTCTGTTCCCTAGGTTTCACTCCCGTATCTTGGTTTCCTCGTAGACATACGGTTTGGCTAGTTGGTGTCGCTAAAGTGCCAGTGGCGTCTGTGCCCTGTGTTGGACTGGCAGCCATTCTAGGTTTACAGCAGCTCTGTGCTTCATGGGATAGGCTCCAGGTGACCTTGACCAGCTTAAGTGCATGGGAGATAAATGATTCAACATGGCTCACTGTCATGACCTGCCTCTGGTGGCCCCTGTCCTGATCCTGTTTGGCCAGCAGGTGTCGCTGCTGCCCATTCTGGCCCTGTGGTTTGCATTTACCCCAACTGTTACCTATCATCTTTGATGACTTAATTGTTATGGTCCACAGCTGCCCCTGGGGTACTCCTCATTTTGTGTGTATATATATATATATATATATATATATACATGGGCCAGCTCTCACCAGCCTCCCTGGTGCGATTATTAATGTTCTTTGTTGTAGTATGGTGGCCTAATGCACTTCGCACTTGTGATTGGTAGGTTGCTGGGTTGAATCCCTGACTTGCCAGGTACTACTGAGGCACCCTGAGCAAGGTGCTGCTCCCTGGGCGCTGAATGAGCCGCCTGGTGCTATATCGCATATGGGTTAAATGCAGACCTCTTTTGTTGTGGTGTGTGAATAATAACAATCACTTCACTTGCAAAAATAACCACTTTGGTTACAACCAATGCCTGCAAATGGATCGTCATTCCCTCCTTTTGGGCATGCCAGCTCACTATGCACAACAATGTTTGATACTATCATGATTCTGAGGCTGATATACAGTAGTTGTTACTTGTTGAATGATGTAATTGACCATAAATTCAACAAGTTTAGCAGATAAGTTAGCTGCTGAGGCCAAAGAGAGGGAAATTTATTTGCCAAAAATATCATGGGATTTTTGTAAGCATGTTTTAATAGTTTATATTCTGATATGACCATTTTGGGATACTAGTAGGTGCTGGTTACAACATGCAAATGAATAATTACAATATTTTGGGGAAATTCATTAGAACACCCATATCCTGGAGTTAAATTTCCAATGCATTATGTCATTAAAGATAAGCAGGATGCATGTGGCTCAGTAGGCCACGCCTCTGTGCCTGGGATTGGACGGTCACTGCATGATTTGAGCTCGGCGGGGCCGGATTGGCCATATCTGTGGGCCCCTAATACCCAGCTCCATGGGTGCTACAGCCAAGCTCGCTCTCACCTACATGTGTGTCATGGAGAGCAAGACGGCGTAGGTGAGACGAGAGCTTCCTGACAGGGATCAATAAATTCTTATTATATTTTAAGCAGAAGTTCATTTTAAGAGTTTTTCTTTTCCTCAGATTTCTTATAATTCTCTCTGTGTCATTAGACCTATGAATTCTCCAGACCATTTGCAACCCAGGTCAAGTGTAAGGTTTGTTAATAGCCATCCATGTAACTTTACAATACAGAGAGTATGTGCCCATCACAAGCCCATTTTATGCTAAATTGTTGAGTCAATCAGGCAGCAGTTTCCACCAGAGTGTGGTGCTCCCAATGGAGGGCTGTAACAGACAAACTAGGCCTCAAGTGAGTTATTCTGAAGGAGGCGAGGCTGGGCTTAGAACATAGGATCCCCCAAAGTCACTGCAGCCATCCACATGACACTAACATCTGGATTAATTGTCTTTAAACACTGCCAAAACAACTATATGCAAGTAATGCATGTGTTTTTCTGCAAAATAAACACGCTCCTAATTTGTCAAGCTTCAGCACAGTGCACACAAACTTTTGCACATACAAACATTACATCCCCTTTGAAAATATATGTTCTCAAACATTTAAAACACATCTGGCCAGCTGCTTGTCTACTATAAGGTCACGGAGAGCCTTTCCCAGAAAGCAGAGAGGACAGCAGTCCGTCACAGGCCACAGCAAACTATGGGCAATTCATAATGCATAAAAGCCTAAATGCATGTGTTTGGGCTGTGTGTGGAAGTATAAGCAACACAGGAGATCATATAAATTTCACACACAGAGCGAGATTTAAACAGGGTCTTGGAGGTTGGAGGCTCAATTGCTAATCACTGAGCCGCCATGCTCTTTCACAAATGCTATTTTGGAGTAATGATCATCCTGTGCCTGTTCTGATATTTTGAAGGGTTGAATCCCCCTCCATCAATATAAATATAGATCCTGGCATCAAGCTGCATCCCAATCACTGTAGAAAGCAGTAAAAAAAATCGCAGTGAAGGTCTCATGATTCAACCTTCAGCAGTAAGGTCACCAGCCACCTGGTGACAAATGGACTGTCCACAATCCGTTGCAATTTTGTCATTTTGTAAGTTTCTCAAAACAGATTCTTTTTTTTAATGCTAGCTGTGTGATAGCCTTTAAATGTGTTGTCACCAGCAGTGTTTTTTACCTGGAATTCTTTCAGGAGCATTTCATAGACCCCACTAATTTTTTAACATTTAATTTGACCTTGCAGACCTGCATTAAATCTGTTCCACAATGACATCATTCCACAGCAGTGCACCACAGACCATACAGCAAGCACCAAATGCAACATAATAATATGACTTTGTCAGTCCATTATTTATACAACCTACCTATTCTCCACATGAAATGTTCAAGTGCAGAGGGCAGTTTATTTATTGATGCATTACTGCACAACTTCAGCTACAGATGAAAGCCTGCACGCCTTGAGTGTTTTGAGTGTCTACACTCCATTTGAGATCATATGTCTCAGTCACCACAAGTCTCTCACAGTGCTCTGGAGAAATTCCAGCTCCTTCCACCGCAGAGCGTTGTTCCACTGAAGGACACTTTTTTTATAAGCACGTGCTGCCCTCTCCTCCATGAGGCTTTGGTGAGGGGTTCATCACTCTGCCATAGCCGTACCCCTAACTGCAAAGCAGTTGTGCCTCCGCTGCAGATCGAGCTCAGCTGGCGCGGTGTCATCCGGCGCCGCTCTCTGATTACGGAGCACAGTTCAGGCTTCCTTCTGCGATGACAAGCTGTTTCACATTTTCCCCGGAGTGGCTTTCCGGCGACGCCGTCAGAAAGGCGGGTTCCCGAGGTGTGACAGGCCCGTGCAGCGCTGTCAGAAAGGCGGGTTCCCGAGGTGTGACAGGCCCGTGCAGCGCCGTCAGAAAGGCGGGTTCCCGAGGTCTGACAGGCCCGTGCAGCGCCGTCAGAAACGCGGGTTCCCGAGGTGTGACAGGCCCGTGCAGCGCCGTCCTCGGCTGCAGTTTCAGGCGTCCTCTCAGTCTTGGCATTTATAACCGCATAGCCACTGATAATGGGGGCGTTATTGTATTTTATCTTGGTGTTACTGTTTGTGCAGTTTGTCCAAAAATTTACAGTTTATATTTAATCCCTTATGGAGAAGAAATTATTAGAGGAAATTATTCTATCAATGTAAAAGCAAATGAACTGCACAACTGTATTACCTGCCCCCCCGCCACCCCATATATTTTGTAATTTAAAAACACCAAAATAGCACTACAAATGAAACATTTTGCTGTAATGTCAGCATGCACACCTAGGGGCTGGATGCTTTGGAAAGGTGCACATGGAGCAGTGAGAAACACAGTCGACTCAGGGATCAGTCATCAGCTGCTCCTGTGCTAAACGTACAGCCTTCTGCAGGCCATATGCTGCCCACAGAAGCTCTCTGGGGTGTTTCAGCACCTTGGAAGTATTTCTGAATTAAGAAACGGACTCTTATTATATGATGCCGAATTAAGCACTTTAAACATCTTCCCTGTGGTCTGTTTTCGACAATGTCTTGTCACTGTTTTTACAAGCTTTCTTTAAACAATTTTCCATTCTAAAAAAATAACAAAAAAAAGCACTGTGATCTCATACCTCCTTGGGTGTGGTCAGTGGCGGAATAACAATTACAGACGCCCCTAGGCTACACTTTCAGACGGCCCCTCTAAAGCCCCCACTCCCCGAAATGGTACAACGGTTACCTATAAAACTATTAAATATTAGGAAGCTGTTCATTTATCTGCCCCTGAGTTGGGTTTGCTTCCTGCTGCTGTCTTCATGTTGTCCTTCTCCCTGCACCAGATCCTTCCAGGTCCTGGCCCGTAAACTCCTATAACCCAAAAGCAAGCAGTTTGCTGCACTGACGTGTCTAACCTGGGTTTAGTATGTGAGCATGTGTGCCTGGTGATGGACAAACATCACATCTCATGTTTCCTCTACACTGTACCCTGCGCTACCTGGGATAATCTCCAGGTTCACCACAGCACTGCGCTGAATAAGCAGTTATAAGTGGAGAGTGGTTATGATTGACAGATGCAGTAATGCTGCCATGTCCTCACAGCCTTACAGACTTTACTTTTGACATTTTTAGAGATTTTAGAAAAGATAACATAAGGCCTTATGACATTAATGTCATAATATGTTACATAAAGTGTTTTTAGAATGACGGTAATGTCAGCCGGTTATGACTTTTATCAGTGTCTACCTTGTGCAAGGTGTGATATACACGGAGAGAGTGTTTGTCAACCAGCTTCCGAAACTGAACAGGATTAGAGGATGAAGGATGGATGGAAAAAAACAAGGGTTGGACATTAATACACCGTTGTCCCTTTAAAACATGAAAATCCATCATAGTGATATAAAAGGTGGATGGGGTGTTTGAGGCATCGAGAAGCTGAATTCTAACATGCTGTATGCCAGCAATGAGGTAAATTATCATGCTCAGTACATTCAGGCAAAAAAACATAAAAAAAGAATCAGAAAAAAGGAGACAAATTGAAACATACGAAATCAGTAAGTATTTCATGCATCCAAGTATATGCAACAAAAATCTCATCATCATAATTAACCCTTCAATGTGCTGCCATTGGTGCACGAACATTCCAGTGTAAGATCAATACGTTAGCAAACAAACAGTAACACAAAAATCATGTTGTTATCATTTTCCATAGAAGTACATAACAAACGTGTTAAAGTATAGCCAAGGCTAATATTGAACATCTTGTACACAATCTACAGTACTGTCTTGAACCCCAACTCATCGCTAATGAACAGATTATGATACAGTCTATGATTTTTACTTTGACTAGGTGCAACAATTGGATCCAATCAACCTTTTTTTAAATGTTTTATGCATTAATTTGATATTACCAGTGTAAAACCAACTTTGTTTATGGAACTGTAATGGACGTAACATGACAAATAGTCAGGTTACCCCAGTGCCCCTCAGTAAAGTAATCTTTGATTATAAATGCCCCTGCTTCTGATAAGTGCTGCCAAATGGTTGGCTGGTGACTCAAAATACTCCAGGTTTACTGTGAAGCTGTAATTGCAGCAGTAAACTAATTACACAGGCCTTTACAAGTTAATTATTACAAACGGTACAAGAAAGTAATTGTAAATCATCAGATCAGACAAGATCGAGCAGCCAGCTAGAGTAACCTGTACCAATGCCAAAAGATCAGACTGATATACATATGTCGTACTTATTCATGCCGAAAACAGCATTCATGTTGAATGGCGATTAATATTTTAGAAGATGGATGTTAAAATGGATGTTAGGGACTTTGAGGATCAAGCCATACTAAAGCTATCCAAATGAAGCTTAATAAGAGATGTGTGCCGCACTCCACATAATTCAGAGTGCGGCCATTCACCACATGGTAATGGGTGGTAATGGGCCAAAGTTGGGGGCTGAGAGTGCACTGCATGAAATAAGCCGCTATTGCTAAACAACACCATTTTTTAAGTTTCCCGCTAGGCGACATCATATTTTCTCTAAACATCCGGCCAAAGCAGTAGGGTGACTGATCCTAAGGTTGATGATAATATGACAGTGTTTTGTATAATTTTTTGCTCATGTAAGGAGAAATCGAGGCTAAACTGTATCACAACGAAAAACGGCGTGAGGCGATTTGCAGAGATGCTGGAGGCGAGTTGAAAAATGATTAAAGGTCCTAAGTTATCTTATTCCTCCCAAAACCGAATCAAAGATGCAATAGTCTTCAGATAGCAATGCAGTCCCAAAGAGAATCTTACACTTCAGTATTCTTTTTCAGTGCTGTAATAGGAGCATTAATGCAAGTTTTAAAACAAGTAGGATATTGACAAATTAAGGATATAACATGGAATATATGAATATTTTTCACAGGTGTTTATTGATAAGGATACAAATAAATATCCCGCTTTTCTGTCCACCCTTTCTCTTTTTTCCTTTCTCTGTCTGTTTTCTGACAGTATCCAGTGCAGGGTCATGCCAGCTCCTCTTCTGCACCATCAAGGGTTACTGTCTGAAAGAAAAGGTCATAGGCAAAGTCACAGAGTCTATCATTCAGACTCAGACTTGTTTAAACATGGCCTAGATTCCGCATGAAGTATGATCCCAAAATTCAAGCTTTGGATCATATTTAAAAACACCGGATGAGCCGAACAGTACTTAGGAGACCGCTCAGCTAGCTACTCTTGTGAGAAGCCTTGGTGATTTGGCAGAGCTGTCTGCGGAAAAGACATTGTTAAAAAAGTTGCGGCTGTGGAAAAGAGTACATAGTAGCGTGCTGATTCATGGTGAAAACCAAAGCACAAACATACAGAACAAAAATATCTGAATGCGAGTGTCATTCTGAGGTGTGAGCAGGCACAGTCGTGCACAATCGTCCACTGGGAAATGATTTCTTCTCACCGAGAGAAGAAATGCATATTACAGTTGGGTTGCAGTGCAAGATACCAAATGCATATTATAGTTGGGTTGCAGTGCAAGATACCAAATGCATATTACAGTTGGGTTGCAGTGCAAGATACCAAATGCATATTATAGTTGGGTTGCAGTGCAAGATACCAAATGCATATTACAGTTGGGTTGCAGTGCAAGATACCAAATGCATTGATCTATTTTGCAACCATTTCTCTAGGTCATGGGAAAAACCCTGTATTATGCCTAAGCATACTTTTGTGGTTAAAATGGCGCAATGAGGCATTATAACACTCTATACAATAAACTCACAACTATTCTAATAGGAGTAATTCATTTATTCGGGATCACTGATGTTTAATGGCACTCTAATGATACCTGTTCAATATACAAATTTTTAATTAACAAATTTTCACTTATAGTATTTTGATGCGAAGGTCCTCCAAGAATCCCCTGCCCACCAGCAGACGGCGATCAGCACAACACAGCTAGACATTAATTGTGGTTTCTTCATATCTAGCCACAAGGAGCCCTAACTGACCAAACTAAAGTGCAGGATTGTCTTCCCTAGTGCAGTTTAAAGCCTGTGCTGGTGAGAAGGAAAGGAGAAGATAGTCAAGTTACTTACGCTCTCTCTGCCCTCAAAAATAGACAGACTGGAGGACATCTGGTCTGAGGGACTATGACCTTCTACCCAACCCATCCATGCTGCAGGAACCATGACAGCTGGCTTGGAGGAAGTGGTGCCTCCCTCTGAATTGGTGACCAAAGCCTCTTCATTGCCACAACTTGTATGCATCCACTGAACAAATCTCACCACTCCAAGGGTACTGGCCTATTCCCTCTTCTCTAGGGAATCCCTATAGCTTCAGCTATATAACCAAGGGCTGACATAAGTGGTACGCAAGTACGCATTCGTCGCATAAACGGTAAAATGCTCGGTAATTTCTTGTCATAAGAAACGCATTTGCGCTGTTATAACAAGAAATTACCAAGCATTTTACTGTTTATACAGCAAATGTGTATGTCAACCCCTGTATATAATACATGTGTGGAAACATATTAAATAGATATGTATAAATGTGCTGGTGGAGAGATTTTTAGTGTGAATACATATCCTATCCATCTTCTATCTGCTTATCCTGGTCAGGGTCACCTGGAGCCCTGCCCAGGCAGCACATGGCACAAGGCAGAGGGGCACCCTGGGTAGGATACCAGTACATCTCAAGGTGAGTATATGCCCCAACTGATGCATATACACAGTGCAATGAAACCATCATTACATACTTCTGAATAATGTATAGTTTATTCTTGGCTATTTGCCATCCACATACAATACAGTTCTATTTCAAGGACAAAAAACCTGAGTCAGGCATTTATCTTCCTCTCTATATTTAACCATCTGAAGATTGTTTTCATGCCAGAAACAGGCCTTTAGATGCAGCTTCACAGCCAGCTGTCAGCTTTCCAAACGCCTGTTTCCCCAGCGTCCTGTGTGAGGCTCGCATGTATTCCTGTGGTTGGTCTGACCTTTAAGAATGTGGCGTTACTTATTACCTTATCAGTTACAGCTACATTTCATAGCAGAGAAATGCCGCTGGTGTTTTTCACTTGGGTTTAAATCACTGTCCTCTTACTCTCTAGGTTTTAATCTAAGATATTTAAAATGTATCTCCAATCCCAGCGTCGCTCAGAATACAGTCTGCAGATTTCAGTGCACACACTTGGTTATTATCCTTGGTTGTGTCAGTTTGGATTAATATATATCTGCTTTGTTGCTTTTGGGGTGAAATATCAGGGTTCAGCCCGCATTACCAACTTTTAAGAGACCCTCTTTATTTCACTTTAAATAGTATGCTTTCTTGCTAACAAACTGATTGAACTTTCCCAATTTCCCAACCTAACTGTCTCTCAGCCGTTTTGAATGACGGTAAATATACAATATAAATGTATAAATGATCGATACAAATGCAATTATAGTGAGCATGTGAGGCTGTAATCTAGGCTCAGTGATTGGTTTGATGATCTGGGATGCTGGAAGCAGTGCACAGAAAGTGTCTGATGCTGATGACTGGCCCAAAGTGGTGCATGGACACTTTCTCTGGGTGTAGTAAGCAGCCTGAAGTCTGGGAGCAGCTGGTTATCTGTGAGCTCTGACCAGATGGCCTCACGGAGGCCGGACAGCGAGCGGAGAGACTTATCGTCTCTGTGCAGAAGCAGCGATAGCAAAATGCAGGACAGAATCAGTCCAGCAGGCTATACAACAGCCACGAAAACAAAGATGTGAGACAGTTTCTCCTGATCCTGGCACAGTGGAACAAGCATGCTCTATCCAAAACGTCAAGATTATAGCACAGACATCCATTTCCCTGGTCATTACCGTGAGCTATACAGTAATTAAGTTTAGATCTACAGAATCCCATCAGAATTTTATATATCGCCCACCTTCTGTTCAGTTCAAGGTCACGGGGTTCATTACACAGCCATCTTTTAGCTGCTCACCATGGTCACAGGAGCCTATTGCAGCACGAGGCAGGGCTGCACCCTGGATGGCCACTCCACCCTGGATGGCCACTCCATTGCACATGCACACCCTGGATGGCCAATCCATTGCACATGCACACCCTGGATGGCCA
>JAODKN010000093.1:25525297-25541060 GCA_026774425.1 Petrocephalus zakoni | reverse complement strand
ATCCATTGCACATGCACACCCTGGATGGCCACTCCACCCTGGATGGCCACTCCATTGCACATGCACACCCTGGATGGTCACTCCACCCTGGATGGCCACTCCATTGCACATGCACACACTCACGTTCCACGGCCAATATGGAGACACCAACCCTGTTGTGTTGTGAGGTAACAGTACTACCCACTGCACACAGTGTGCTTCCTTCAGGCCCATCTTTATCAACTAATTCCCTAAGAAAAATTTGCTGGTTATTTTGTTTGGTTAAGGGGTTAATTCTCACCTCTGTTTACGTGTCTCTAAAGTATCCATATTATCCCTGTATTTGTGCCAGTTTTTTTCTGAGGTCCTCCCATGATATGCCTGTGTTTCTGTGACTGTCTTCTGCAGTTACATAAAAATATAACACAGCTTAGTGTTTTATATATAGTTTACTAGGAAAATGGTGAGTTTCCAAAGCGAATTTTGCCATATTCCATAGCATCAGTGACCAAAGATTCATGGAAAATAGAAAAAAGTTACCAGGAAACCTGTGGATCTAATGTATGTACACTGTAAGAAAAGTCCGTAAAAATAGGGTCAAATGTACCGTGTTAATGTGAAGGAATTTTCCGTATACATTTTTCACAGGTGTTTTACCCTTTAATTTGAATTTGGTTGTGTTGCATTGTGGGGTCATTGTTTTTTTTTTTTTTGACTCAAAATCCCTGAAACGCAGCGTTGCCAACTATTTCTTACCTGAACTTACCTCAACGCTGCGTTTCAGGGATTTTGAGTCATTCTGCGCTGCAGATGAGGTAAATGCGTTAATATATTTAATCAGATTAATCACGATGCTGGATTAATTAACGCGTCAATTTTGACAGCCCTACTAATTTTACAATCAACGTTTCCACACATGAGAAATTTTACTAAGAACTCCTCCAGCAGAATTCTTAATAAAAGGATTTTTATTAGCTAATATGTCAATATGTTTTGGTTAGTGTGTGTCATAATATTAATTAAAGAAACTGCTTAATATGGATACAATGGGTTAAGCTGTGTGACATATTTGTCGAAGTGACGAATCTCAGAGGGCACCAGCTGTGAATAAAATATTATCATTAATATTGGTATTAAATAAAGCTTCATTTTGATGACAAAATAAAAATGAGTCAGCCTCATATGACAAAGAATTCAATTAACAATTTCATGAGTTCCCCCTGGCATAAATAAAGTTCTTCTTATCTTCTATTATTTTTTACAGTTCCTTTAAATTATTAATACTCGGGACACTGAAGGATTGCAACAGCCCCAAGAGGTCACTGCTGACAGACTGGGTATGTAAAAACTGCAACGTACGCAGTGGCAGCTGGCTTGCGATAAAAGAGACACCCGGAACATGCAATATAAGAGAAAAATAATGGTAAATAATGTGAGCATGGCAATGTTTAGACTGTTGGTCGATGGAGAGTCTGCACTGGCGTGTCCTTAGCAAACCAGAAAGGTTGTTGGCGCATCCTGGCAGGTTTGAAGGTCCAGGGTAGTCCTGCAGAGGTGAGTCAGCCATGCTGAGTGCCTAGGTGGCTGCAGTTTATTTTTATTATTTTTTAAAGCTATTCCAGCAACCAAGGCTAAATTCATAACAAAAGCCAGATTGCAGTTAAGGATAAGATTAAAAATAAGTAAAATAAAAGGAAATAAGCAGTGAGTAAAATAAGTCAATGTCCCAAGAAGAAAAAATATATATAAATATTTCATACACAACAATAACATAATTAAATTTAGTTATTACAATATCTAAGATGTTTAATTTAAATAAGAAATAAAAACAGCATAAAATTCCACCTGATTTAACTTATAAGTCCTTTACTGTTCAATATCCAATATACAATTCAATAAAATATGCTTTAGTGACCCAAGACTTTTGCATGTAAGACATTAAGGCAGTTCCTCGTCTGTTAGTAAAAATGTGTGTAATCCCAGTATATCCACCTGGTGTAAACAATCCTGTCCTGAACTTTTGAAGTTATTACTCTGCTACCAATAACAGGGCTCATTTAATTTAAGTTTGTTTATTCATTCCTTATTATGTATGAGTTCAGGGAAGGCTTCAGGATTGAAAGTTGCATTGAGTACTTCTAGGTTCCACAGACATGTTGAGGTAACAACGTCTGCCAGCTCATTACCACCACAGATTTAGATGCTATAGTTTTGTTTATTACATATTGCTACACACACTCACAACTGTCACATGGTCGGTTTTTACAGATTCAATGCTTGGAGACAAGATTTAACGTTTGTAAAATTGCTCTCAGTGCAAGGCAGTGTTAATGAAGAGCACAGTCTTCTGTTGTAAAAAGGGAGATTTCCCCTGGTATACAAATACCAATACACTGCTGATTAACTGCAGCCTCGGAAGATGTATGATCATTGACTTGTGAAATATCTGTATATTGAGGGGTATGGGATGGAAAACTGCCCAATGTCTACAAAATGCTGATCCTAAGTAGGCGAGTAAGTCTGAGACTTTTCATTCGTTGCCACATCCAGAATCGAATTTGGTTTCTTTAGGTCCCTGGTGATAATGCTGCAGTGTCTGATGCTTAGAATGTTTTTGTTTCATGAAGTTTTATAGATGAGGTCGGATGCATATGCACTTAGGTTTAGTCGCATAAATATTGAGGGCTGAAGAGTTAGGTGGACTGCACTCACTGGACCCCAGCTTTACTTTCTATTTCCTAGCATCTGTTCTAAAGGAAAGACAGATTTGCTTCTACATACAATGACACTGTATATGAATGCCATGCATATAAGAATCTATGAATACATTCATAACACATTATGATACACTCATAAGGCATTATAAACATGGCTATAAATACACTATATGGACAAAAGTATTGGGGTGCACCTATTAACCACTGAAATCAGGAGTGTTCTTGAGACCCATTTTCACAGGTGTATAAAAGCAAGCACCTAGCTTTGCAGTCAGGTTTACAAACAATTTGTGATCATTGCGAAGAGGTCAGTGATTTCAAGCATGGTACTGTCATAGGATGTCACCTTTGCAATAAGACAGTTTGTGAAATTTCTTCCCTGCTAGATATTCCACAGTCAGTTGTAAGTGGTATTAGTGTATAAGAAGAATAGACCTCTGCCACAAAGTGGCAGACCACGTAAAGTAATAGAGCAGGGTCGCTAAGTACTGAGGCGCATAGTGCATAAAAGTCACCAACACTCAGTTGACTCAATAACTGCAGAGTTCCAAACTTCCTCTGACATTAACCCCAGCACAAAACCTGTGTGCCAGAAACTTCATGGAATGGGCTTCCATGGCTGAGCAGCTGCATGCAAGCCTTACATCACCAAGCACAATGCCAAGTGTTGGATGTAGTAGTGTAAGGCACACCACTACTGTATTCTAGAGCAGTGGAAACGAATTCTGTGGAGTAACGAATCACGCTCTGTCTGGCAGTTTGATGGATGAGTCTGAGTTTGGCAGATGCCACAAGAATGGTACCTGCCTGACTGCATTGTGCCAGCTGTAAAGTTCGGTGGAGGAGGGATATTGGTATGGGGTTGTTTTTCAGGGGCCCCTTAGTTCCAGTGAAGGGAGCTCTTAGTGCTTCATCAAGACATTTTGGACAATTCTATGGTTCCAACTCTGTGGGAACCGTTTGGAGTAGTCCCTTTCTGTTCCAGCAGAACTGCGCCCCAGTGCACAAAGCAGGGTCCATAATGACGTGGTTGGGTGAGTTTAGTGTGGAAGAACTTGACTGGCCTGCACAGAACCCTGACCTAAACCCCATAAAACACGTTTGTGATAAACTAGAACAGAGATTGCGAGTCAGGTCGTCACATCCAACATCAGGTCCTGACCTCACTAATGCTTTAATGGATGAATGGGCAATAATTCCCATAGACACACTCCAGAATCTTGTGGAAAGCCTTCCCAGAAGAGTAGCAGCTGTTAAAGCTGCAAAGGGTGGACCAACTCCATACTGATGCCTATGGATTTAGAATGGGATGTTATAAAAGGTCCTATAGGTGTAATGGCCAGGTGTCCCAATACTTTTGTCCATATAGTGCATTTATAAAAAGGCATAACACATTACAGCCATGTACACCATTATGAATGTAAAATTCAAACCACATACCACTGGCATATTTCATGGGTTGAGCGCCCGCACCTCAAGAAGTGTCTCCATGGCCCTAAACTTCTCCATGGGTTTGCACAATGACTGGTCAAGGTTCTTTAAGGTAATAATTAGGGTCAGTATGTTTGTTGCATGGTGTAAGATCTGGTACACTTCTTGAGTGGAACATGATATATTTCCTGATAATCAAGCGTAGTTGAAATATTTGCGGTAAATGTCTAAGAAATTGGCAACGAACTTTATCTGTACCAAGTGCAGTGTCATTTCATCCAGATGTTTAAGGAAAGCAAGGACTCTTCCATGATCTGATCAAAGGCTGGTTATAGGGTTCCTCATTATTAAAGAAGAAATTTATTTGCCTATTTTCCGGCTGAGCCTGAGTTGCTTGGTATTTCACTAATGAATAATTCATTTGAAATGTCTAGCTTGCTGTTTTGTAATTTATTGCACTTGTCAACAATTTTTTAGGTGAATCTTATAGTATGGTTTGTGCTGAATTCAAATATTTAAACGAAATTTACTTATCACGCGATGATTATGAGTGACACACTTAAACCTTATGCTATACGTATATTTGCATATATGTGAATTTTGGAAGTGACCCATCTGGTCCTAGCCGAAATCAGCAAGCAGACTGTAACTCCACTTGACTTGATATCGAATTTCCATATCATATTTGCTCCTTTCTGTAAAGTCCTTAAATGTTGTATACTATCAATATAGCCTAAAAATGTCATCACTGAAAACTATGGGTGAGAGCAAAATTCTGAACACATTTCTTACACCAGCAATAAAGAGCAGATAAAACACAGCCCTTAGTTGTTTTATACTCTATAATTTTTGTTGACCAGTGTTAGGCAAAATACCCATTTTTTAAATGTTGTACTATAATTGTAAAAAAATGGCTGTTTCTCAAAAACCTTATATGATGTGAAAATGTTGAAGCATCACAAAATCTCTCTGGCACACCAAAAATGATAGATAAAACAGAAACCCAGTAAAACAGTGTAGTGGATAGCAGTATGATATTTAATAACTCCTTCTCCCTTCATCCTTTGGATCAAATTCCAGTCCCTCTTTGTACTAGAGCTTAAGATACATATCTCTATATACCTCTTCATTTCATTAATATGCATGCCTGTACCCTACAAACTTTGAACTTTTCTATTGTTGATACCTAAAGAAAACACTTTCTACCTCCTGCACTTCAGTTGCCTTTTTTGCATATGCCATTAAACCATGGAACACGTCTACTATTCAAGGGTACTGAGGATGAAACCGAAATGTCAGTTAACTTTGTTATTGGATACCGAATATCCTGAACCTCATAGCAGAGGTTCTGAAACGCATACCAATTGTTTCTTCTTCTCCTTCGTGGAATACAATCAAGGGAAAGTGATCACTCCCATAAAGATCAATGTCCACTTTCCATGAGAAGTCAAGGAGAAGTTCAGGTTTACGGATGGTTAGAAAATCAATTGCTGAATACATTTAGTCTCCCATAAGGATCAAGGTAGACGGCAACTGATTAACAAATCCAAATACTGATGTGTCAGACAAATAAGGTCTTATGTAAACAGAACAAACTGAGATGGCTTTCTGTAAAGTTGAGCAAACCATTGTTGCCTGTAGGTTGCTGTTAATTACATTTATTTAGCAGATGCTCTCGTCCAAAGCAAAGTGACAGAGCAGGGTCAGCCAGTCCCAGGAGCCAATGGGGTTAATGGTCTTGCTCATCAGCCCACTGGTGAGCCAGCGGATTTGAACTGGTGACCTTCAGGAAGAGAGCCACACACTGCCCTAATTGTGTGGCTGTGGAGTACATCCCGTCTCCTTAGAGTCACTACACCCCCAGCAGCACATATGTTGTTTGTTCCATAACTATTGAATACGACGCAATTTTGCAAATACACAGCAGTGAGTTTCTTGGAAACAAATGGCGTGAAAATTAAAAGCTGTAGCCAAGTACTGCAGTTCAGCAAAAAAAAAAAAAAAATAGGAAAAACTGTAAAAATCTCAAATCAGAGCAGTTCCATAGGAAAATACAATTACTCAATATCAAGATGGTAAAACAGCCCCTCGGCATATTGGGAAAGGACTCTGGCTGTGTGAGGTGAGGTCTCTCCCATTTCAATGTCCCCTAATTGTCTTCTAAGATAAGAACTCTCTTCTTGGCTTACTTTTAGTGGTTGACAACCACACCTCTTTTTGTTTTTAACAATACTCTGAATTTGTATTGTTGTAAGACTTGAAGCCCTTTCACACCGAAGTTTGGGAGCCAGGTTCCAGTTGTCCCTGGGCAGTCTCGCCTTGGAAGTTCTGTAGATTCTGTTTTCACACCACACCACAGGACCTGGGTCCTTTATGCTAAATAAGCATGAGAGACACAACAAGTCCTTAGGTTAAACTTCACACGTAATTTCATACGAAACTACGCTACCACGCCAAAACAATGGAGGACAATGGAATTGTTTTGTTACTTATTGAGGGGATCGATAGTGATCAACACAAGCCACAGCTTTTTATGCTTATTTTATTTATATGTCCTACTACATGTTCTTGATCCTTATTAAATCCGACTGATGGATCTTTCATGTTCCACAGATTAAAAAACAATGTAACATTATCCTGCTAATAAGCACTGGCAAGTTTCAAGATGGGCACAAGTGATATTAGTGAAGGTGATTAATTAATTGACACCCCACAGCAATGAAATGTGTCCTCTGCATTTAACCCATGTGACATCGTAACACAGCAGGGGGCAGCTAGGTGAGCAGTGCTTGGGGATGGTACCCCTAACCACTACACCACCTGCCTACCCACCTGCCTGCCAGCTAGGAGGCCGAGTAACGGAAGGCCTGGCATGGTGAGGAGAGATGTCATGCATGCGGGCATCCAGGAAGTCTCCCCAATCAGCAGGAGGAGGTGGGGCCCCCAGGTTGCCTTCACCTTCAACGGCCCTTGGGCACGCTCTGAGCCAGGTGTGATGTATGCCAGGCTAGGGATGGCCCGCTACACGGCGGCTCGCTATCGCTTCTCGGTGTCTTAGACAAAAGTATACTCAGTGACAAAAAAAGGTAAGCACCCAGACTGGTGGAAATGAAATGAATCAGCATGTGAAAGGTCGTCTGACTGTATCACAGTGATTACAGTATCAGATTAAACGGACAACAGAGTTGGCAGTATGGGCACACTGCTGGTCCCATGTCAGTTGGGTGTGGCACCCCCCCCGGGCCTAGATACATGTTGTGATACGGTGCAGAAGGGAGCCGTATAGCCTTTGTATCCTCTCCTGCAGCAAGTCGGCCCACAGCTGTTGTAATGGGCCCTCGAGATCCTGCAGGTGGGCGGTATGTGTAGAAGGCTATAAAAATAGATTTTAATCTGGGTTTCCAGTTAACCGTTAATTTTTTAATCTGTAGACTGTGGTAGTTTCGGAACCTGACATCACATTTTTAGTTACAAACAATTGTAAAAATTGTAAAAAATAACAAATACTGTAACAGTACTGATAGAAAGTGGTGTATAAAAAGCATTTGAATCTAGATCATTTCTGGTTGACTTTTTCTTTAATTTGTTTTCCTGCTGCTGCAGCACTGCGGCGTCTCCCACAAAGTCCTGAGGTCACTCCTGGGACACCTTTGATGTCCTGGCCAGATGCTGCGTTAGCTATGACGTTATCAAAGGTCACTAAAAGGTTAAGCACTCCCCCACTGATTTACAGCAGATCTCTTTCTGGAAGGGATGTGACCGATTCCTTGGAGCCTCCTGAAGAGTTTGTCAGGCAATCCTTTTTTGAATTTTAATTTCCTGAAAACCCATTGCCATTCCATGAGCTAGGCACGTGTAACTACATTCAAGAGGGGGATTAAATGGCGAACAGCACAGAAAAGAAGCAGGATTTGTTGGCTTCTGTAACATCATATGAAAAGGACAACTAAAAGGGAGCAGTAGGGCGAACTGCAAAGGGGGCTTTATTAACCAAAACAGATTTAAACAGGAAAAACAAAGGACCACAAGGGGTAGAACCAAGGAACTGGGAACACCTAAGGGGGAGCCTGGACTAATACTGAAATATGGGGAACCACTCAGGCAGGGGAGTGGCACAGGGAACAATACGGATGAGGGGAATGACTGGACTGGGGAGCAAAGGACAAGTGGGTACTTTATACACAAACTAATGAGGCTAATTGAGTAGCAGGCATGACTCAAACAGGGAGGAGAAGGGAGGACCAGACTGACATGGCAGGCCAGATATAACAAGTTTTTTGCAGCAAATTCAAGAGATTGCGAATAAATGTTCATGTAGGAACATTCCATTTACCATTTACAGTTCTGTGCAAAGGTCTTAGGCAGTCATACAGAATGATGTTTAAAAGATCTTTATGTTGGTGTAAAACCATTATGTCTGTCAAAGTGTGTCAGCTTGGCCATTTTAAAACTGCACCTGAAATGTATTTGCAGAAACTGTCCAATAGACCAATCTGTTTTTGACTCGACCCATAGCACACCTTCTATGGCTAATCTATACCTCATTGACTTTTTAAACAATGTAAATTAATTAATTAAGTCGGCTTGTGATATAATTTACCAAATTCATGGAATGGCTTGAGTACCTGTGTGGAGAGGTTGGGGAACTGTTGAATTGCATTTTTTTTTGTTCTGGGCAAATATACATTTACAACCCAAATAAACAGCTTTGCACAATACATACAGGGAAGTCTGTTCAGGCAGCATGTTTGAATGATTATGCTTATAAAAATCAAATTCATTGGTTATCACCAATGCTGAATATCTTTGTTTAACCATGGAAGAGACATTCTAATTCCAATTTGTATAAATTTTTTGTGTTTGTATAAAACCACACTTTGGGGACATTTTGGTCCCCAAAACACAGTATTATGCAAAAGCTTTAGACAGAAATGTTTAAGACTCGTGATCGTGGTAGTAACTGTGTCACGACCAACCCCGCCCCGCATGTCTAGTCCCCGTGCTTCCCTCTGGCGTAACTCCTAATCAGCCACACCTGAGCCTTGTTAGTCTTGCCTTGTGTTCCTGCCCTCTTGTTAACTGATCACCATTGCCTAGTAGTGAAGTACCATATAGTAACAAAGACTGTGAAAGTGGACTCATCAGAGAACAACTCATATTTCACATTGTTCATAGCCCAAGATTTGCACTGCTGGAACCATTGAAACTGATGTTTGACATTAGCACGAGTGACCAATGGTCTGGCTATAGCAGCCCAACCATGAATATTGAACCTGTGGAGCTTTTTGTTGGAAAGAGTAGAGTCATGGTGCACATTTAATTCTGCAGTGAGCTGGGCAGCTGAGGTATTTTATTTTTTGGGTACAATCTAGGTTAGTACCCGGACAACTCTTTCAGACAGCTTCCTCTTGTGTCCACAGTTACTCCTGTTTTTGTTGGCATATTACCGTTATGTATCTTCGACACTGACTTTTTCACTTTTTCACTATTTGTGGATGGGATGTTTCAGGTTGTCAGTTTAGTTTGACCATCTAGTTCAAAAGCAAAACAAGAGGGCCTCTTCAGTTGACACTGCTGCAGTCTTCGAGACATGCATGTCAACCTAACTGCAGTGAAAACTCACCGACACACCTTACAAAACATCACTTTTGCCTAGATTTCATTTCTCGGTATAATCATACTGAAGGCTCCACTGATCTGAAAACTGACAATGCTGGGGAGCATTTGGCATCTGTCTCAGCCACTTCAGCAACAACTGACAGCAGTGTCGCAAAACTACTTTACCACCCCCTGGCATATTTGTTTATAACCTGGAAATGAATGCTAGCATAGGAATATGCGAATACAAAATAAAAACATTGTGAACCCATTCTTATGGTGATACTTACTAATATGCTGTAAAATAGAAGTTAAAAATAAAACTATGAAAATATTTGTTAATGTGGAAATGGCTCATGTATTTTATAATTCATACTACTATTTGTGTGTATATTATAAACTGATCCACAGGGTATGTTATAGTATAGGGTATACTTACACCAGTGACACTTTACTTAAGGGTGCGCTTCATAAGGCTCCATAACACTTACATGAGTCCTTCATTACAGCTGACCTAAATTTTGTAGCTGTTATAAATGCTGATATTAGTAACCCATGTGTCAAGGTTGTGTCGACTGTCATAGGTTTATGCTGCATTATGACACTTCTTTCATTCAAGTGACATAAAAGGTTATAAGACTGACTACACTTCATGTCTCAATGTTTGAAGTCTAATGTTTGTAAAGTTTATCATTGAAGAAGCCTATAAAATGTTCACTACCAATATTACTTAGCAGCAGAGGTGAGCGCTATGATCTAAGCCTGTGGGTGTTTCTCAATACCAAGAACGCGAAGACCGTACTTTTGATGCGAGCAAGACCAATCTTGCTAACTTGCCTTCCAAGAACAAACTTGTGGCGCAGTGAATGATAGGATTGGTTACATTTAGCAGGGATGCAACCAATCCTTGATATTTGGGGTGGAGCAAGAACGACACCTGGGATTTTTACAGTACTCTGTACTTCTGTTCTTGAGTACTGGAATTGGTCTTCCGCTATGGAAGACGAAAACACAAGCAAGGTCAAGTACACATTGAGAAACACCCCGTGTTTCAACTGGTTTGATAAACATTTGTACTTTTATGTTCTAAGAGTGTCTTTTGAGTTTGGTTTTTCAAATGTTTGTACTTTTAGTTCTAAGAATGTATTTCAAGTTTGGTTTCATAAACGTTCGTTCATATAACATAAAATTAAGATTTTCCATTTTGGTTTTACAAACGTTATCTTGACACGTTTCAATGACGTTCATTTTGGGTTGATGTTGTACATCGACGTTTTAGGAATGCTGAAGGAACGTCAGTTATATAATGTTACAGCAGATCTTCCAAATTTTCTGGGAACGCTCCCTGTTAGCTGCGGATTCTTCAAGACGAGAGTTTGTGTTTATTTTGATCCCACCCAATATCTACGATTGGCTAATATAAATATGACGTCGCGGGGATGGGGATTAATTATGCAGTTACCAGCATACTTTGCACCGCGCCGCATTTTAAATAGTATAAATGGATGTGCATTCGTGTATTTCTGTAAACAGTAAATGCCATAACCGTGTAATGTTTGCTTTGTTAACGTGTAACTGTGAGTGTCGTGTAAATTGTTGGCTTCCCTGTATGTGCTGCTGCTAGTATTAAACCAATAGTGGCTGGAAGAGAGTTAAACTTCCATTCTAAAAGAGCTGTCATTTGCTTTGCCATCTGTACGTGGGTCTGCTGCATCGAAATCATTCACCGTCCTATAGAGTTGACATGACATAACGGACAAGGTGGCGGCGACAGATGAGATTGTTCTCGTCAGAGTGTCTGGACATCGCTTTAAGTTTAAGTAACAGCCACCTGCAGTTTGGGTATATGAGATGGAAAAGATTACAAGCGCCCCCTAGAGGCCACGGTCAGCTGCACAGACAGCAAGGGTAATTTACCCTCATGGAGTATAATCACACATATTTATGCGGGTTGCAGCAGCAGGCCGTGTATCCGGCAGTCCGCTTTCATGTTTGCTGGGCTTTCAAGTAAATCTTGTTAAACTGAAACTTTAAGTACCTACCCCCCCCCCCCCCACCACTTTTTTTCAAACTACAATAAACATGTCTACCACTTCTCCCTAATATGGCTAGGGTAGAAAAGCTCAAAAAATAAAATTGCTTTTCATCTATATAAATGAGGACTCATTACATCGGATTTGGTGGTTACTTGCACTACGTTAAGCTGAAACTTTTCGTTTTTGTTCATTATGTGTATTTTCACTACATTTTAATACAATCAGAAACAAAACTATTTCATCGCCACATGTTTTTTTCGTAAAATGAATTTACTTTGGGGTGTTGTGAAAAACAGGACAAATATAGTGTACATAAAAGTAAATGCGGCTTTTGCACATTATTTCCAATTCACATCGTATGGTGAGGCATGCGAGTTATACTTGTAATGATTTACGTTCGACTTTGTGGTGTCACGACAGGAACCAAGGGATTAGTGATGATCTACGCGTTGACGTGGTTTCTCGCAAAAGGTTATATTCATAGAGCTGCACCCATACACAGACTTTAACATCATGACTGATAACGATGACCTGCAGTTGCATGCTCTTATATACACGAGGGACAGGTGTGGACCATTACGCTTAAGGCATTACACGGAATGGAAAACAGCTGGGATAAACGCAAACGAGAGGCCACAGGAAGGCCAGCGGCGACACCTGCTGGCCGAACAGGAACAGGACAGGGCTGACGGAGACGGGTCACGACGGGTCTTGCTGGTATCACATTTTAAACCTAAATTAGATACATAATAAAAATAATAATTAGATACATCAAGAGCGCTGGGTTAGTTTGCAAACCCTAAGAGTATTTACTAGGCAATAAATCTGAACATTTCTCGAGGGGAAACAATTTAGTTGGGCCAGGCAGGTGGTGCAGTGGTTAGGGACGCCACCGTACGTGTAATCGAAAGGTCGCCAGTTTGAGTCCCCGACCCGCAAGTACCACTGCGGTACCCTGAAGTACCGTCCCCGGGCGCTCTACACTGCCACTGTGTAAGATGCATGGGGCGTCTCCCCCTCACATTTCATAATTATTCGTTTGGACCCCCCCACATTTAACATAAAATATTAGTTCATTCCGCCACTGTCAAAATGCTTCTGACGCCCATGCTAAGATGTAACAGTTTCGGGTTTCCATATTCCCTTGGACATATGTCCATATCTGAAGCACTGATGAATTCATTGTATGCATAAACCTCAGCATTAAAATTTAAAAAGACTTACTGCTGTATCAAACATATTTTCTTAAACAGCCCATATTCCTGAACAACTCATGCTGGTTATTTCACAGGATATGAGCAAGCACAGAAGGAATCCAGGTGTACAGAGCTTACTCATAAAAAAACCTGCTAAAAAAAACTTCCAGTTGTGCTGAACAGAATACCCAGCCCAGACAGCAAGCACAGTCGGCCCGATTCCGGCTGAATGTTGGCACCTGCGGCTGAGGTCCGGGTCGTGCTGTATTCGGCCTCACTACACTTTACTTGGCCCGATTATGATTTGATGTGTTACTGCCGTTGTTTGGTACCATTTGGCTGTAATGCAGTATCTCGCCCGATACTAATGGAACTGACATAGATCGGTATCGTGCTGTTTCGCGGTAGATATGAAGTTTAACACGATATACGGACATGATACGGCACACGGCCCGATCGGCCCACTACCTGCGGGACAGCCACATGCCGACTGTCATCGGTGATGAGAAGCCAGGGCAGCGCGAAACCATCAGGTAAGAGACGCTTCATTTTAATTTTTACCAATCAAAGAAAATTATTAGTCTAAATGCTCGCAAAAATAGCCTAAACAATCCACCAACGTGACTGATAATTAAAATATTTCGATATTACACAATAAAGTAAGTTAAATGTTAACTTCTAGTGTGAAATACACAATCATACTGGGAACAGGGAACAAACTTCGGCCCAAAATACGCACCGTAATATCCGGTCATTTATAGCATAAGCTAAGCAACAGATATTAATTTGGGAATTAATGTTATTTAAACTGCATGGTAAATCGGCCTTAAACAGCGAATAGAATAAAAGAGCATGAAAATATCTGCATATGGCTACCTTAGTAATGTGCATACATAGTCCAAGAGAGCACTTTATCAATATCATGCCAGAGACCTCAGTTGAGTTGCACCAGGAGGGACACTCACACCCTGATTGACCCTGAAATTTGGTAAAAATTATGCCATATGAATGCAACAATATGTAACTGCACATGTCATTAGTGAGCTTTATTGAAAACTGAAATCCATGGCTTTCATGGATTCACTTTTGGATTGTTGACCACCCCACAAGAAAAAAGTGGAGCCGTGAGCTCCATTTAATAGGAAGTTATGCAAGACTGAGGAGATGTCCAAATGTCGTCTTTTGGAGTGTCCAAAAAGCATAAGTAAGCCTATAAAAAGACAAAGAAAGTCTCAAATAAGCATTAAAACAGTATGAAGTTTCTTGTGGCCTTGTAACATTTTAATATAAATGGAGCAGTCAATTATATTTGGCACAACAGGGTCTCAAAAATGCAAAATTGCCTTCATTTGTACTATAAAGCTTATTAGACTATCATTTTGTATACTTAATATGAAAATGAATTGTTCAGTCATACATAACGTACAAAAAATGTATATTCAGTATACAATTCAATAGGAATCAAAGGGGCAGTCCCTCAGTGTGCCACTGTAAGAAACGATTGATTGATGTTGGCAGCCGACAATGATAGTTGACACTTGGTGGAAAACACTGGGGCCCTTATTCCCTTTTCTGCAGAATTTGTATGTTCTTCAGGCTGACTTGCTACTTCCAGCATAACAATGTGGATAGCAAGTGTCACTTCTGGGGAGCTCTGAAGGACATGGTGGAGCACTCGGCTTGGCCAAATCTGATAAGATTTTCCCTGAACTCTTTCCGTGGGATCATATGGTGCCCCTGTGTTTCAGCCAGTTCCTTATACATTATATATCTATTCGCAATGGCAATATCCAAGAAATACCATATTTTGTGTAAAACCTCGTAATACCATATTAGGGCACCTGCCTAATATGGTATTGCCTCCCTTGTTTTTATTATAGTTCTTGACTGCTGCAGCAATGGGGACTCTCTCTCATGCCACAATCCTTCTTTCACCCTCTTGTTCACCATGTCACCACTGTAGGCTTTGTCCTTCCTGCTGTTCGCCACCTTCCTGCTGTCCGTCCATTTGACATAGCTGAGATTTCCATTCCCGACTCAGCGCTTCGAGCCCCTCTGAGCAGTTTTTGGCAGGTCACCAGACTTTGTTTTTGGGAAGCCCTTTTGGGTTGGTCAAATTGCCCCACAGGCAAGATGGCATGCACTGTACAGGCCTTAAAACTTAAAACTGTACAGGTGTGGTTCTTAAATGAAAACTGTCCATGTACAGCTCCTATCAAGCATGGGGTGGATGACCAATGCCATGACAGTCATAGCTCAGTCCATTTCCTGATGTCATATTGTTCCAACCCTCATATCCACATGTACCCAGTCCCAGAATCTACCAGCACAAAGAGTTATAACCCCGTTTATTAGGCTTGTCATTCATGTATTGCTTTATTCCTATACAAGCCTTGGAGGCCACCCTCCGTTCAACCACTGCCATAACCTGCTTTGGTTGAAAATGTGTGGTGCAGGCTGGAATGATGTCCTCACACAAGAACTTGATTTTCCAGAGCTGGTGGTAATCAGAAGTCCCCCCCTTTTTGTGTTCTCATCTATGCCTGGGTCACAAAGATTCCTCGTGATGTTGATGGACATTACAGTTCAAGGCAATATTGTACAACAGTTTCTTATACCAGCAGTGAGCTATTTTATTCAGCTTGAATAACCCCATGTGAATGACAAGTGCAATAAAGCCAGAGTTTAGTTACAGTGAGGGAATGTCACTGAATTTTGACCCTGCCTGCAGTCTTGCTGAGTGTCTGTTTCTGCATCACCGACATTGAAAAAAAAGGAGAGAAGTGAATTCTCTTCCGTCTTCGGG
>JAODKN010000093.1:25495558-25525197 GCA_026774425.1 Petrocephalus zakoni | reverse complement strand
TCAGGGACTGGACCTGCCGGTGGCGCCGGCAGCACGGGAACAGGCGGCGAGTCGGGAGCCGGCAACACGGAGACAGGAACGGGCGCCGCCGGGACCTCCTTCCTGGGGAACCTAGGAACCCGCGGAATAGCGTCCTCCACGGACCTGGCCGCTATAAGAGCCAGGCGCGTTCCCCGGAAGGGGGACGCACACTGGTGCGTCGGCTGCGCGACACGGGGCATGACAGGGAGCCGAGAGGGAAACGGCCCCGACAAAGACCTCCGCCGTCTTCTTCCATCTCCTCTTCTTTTTGCTCCGTCCTGCTTGGGGCGGTGAGGCTGGAAGCTGCTCGGGGGGGTCCGATCGCAGACCGGCAGCCTCCCCGTAGTCCAGCCGCGCCCGGCGGAGGGTCGTCTCCGCAGCCCCATAAGCCGAACCGAGGTGGTCCGCCTCGGTGAGCTGGGGCGTCTTCTTTGCGAGTCCGGTCATTCTGTCACAGTACGTCGGGCGTGCAGGGTGCAGAGCGGGGAAGCAGGAGCAGGACACGGAGCGTTTCAAGCGAAGCACAGGGGTTTATTCGGAGGCAGGCAAGGGAACGCACACCGCAACGACAACGTCAATGACCGGACTGGGGAAACAGACTCGAATGCGGACTAAATACACAAGATCATCATTGCACAATGAGACACAGGCGGTAAAACACTAGGATTCCCACGAGGGCTACGAGGGGGCGTGGCACACAGGAGGATTGAACGGGCAGGGCGTGACACTTATTTGCTATTATTATTATTATTATTGTGCATTTCTTATTTGTGAATAACACAACTCATACAGCCACCATACAATTTGAACAAAAAAAAATGCAATCAAGAACAGGGTCCAGTCCTTCTGTGAACCCGATGCCTACACCCAAGTAAGAAAAAAAAAACATTTTCTTTCTGAATCAAAATAATGTTCAAGGGGAACTTCAGGATATATATATAATTTTGTGGCCGTAATTGTCCCCATTTTTGCAGTTTTATATTCATGTGATTCACTATTTCAAAATAAAAGCTGGTGTTCGACAGAGGTGACGCAGTTTCCCGTTATTCGGGTAGGGTGACCAGATAATCCCTGTCATCCCGGACACTTTGAGCTACTTTTTTACTTTTTACAAACTACTTTAAACATGAAAGGCTCCTGTGTTTGGCTAAATAGTTCAGTTCTTCTGTTCTCATTTTCCTTATGAATTTGAACAGGAGTGAATCAGTCGTAGCAGACCTACGAAGACAAAGCATGAGGAAGTCCAGAGATGCCTTCAGCCGTCGAAAGCAAAACACGACCTTCAACTGTCAAGTTCTTCTGGAAATGCCAATTAAACCATTCCTTCATTTTAATATCTAACTGTATCCAAGGGAGACTCGCTTATCAAAATACCAAGGTATCTAATTATTTGCATAACCCGTATTCTACTATCTGAGACTGTCAAATTATGGATGACTGGAATTCTCTTGCAACTCTGCTGATTAACTGAAAGACCTGATTTAAAAGCATCATTTATACTTCAAAGCATCTCTTGTACTTCAAAAGACTCTTATCGTCTGCTATTTGACCAATTATATGTATGAAATTTGAATACCCATTATGCTGGAACAATTCAAAATATATTAACAGAAAAAATCAGCTACCAGTATGAATATAAAATAAGGCAGGACATGATGCCTTTTAATTAGGCCTACTATTGCTATTAGTGCCTCATGAAAGGGTTTGTATAACTGCTTCACCCTTGAATACACCCCGGTATTCTAATATCAGCACAAAGAGCAATACTTAATAACACTGGAATGTTAAATAATTATTGTATTATGCTCTGTTTCTTTATTTTATTTGTGTAGGGATGAACACGTCTTTTACAAAATCTATGACAAAATCATGGATGAAAAATGGTATACAAACAGCGATAAAATTCAGATTTTAAATTTGAAATAAATGTATAATTAATATAAAAAAAAATCTTTTTTGCTCTAGTTCTACTCAGTGCATATGTATCCAGTGTAAAGGTTGTTCAGGTGTTTATTTTTTTAACGATGCCTCTAAATTCTATGTAGACCGGTTCGGAGGTGGCACTAATATGCTTACTACAGTTAATAGTCCTTTCTGTTTCCACTTGCTGGTTTGTACATGCTAGAACAAGAGTAAGTAATTACTGGGGTCTGGACAAAATATAGACAGAAACCATTTAATGAATAATAATAATATTAACAATAATAATAAGTTTTTTGTAAGCTACCCTCCTGTCTGGAATCACACTATGCATCATTACTTGCTACCAGTCACCTTTGTCTCATCAATGATGAGAAGCACACCCTATATCAGGCTTCTTTTTTTATTATCAAATTAACACAATACAATACAAAACTCTCGTAGAGGATACAAATTCAACATTCAAAAAAGTGTAAACAACATGTACGGGGGGCTAAATAAATATAAATTATATGCAAAAAATAGGAATAGGGAGCACAGGCCAAACGGCACAGGGGGCATAAATCAAAACAGTAACAAATGAGACATGTTGTCATAAATCCTTCTTACAGATCTGCTGGATTTCAGTTTCCTAAGTGATAGGAAGTATTGTTTAAAATCATTTATGAACCATGAAAAAGATGGTTTGCTATCCCTCCACGTACTACAGTGTATGTGGTATTTACCTAAGAGAATGACTATGTTAATCATATCAGAGACAGATGGAGATAGGTCATCCATGTAGAACATAAGAGATGTCAGACCTATATCAGGCTTCGCTCACGCTGAGAAATGAAAAGACCCGGAACTGATTGGTAAAACTCTCCCAGCATGCACTACGGACCGGAAGAGAGCCATCGATCGATGATTGAAGAAAGGTTTGAAAAATGGCGGCTGTCCGGGAGGTCTGAGTAGTCTTCATGAATACGTACCGTAGTCGTGTATTTCAAATGAATAGGTTCATGAGAAATGTAAACATTTTGTCTGAATATGAAACTATTGTAATGAGAACTACGCGGTGGAGTAGTCCTATATTTAAACCAGTAATGCAGAAGTAGCCTGTGGTGTTACAATAAGTGAAGACAATTTTAAGTAAACAACATATCCGTTCAGGTTCATAGTGAAATTATCATGTGATCCATCCGTCTTGAGATTCCGCTTAGTTCTTTCGGACTGTAGTAGTACGAAACCCGCGCAGCACAAACTCCACCCTCAAAGAGTGAAGGGTTTTTTTTCCAACCCTTGAAGTGTGGAGGTTGATTATTATGTGCTATTTCTTACACTATTCCCACTTTGTCTTTATTGTATATATTGTACAAAATAATCCTGCCAATAAGATGACATAATTATAATTTTGTGATTTATTAGGTCAGAGATTTTTAAAACGAATGAACTGATGAATTTGGCATTATACACATTCATATTTAACTTTCATTGTTCAGTGAATTCAATGTATTACACAAATTATAACAGTATAACTGAATTAACGTTTACCTAGTTCATATACATATATTTATTTATGTCGATATAAAATGCGAATTGTTGTATGTATGGTAGAGGTGAGTGAATTTTCATTCAATTAGAACGCCATCTACCGTGATCCTTTGCTCACCTCATGTGTACGCATGCGCAATAGAAAGTGGCGGGTTGCTGTAGCGCTACCAGCTCCATCTCTTTGTTTAGGGATTCGGGAGTTTGGGGAGAATAGGCAGCCAGACACCTTTAAGCAGTTAACATTGGCAGGAAAGCGAGCCTTTTCATACGGCCGTTTGCACGTACGCGCGGTTAAAGGGCTGAGCACCCGGAGGAGCGATTTTACCGCTCGGGTGCTGCAGAAGTTAGTTGGCTGCTAGCTAGCCGCCGTGTAGCGCGGACGGCCGTTTATCCGAGCTAGCCGGAGGTAAGTGGCGCGCCTCGCCTCCCGCGGCGGCGTGCGCGGCGTCTCTCTCTCCCCGTCTTTGGTGCCATGTGCCCTTTCCAAATGTTATTTTTGACTTTTTAAATGTCTCGTCCGCATGCTCCAGCGCGGCGTGCAGGCAGCGAGCGGCTTACGTTAGCGCAGCCCGCTTCCCGAGCGCCCTTCGGCCCGGGGCTCTGCGGCTGCCCGCCGAGCGCTGTGTTACCCCGGCCTCACGCGTGTCGGTGGGCGTCTCGCCGGCAGTTAGCGCCGCCGTTAGAACGCTAGGGGGGGTTCGGTGTTCCGGCGGTGGCTTTAGGCTAAATGCCGCTGCGCCATGAGGGACAATATGCTGCCGGTGCTGTGGGCTCGGAGCCGGGTTTGTTTTGTAGGTGCCGCGGCTAGTCAGCGTGCTGAATCGCGGCGGAGTCGCTCTCGGTTTTAATAGTGTCTTTAGATATTGGTTTTAGCACCTCAAGGTCCACCTGTAAACTGTATTCAACTGGGTACACCCCCCCCCCCCAAGTTAAACTAATGATTTGAAAATTTAATTTTCCCCATGTGCCGCAAAGACATCTGGTGAAAATGAGTTTATTTTCCTTTCGCTCTTGGGGGAGGGAGGTGATGATTGCGCGAACGTGCTTTTATTTGGTTCGAGATGAATAAGGTGTAACTTAAACTATGCAAATCGCAGTACAAGTTAATTTAGAAGTATTGTTTGGTAAATTGACTTCAGCTCAAATAAAAAGGCATGCAGAGTTTGGGTGCCGTAAAGGTGGGCAATGCATGCGGGCTTTCAGCCTCTCGTGGGCAGGGGTGCCGCCATAGATGGTGGCTTACATGAAAGCGTGTAATATTGGCCCCCAACCAATTTTGGCCCCTGAGTTGCAATCGTCCTAACTTTACTCCTTTACTGCGCCCCTGGTTGTGGGATTAACTCATCTTTTTGATACTAATTCCCCAATTGTGTGAAATTACAACAAAATGTGTTATTGTGTATGTTTTTTATTGTTAGCCAAAGATTTAACAATTTGCAGTTTAAACTGAGAAGCGAAGTATTGAAGTTAACGTAGCCTTTTTGGTATTTCAGGTTCTTCAAAACCGTTCAGGAAAAACTGAAGATTTAAATTACCTTTATCAGGCTGTCCTTTTTTTTTTTTCTTCGTAAAATCAGATTAGTTTTTTTATTTGATGGGATGCCTCCAACTCTGCCATTCACTGTCCCCCCACATTGTGTTTCCCTATTGTGGCATATATAGTCTATTAAAAACCATAGACTTCAAGTGAATTATTGCTGTCAGTATTTTAAATATACACCTAGTTTAATGATTACATCTGCCTAATTACTGATCACTCTGCAATTTCTAGCTCGTGACTGATGGTGCATGCTAATCCCAGCATTAATATTTATATAAGTGTTTCAGTGATAACTGGACTGTGTTGGTAGTGTATTGAGGTAAATTAATGGTAGAAATCATTAATGCAAGAAAGTGTACTGACTTACACTGATCGAATAACACATTCTATCAATGTCAGAATTTTTGGAGATTGTAATTAATGTGATTTGCAATATAAGCATTAAATATTTAATAGAAATAAAATTCAATGGTAATTTCATTAATATAATCAGCACAAGATATTCAGCTTTAACAGTTCAGTCCCAGATTTTCAAGGCTATCTTTGTGATTCAGTCACCTGATTTCAGTTCATTTACTTTCAGCTCAAAGTTAAGTTTCAAGGGAAGAAATTCAGCTGGAAACATTTGATGTTTTAATCGTGTCTTTATTATTCAAGGTAATATTCAGTCCCCTTTCATACAAAATTTTGAAATATTAGCAACACATTTGTAAAGCAAAAATAAGACTGAGTAATACTGCTTGAATAATAAAGATTGTTTTGAACTGAATTTGTTCTCTTGAGGTGAAAGTACATGAACTGTATTCAGGTGTCTTAATTATAAAAAAATTTTATTGATTATTTCAACAAAAATTGCATTCCCATTCATTTACCGCCCCAGAAAAGTATTATTGATGCAATGTTTTTTTTCTTCAGTTAGTGTAATTCGACATGCTTCTTACTGAAGGAGTGTGGAACTAGCACACCGTATCCGAGGCAGCATGGGTAGGATGCTAGGCCATTGCAGGGGACATACACTTAGAAATGGTCACCGTTTCACCTAACTATTTTTTCAGTTTGCAGTTGGGAACTTGAGAGAAATGTGCCGACTCTGCACAGCAAGGGTTGAATTTGAACCCCTAACCCAGGAGGCATGAGACGGGGGTCTTACCTACTGTGCCGCTTCAGGGATTGTTTTCCCCCAGTGGTGTTAATTTAGCTTTATTTTAAATACCAAATTTTATTTGCCAAATTTCTCTCCAAAATACCATGCTTCAGATCATCAGAACTTTAACTTTAAGTGCCATCTATAATAAAATTACTTAAGTTCTTTAGCCATCCAGAAAACTAATTGGTGCTTGGTAAATCTGTTCATTCTTTTGATGGTCAGGTCTTGTTGGTAAGATGTCTTTGGTTTGAGTTTGGTCCAGGTTATCTGAATGGGACTGGGTGAGCCTTTCCGTCGTGGCAGATAGAAAGAATGGACTTTTCTGTAAGTGCACTTTTGTGGGGTTGGGCTGGTAATTGCAAAGAAGAGGGCTGTTTGTTTTTTAGACCCTGTTCAGTATTAATTACTCTGGGACATTTGTTGCAATCTTGAAATACTGTTTCACTTTTAAAGGACTTTAAATTTGCATCAGTGACTAACTTAACTTGCTTCAAGAAATTTATTTGAAAACTAGAGAATCTGTTAAAGCTGTAGTAATTAAGCCTCCAAAAGTATTTATGTTCACCTGATCTTGATCTTAATTTTACAATAAATTTTCCATTTTGTTTAATGTTAAGTGTTTTTGGGGAAGCCTATTTAACAAGCGTGCAGGTACTTTTTAAAAATTATTTTGGTCGACGGAAGTTTTTGTGGATTGTAATGGTATAATGGTTCTTTTAGCTACAGTCATCTAACTGCATTGTGACACATTTCTGGGGCTGCCTTTGCAAGCTTAGTGAATGTTTTTTTTACTTTTCCCTTCTGTCTATCTCGTCTGTCTTTCTCTGTGTATATACATCCTCATGTATATGTTTGGTGCTTTAATGTCATTCAGCAAAATATAAATGGAAGCAAACAAGCATGCCCCTGGTGGCCTCTTCTTTGTATGAACATATCTTCTTTTGGCCTTGTCTTTTTATGTGCATTGTGCATTAGTGTCATATAACAATGCTGCTTCTCTTGCTGTTGAATGTGAACTCTTGTGTCCAGGTGATTGGTTTTTTAGAGTAGTGTTCTAAGTTGCCTAAATTTTGAGTAGCATAACTGACTAAATATACAAGAATGTGTGAAGGTTATCTCTGCGGTTAAAACAACAGGTGCATAACACAAGGCAAAATTCTTTTAAAAAACATATTTTCTCCTGAGGCCTGCAGATTTGTTCTGTACAGGATTTGAAACTGCATTGTATGCTAATTATATTAACCGTAGTATCTTTGACTGGCTAAATATTTTCCTTTAAAAACAAAATGGGGTTAAAACAAAAAAATTGTCTACACTTTCCACAGACTCACTGAATGTATGAATTCTCCTCAGGTGTAACTTATGTATGTTCGAACTGTCAGTGGGGCTGGGCAGAAGTTTATCAATGATACAGATAAAAAAAAAAAGCTAAGGAATTAACCCTTGATGGGGGGGGGGAAGCCTCCTTTCAAAGAGGAGAACTCCAGTTTGGACAGACTTGATCGGTATGGGTCATTCTGGCTTGCATGTCAATACAGTGTCATGCTTAGCCTTGTGATGGTGTTTGCAGCAGAAGCCTGCTGAAAATTGTGAGATGTGATTTGTTCTTACGAATGCCATTCTCTCCACCCCTGTGCTTTTCTTCCCCCTTGCTGTCATGTTGATTGCTGACGCTGCCCCCTCCCTCACCACCCCCCTGTTGCCGTTGACAAGGAACCAGCTGGTTCCACAGACTCTGCCCTGCCAAGCATGAGCCAGCCTTCAGAACCCCCTGTTGATGCTCCCGCAGTTACAGCAGGTCTCCGATAACTTTGTACTTCACTGTTTTGTCTTTTGTGTGTTGGGTGGTGGGTGGGATAAAGTCTGTTTAAGGTTTTGTTTTTGGGCACTGCTTAATTATTATAGTGTGGACACTCATGTAGATTTCAAATGTACAGTAGTTCCTTTTGTGGTTTATAGAAAACCGCAAACAATACATTTCACCACTGTGTACTGGCATAAAGTTCATAACCGTTATGTACTTCAAGGCAGTCATCATGTAGAATTTTTTCCTTCAAATTCTGATTTGGCTGATTTTACCTTCCATTTAAAAGGTCAAAGTGGAGCTGTGTGAATGCAGATACGGCATAGCTCATGTATATGTTCTGTGGCATCCCCTTGCTGTGTCCCCCCAGATGTTTCCCATAATTTTAGAACTGAGAAATGTATGAAACGGAGGGGACAAAAACATGATTCAAGAAAACAGGAGCACCAAATGTAAAACTAAATAAAATGATCTAATAGCTTCTCTTCGGACGTAGCTGATGCTTGTTTGTCTGCATCATTTTGAAGTGACAGGTCAGCTGATGAAGACTGTATTTTACCAATTAAAATGAGTGGTTTAAAATGACTTTTAAACTTTCACCGGCAGTGATCCCTGTATGAGAAATTAATAAACTTAGATTATAGACTTCTGTTTATATTTTATTTATTAATTTTATTCGCTACTGTATTCTACAGTGTAAGAATGACAAGAATGAAAGGGGCCCGTTTATTAGATATCTCCTACCGGGAAATGTACCGCTCTTTCCTCCTCCTAAAAGCCGCTGCACAGATTATGGGAGGTAACTTTAAGATGCTGTCATTAGACTGAGGTTAGAATAAAAAACACGCCTGTTGCTGCTGGGAAACATGTTTACAGAGCTGCGGCTTCTTTGACACATACAGCTGGAGTGGAAATCGGGGAACATCACAATAGCTGTTTTATATACTCAATGAGAGTAATTAAACTCGGCTTTTGCCAGAGTTAATCAGAAGGCCCATGTATAGGTATCACTTAAACACGTTTGATAAACCAAAGACTCTTCTTGCTGTTAGGCATCTGAGATACAAACCTGCTTAACGGGTATTTGCTGGATTCATTTATCCTGCTTATTCACAATTTATTCTTATCTCCATGGTTGTTATTCTCCCTTTAGGTCCAAAAGATGCTATTTTTTAATTAGTTTTTAAATCTTTTGTTGTTTGCTGCTGGTGCTGTTTTGACCTTAAGTTCAGACATGATGTTCTGGCGACTTTTGCAGTATAATTTAATTGGTATGGCATTTGGAAAATGCATCTAAGCCTCTCAAACTTGTAGAGCTTAATGCATTTTTTTTGGTAAGCTATTATTATTTGACATGGTATTTCATATATCATGCTAAACAGAACAAGGCAAGTTAATACAAGTCCATGTTTGTCAGGACTTCACAGTCAATTCAGCATTTCCTCATTGTTAATGGTGCACATAAACTCCAGACTCTCAGCTTTACTTTCTATCTGACGCTTTGTCTAGATTCATACAAACCCCGCCCACTTGGGCCGTGCTGGACTTTCCTCGTGTGTAGAATTGTCCTTTACAAACTGCATTGTATCTCTGTATGAATGCAGTGACTGGTAGACACAGTACTGCTGGCTTTCTGTAAGTAGACTTATGCCAGTAAATGAATTGAGACTTGCATATAGTTTATAGATATTTGGTTCTTCCCATGTATTCCCCACCCTGTAAAGCCAACATATACCTGACATAGGAACATAAATGTTTAGTTGACGCGCTTCACCCCTATTTGCAAACTATCAGGTTCATGTTCCCAGGCCCAAGGACAGATATATTGTTTTAAAAATAGCTGCTATAATTCTTTGCTGTTAACCATCCGTAGTCTGCATGCATAACTAGTTTATTGCTTTTACACTTAACTGCCCCCCCAACAGATAATGGATATATATATTTAAATATTTGCTAAAGATGCCCCCAGGAAGTTCCATGGATGAACCTAATGGAACATAAATCCTTTTGAATAGCCATGATTGCTTATGTATGTATTTGAAGGTATCAGGGTCACTGCAGAGGAAGTCCCTGCTGATAATTATGTATGGCCTTGATAAAGAGGGTCTCAGTTTCTCAGTTGCATCCAGTTGTGGACACACATTAATTGATGTAATTTGGAGATCTCTCCCAAATGTCAGCTTATTTGGTTACTTTTTTGTACAGGTTTTTCAAAAAGTGCTTTGGGGTTTTTATAATGCTACTATGCGTTTAGTCTCATTTGCTTGCAGTTTTCTATACGGGTGCTTTCTGCCCTAATTGAGAACAAATTGGAAGGCTTGTGTTCTGATGATTGCTTGCTCCCTATACGAAGCAAACATTGTGGGGGATACTCTTTATACATTAGGTTTTGATGCCTGATCCAGTGCTAGTTGTCATCTTCTGGCAATAGAAAAACTAGAGATGGTGTTCTGACAATTGCCTAAGTGATGTTGAGTGGCCGTGCTTTTCTTTTGGACTAACTGCTTGCTGCTTTTCCCTGATCCCTCCCTGCTCTTCCTGTCAGTTCCCTTGCCAGAGGTCAAGCTGGCGGCCACCACTGGGAAAAAGCAGAACAAGAAGAAGGTGGAAGAGGTGGTAGAGGAGGAGGAGGAAGAATATGTGGTGGAGAAGGTTCTGGATCGACGGGTGGTGAAGGGCAAGGTGGAGTACCTGCTGAAGTGGAAGGGGTTTTCAGAGTGAGTACTTCACCTGGGAGATGCATACTGTAAAAAGGTTAACCAGGTGGTGCTATCTGGCCATGTATGCATGATTTCCCCAGTGTTGGTGTGCGTAAATCCTGTAAACCTGTGTGTAAGCTTTGCCCCGTGAATGTATGTAATGCAGTCCTTCCTGTGTGATTTAACGCGCTTTCAGCGTTAAGCGGCTTGCTGTTGCACAAATGGCTGCTATTCCTTGATATTCATGCAGTTCTTTGCTTATTTATCTCTGTACTTGAACTTAGTAACCCCCAGTACCTCTGTTGTCTATGAATTTTAATGCAGGTTAAACCTTGCTGAGGTACCCTGAGCAAGGTGCCGCCCCCAAGCCCTGCTCCCCGGGCGCTCACGTAGCTGCCCCCTGCTATGTCACGATGTCACATTGGTTAAAAGCAGAGGACACATTTTGTTGTTGCGTGCTGTGGTGCGTCAACAATGACTATTAATCACCTTCACTTAAATTTATCTCTTCCATTTTATAGTAAATCTCCTATGTTATTTTTCTGCTTGAGTAGTTCTTTACCCTGTCTCTCATATCCTACCTTTTCAAGGGAAGGGAGTATGTGGGGATGGGATGGTATCGTGGTGATACACAAGGCACCGTAGTCAGTGCTTCTCAATGCCCAAGGAGAAACTAAAGTTTTAAAGCTGTTTCTTGACTTTGATCTTCTTGCAGTCCTCGCCATAGTCTATTGTTTCTTATGGCAACAATGTATAGATTCCATTAAAAGTTGGTTGTTTACAGTCATGGTATTACTGTTGCCTTAAAACCCTTCTTTGTCAAAACCAGGGAGGCATTAAGTGCAGCTTTCAGACAGGTGTTCAAATAAACTGGCTGGGAAATGTCAACAGTCCCTTGTGAAAAGAGTCCACCTCATTCCATTTGCTTTTCATTAATTCAGTAGAACCATCCTGCTCTAGTCCACTATATGCAGCTGTAGTGTAACTGCTGCATCCCAGTAATGCCCAGGTATGAAATGAATACATTATAATCAAAACAACAGGACTCCCACACATACAATTCAATAGTTATGCCTGTATTTTATATATCTATCTCTCTTTTAGGTGCAGGGCATGTTAGCGATGACAAAGTGCCAGTAACGCTGCTGACGATGTAGTTGAAAGCTTGAGGCTCAGGTGCGCATAACGCTGTCTTTAGTCGCGCCTTGCTGGAGTTCTGTTTGCCGGCTTGCACAGATCAGTTTAGCTGCAAAAGTTGCTCATTGTCCAGTAATGAACAAGTGTCACATGATAAATAATGCCTGGAAAAAAAGATGAATGCATAGGAGCGAACACAGCAGAGTTGGACAGTTTTTCCCTTGCTTATTACTGTGAGTATACTAATGACAGTAGTAAGAGATGTATAAATACTTCTTTCCAAAGTTTTGGGGTTGCAGGGTCACTCCCTGCAGGAGCTGCGTTTAAGGCCCAAAATGGTGACTTGATATTACCTTGGGCACAGATCCATGACTCGATGAACCGCACAATGCCCTGGCAATTTTGTCCTCTGAAAAGCCTTTTTTCCCCAGTGTGCCATTTAGATGGCATTGAGACACTTTCTGTAATGCCATTATTGTTACATTGAAATGGCAGAAGCTGTGCTGTGCTTTATCTGAGTCTTACAGCTCATTTTACAATGAGGATTGCATATATAATTGTTCAGTTACATCCTGGAAAAATTTGAGTGAAATTGGTAAGGATGGGCCTATCCACATTTTAAGTTCTGAATCGATTCTAATATACAATGACAGATACCGATATTGATTCTCATACAAGAGCTCTTTTTACTTAATATCATTGGCGGTGCACAGATTTCACTTCAATGACGATACGATCCCAATGAGTAAAACTCAAAAAGTATGTGAAACTCTTTATAAAGATTGCACATCGTTTGTTTTCTAACGTAAAATACTTCAAGGTCGTCACGCTCTGATGTACACAAGTACACACATGACATCACAGCAGGCAGAAGTCACTGTGCTGGGTGGCAAATAAAAGTGGCAGTATTAGGCAGTTCAGCTTGAATGTTGAAAAAATACATTTTAAATTGGAAAGCGCCATCATGCAATTGTACAAATTGATTTAAATACAATAGGAGCAATCTTTTTATAGACTGCTAAAATCTAAGTGTCGGGCGTGGATTGGTTACATATGTATATCCAATGCCTCTAGTAGGTATGGACCTGTGCCGGTACCGGTCCCCAAATATTGGATCGGTGCACTTGAAGAGAAGTCATTATGCATGTGTGCCTCTGCCCAAAACAAGAGATGTGACATTTAGCTCATGTGTCCCAGTGAAGACAACACCTGGGAGCCTGAGGATAACCTCGATTGCCCGGACCTGATCGCAGAGTTCCTGCAGTCACAGAAAGCAGCCCATGAGGCTGGTGGGAAGAGGAAGGCAGACTCCGAGGCAGATGGGGCGGGAGCAGGGGAGGAGAGTCGGCCCAAGAAGAGGAAAGATGAGGTGACCTGCATACATAGTCGTGGAAGAGTCTACACCGAAATGAATGTTTCGTCTGATGTCTCCGTCTGACTTGCACTGCTTCTGTTGTAGCCTGAGAAGCTCAGAGGGTTTGCCCGAGGCTTGGACCCCGAGCGCATCATCGGGGCCACGGACTCCAGTGGGGAGCTCATGTTCCTCATGAAGTGGTGCGTATCCCTTGTGTGTTGGTATGCTCATGCTCATTTAAATGTCACTAAAGCATTTTTTTTAGATCCATGGCAATGTGGTCAGAATAGCCTGGTTGTAAATGGTTGTTGCCGAGAGCTTTGCCAGACCAGCCTTAAGTGACGGTTATGGTTTCCTTGCACGGAGTGCTCCTCGGTTTCTTCATGACCACTGCGGTTTGCTGGCCATGTATTCTGCTCTTCCCTTTCATATGACACCTACATTTATGCAGGTAATCGATTGTAACTCCATCGTTGGGGCTGTTTTGTTCAGATTGTAGGTTTTGCCCCATGTAAATGAGCTTGTCCTTTTAAAAAGAAGAGTTGTTGGAAATATTGAAAGATTATTTATGCTTTACTTCTTTCTTGAATGTTTTATTATTCATAAGCTGAACCCGCTGTTGTCTTTTTTGCCTGAAATAAGGCGGCAGCCTTGAGCTTATTGGCCAGTTTTAGCACTTGACTTTACCGTGTCTTTGTCAGACACTGTCTTGTATTCATTAAGTAATGACTGAGTGTACCAGTCAGTCCTTTTAAGGTCGATCTCTTTTCATAATCAATGCCGATAGCCTACTGAGCTACACACCACTCTAACCCTGTGCTATGACCTCAGAACTTTTGAGTTCTTTACACTCTCCAGTAGTGCAAAAAGTAGTGCAGGTCGCACTAAGCTGGTTGATTATCCTGCCCGCAGGCTTCTCAGACTCACGCCACTCGTGTCACTGTTTTAACTTGAGACTGCCACCCTCCCATGCAGGAAAAACTCAGACGAGGCAGACCTGGTGCCAGCCAAGGAGGCCAACGTTAAGTGTCCGCAGGTGGTCATCTCCTTCTACGAGGAAAGGCTGACGTGGCACTCGTACCCCACAGAGGAGGAGGAGAAGAAGGAGGACAAGAACTAGACATGGGGCTGGGGGAGGGGCAGTGGGCGCCACGGGGGAGGGGGCACCAGATCTGTTTTTGGTTTTTATGGGTTTCTTTAAAAACGCAAACTCACATCACTTAGGTGAGCTGGGCAGAATGGAACATGGGGTGTGCGTCGAGGGCTGGGGCAGCGTGGCAGGGGTACAGTATCCCTTTCTATGTTTAGACACTGGGTCACCACTTCAGCAGGGTTTTTCAGACGCTCATTATAAGACCACATTTGTATCCAACAGATTGTCAACAGACATTTTTTTAACATTATTTTTAATGGCTAGAAAAAAATCTGAAAAATTAAAGGCTGCCAAAGACTAGTTGTGATGACCTTTCACTTGTATGCAGAGAAGAAACCATCATTTTAAGCTTTTTTTTGGGGGGGGGTTGTTCTTTTGCTGTATTGTTGTATATCTGCAAAACAGACTTTAAATTTGTGCTGGAACAACATGACATGGAGGGTACATAGTTTTGCGGTGGTGTGCTGCTCTGGTGACACGCTCAGAAGTGCTCCCAAGAAGCCGTAAAATGGGCTCATACTAGATGGCCAGCTAGCACGCTACATGCCGCCAGCATCTGTCCGACCAGTGCCCACAAGCTAGCTAACACCTCCGTGCATAGAGTGATGGGGAAGTCACTGCACGCTTTGTAATGGTACTCAAGCTAGCCAGCGATTTTTCTTTTGGCTGGTTCTGAGCCTAGATGTCTCCTGAGCTACAGAGATTTAAAATGTTATGTCCAGTGATTGTGTCCTTGCCTCTTTGAATGGTAAGCTGATGTGTTTCCAGCAATACAGGCACGCTCGCACACATCTTGCCAGTAGTCCCAGAGGCCACCAGCTGTTAGCGTGGGGCTAGTGGACAGCAGAGGCCCTGGCCTAATTAATAGGTGCAGAATGAAATTACTCTTCAGTATGGGTAGATGTTTATTTTGGACCAAATGTCTTTATTTTTAAAATGTATTTCAAGATGGGCAGTAGTGAGGAATCCTTGTTTTCTGTTTAGCGTGGGGCTGCTCATGAGTGCGGAACCCTCTTAAAATAGAAATTTTATGAAAAATCATAGTATTTCAAATAGAAGCCAGCAAGTATGCGATGGCAGTATTATACATTTGCTGCTCCCTCACAGCACCGGGCTCTGAAGTTGCCGCTACCATCCTATTTTGACAAAACTCCAGAAAATAAAGTGCAATTAACGACCGCTTTTCCGAAAGGTGTGTTTTATATATATGTATATCCCCATTGAATGGTTCACTCTTCTGTTTATGACTAGAGTAATCTTCCCAAAACAGTGTCTGTTTCCACTGCAGTGGTCTTGCTGCTTTATGTCCTGTTGGCAGTTGGGGGCAGGAGTTGAATGCTGCTTACTGTGATCCAGCTAAAAAGGAATTCCCATGCTTTATAGTAAAGGGGGCTCCTCAGTAACAGTCCACTAAACTAATGTACCGCCTAAATTACTGAGCTCCTCAAATCATTCTGTACAGCCCAGTGTTAAAGTTCCCGGTCTCCCATGTTGCAATGTGAGGAATGAGGCTTCAACACCCGTGGTTGGTGGGTTTTGCTGCATACTGTCGGTTACTGCCTGGTCTAACCCAAAGGGAGCCTCAGAGCAAGCCCATCAGAAGTGGGGCGCTCTGTTAATCCTGGGGTTTGAAGCCTTGTTTCTGCTATCGCTGCTTGTCAGATGTCTACTGAGTACGTTTAGTTTGTAAGGCAATTTTCATCACTGCAATGTGTGTTGAGATTTGATTCCTCTTGCAAACTCCCTGTCAGTGCTGCCTTTCGAGGTTGGTGGGGTTTCTCTTTCTACCTGGATATCCAGTTCACAGCTTGCCGTTCATTACCGTTAGTAATCGAGGACTTGACTCTGCCTTATCAGAGTGTTTTGGGTTGCAAAGTTGGGTTTGAGATGAGCTAAGCATAAGATCATTTTGTTTTATAATAAAGTATTGTATGAAAATTTCCTTCACGTTTACATTTTAGAATTGAAGAGACCACAGAGTACAGTGTGTTTTTTTTTTTTTTTATATAAAGTGATTTTTCTTGTGAAAGAAGGATCAGTTTCTCGGCTTACCCCACCCCCTACCTTTTTCCCCAAGGACAAAAATATATTGAGGGGCCGAAACAAATGGCTTCTGTAAATAAGCAGTTTGTTTTGCATGTATCACTGTTTCGTGACCCTTGGTTTAGGAAATGTTACTGTAACTTGTATGGTTTTTTTGGCAATACATGCTTTCTTTGTCATGTCTAATTTGCTGTGTTGATTCAGTTCTTCTCAAATCCTTTTTGTGTTGTCATTTTTACATTTTCAGTAACGTGAATTATCAGTATCTTACGTCCTTTATGAAATGGCCACTAGATGGCACAATGACAGTAGAGAACTGAAGAATTCTAGAATATTCCTAATTGCCCTGTCCAAACTAGTATGAGGTTGTATTTCTGTCGTGATGTATACAAGTGTCGCTATTTGAAGCCCCTTCATATTTGAGTACTCTGATTTCAGTGCCAAATAACAGAATTCTTATATCAAAGTCTTGTCACCACCTCCAGCCCACGCGTCAACTCATGAAATCAGAACTTAAGTGTTCATGTTCATAATTGAAGTCTTCTGAATATATTTCCTACAAAGGACATAATTTTGCGTTCGTTTTATTACGTAATTTAATTGACCAAGCAGAAATTGAGAACTACAACCTGCTTGCAGTGTATTGCAGTGAAATGTGGTATCGGAGTAAAATCAATGCTCTACTTTTTTACTGTACTTGAGAAATTTTCTCGTAGCATTTAATAGGTGAGTGATTGTTTGGTAATATATCCATTTAAATTCTGATGACCTGCCTGTGTTTTACAGTGCTGTGCATGAAGTGTGACAGCGTCTCCTTGCCTCTCGGCTTATTATTCCAGCCTGGAATTGGCAGGAATATATTTTAAGTTAAGATACAGCAATTAATTTTTTGTGTGTGTGTGTGTGTGTGTGTATGTATGTATGTATGTGTATGTGTGTATATATATGTATATATATGTGTATGTATATATATATATATATATGTATATATATATGTATATATATATGTGTATATATATATGTATATATATATATATGTGTATACACACACTGTCAGAATGAAAAGCACCAATTTGTACCTTTGCCAGAACAACACTGGGGTACAGCCCAAATGACAATTATACCCTGGCTGTAGGTAAATGTACCTTTTAATTTATGGCCTCTAAGGAACATTCCTGAGGTACCATGAATGTTAAGGTACCCTCTGTGGTACAAGAATGTTCCTCATAGTCCATTTCTGTATCTGAAAAGATACTTGAGGGTACAGCCTCAATGACAAGCAAAGGTACAATTTGTGTGTATGCGCATAATGAGCCAAACATGAGTTTTTATAACAAATTATTCTGAGATCCCTTGAGTGTAGCTAAGTATTCCATGACACATTTAAAACGTGCATTATGAATACAGAAAATGTTTAAAATGACACACGACATGACAGTACTAAATGTAGTTTTGGATTTCTGGAGAGAGTCATCACACGTGGATGGACAGCTAATGAAACTCACTCGTTTTGCAGTAGAGGGTGCTGGTGCTTCACGTTTTGTATGTTTATTGCGGTCAGTTGGGAGTTGATCCTTAAAAGTACCGCAGATCAAGCATTGGTAATAGGCAGAAGGGGGCATATGAAAGGAGTGGGGTCAGCTCTGGTGTGAGATATTAATGTGTAATCTACCGTCCAGGTTAATATTTCACGATCTCTGCACGTGTCGGCTCTGAGCACCTAAACCCAAGTTAAGGGACCTATTTTGATTGGCTGGCAGACTCCTGGGGGAGGGGTGGGTAAATGAGAAGAGGTGGGAATCTACCAGTAATCATAAAGCATGCAATAGCAGTTCTATCTCCTAACAAAAGCATAGCTGTTCAATCATATGGGTGGATTAGCAGGATACTGAATCAATGCCATTGTCTTCTACACATTATGTTTCAGGAACAAGTGAAATGGGGAGTATGGTTCTTCCTGAGGTGTAATTAAACTGCTGTGCAATGCAGGCAGACCAAATCACTGCGAAATCTGATGGTTACGGCAGAATATCCCACTGCTTCTCTCGCTCCCCTGGACATTTTGTCTGCCTCCTCCAAAGTACTGCACTCATCAGTCATGCCATTTTCATTTGCTAATTTTATAGTGTCTTGCTGACTCTGTGACTAATTTGATTAGTATGAGTGGTGTGTGCATATAACAATATGGCCAAAAGTCTGTGTGTGTGTGTGTGTGTGTGTGTGTATATATATATATATATATATAAAAAATATTACATTAGTTTAGCTCAGCACATATGTACTTTGGAATCTGACAGACTGGCTACACGTGGTCCCTTTCAGACAGGTTGCAGGATGTATGATTGGTTCGTTAGGCCCACTAAGACTTCAGCTACACTGCACGCCTTGTTCCCATGGATATGCGGCGCGAAGCTGTGGATTGCCACAGCAACCAACCCCTTGCAAAGACTTTTGGCCATATTGTTCTTATACGTCGTTTAATCCTAATGCTTGTGTGCCTCTCTCTTTCTCATTGCTTCAAGATGCCAGTACTTAGCGATAACCTGGAACATTAAAAAGGAAGGCAAGTAGAGACAGGTCTGTGTGGATTGGGTGGCTGTGCTCAGTAGTACAGTTACTTTATTTATGCTAGCTTGCTGGTTACGTTGCTATCAGTCTAGCTACTTTATTCAATACAAGGGCAATGGCCTGACCTTCAATATCTGACTTTTGATTTTTTCTTTTTTCATCTGGTACACAGCATCACTCCATTTTCACCATTTCATCGAAATGGGTTCTCTTGTGACGATTGCCTTGCTGTATGTCAGGCCTCTCGCCGGTTACGTGCAGGGTTGGTGTCGCCAAAACCTTAGCCATCAAAATTTTGGCGCCCTTTGCATGCGTGTCATGAAAGGATGCTTTGGAGCAAAGAGTCCCATTTCCAACTTCAGTCCGGACAATCTCTGCTCTTTCTCCTGTCATCACATGTCCCCTGATCATTATCTTCCAGAAAGGACGTCCTTGTCATCAGAGGGTCAGTTTACTCTCCCTCTGACCGCAGTTGGGGTGGTGGAGGGTGGTGCTAGGGAGAATCTCACTGAGGATGGAGGTGGATGGAGCTCATGAACATATGGACAAATACCAGATCTTGCAGAGAGAACTGACTGACTGGTAGTACCTCAAATAAGCATCTTGCCTGTTTAGCCAGTAAATACCAGAACATGGATTTCTTGTTCTCTAGAGAAGAGCTGAAGTCATCTTTGTTTATACGGTAATTACAGTATAGGCAGTAATTTTCTAAATTAATTGTTTAGGATCCAAATGTCAGTGAGGAACCCATCCATTTTCTGAAACTGCTTATCCTGTTCATGGTCGCAGGATGGGAAACAACCCATCACAGGGCACACACACACTTATGGGCAATTTGGTAACACCAATTATCCTCAGCATGTTTTTGGATTGTGGGGAATTGACATACCCAGAGGAAACCCCACGATAACACAGGGAGAACATGCAAACTCCACACACATGAAATCTGGGCAGAGACTTGAACTCTGGTCCCAGAGGTAGGAGGCAACAGTGCTAACCAGCACACCACTGAGGAACCATTAGCACTTTATAATACATTTCATTTGAACATCTAAACTCAAGCAACCACGGAAAATTGCTAACTGGATTGCTGACTACAAGTATGAGATTCATGGCTTGGATGAATATGCATATGTTTCTAACCCTCTCTTATCATAATACTTTTCTTACCATAAAATAGTCTTTTCACGGTCTCCAATGAACATTTGCAAAACACAGTCACTCAATTTATGCATCTAATCTAGTGTTTAAAGTAGCATTGACTGTAACTTTTACCCACGTCCCTTCCAGCTCTGCGAAACAGGCATGGTGAACTTGTACAAAGAATGGTGCAGTGACTGGCCAGGAATATCTAATGTAGCAGCCTGCTACTATAGCCATCCGTGACCCTACGGGAGCCCAACACTAATCTCTGCAGAATGATGCTTTCCAGACAAGAGCCAACTCTGCTCCATATAGATACAACAGTCCGTGAGCATTCATAGGGCTGTATCTGTTTTAAAAAAATAAACAGAAGAAAACTGTTAAATTTGCTTTAGTTATCTATTCAAGCTTTATAACCAAATGTACAGTATAGAATTAAATTTGATTAATGAAGGGAGTGCGACAAATTTTCTATAGCTAACAACTGGCATTCTTAATTGGTCGCTTCAAAAAATATGCAATAATGTTTAATCAGTAAAATCCCTTTCTTGAATTTTTAACAGATTATTGAGACACTCCCGGTGAAACATGGTTAAAATGTGGGTGAAATAAAAAGCATGCTCGTACATTAGAGAAAATTTTAATTCAAGACACAATTCAATTTTGCTTAAGCTGAATACCTTCTCATATGCTATAAAGGTCTCCCCTGTTTTTACAATACTGATAGCCTTTCACCCTAAACTGATTGCATGGGGCCTTAATACCAGGAAGAAAGCTAATCTGTCAGTAGACAATATATTGCCTGTAGACTTGATGAAGCATGAAGCACTTGATCCCTTATTGTTTGGAGAATGGTAAGTGATTACCATTGATATTTTTTAGCCATGGACAGTCCAGGCTTCTGGTGGGCTTGAGAACCTTCCAAACACGTATTAAAGACCTGTTTTATAATGCATTTCTGAAAGTACAACATAAATGCCGTTTAGACCTTTAAAGTCACCACTATGCCAAGATATCAGCCCCCCTCCACGAGTGAATAACAGTAATTCAATCATGGTGACTCCATCCTTAGTCTTTCCCTGCAATGGCTGCATCTCAGGGGTGGGGGCTTTCTGATAGAGAAGCCTTTCTGGAATAGTTACTGAGATCAGTAGGCCTATCATGATCTTATGAATGAGGCTAGCACACAGACTATCAAAGCTGTCAAAGATCTGATTTTCCACCAAATTGTTGACCAAAGTTTGAATTACATTTAATAGCATCTATTTATTACTTCGACAAAGCCTGAGTACATAAAATATTAATACTAGATTTTCTTACCTGACATCTCCCGAAATCTTTCCAATCATTCCCTTATAGGAGAGAAAACACAGCGCACCAGTTGTCACATTCTTTTTACTTTACTCACTCCGCCAGGATCGGTGGAAATCCAATGAAAAGTTGAAAAGTTCTGCTTGTGTTTCACAGGTTTCCTCCCCCACTGGTTACAAACACTGGCCTGTCTAAATCGCACTTGGTGTGTGGGGGGACAGGCTCCAAGGTCACTGTGACACTACGCTGGTGAAGAGATTGGAAGATTAATGGATTTTATTAAATGAATTCTGACTTTATAAGCATAGCAATTTTCTGATGTATCTCTAAGCGAAAATACTGGTGATGTGAGTAGCCTTTGGCTGTTTTGGTTTAATCCCGCTCACCTACCTTCAGCAAAAATGCATTTTGATTTAACTGAAAATCCAAATATATAAATGTTCTGATGTAAACGTTTAATGTGCTTTGATGTCAAAAGAATGCACCTAAAACCAATTTGAACGCTTTCTATCTTTTGAAACATAAAAAATATATATTTTTACAGCTAGAATAGATGGTGATTTGCTACATCATCAGTCATGCGTCGTTTAATAACAGAGATACGTTCTGAGAAATACATTACTAGGCAATTTGTACAGACATCATAGAGTGTACTTACACAAACCTAGATGGTGAAGCCTGCTACTCACCTAGGCTATATAGTATAGCCTGAATAACGATTAAAACGTATGGAATAAATAAACTGTAATGTAGTATTTTCAAGTATTATCGACTGTACATTATTGTATGTGCTATACTTTTATACGACTGGCAGCATGGTAGGTTTGTTTCCACCAGCATCACCACAAACGTGAGTAATACATAGTAACATACATAGCAACCAAGTCAATTTTATGCTCCATTACAGTTTAATCCTAAGTGGCCACCGTCGTACATGCGGGCTGCTGCTGACCAAAACGTCATCATGCGGCGCATAACTGTACGTGTGCCTCTGGAATCCATGCTGTTGCCATGTCAGATGGAGATCTGCAGTGACCTCTACAGGGAAGATGGTCAGCCCGGTGTGAGCACCCCGTATCTTCTCTCACTGCCTTCTCCTTCTGGGACCGTGATATCTGGGACAACCAAGTTAAAATGGGAAAGGGACAGTGGGGTTGCATTTGGGGCACCGGGAAAAAATCCAGTAAGGGGCAGCTCCTAAACCAAATACGGGTTTTATCACTTCCAGAGACCTCGGATTTACCCGTGTATCCAAGTTGTAATGCTGCACGCCATAAAGTATATGAAAAATTGTCCAATTATGTGAAATATTCTTAGCCGTGCAAAATAAATGCCTTTTGTGAACCTAGGCGAAGAGTTTTCTGTTTGTGACCTTTCATGTAGTATGCCTGCGTGAAGAAGGATGGATGGTCAAGTCATTTTTCAACAATTAAAGAAACTGTTCAGTAAAAGCAGTTTTATTCAGTCCTGCCCCCCACCAGGTGCTGGTCCGCTCATTGGGAATTTTTCAGCTCCACTATTGGGTATTAGAAGCTCAATCTAGGCTGTTATCGCACCACCACAATGATTCAACTGAATTTAGACAGATTACCAACCATTTTGGATCAACATTCTGGAACCATGATACACATCATTGCTAAATCCTATATGTGGGGGGAAAAATCCTGTTTTTCAGGCAGCCAGTTCAGGTAGATATTTCCCTTCTAGAGCAACATGGTTGAATCCATAAGTACGTTGTGCATCAACGGTTGATGGCCATTGATTGAATGACCTCTTTATCAATATCGCTCCCCTGCCAATTGAGAAGGGCACAGAGGTAATCAGGATAAGAGTAAGACAGCACCTGAGTCCAGTGAAAAATCGCAGCCATCACCATCAATCTAAAGGCTTCCTGTTCTGTAATAGAGTACTGGACATTTCTTTTTGCATAATCCATGCGTTGTGTAGGAATATACTGGGTTAAATTACTTGCATGCACTTGCGGCTGGCCAATAGGGGGCACTTGACTGTCGCTCTCCCTGGTGGCGTTTTTGATTTTAAAAGACAGTAATTACTTATTTTGAGAATGTGTATTTTAAAATGCGCAGTAATGCGTACTATATAAAATATAAGTAATTTTTGAGAGGATATTGGCTTCTTGTTCATCCCCTCTCTCTCAATATCTGTTCTGGGGCGCTCTGCATAGCCCATTGCTGACCCGAGATATGCACATAGCAATATATATTTAGCCCAAGCAGAGGCCTGGGCCGGCTCGTGGTCCGGCCTAACCTTGTGTTTGGCACTGGTGCGAGGCCACTAGAGGCGCATGGCAGGGCTGCCGTCGTATTGCGCAATCGCTTGTTCCCCCATCTTGGTGCATCCATGTTCAATGCGCTGTACACGATGACGAAATAATGCTATATGAAAGTAAAACGTTACATAAAAGCAAAGTAAGTCAAACTAGATAAAAGCGAATAATACAAAGAGAGAACGAATACTACTGGATGTCACCCCCACACGTTTAAAGCAAAACGGTTATAAGCTGCCCGCTGCCCGTTATGAGGATATCATGGTTGATTATCTGGCTTTTAAAAAAGGCGTGGTAACTCTGAGGCAAACAAAAGCGACTGAAGGTAAACTGCTGAACGATATACTGTATTTTATCAGTGAATATACGGCATTGATTTAGCTGAAGGGACTGACTGAGTTGTTTCTTTTTGTTTTCCTTTTCGTTGTCCGTGACACTGAACTGACGGGTTGCTTTGTCTCAAGTTCGCCACTTGTGCCCAGTAAATGCAGCCTCTGTCACACAAAGTGGTCGGTTTGCTAACTTGAAGGCATTAGAATGGCCTGTAGACTATGTTTCCAGGTCGAATGTTTAAAGATTTGAAAACTTTGCAAGCCCCATAATGATAATTTGTATTATTTATTAATTTGTTGATTTTTAATGCCAAATAATTACTGACAGAGCACTGGTATCCTGCAGTTCGTGTTTTGTGGATATTTATATTATGTATAATTCTGAAATGGTTGCAGCCGTAATTTAACACACCTGTTAGAGGTACTCAGATCCTTCAGTAGCCTCTTAGTATTAGAGCCAGCTATGTTGAAGCCAAGTTTGCTCCAAAACCAAGATGCTATTGAACCGGCTGATTATCAGTATCATGTGTGTTAAGTTAGGGCTGCACCTAAGCTCAGCGGGGTGGCAGATCTCCAGAAGCAGGGTTGGGAAGCCCTGTATTAGAGCATTGACTGGAAAAGGATGACATGATGGACAAATATATTAGAACACCTTTTGGTCATTGTGAAAGATGCGCTTCATAATCACTGTTCACATCTGGAGAAGAATGGCTACCTTCACGTTCGGGCTTTCGTGGTTCTAATTTGATTCATGTTCACAGGTATTCCCTGGGTTAAGAACGTCCGACTTACAAACAACTCGCACTTATGAACCGACTGCCATAAAGCCTGTTATATTAAAAAACGGAGTTAAATGGTTCATAGCAACTAATGCACAAGCTACTTTGTGACTCATGAAAACATTGCCTTGCTTCAGCGGTTTGTCAGCTCATGTAGTCATTATTATTACTGTTATTATTATTATGATTATTATTATCATGCTTTGCAGAATTTCCATTAAGGTTCATATATGTACTTGGAGTAAATCCATCCAGCCATCTTCTACCTACTTGTCAGGGTCAGCATGTCTGTCCATTACGGGATGCTGAGAAGGAAGCCCCTTTTTAATGTATAATGTCTGGAATCCTCTTGCTTTTATTTATAGGCAGGAGCTTTGTTAAAGAGCAGTGATACATTGCAGTAATAATCCCGGCAGTGTCCCACTGGGAGCAGTGGGATATCTGCAAATCCCAGTGCTGGAAGGCCAAGAAGTGATGACATCAGTGGTGGGAGGGGCAGATAGAGCTGGGAGCCTGGCACTGATTGTACATCATAATAGGCCTGTAGGGAACACCACGGTAGGTGAAAAACACGTGAGCCACCTGGAGCCATGAGTGGCCCTGCTTGTCCGGTACCCTTGCACGTTACACCCCAAGTCTGCCTTAAGCTTACATTTCACTGTAAGTTTTGCGAGGCTGGAACGGAGTCACGAGTGATTACAGCTCCACACCCTATTCTACATGCAATTACTAGTTAGGACAAACATTCGGGCATTTTTAAATAGTAACGCTCATTTAGAAAGAGCAGAGTTTTCCGCCCTGTATTTTAAAAGCACCACATGTGGCTGTGGCTTTTAAAGGGGCTGGGCAAACATGAAGAAGTGTAGGTGGTCAGCTATCGAGTTGAGGTCAGAAGTTGAGAGCAGTTCCTGGTCGACCAGCAGCTGAAACCTTGAGGGCAGGGAGATGATTCCCTCTGATTTCTGTTGATCCACAGCCCACCTGTCTCCCTCACCCGTGCATGTTGTAAAGGTAACTTCACCCACCTTTATTGGGCTACTACATGACATCCTCGCTTAATGCATTCATGGAGATAGTAGGTATAACGCCAAATTGGGATTTCCTATGCATATTCAATACTTCTTTGTAGCAATAACAATGTGCAGCTGATGGGAAATCATTATGTTTACTAGATAACTCCTAGGTGGCTATGTAGTTTATGTGATAATGCCTTCTGGAGAACTCTACACCCACCCGTAGGCGATTTTATCAGACGAGTGGGTGGTGCAATTTCACCCCCTACTGGCAAATGAAAATACTATTTGAACAGATGAACTTCAATTATATGTAATTGTTGTAAAGTCCTATTTGAAAATATGGCTTGGGTTAGTCGTATTGATGTGTAGTAATTTGTTATCAATGTATTTATTTTCTTTTAAAAAAAAATTCTATATGCATGAATGACTGGTCAGGGTCTGCCACCTTGCACCCCCTGGGAGAAAAGCCTGGACTCACCTACAGTATGCACCCACCTGTAATTCAGATCAATTTAATCACTGAAGAATTTACGCATATTGCACAACTGGTGTTTGACGACGTCAGTCCGTAAAGGTGCTCATTTTAACCTCATTTTAATTCCTGAGTTGAGAAGTTAATTTAGTGTCTTGCTAGATCTTTCTGATGTTTTCAAACAGCTAGCAGAAAGTGACCTCCCCTTCCTCTGTTGTTTCACCATCTCTCCTGCTCTGTGCTGTTACCTAGGAGTGCAAAGCCTGCCTTTTAGGGATCTGGATGGGCAGGGGGGAATTGCAAACATGACAGGGAGCCGTAACATACACAACACGCGGCCTGCGTAGCAACTGCAAATGGTGTAATGTGCCTTCAACAAAGGACATCATAAAAGCGCGGCAGGTAATACCTGAGACTCACTAGAGAGGAACTTGTGGCTAAATTTGAAATATGGTAAACACAGCGCTGTTTTGGCTGCATAATGGCTGCAAACGGCAGAATAATGCACACACGTCTTCATTGAGTCAGAGTCAAAGTCAATACAATATCAATAGTTCTCGCAGTCTATTTTACTTGTTGACAAATGCAAATATAAACTGAATGCTTGTTAGCTGGTGAGCTAGCTGTATTAAATGCTTATACATTAATAGCCTGTATTAGGTAGTCGGTTCTATGAAGACCTGTTTAATTTGGAGCTAAGATGAATTGAGGGGCCCCCTCAAAGGCCCCCTAAAAATGTTGTAGCATAACTGAATTGGTCTGGATTGGGGGGCCAATATGATATGCTTTCTAGGGGCCCAAAAGCTCAAGTGGCATCCCTGTTAGCAGCCATTCTTATTTGTTACAGTTTATATCCATTAACTCTTAAATCCATTAATTCTATAAAATGAATGAACTCATTACTTAGATATAAAAAGCATAGCATTGTTTCAAATATGTAGCAAACATACTGTAACTCTGGATTTGGAAAATCTCGGTCTGTTGGCACGTGTTATTTTTGGATCTTTGGAGACACAACAGAAGTGACACGAGTACAAAGAAATATCTCACAGCTAAGGCAGTGCATCTTTCCTTTTCTTTATTTCTCCTTCTATTCTGCTATAAAGCAAATTATAAAATAATTTGTGAAAACAACTTAGAATTGTAGATGCATTTATCCACATATTCACCTGTAATACTGAAAAGAATCTTTCCACAGTATTATTTCTGATGTTTTTTGAATGTCCTGCCAGAAACATATTTCCTGGACGGCTGCCGCAGTATGCGTGGGCGTGACCGCGTGCACAATATACTCCCGACTCCGCCCTTGTTCCTTTAGTAAGAACTGCTTCCACATGCAAATAAAGCAAAAAAGAAATCTCTTATTTGCCAAGAACAGAGATGGGATTTCACTTTGTTAACATAGAGTAATGAGATCTTTATTTTTAACAGAATTAATTGAGTGCGGTATTGCATTTACAAATAACGAGAACATTTCTTTTGTGTGTGTATGTGTATCGTGAATCGAGAATCGAATCATCATGATAGGCTGATACTTTAAAAAATAAATTGAAGTAAATTGAGTTATTTAAGCATGGAGCGTCATCCTTTCTACAGTGAATAATGGACAAAGTACCAGGAGCTTATGCAGGTATAGGACCTATGAGGATATGATCAGAAGAACACAGTATGCAAAATGCCTTAGTAGCCTGCACGTTGGGTACACCCGAGAGGACTCTGCCTCGAGTCCAGTGTTACGGAGGAGGTTAAACGGGCGACCTTTCCACGGTGATTTGGGTGAAGCAGCTGCTGTGAAAAGCTGTCCTGAAGCTGGTGTTCACCTGGGCTATAGAGAGAAGAAACGGAGGAGACTCCACAACGGCACTGTCATGATCTTCTCGACTCCCCCGCATCAACAAAAGGAGTCAGAACCTGATATTTTAACTGGAACATTTTACAAGTATAAATACATTTACATGCATAATACTCGTGGCTCATTTACATGCATAATACCTTTTGGAGGCTAACAGCTTTTGTTCTGTTATTATAGCACAATTATAAATACCTGCTGTTGTTGATTGTGTGGGAAAAGAATTATGAGCTCGGGGTTGTTTGAATGGGACCTTATGGATAGACTGTTCATAACGTGGAGGGGTCCTGTACAAGCAGCAAAGCAAACGGAATTGTGGGCCATAAAGGGCTTCTTTCAATAAATATGTCTGTGTAGTGACAGGGGAAAGGTCCCACCCCCAAACTAAGTGTTTCCAAATTCTGGCAACATCTGCCCCGCACCATTGTCTATCATATTTCCTTCCTCCACTGGCGTGCAAATGCTGCCTGGTCGTGTTATTGAAATAGATCTGCGAGTTTATTATTAGCCCCAGGTCTACCAGATGACAGCGTTCGTCCCACGTCTGACGCACCTCGACACGGATGTCGTCACGAAGGTGTGCTGCATTCCAGCTATGCTGCACTTACGCGAGTAGTTTCTGGTCCGTCAAGAAACGCAGCTACCTACACTCCCAGACCTCACCTGATGTCACACCCGTGTATTCTCCAACGTTATGCTCTGTACGTAAATCTTTTGATATTTGAGAATGGCTGTTACCTGTCGGCATTCTTCCTTTCAACTGTCTGCAATTACTGAGCTTTCTAGTAAACCCACGCAAAGTGTTACTCTCAGACCTGTTTTAAATTTCTTCCACCTAAATAAAATTTGGGGTGAAAGTATTTCCTTTGCAGAGACTGCTTTTCCCATACGATACGTGAGGCACGAAAGTGTGATGGGATCTTAAATGTCAGTGAAGGAAAGAGGAATTGTAGACAATTCCCCTTCGAAGCATAGCAAGGTTGAAACCACACTTTTGCAGGGGGCTCCTGATTGTTTAGGGGCCTCCTGTTGACCACAATCAGTCACTACTCTGGAGGGAATGGAGTCCCAGTAAAAACACACAGACCTCTAGATGTCAAGGCATATACACCATGAAATAATTTAAAAGTTATCAGGATGTCCCAAAATCGTATGTATAAATGTACATTTTGGTCTAGCACAATTTCATCAGTGAAATTAACTTCTGACCCAATATGCGTAAGCAGACCTTATTATGCATTTTTAAATTAAAAAAAGGTTTTATTACCAATTTATCTGTTATTTCATTATCAATTTTATATCACTGAGCCTTTTCAAAAGGCTCATAATTAAGAATCGCTTCCTAAATGAAAGTATGAACGAGGCACAGATAATACTATTTTTATATTATTGTACCAAATTTATTCAGGAAATGAGATATCACACTTCAAAATGGCGGCTGTCTCTATCACGCAGCACCTGTATGGTGGCTTAGTGCGGGGCACCTCCGATGGGTCAGACTCATTCGATTGTTTTTAAAAGGAATGAGTTG
>JAODKN010000093.1:25431320-25458989 GCA_026774425.1 Petrocephalus zakoni | reverse complement strand
ATTCTAGGCGGGACACCGGTTTGGCCCAACAGCGTTTGCCCCGGGCCAGCCTGGTAGCTGTAGGTTCCTGTACTAACATCCTCATGCTGTGCTCAAGTTTCAAGTGCTGTTGTTATGCGTGTTCAGAGGAAAACAGAGACATTCTTATGCTACAATTTCAAAATAGAGCATCAGGGGGCACGGAAACACAACAGAGCAGTAATGGAGAAGACAGTGCAGGAAAAAACAATGCAATATACGAATGAGTAACAAAATAGTAATAAATATGTACAACATGGCAAATGGACCACAGCATAGAAGGATGAATGACGACGACTGAGTGAGGCTGGGTCTGGACTTTGTCTTCTTCTTAACATGAACATGAATGTGACGACTCTGAGTGAGGGTCTCTGCCAAAGCATTACCCCACATTCTCAATGCTAGATCCTGCATTTTAGCACGTAGGCTGTGCTCGTAACTGGGCCCGATGTACTCTCAAGAGGTCCAGGATCATGGACCAGCTCCCCATTCATCTGTCCAAAGTTCATAATGACCAGGCACCGGACTTAGATTTCAGAGCATGTATTATGTGACACTAATACTTTCACAGCCCTTTAACAGCACAAGAAAACAGTTGAAAGGGGCGTTTTCAAAGCTCAGAAAACTATTCATGAGAAGATGGGATGTGACCATGGAAAACAAGAACGGCACTAAGAAGGTTCCCTTTGATAGACAGGCAGGTGAGTGTCAGATTTTCATACTGATTCCCTTCAGCAACCTTGCCAGGGATCACGCCGGTTTCCAGTCACCATGACGATCCACACAAAGTCCCTCTTGTGTAGGAGATGCCATCATTCTTGGGAATACCGGCATGCCGCAGGGACCTGCACACCTCCAGAGCGTATCGTCACGTGCGCTGAGAGTCCGCAGAGCTGATTCTGTTTCACGCTGCCCTGCGGCATCCCCCAAGCAAGCCGGGAGAGACTGAGAGTATTTATTTTGTCAGTTCATTTCAATTAAATAAACAGACTTTGATCAAAATCTTCATTCTCAACATGCAGGTTTTGAATTGAATATGAGTTATGAAAGATGTTAAATCATAGTTATGTCATTTCATAAAATGCTGCAGGAGAGGTCTGAATACCTCTTTGAGGGTGCTTTTGTACCAGATAGGCGACCTGCCCAATCGGGCCGCATCCAGCATGAAATGAGGTCGGGATTCCAGAAGAGAGTGAAGCTGGGTGCTGAAACTGCAGCAGCAAGACACACGACAGCCCAAAATAATACACATTTTCTGGTACTAGCTAAACAGTTCTCAGAAAGATAATTGTGTTACATCTTGAATTACAGCCCGCCTGACACTCATAAACCCAAATCGGTGATGTTTACTTGCTCACAACATGATAATTTGCCCACAAATGTTTCAAATATGTTTAAACTATTTTTAGGTCCACATTTACTGGAGATGACATTTCTCATACCATCGTCTAGGAAAATGCTCCTTGTATACTATGCTCTGCCTAACAATCTACCTAGCAGGTGAAGGATAAAATGTCAAAGGTTAGATAGAGTAGGTAGAAACAGTAGTATTTATTGAGTGACTAAATCCATGGGGTCCACTAGATAAAACTCGAGGATGACCTGAGCTTTAAAGGGAAGGGAGTCATGTATCGTTCCCTTGGGAAGTGCCCCTGAATCTTGTGCTATGGATTGATTGCGGTGGAGAGGAGCAGGCCGGACTGGTAATCACCTTCCTGGGAGCCAGAGAGAGACAGAGTACTTAGAAAGCGAGGGGGCACTGTGGATGAGTCTGTCACATGGGTCCCCCACTCATGTGAGCTACCACGCACGTGTAGATTCATTCTCTCCAGGCTGCATTAACTCTCTCTGTGTCTCTCTCACTGTCTCTCTCTTCCTCGCACCGAGGCACACTACCACATGCACACCTGCACTGAAGGATGGACGGACTACGCGTCCCACGGCATGTACTTCGCAGAACCTGTCAATGCTCTCAGAAACAGCAGTCTGTCTACCCAAGGCTACCACTAGTTACATAACCCATCTATACAGGGGCACAGGGATGGTGGGTCAGCAGCCTCGCGCCGTCCATTAGCGGCTCTGGGTTTCCTGACACCCAGCATAGGTCAGCTGGCCAAGTCCTTCTCTGGGGGCTTTTCAGTCATTGGAGATATTGCATCACCTACACCTCCTCCATTATAGAGCGATGTATGCATGTAGCATCAGGTCAAATACGACGGCTAGCTGTGGGGGAGGTTGCAGTGGTGGGCCCAAGATGCCATTCTGGGGAGTAGGATTGGGGCTGGTGACCGTAAATGTCATGAACCGGGGGGGGCATACCTCAGAAAGCAAAAGACACCATGTCTTAATAGTTTTTTTTTAACGTCTTGGTGGTTATTTTTGGGGGGGGAGCACTTGGATGCCCTCTCCCAGGGCAGGACACTGTGACCATATTCTACCTGTTACCCCTTTTCCACAGTGCAGAAATGTGTCAGTCCAAATATGATAAGCTAGATGCTCTTTACTGGGTATTGGAAGGTACAGAGAGAGAGAGCCTGTATTCTACGGATAGGGCACCTTCTCTCTGTCAGCTGCAGCACGCACACACACACACACACACACACACACAGCTCTGAGTCACTAATTCCCTCTCGCTGCTCAGTTCCTTCATGCAAATGTTTACTTCTATGCAGAACGAGTGCGTGACAGTCTGGGGTGCCAGACGCGAGTTTCCATAACCACGAACGGCCGTATCCTGAGCCTCAGGACATCTGCCCATCAGCTGAGGAAAGCAAATGACAAGACTAGCCTAGTGTAAGACATGCATTGCACCATAAAATACAAGGAAGCTTTGCCACAACATTGATATAATGGAGAATGTTGCTGTCCAAAAACATCCATTTAATTGTATTCCTTTCCTGCAGTTATGCCAAAATTGCTTTTGCTCGACATTCCTTTCGTAGTCCGGGTTCGTGCCCAGACTGAGCATCATGAAATCTTCATTAGCAAAATTAAACTCCACAAGAAACCCTGGGACATCCAACGTTTGCACTTTGCAGACCTGCAGAAAGCAGGCTCACTAGTTTCCAGACTTCTTAAAGGAATGGACATTGATTGCCATTTTAATGCCTTAGATAATCAGTGTGAACATTTAATTCGATCGATTCTGTCATTCTGGCTAATTATGAAGATAGGACTATGGCACAACATTCTGAATTAAAAGAAATCTGGCTGATATATAATCTATTACTTGGTGCTCAATTATCTTAGGAAATAAAAAAGACTATTTTCTGGCATACACCATCTCTGCCAGCTTCCACATAATTTAACCATAAAACAGCAGCAAAGCCAAAGGATAAATATTGCTCTCAAGTGTTTGGAGCAGGGGCACTGGAGGGGCATGGATACCCTAACAGATTCAGGGGGCCCGACACTGAACAGGGGCCCTTGAATACATAAATTTGTATGTAAAATTTGGTGGGGTTGGCCCAAGGTGACATTTTATCAGGGGGCCTAGAATTGCCTAGGTGCCTAGGGGGCCATGATTTGGAGTGCTTCCATTTCAATTAATTATTGGGATTTGCCTGCTTTCCAGGTTCCTTGCCAGGTTAGAAGCTCATGCAGCATTGGCTTCTGGGAGAATCAGGTGCATGCTGGGTAATCCTGACTATGGGAAAAGGAAGACTCCAGGAAATAACAAGGGCTTGAGAAGAAAACCCTTAGCTCAGAAAAGAACCGTAGTGCAAAGGAGACTGTTGCTCTTCAGGTGGATGGACAGTAACAGTTTGTTATTCTGTCTACATCTACTGTCTGAGGATACAAAATTGTATCAATGCAGTCCTCTTCACAGGCGATGGCAGTCTCCCTGGACCACAGACTGACATGCAATGCACCACAGTTACAGCTGCAGCTCCATGAAATTTGACCCTGTGGGAGCCTGTGTAGGCCCGAAGAGCCGACAATACTATCTCCAATGGAATTTCAGGTTCACCTCAGAGGAACGATTTCTCTCGGCTATGGATTTTGAATCATAAGCAGCTGAAGGCAAATCCAAGGTCAGGTATTAAAACAGGACTAAATGCATTTCCCAGGGGAAGACATCTTACATCTGCTGTAATAAAATCACCTCAGAAATGATCCAACATGGCGTGACGTTTGAGGAACTAGAACACATGAAATGCAAATCCTGCTCTTCAGAATTTTACTGGCCTGAAAAGCCTTTGAACAGTTAAAGGCGTGATAGAAAGGCGTCTATAATTTTGTTACACACAATTGAACATGTCAGCGCAAACACTATGGAATATCAATAGTAAATGAAAGCTGCAGACCAAACAATGCTCCGCCATAATCCTCCCCCGGCATACAGCCGTATCTGTGGGTGTCCTTCTCAGAACCCACCAGGCTCCTACTCGCCCTGTGGCCTCACAATGCACTATTCATGTTCACTTCTCCCACAGGTGAAACGAAACCTTCAACACCAATGTTTAAATATTTACATTCTGTACACAAGCAAGCTATCAACTTCCGAAGTCACACTCTTACACCTCTGCAGATAATTATGAGGAGCAGATTCATCAGTACGGAATCAGACAAGTGTCTAGGATGACTGTGAACCATGTGGGGAATCAGCAGTTTGAGGATCCCCTCGTATTTCTGCAAGTCCAAGCCGGAGGGAGATAAGTCATAAAGAAAATTACTGAACACCCTAAATACCTATGTTTATATAAGCTCAGCTGAAAGGCTGAATGTTAATTTATGCAGCTACACAGTTAATATTCCATCTCTGACTGCAGTTAATATGAAATATGTCAGACGGCCCAGTCCAAGCTGGGATCCGGAGCCATGGTGCGTCAGGCATTATTTCACACTGTTTCGGGGTGGTGACGCTCCGAATCCCTCCTCACATGGGAGAAAAGCATGTGATGCTGCTTCTGGATGGAAAACAGAGTGCAGGAAAGACTTAAGGGCGACAAATGTGAGATTAAGGCTGAGCAGGGGAAACATAAGCAGACGGATCCACCAGCTGAATCAAAAGTCTGTGTTTTTGGCCTTGGTGTGTGGGGGGGGGCATGTTTTTGGACTGAAGGGGGGAACCGGAGCACCCAGACGAAACCTCACAATGACATGGGGAGGACAACTCCACAGACACGGAGCAACAGTAGGGACTCGAACCTTGGTCCCGGAAGTGTGACACAACTGCACTGCTTAGCTTTTTAACGGGTGGCAAGGCCTGTTTGTTGCTTAGAGTTATAAAAAGGGGGGGGGGCACAGCTTTACTAACAGGATTTGATGAATATATGACTGATAGGTGTAAAGCTGCAGTATATGTTCTATAAAACCTCTGACAGAGTAGTTCAGACTGCAGCGTTCTGAACTTTGTAAAATTAAAATAAATAAAGTATCATAACAGGATGTTTTGACAAATAACTTCTGTTGTTTGACAGTAAATTTTAAACAGCCATTCAAAAGACTGAATTAATTCAAGGATACAATTAATTCAAGGACTAGAAAGGCAGACCTGAAAACAACAAGGGCAAGAGTCAGGATACAGCAGTGCTTAACTGGCCGTTTAACTTTGTCACAATCCCAGAAGATCTGTCACTTGTCACCTTAAAACAGACACTGGTATCTGGCTTTGATTTCTTGGTTTTCTTTTTTAAATTTGTTTTCTAGCTGTTTTGTCTTTTGTCAGATTTCTGACACTTCTGGGTCCTATTAATGTCTTTTTAAATACATATTTAAGGGGTTACAGAGAGAGCTGATGGGAGAGGCCCTCAAGTCCGAACAGCAACGCCCACTCAACAAACAGCACACACACAAATGCACTCAATCACAGTCCTTCACAGATAGCTTTCCATAGCCTTGTCTCAAGCACAGAAGATAAAATAAACAGAACGTTATGACTCAGCGCGTTGCAGAGGCTTGTCACTTTACATGTCGATGAAAACCTCGTTTCAGCCCACAATCCCACAACATGTCTGGAACTCAAGCCGTGTTGCCGTTTTAGATGCCAGAGTCCACTATTTCGGAATGGGTGTCTTTTGCTTACCACTTTGATCAGGGCTGAGTATGTATCCTCAACATCCAGGCATGGTGGGACAGACAAGGAAGGTGTCTCTGGGGTGTGTCATGTTTCCAGGGCACACGATGGAGAGGCTACTTTGGTCACCTATAAATCACCTTACAAGACTTTGCATGAAACTTTGCAATTATCATTCTGAGGTATTTGATGTTAGCAATAACAGCATCAAACAGTTATATATAATGAAATATATAAGAGATATATAACGAAATATACAAAATAATACACAAGAGATATATAACGGAAAAGTACATTACCATAGCCACAGAAAGGCCATTTAAAATCTTGGGCATAACTATGATCTGGCAAGTTGTATCTATAAAGCAGAATTGCCAAAATATCCTGCGAAGGTCGCTGCTGCAGCGTTTAATATTCAGGCTGATAGTTTAAAGAAAACCATGTTTAACTCAATAGAGTGTAGAACAGAGTCTAGAAGCTCAACCTCAAGTTGTAAGACCAAGGTCTACAACCGGCAAGACATTCCTATTGGTCATGATGTGACACCAAACAAAAAAACACGCCACGCGTGAAATGCAATCGACGCCCGACTCCAACTTCCCCAAGGTCCTTGTAACTGATCCGTGCTTCCTGTAGCCCTGGAGCATTTGGTTGCTTATTATTCAGGGAAAGGGCTCTGCTGCCATTGCAGCCAGCAGCGGGGAGGAGACGGGAGCCCCAGCACGGCGAGGGAGCACTCACCCTTAACGGGTCAGGGGAAACGACCAGCCCCAACAGCTGGGGAGGCTAACAGTGGGCACAACACAATGTGCTACCTTACTGTTTAATGGCAACAAAGTAGCAGATGCCACTGACACATAGCCTCCTTCCTGACACATGTGCACACGGGAACGCGGTGCTGACAGTAAACAGGGGGACGGGGGACTGTGAGGGAGAGCTCACGTGCCGGGGACAGGCACAGGCAGAGACCCACAGAGGGTCAGCTGCTCCTGTGGGATAAAGGAACAAAGACGTCCCGTCCCGCCCGGCATGATCTGATAGGCTTGGGTTCTCCCTGCCTGCACTCGCCTGCCAGACTCCCGGAAAGATGCCCTTATTTACCACGAGCACAACATCCACCCAGCCGCAGAAATACAGATATCACTTAGTGCTTTAACCCGACTCAGCAACGGCTTGGAGCCCCTTAATTATGAGGCAGCATTAAAACCATTGATTAGCGAACGCTGGATACTCTGAAGCTCCAAGGAGGGTCAAATCAACCTAATTAAGCGAACTGTCACGCCAGCCTGATTAATCAGTCGGTCACACGAGGAGTAAGGGGGCTGCTTGGACCTCCATTCATTCTCTACCAGACGTTTAAATAACAGCAGCCTGCATGGACCTGAGTCTTCCCTAGCACATAACTGTCAGGACAAGAAAAGGAGACAGATTTAGTCTCTGCCAGGCTCATTTCTGTTATGTTTATCCCTGGATCTTTGGATGCCTGTCAAGGTCTGCTGACAGCCAAGCTTTCTGTATGATAAAGTTCCTGGCCGTGTGGATCAACCTTTTCTCTGCTGGCACCCTCTCTGACAAAAACCAAATAAACATGAGTATAGTCATGCAAAATCAAAAGCATATTTGTTGATGGATTCTCCATAACAGTGTATTTCAAAATATTGTGGACATATTTAATATGTATTTCTTTAATGTGGTAATGACATTATATAAATGAAAATCACCCCTCCCCTCATTGCGGCTCATATTAATATAACCACCTTCCTTTATGGCGGCTCTTACTTAATCTGTATCAATAACTTCCTGTTACCTCGAGACTGAACAAGTCACTTAAGCCTGCAGATAATAATACAACAAGACAATCATCCATCTTCAGTAAGTGCTTACACGGTCCCATTGAGGTTTGAGCCTCTCCCAGGAAACACACACTTACATGCTCAGTCACACACCTCAGGCAAGTCGAGGACAATGCTTTACCTAACCACGTGTATGCGGGCCGTGAGAGGAAACCCACAGAGAGCAGCAGAACTCCCCACGCAGAGCAGAAGTCACACCCACAACCTTGGAGGTGCAGGACTGCACGGCTGCTCACTGAGTCATCACACCGCCCCTGAACCCTTGTCAGCATTAACAACAACAGCAAAACACATATAAAGGGAACAGTGTGTTCAAAGAGAAAGACTAAACAGGCAGATGCTGAGCAAGACTCTCGGCAAACAGCCAGTGTGAAGCACCTGTGAAGAAACACCATCTCAGGTGAGATAAAACGTTTTTAATGCATCTGTATTCCAACATGAAGCCAATATCCCAGGCAGCACAGGACATGAGAACATCCTGGGGGGAGTATAAGTCATCACAAGCCATTAACTCAGAGACCAGTTCTGTTTGGATTGCAGGAGCCACACACAGGCCAGGGACCCCAAGGTGTGAGAAGAGTACCCCCTGCGCTGTCTGTTACAGCTCCTGCAGTGTGATAATATCCTCACTGATGCCCATATGCTTTATGTGTATAGGGCCGGTGGCCGTGCCTGCAAAATGCCCAATGGCCTTTTCAGTCACTTTCATTTTCACCGGCCCAAATGACAACTATACTTTTATACATGAACATTTTCTCCAAAATATGACGTTATGCCCCTCCCCCAAAAAAATAGATCTAATTAGTAACACCCTTGTATGCAATAATTAAATCTCTAATTAATGTGAAATTTTAAAATGAATGGCCTTATTAATGGATTATTATAGGATGTTAAAAACTTGACTGCAAAGAGCTGGTCTGTCAGCGATTAATCTTACATACCCCAATATTCGAGTAGCTAAACAATATATGTGCTCTATGGGATATAGATCCATCAATTTGGTTTAATCTTAACAGAATGAACATCATACTCTGTGGATAAAAGTTTCGCAAAAGAATTTCCTCCACACAGAGATTAACCAGGTTTATTACAAATAAATAAGGTCCTCTGAACTAGTTCACAATCCTATTATAACCATGACATATTATAACCACAAGTTTGTAATACTCAGGTTTGCATACCTCTCTGCAACACACTGCTCTTATATTATTTCACAGATGCAAATAAAATCACAAATAATATCTGATAACAGGATATACAGTTATATGATTTCTATGATGCCTTTAACCAGTTATCCATTATAGGGTCAGGCTGCCACCTATACCAGGAAGAGCAGACCACATGGCAGGCTCACCCTAGGTGGGATGCCACTATAATAAAAATATGTATTACAATGTATTACACTATGTTGTTTGGTATTCCAGGACTGTCCCCCTATTAATGCAGCCTTACAGTGACTGATTAAATGAGACAGCCTCAACTTGGCAGTTAAGGCAGTTCACCTCGTTTAGCTTTTCTTAACAGCTCAAGAGAACAAATATCTCCCATATACTTCAGAGCATGAAAGGGTCTTCACCTTTCATGAAAGCACATCTCAGTCTGTATCTCAGTCCTTTAGCAGCATTTTAATGCTCTGGGTGAGAACATATGTGAGATTCACATAGCCAACATTCCTCGGAGGAAATTTACACAACATCAAGATATCTTCCAGTAATCTAATTGTGTGTGTGCTGTAGAGAAATACACAGTAAACACACCCAGAATGCAGAGAAATGATTACAGTCATAAGGAAAGGATAGAGCAGTTAAAAATTCTTTCCGTGTCCAATCATGTTCCCTTACTCATAAGAGTAATATAGTCATCCACTTCTGAAAAGACCAAACAAGAACATCAAAGTCTGATCTGCAAAACCCTCTTGTGGACTGATATATGAACCATTATGCTCTTTTGTAAATCTCACTACAAGCTGCTATGTTTATTTTGTAAAATAAAGAGGCTCTTACTCAGCCAGCAGCGTCTGCAGTAACCTTAAAGCCTTTGTAGAGTGTAAAATCCATTAGACAGTCCAGAAACATTCCAAGACACGTGACTTATGAAGCTTGAAACTAAAAACAATCAATTTACCGACTCATGCACTGTGGGAGTGCTTGGTAGTGGCTCATTAATGACCATGTATCAAAGAAGAACCATACAAACAAGTCAATGGGACTCACAGCTTGGGTTTGTGTCAAATCAGGGAAAGTCTTACAGAAATGAAAACAGATACATCGGTCCGTCTCACCCCAGTCCTCTAGGACCCCCAGATACTCCATGTTTTTGCTCCCTCCCAGAAGAGAGCGAAAAATGTGGAGCATTTGGCAGGGACCTGGGAGGGTGCAAAAACATAACCTGTCTGAGGATCCCCGAGGACTGGGGCGGGAATCAGTGAGATATATATGTACACACTGATGAGCCAAAACATTATGGCCCACGTGGAATAATGTTGATTGCATGTCAATGTCTGGTGTATAACACCTGGAACTCATAGGCGATATATTGAATGTGGAAGAAATGAAAGATCTTAGTGATTTTGACAATCATTAAGGCCAGAAGATGACATGAGAGCATCTCACAGAATGGCATGGCATGTGCAGTGCTCACGGTCAGCTGTGACGAGTACCTCAATGTCACTTAAATCTTCACCCCTGCCCATTCCTCATTGCAGAAGGTCTAAGCTTTTGTGTCTTTGGCCATGAATGCTATATAATTGAATTGTCCTTTTTAAGTAAGCTACCTAGTATTCATAAAATTACATAAATTAAAAAGAATCCTAGATACAAAGATGCTCTCTGAACAGATTAAAAGCTCCTGGGCCATTTAGGTGTTGAGGACTATAGCAGAATGTCCTCTGGCTGACTTTGAACCACACAGGAGCTTTTGCTGAATGACAACATGTGTTTTGGATTCCACTGCGAGACAGGGAGAAAAAGCTTTTCATTTAACTGATAGCTAGGAAAGGTAACTGTTATATCCTAACCAAGCTAATGCTAAATTACCTTAATAGCTAGTGCTTTGATAATTGTGCAATAAACTACATGGTGTTTCCTTGTTAAAAGTTGTTTTTGCTGAACATGGAGTAATTAGTCTCAGGTGGAAAAGTAGCACTCTGAGACTGACTGCTGGATTTCCTGCAGGCCTTTAAAAATGGCACACAAGTACTGAGACAAACTGCGCTGCATCAGAGCGAGGCCGAGAGAATTATGTGTTTGAAAATGCAGTCATGCGTTTGCTGCTAAGAGGCTGTAATTTGACCATTATAATTGTCACTCTAAGTCAACAAAATAGATACTATAAAAAGCAAAATCAGAGACACCGTAGCCAGCCTGTTGACACAAACAGGTTTTAAATTTTATGAATCTGAAACATGCCCTAACTGAGTGCTATTCTTTAACAGAACTCCTGTTCAGAGACTGTCATTTGTAATGTTTGTAGTCGGAATTATCAAACTTCCCCGTATTCAGTGGAATGACGACAAGCTTTTTACAGTTTCCTCAGTGCTTTGCAGAAGCAGACACAGCAGGTATAAGGCCTGCATCCTCCTCGGATGATCCCACAGCAACTTCCTGAAATCACATTCAATTAATGCCGTTTAAACTAGCAGGAGAGGCTTAGCGATGAACCGGGGCTGTAGCACTGAGGGTTACACTGTATTACTCTTTTAAGGTTTCCTCTAATGTTAACAGGGGCTATTCAAAATAATCTAGTAATAACAGATATCAAAGTTTCATATTATGGGAAGAATCTGAAAGCCAAACTAAAATATTGTAACATTATATGAAATTTTGGGTAATTTTAACTAAAATACCATGGATAATAAAAGGCCTACTCTTACACTGTGCCAGAAGTGTGTGATATGAAAACCCAAACATTGTAACTCAATATTTTATATTAAAAAGCAGAACAGATCCCATACAATTTATTAAATATTTGGCAGGGTACTTGGGTACATCTGAGAGAATAGGATAAATCAGTGTTTCTCAAACCAGTCCTTGGGGACCCCCAGACGGTCCACATTTTTGCTCTCTCCCCACTCTCTGGGAATCTAGAGGGAGCAAAAATGTGGACCATCTGGGTGCCCCCGAAGACTGGTTTGAGAAACACCGGCATAAACAGCCATATAGACCCAAAAGCAATTGGATAGTTTTATTCATATCATTATGTCATAATTATACACCTCCCAATTATGGGATAATAGTTCTTTTTGAAAGGTGTTATCCGCTTCATGGACAGCTTGTGTTCGCCCTAACAAATTAAGGTGTGGCAGAAAGACAGGTCGCAAACATCGCTAGGCTGCCAATGGCAGACCAGGGTCATTTCATGACCTGTAGATAGTTTTATCATTATGCTTGTTCCCCACACCCATGTTCTCTCTCGGAGTGTCTAACACATGAATTTGCATTTTTAGCATGTTCTCTACACTGCCATCTGTCCACAGATAAACAGCTGGCATAATTATTTATTTGGACGTTATACCGGATAATGCTCCTTGGAGAGTGCAAACCATTAGAGAATTCGGGACATGAAACACAAGAGTATGTTATATATTCCACAATTTAAACAGCTGTGAACACACAGATGGCATTTCATAAATATGTAGTATACCTCTACTGTGTCTAGATATTTGTTAATGTGAAGTCCTCAAGCTTTCTTTATCATAATCTAACAAGTAATTTTCTCTTTTTGTATTTATAGATGGTGTAATATCCATGAAATCTATGGGATTGTCCATGAAGCTTACCACAGTATCCTGTGCTGTTCTTTAAATGGTGCCTGGAGAGTTAACTAGGGCTAGTCTTTGGCATGTGCAGTGACCAATTAACTGCCACACTGGGCATGACTCAGACTGCCCAGTGTCCTGTTAGCTCTGTAATGGGCTTTGATGTGTTACAGGTGTGAGCATTGAGGGCAAGGACACCTGAACTCTTCCTTACCCCTACCCCCCAAAACCAGATCAAACAGACCCTCGGTACAACCACATATCTCCCCATTTGCTCCACGGCCCAGATTAATCTCATTCGACCTTCTGTTGTGTTGACCTTAAACTGTTTTCCTTGATATTTCCTCACCAAAAACTTGTATAAGGGGATGTTACATGAGGGGCAGGACAGGCCTTGAAAGTAATTTGCCAGATGGCATGAGGTGTACGGCCAAGGATGAGGATAAACACAGAACGAGTGAACGATTACTGCAAGACGTCAAAGAGTCAAGTCAAACTTTGTTTACATCTGGGCTGTTTGAGATCACAAGAAGTTATGCTCATGCGGCCATTGAGTTAGGCCACAAATCTCCTATCAAATAAATATCCTCCAGCTGTTGCTCACATAAACAAAGCAGATTCTGTTCCTGCTGTGTAAAATTAGAAGAGCTGTCACGATTAGATTTACAGTGCAGTGACAAGTATAGTAGGACTTTAATGTACAGGTGACTGGTGTCTTCCAGATTCATCCACACATGTGCAAAATGAGGCTGAACATTTGAAACACTGAAACATTGAAAACAAAGGGTGTTGTTACAGGGAAAATTGAATATTATGCTGCCTTATGCAGTTTTTATGCTTTGAATTATATTAATAACCAGGTGTCATTTGTTGTAATAAAAGAAAAACTAATTTCACTGAACACTCTGAGAGTGGCTGAAAAGACCACTCTAACAGAGGGAATGAGTGACCTATCCTTTTTCCAGTCACAGCCCAAGTAAGGAAGTTTCCCCTAGCTTCCCAGTTTGATATGGTAAGCAATCACAGAACAAGTGACTGCATAAACATTCACAGCGAGTTCCATCTGGAGCCACTCACCTGCACTCTGATGCAAAGTCCTGCATTGTTTCAGTTTGCAAACTGGAGGTGCTAACAGTAATACTATCTGAAATGTAAAGCGTGTCATATGTAGTCATTACAGGAGCATGTCTTATGTCCAGAGGTGGAATGTTCAAGTCCAGAGAGTAAAAATCGAGACACGATTTTTTTCAACCATCCAGTTAAGTACGAAGAGTCACATTCACTGAATGTTTTTTACTTTCTGGAGCAGAAGCAGTATGTAGCAGCTTTATTCAGTGTAATTTGCATTCAAACATGCAACGTCTTTGACAGCATTATTCATCCATTCCATGGGATATCTTATACACAGTGGCCTATGTTGTCTTCAGGCTTTCATTGATGATTTATTGGCCCAATTTTATCACAAATCATGGAAAAATAGAACCCGCCTCACAGTGGGTTCTAATTATAATTTGCCAAAATTAAAGTATATGACATCATTTGATCAGTATAAAAATGCAATGATTTTAGCAGTTTTTTTAGTATTCTGAGTATTGTACTTTAAATAATGTAATGTTATTCCAGCAAACAAAGTGCATGAGACCCCTTGGATGCAGTGCAATTTTCTCCTGAAAAACAAATATCAAAAGAGTATAAAATATCAAATATGCAAGTATAGAGATTTATTAAGGAGTCCAGCAAGGAACTCCTCTTGTAAGTGGCAAACGTTTGCTGTCGTACTGTGCTCAGCATATCACAGGCAGACACGGCTGCAAAGAAGGGGTCCCCATGAAGGTAAACGTGGAACTCATCGGAAACCTGAGTGGGACAATGAAATATTTTAGGATGAATGGAGACAAATGTTTGCTTGTGGGATTGCAACTGATAGGACTGTATCCCCTTTTAAGTGGATGTCTCTGCAAGTCAGAGTCTACACTGCATAACCTTGACTTAAGTAAGCAACATTTGCATGCTCCCTGCCCACTGTGCCGCCCTAATTAGTGTTACCCTTGACTGCCATGTCCCCGTCGCGGTCTGTTTTGCCTGAAGGGCCTCGGTTTTATCTCACTAGCTTGTTCTCTAGCAACAGCTGTTAGCATTACTGCAGTTTACACAAGACTTGTTTTTTTCCTGCCTGTAACCCTCTTCAGGATACCAATGAAAAATGTATTAAAAAAAAAACAAGTAATTTGAGAATTGTTACAATTCCCACAATTCTTTATGGTCTCACACAGGCCAACAAGTTATTCTAAATAATGTGTCCTAATTAATTACCTGAAATGCTTGTGGGGGAACACAATTAACAGGTAATTAAATATTTGTTTAAGGACCCAAAACACTGTCAGGCAGCTAGTGAATACAAACTTCAGTGAAGCTGCTGATTTGGGTTTCTCAGTAACATGACCCCAGTGACCAGAAAAAAGCACGTTGCTCATTTATTAATGTCGAGTGATAACCTAGATTATAATTACATTAACAAAATCAAGCTTCCATGAAATAAATGGCTTATAATGTTGGTAGCCAATCCATCCATCTACCTTCCAGCTTATCCTGGTCGTGTTTGCATGGATTTCAGTAGCTCAGTTTCACTAAAGTCAAGTTGAAACTTTAATTGGACCGGTAATTAAATAATTGAATTATTGCGGAAGGAAGCAGGACAATGGAAAGTTATCAAAGTAATAGGATTTGTTAGCAGATCAGGGGCGTTTTCTGAGGTATGTGTTTCTTTCCGTGAGGTGATTCAGCGGTTTAGTGGGTGCTCCAGGTGCAGGCGGGAACAAAAAAAATCCCATAATACACCTATTGTCACATGTAACCAGAACTTACTAAAATGCTCATGTATCGTGTAGCTGGAGGAGAGCACGGTAATTCAGTGCTGCCTTGTGGCCTATGCAGAGCCAGGTCACCCATCTTCGTCTCCAAGCTGCTTTTTCTGGGGAGGGTCACGAAGATCAACACTAGCGGTACTAATTATGAAACACAGGAAATAACTTCCAGCTATTTCTAGAACATTCCTAGTTGGTATCCCATTTTATCCACATTACAAATAAAACTCTTCTGTGCTTTCAAAGAGCAGCATACTTTATTACTCAGTCTGTCCTCTTCTGTTAATACCTTGTACAACTGCAACTTACATGCAGGTTTACTGTGGATTATTGTTGTCTTGCATGTGCATTTCACTTTATTACATTATTATTCTATTTGCATTATTACACTCTTAACAGTTTGTCATACTACATCGACCAGATAATGAAAAAATAAAGTTGGCTACTGACAGTCTAGTTCCTCAAACAGATTCCCTTTTTATTTTCTACTTCTGCCTTTGGATCATGTTGAATTTTGTGAGAATTACCTTTTACCATGTTCAAAGATGTACCACAGATGTTCTTAACTAAAGAACGCAACCGATGACCTCATTGTAGATACACAAAAGTATGTATGCATGTATTGTTTTTCATTCTACCTCCGCCCAATAAACTTCGCCCCATCACTGGCCCGACATGCTGACCCAATCAGAATCTTTCATTACCTGACACAGCTCGTTCCAATTGGAAGAAGTCTAAATGTGAAAAAAAAAAAACGTGTACCTCAGCAGAGGAGCATTGGTCAGCCCTACTGCCAGTTCTACTAGGTTTTCTACTAGGTTTTGCCATTTGTCCTTGCAGATGGTCTTTGGTGTATGAAGGTATTTCCAACCCCATATTGTCATGTGTGGCCAAACAGACAAATTTGGTTAATTAGGCAGAGGCCTTATTCGTATCCCTTTAGCACTCTGCCGAAGCAGCTGTTGGGATATTTCTCCAACTGCAAATCCGAGAAATGACCTGACTGGCAACCCTTCACATACTTCTCTTTTTAGTCTAATGAGCTTACATAGTTCAGCACATTAGCTTTTTTTATAAACGTTTGATATTTTTACTTAGGAATTTCTGTAGTAAAAGCGGTGACCTATTTTTTTGTTGCATGAATTCAGTTCTCATTCCTTTCCCAATACTAGAGGTTCAGCAGGAAGGATTCATGCAGATGTATGGGGGAAATGTTATTTTCAGTATAGCTGGAGTTTATTACTGAAATCCCAATGTGTTTATGCAGAATCAGTGTTGTGGCTAGAAAGGTCTTGATTTTCTATGCAATTCATTTAAGGAGCGAAATATTCTCATATACAATGCCCCGAAAACAACAGTCTCCCGCTGTTCATCCCCTGTTCAATTCTGACATGCATATTGCTGCATAGTGCTTTAAATTGTTGCACAGTGCTTTAAATTATACCTCCAATGGAGATGTCAGCCACAACAGAAATCCCACTGTTGCAAACACACTTGTATTACTGCAAATAAGATTTAAAAGTGATTCTACGACAGTGATCATGTCAAAGTCTTCAATAATTTATTAATTCATATGCATTACAAAAAAAATATATATACAGATTGTAAAAATGGTCTGCTTTCACAACTACAGCTGAGAGTCCTGTTGGCCACCATCCGCTACCGACCACCTCAATGACCAGCAGCATACGCCATGGTGGCTGGCAACACCAAGAGGCCCCTTTTACACTGGTCAACGCCCCACAGTCACCGAGCAGTGTCTTCTTTGCCAAGAGGCCGAGTCTGAGCCTCTGTTAAATGTGATTTTGCAAAATCGTCGACTTGCTAAGCTATGAGCCTCGATGCGGCCGTTTGGAAAACAAGAGGTCTGCCAGTGTTCAGAGAGGCCCAGACTAAAATCTTTTGATGCTACAGCCTATGACAGAAGTCACATATTCCTTGGATATAGCAGCTGCAGAGGAAACAAGAGCTATGGAAGAAAGCGGTTTAATACTGTATGCCATGTAAATGACAGATCCATCTCTCACGGGCCTCTCTGAAAGCATTCCTTCATTGATATTCAAATTCGCTCCCTGAACCCAGCTGTGGGCTCGAGGCAAAGATGTCCGTACACCGATAGGTGGGAAGAGACTCATCTCTTTTTTCGGCTGTGCCTGACCATCTTCTTCCGCTTCAGGATCATCTCGTAGAGTTTCTCCAGACCAGGCTGGAGGCCCTGGCCATCGACGGCACTACAGCCTTGCGCGTGGTGTAAAGTGGAGGCACTCAGCTCGTGGAGAGCCATCACCTTCTCCACCTCCACCACAGACATGGCGGAGGACAAGTCCTGTTTGTTGGCCAGCACCAGCACAGGCACGCCCTGGTTCTCCGAAGTGCGGGAGATCTTGTGCAGCTCCACCTTGGCCTCCTCCATGCGCTCGGATTCGGTAGAGTCCACTACAAAGACGATGCCGTCGGTGCGGCGGGTGTACGACTTCCACAGGGGTCGGAGCTTCTCCTGCCCACCGACATCCCACACCTGGAACGTGATGGCGCGCGAGCCTCCCACAGCCACTTTGATCTTCTCCGTATTGAAGCCTTTGGTGGGGATGGTTTTGACAAACTCACGCAACTTTAGTCTGTACAACAGGGAGGTCTTCCCAGCAGAGTCAAGACCAATGACCACCACATGGAGAGACTGGAAGCTTGGCAAGAAAGGTGTGTTGGGGGCAATCTCCGTCAGCTGGTTCCCCATGGCAACAGGATTTTCTCTCCTTGTTAGTAACACGGTGGTGGATTCTTCAGACGCTTGTCTTTATAGGTGCATGACGTTCACACCTACTTCAAAGATAGCAGCAGCAGACTGGCAGAAGACGGTCTGAGACACCTATTCAGAACACAAACAAACTCTGGTTAGAAATCACTGGTGTCAAACTCTTTGAAATAAAAATGACCTCCAAATGGTTTATCCTAAATCAATCAAAGACTCAAATGAGCCAAACAGGGGAAATACGAACGATAAATAAGTGTCAGGGAGAAATATTAGGCATAGACGGGGAAACAGTTATTATTGCAACCAAAAAAATCTATTTACCCAAATGTACATGTTCCGGAGTCCTACATTTTAATTTCCAGTCAAAGGATTTCTAAATGGCTATGCGCACGGTCCTTCCTTTATGTACCCTTCGAAAACCTCAGTACCGATGCGAAAGCCAGCCTGCAGCACTTCAGCAATAAAACAAGCGTAAACTGCCAGAATTGTAAATCACTGCGACAGTGTAACCTCCGCCCCCACGCCCAGAATCGCCTGTTCAAAAGTTCACCGCTGGATACACAGCACTGCACCATTACGAGCACAGGATTCCCTTATTAAAACATATTTTGCACCACTGCCCGCGTCCAGACCTCCATTTCAAATTATCTACACTTAAAATAATTCGCTTTAAAGACTAAAGGCTGTGGGCTGTCGTTGCAGTCTGACCGCAGTGGATAGCCCCTTCCTAATCCTAAACAGATATGGATTTCTCCGGCTCTTCTCGATATTCAGATAAACATCAGCATCGTAAAAGCGGTATATATACGTCTTAAATTTTTAAAACATAGGCAGCTGACAGTTAAAATAAATGTGCCTTACACTGTATTTTAGTGTACGCGTCTTTTTCTAAGGATTGGCTCCTTTTCGGGTAGATTTCTCACTGCATTAATACATTGATTTAGCAAAAAACGTCTAATTCCCAGCTATATATAGGCATACACTAATAACGCGCCCACTCCTCAATAAACCAGCCAACAGCAGTACTTCATTACTATGATCTCCGATGACGACCCGGATCAGTTAATTAAAGTGTCGGGAAAAAAATAACCTAAAATCAAATAATTGCACTCCCAGTTGGGAGTATTAATTGTTAAAGCAACAATCAATCGATTTCCATCGCAGCACAGAATGACCAGAATTTTAAACCAGTTGCACTAAAACAAATCTCATAGATATTCAACCTCCATCCATAAACCATCGGCACCCCACACAGCAACATTTTCCTGAAAAAAAAAGCATTTAAAAAAATAAGCAATACTTAAAAATATATACATATATTTGAAATATCTGTATTATCAGCGTCCGCAGCGTTTTCCCGAAGCAGCCCGCACGTAACGCACCTGCAGAGTCGCGGCTCCTCGGGTAAGGACCTTACAGCGGTAATCCCCGGTGCTGCGCGGCGCACCGCCCGGTAGCTCTGAGAGGCGCGTCCTCGCTGCGCAGTGCCAGCTCCCAGTGTGCGGGGGAGAGCGCCGGGTACGGCGTTTAGGGCACAGCCCTCGCGTGACGCAACCCGGCCGCTGGAAGGATCCTCGGCCCCGCTGGAGGATCTTAAAGGGGACGCGCACTGTTTACGGCAGCCGACCCAGCTTATAGCAAACGGAGCTCTTAATTCTACTCTACTCTACTCATCACGCAGAAATATAATTCCAGTGAAGAGAATTTACATCCAATGCATGTGTGACAACCGACATTCGTGGCTATTTTCTGCCTTGTTAAAACCATGAGCTGTAAAATATTGGCTATACTTGCAATTCCTGGTTGTTTTTTTTCTTTCATATATGTGCATATAAATAGTATATGTCGCATTCTCTTTGACCAGGAATAATACGTTGCCTGGGGCTGGGGGTTCGTACTTGACAGGGACTGCATCTCCGATGGGGCTTATGAGTGGGGAGGCTGCTTGGACCGCAGAAATATACAGCGCTAAATAAGAAGGATAGTGATTTAACTGTGCTCTTGACTGTCTCGATCTGCAACGTCACCGGCGACCAAAATTGGCACTGGAATAAAGGAAATCGTTGGTAGAAGTTATTTGCAAATATATTCCGTGATTCTGAAATGTAACAAAATATCCGCCTGGGAAAAACTGGACCGTCATTTATCGGAAACGATAGTCAGTAAAAGGTGTACAGCTGCGATGGATCCTGATGGTATCATCGCATTTATCAGTCACTATTTTTAGCTGGAACTCCTTTACATAGAGTATATTCCTAAATGTGATAATAAACGCAATTAGGAATACGACGTCTTGTATATTATATATAACATTCTGCAGTTATGCACAAGTTTGATGAGACGTCGATTTTCCTCGTTGACTTTCTACCTTCTATCTTACAAGGGCATATTGCGTTTATTAAATACAACGCACAATAGATTTTAAAACTTAAACTGCGATTACTACATTTTTTTTAATTTAACGCCGCAGTATGGATAATATGTATACAGAAGCGGTTCCTTATCAGTCACGTTGCAGGTTATTAGGTGTATGTAATACTGGCGCGCCATCTCGCGTTCGACATCAAGGAGACAATAGTCACACGATTTATAAAATATACCACAAAAATAAAGGCAGTTTTACATTACAAATAATCCATGGGTGATTTTGCACACGTCAAAGAGAGAAATACTCTCGAAATCGTAGTAAAATTTTTATTTCAAACATATACTTTCTGCTGCTGCTACTAGGTAGGTCGATCAGTCTTAAATTAGAAAGATATTCTAAATTAACGTGGACAATACTCTACCCTGCATCTGCCATTGTCAAAATGTTTTTTGTTTCATAATAAAAATTATAGTGCACGCTTGCAGAAGCTACGTCCTCTTGCATTATCGGGACTCTGACATTCTTCGAATTCTCTAGATTCCGCAAACATCATGTTGACAATGGCGGTGATGTGGGGCGGCATCGTTAACGAATTGAATGCTTCATGCATATTTATCGGTTTAAAGAAATAACGCCGCCAACATACCTCCGGGCGGAGTGTTTGTTAGAAAATTTGACAATGTCTAATGAAAAAGTGCCTCTCCATGTTATGCGTCCTCAAACAATGACAATTAAAGGGGGACGCTTATTAGTGGACTAGTGTTAATCAGTGTTGCTTGCCATGTAATTGATGTGAAAGAGTCGATATAACAGTCAGGTATGTTAGATATATATATATAACGAAAAACATTAGTTAACAAGTCGCATGTTCCTTTTTACATAAGTAGGTGGCAGGGCCAGTTCTACCCGACCGGTCAACCGCACGCCTGGTTGCCTAGCAACACGCGAAGCTGCAGCCGCGCGAGCCGCTTGTGTCGCCTTGGGCAAGGAGAAGATCTCCAGGCACTTTGCTGGCTCTGCAGTGAGTTATTCCTGATGCCAGTTATTAGTAATTAGCAATTACTAGTAATTACTGTTAGTAATGCTGTGTCGTTTGTTCTCCTCGTATTTATCATTCACAGCAAAATGATCTAAGTGACTCTGCAGATCAGTGCTGAGCATTTGGCGGGTTGCTTCGATCTGAGCTGATGCACATCTTAAAAATGCTGTCTAGGTGCAGTAAAGGTTAATTGTTGTTCTAAGCCTGATTATCGTGCTGCGGTGTTCTTTAAAATAACATATTTACACCGTGCAAATTATCTTAAAGAGGTTCTACAGCCGCTCCATGTACATGGATTTTTTTATGAAGTTTTAAATGTTTAAGCCGTTTCTTAATTAATGAAGTCCGATTAAGACATTATAAAGAAGTTATAAACTACATGTAGGTACATGCACATTGCTTATGAGCTATATGTACTTTAAGGTTATTAAAGATGTGAACTAAATTTGGAATTTGAAACTTACCTTGAAATGTACTGCTATTTATCATTGGAATAAATGATTTAGTTACTCTGTATCGTTAAGCAAAGTATTCAATCAAATAAAGCAAAGAAGGATAAGGTAACTTGCATTGTGATATTAATTATAATATATATTTCTAATATTTTTTTTTTACTTTCTCAAGCTACAAGAATACCAAGAAATTTCTCAAAAATGTTGGAAATGTAAAGATGTGTAAAATGATGCTGAGGACTTGTCCACAGGATTTGTATTGAGAACCAGTTTTTACTATGATATGACAACCCTCTCTCCCTCCCAAATTTGTGGCTATCTTAAAACAGTCTGATAGCAACATTTAGTTTTTGATTATTGAAATGAATTGTAGACATCTAGCAATCAATCTGATATATATACATACATACACACACATTATATATATAAACATTTACATATATACAACATAATTTAAATATCTATAAATCGGCTACAGTTGTCACGTTTAAATGTAATTTTGAATGACTTGCATTTTAGTTGCCTTTGACAGTTTTTGTGCTTTTATATAGTGTCTTAACCACAGTAAAGGTCTCACCGCACCTTGTAGTCATCAGACAGGTAAAACATTTCACTGGGATCTCTCGGGTTACACTGCTTCCTGAGTGACTCTGGTTTAATGATAAATCCTGCACTGCGCAGATGGTGGTTTGAGATGTCAGCACTGCACTGGGAGGCTCGACGTCGGCAGGCTGTGGCGGATCGCCGGCTCTCCATAGCCAAACAGGTAAGGCCTCTTGCATTATTTATCTTCCCGCTGAAACCCGAGCATGACATGCAACATAAATAAGAAAGGGAACACCACATCCTGTGCTGCTGCCTTCTGTCCTGTTTGGGCCACATTCCTGATGGGTAAAGCCCTCTTCCTTTTTTAAAGTGGGGTGACAAGAGACGGCTGGTGCAGCTGACTAGATGAGCTGCTTCTTCAGTTGAGTGGATTGGGCATCACCTGTCCAACCATCCTTTCCATTGGACCCACAGGCAGTGCTGCACTTTGGGGAAAATATGTTTTTCAACATATTAGCATAACAGTTCTTCATCTGTCACCGCTGTACTCGTCATAAGGAAAGTAGTATAAAAAACTGTAATGTCACCATTGCGACCCCATTAGAAGCAGTGGTGGAGTAATGGTTTGGGATGCGACTGCGTAATTGGAAGGTTGTTGGTTTGAGTCCCAGACCTGCAAATACCAGTGAGGAATCCTGAGCAAGGTACTACTCCCCTGGCACTGAAACTGCCCACTGCTCTGTCACAGTGTCACATGGATTAAATACAGAGGACACATTTCATTGTCGTGTGCTGTCGTGTGTTAGTAATGACAATTAGTCACTGTTTATTATCTGTTGTGATGGGAGGTAGTAATTGTCATATTTGTATCTGTACTTAAATTGGGAGTTGTTGAATTCATTGGCTTAAAGGCAGGGCTTATAGAGTTCGCTGTGTCCATTTGATGTGTCTCCCATCAATACATTCGTTGCCTGTTGCTTCGCGTCACAGTGGTTTTTGATGCATGATAACCGTAGATGTGCAGTAATTTCTGCCTGGGAATCCTTTTTAAAGCTGTTGGTATACGGTATTATTAATCACTAAGAAGCCAGCATGGGCATATTGGTGGACTTAAGCACACCAGCAGTTCCAGCAGTGTATTTTTCCAGCTGGAGGTGTTGTGATAAGGTACTGGGCATTCAGTCACATCCAATAATTTCCTACCTGGACCAGAACTGCAGAAAAAATACAAGAGAAGAGGCCTCTAGCTATGCAAATCTGCAGCATATCAGATGGAGATGAGTCAACATGCAGGGCTGTTGTTTTTCGATATGGAATAAATCTACGGAAACCGAGCCTGCTAGACACCCTGAAGCATGTTGATGACCTAGGAGACAAGACCTGATGGACCAGTTTAATGTCCGTGACGAGTACCAATGTTGATGCAAGTTCACTGCTGTATTGGAATTCATGGAGGAGTAGGACTAGGTTTACAAAACTAATATCACACCCACATATGAAATGATTAGATAGGTAGATAGATAGATAGGTAGATAGATAGATAGATAGATAGATAGATAGATAGATATTGATTGATTGATAGATTGCTTGTGTGTATTCCTTGTCTTGCTATAGTTGTGAGGCCCAAAGGACACAGGTAAAGCTAATCCAACTGGTCCTCACTATGCAAAACTTCATTTTATAAAACTCTGTGTATGCAATCGAGAAAGTAAAAATGCCAAAAGTCTTGTATATTGTTTGGTTACTTATGGTTATGGTTATGCCTGGGTAGGGGGTAAGGTGTCATAAGTGGGATTAGGGCTTTCCCATAGAGATGAATGGGCCGCCCTCACTAAGGCAGGAATACAAACGTTGTACTTAAGACCAAGCTCGACACTGCTGGTTCTTAGAACTGTAAAATAAATATATTACCAATAATTATTTCTTGTGTGATCATGAGTGTGTCCATATCCTTAATGTTAAACACAGTGGATCTCAGTGGCATCCAGAATGAACCTTTCATCATCTCAGGAATGCTGCTGTGTCCAGGATAGTATCCTGGTGAGCAGCAAATGAGGAGGAGGAGGAGATGTAAAATGTGCAAGATAAAGCAGTAGGAAATAGGAACTGGGATTTCTGGGAAGTGGAGTATTAATACTCACTGGATTATTGGAGCATTTTACTATTTCATGTTTATCATGCACATTTGATGACTAAGTAAGAAATAAGAGGAAATAGCGTGGGGATATAAAAGTTATTTGTGCCAAGTATATGTTAGCTCAGTCATTTTTTTTTGTTTTATGCCATTCAAAATAAGGTTATATAACATCTGTCCATACATATGGAACAATTACGGGAGTAAAATGCCTTCAGCGTTTGGTTTGTCGCAAGTAAGAAATGGCAAAGCTTGTAGTATGAGCATTTTTTGAATGCATCTACATCATTTTGGCTACAACCACTGGATAATGGAGACTGGTGGAGTCTTACGAATACAGATACTGATTAATTTTAAACACAATGACTTTGTAACAAAAAATGTGAACATGGTACATTGATGTTAGCCAAGTGACTAATGCAACTCTTTTTTTTCCAAACTGGCTTTAGGATATTAAATACTGAAATGCTTGTTAAATCCTGAAAACTGGGACTTTATTCACTGCATATGGGATAATATGGAGATTTTAGGGGATTTGGCAGGAGGTGATATGTACAAGAAAAGAGATGGCTTCTGATACCACAGATTCACGGACAAGTTCCATTGAATATCCGGGCATCATTACTGATCATTTAGCCTTGGCTCGGGCACGTAAGCTGGTGATCTGAACGTTTTAAAGCAGATTTTCATCGTTATGTTTTGTGTAGATGCAGAAAGACCCACCAAAACCGCATCCAGAGGAACAAAGGCAACCCAATATGCAGGAAGCAGCACCAGGTACATTTAATTGCCAGTAGGGGTCACTGCCGAGCCGTAAGAGCCCAGGAGGTGTTTGTCTATCTTCTAACTCCTTATCCTGGTTAGGGTTGTGGTGGGGCCTGGAGCCAATACCTGGCAACATAGGGCTGCTGTTCACCTTGGAAGGGGTGCCAATCCATTGTAGGGAAGTGAGATTCAAACCCCCCAACCCTGGAGATGTGAGACGTTGGTGCACATTGAACCATGCATGTCAAATATGCCTCATTTGTCTTTGATATATGTGAAACATTAATGCATTTTTGAATAGTAATGGGAAATAAAGAAATGTCACCTTTGTTAGCTAGTGTATAAAATCAAGTCATTCATACATATTCCAGCACTTTGGTAACAATAGTGAGCGTTTGAACCCTGCTAACATCTATTTGCTAGGACAGCAATCTAGCAAGACTGGTTTATAACCACTTGAGTGATTTTCCCATTAACAGAAACAACAATGCTTCTCTTCTGAAAGCAGGACCTAAATCTCTTAGTTAAACCTGCCATGCTGTAGTCAGGCAGAGCTGAAGTATGTTGTGATAGAATCCATCACAGTCCATTGCCCACCAGCAGGGGGGAAGTGGATTAAATATTAACAGCCTCAACTCAGCTTTAATGAGCAGTGATTCAGCTGTCATGACAGATGGATACTGGGATCAAAATCCTGAGGTGGCTGCTTAGGAAATGCCAGGCATATCATGAATGACATCAAACCATTCCTTAGACTCTTGGATTGCTTGTATTTCTATAACATACTGCAACACTATTTCCAGACCAAAGCAGGCCAGCCCAAGAACTATGTCAACTGTGCTAACAGTTTAGGTACCCTTCACTTCCTGGCTTTCATGGCTGACGGGAGAGTGTCCGCATTTCAGCAAAGAGCTCCCACCCCTAGCCTGGCTCTGAGCTGCATCCTACTCCTTAGACCTCCTCTGAAACCTTCCCCGCTCTCTTTGTGACCGATCCGCCTTTCCGTTTGGCAGTGACCGAGTGCGTCCACTGCAAAGACGTGCGAAGCAGCGACAACAGAGGCGCCAAGCTCGGGAGACGATACACCGTAAGTCTGATGTACCGAATATTATGCATCAAGGCAAAATTCCTCGTTTTCCATATTATGCATCAGAATATGCTAATGATGTGCTCCCATAACTGCTGATGTTTGTTAAAAATGATATGTGAGAGGGAGCAAAAATGTGGACTGCCTGGTAGGGGGCTCGGTGGAAGCAGAAACATGGTCCGTCTGGGGATCCCTGAAGACCGGGTGGGAAACGCTGCACTATAGAGCCGCATTAGTAAATAAACAAAATATACGATTAAGACCCTTGACATAATCCAAAGTTAGAAAATACATTTCATATGTAACAAAAATTTTACGGTGCCCGTTGGAAACTCCAGAACTAGATAACAGGAAATAATCCTATAAAATCACAGCCCTTAAAAAGTATTGACGAGCGATATGAAATGCTCTCCTCCTTTTTCAGTCTATAGAGTACTCCCAGCAGTGGTGAGAAGCCAGGAGTAGAGCCTGGAGTAGGAGAGCGAGCAGCATCCCATGAAGCACCTCTGCATAGCGTCAACACACTACTGAGTCGGATGAAATTAAATAAAGAAAAACAGCTGATCCTGTGTGCATTTTGTTTATAATGGAGCAGAGAAACCATGGTCCTTAGGACACACTTCACATTTCCTGAAGAGTGGAGATACCATGATCTGTTGTCTTAAGGTCACCTGAGGGTCATCGAGCAAACCAGTAATGGTGGGGCTAGATGGAAAGGAAAGAATTACTGCGCATTTTAAAAAAGTCTAACCTTTTGAAGAGAGGTGATTCAGCTCCTTGAGATCCTGTTCGAAGATTTCCATTAATGCGATAATCCCTGGTTTAGCGCAGAAATTCATTTATCCGCTGAGGCTTTCTATCTGAACAGCACTTCGTCTGAATTAAAAAGCAGCCTTCGAGATCCAAAATGCCCCCCCAAACATGATGCGGACACATAACAGCTCCATCTGGGCGGTTTATTCCTCTGCCCTGCCCGGCCGGGGGGGGGGGGGGGGGGGGGGGGGGGGGGGGGGGGG
>JAODKN010000093.1:25396441-25409146 GCA_026774425.1 Petrocephalus zakoni | reverse complement strand
TAAGTTCTCCCCAAGCGAGCTTGATGGGCCGAATGGCCTCCTCTCGTTTGTATAGTTCTTATGTTCTTATGTTCTAGAAGTAAGGAACAACATCACAAAACAAAAGCAATGCACATGACATTTGACAAATATGTCCTTTTTTGGACAGCGGTTCTCAGACTGATAGGTTTCACACAATCCTTCCCTATTTGATGAATAAACACTTAATCCAACAGTACTGGCTACTAAGTGACTCATCATCCAGGCACTGCTCAGCACATTACAGATCAGACACCTCTGCTGACTACCAGACTCCAGACCGAGCGGAATTACCGGGCTCTTCTCTGCACAATCTGTAAGCTTCAGCAGCAAATAGGAGAGGTCTGTCCCCTGCGAGGAGGCCCTTGCAGTCTTTATATTTATATATACACACCATTATTCAGGACGGTCCATAATCCAGTTTCTGCAACCATTTTATACTTCATTTGTCTTGTGCTGATTAATATCAGCAACTACCACCACACTCCACTTTTGAGAAACAATGACCATGGGTTCTTCTTGCAGAACAACAAGCCAACCAGTCACAAGGTTGTCAACATCTCAAGCTGGCTCCAGGAACATGGCTGCATGTTCAATGAAGGTCTGCTAACCTCTAATAGCCAGATGCCTCTACATGTCCAATGAATATTAAGTTCTTGCTTTGTTACTCGATACTCATTGGAAGCTCAGCCTAGCTACACTTATGCCTAGATGACTCTTTGATATTTGCATGTTGCTTTGGACAGAAGCTTCTGCTCAACATACAAAAATGTGAATGTGAAATGTAAATAAAGGTGCTGTGCTCCCATTGTGTATTCCCAGACATTCTCAATAACCACAGCAAAGCACAAGCATGACGCAGTCCTGGCAAGTAGCTGCCTTATGGCGCAGCTCACGCACCTGTAGTGCTCCCCCGGGACCCCGTACTCCGGGATGGAGAGGGGGGTTCCGGCTCTCAGCAGGTGGTGACTGGGGTCATGGGCGTAGCTGCACTGCTCACAGAGGGTGTAGGCCGGACACACGCTGCACCAGGAACAGAAATTCAGTGGAGATGAGCCAGCACAGGCCAGGCAGACTGGTCGACATGCATCAAACAACCAGGAGAAGCCAACTCGTGGACATCTGAAGAGTTGGGGACCCCCACCAGACCTCATGAGGCCATTGGGCCATGCTGATGGCAGGTTCAGAATTTGACATATACTTTGTGAATCCATAGATCCATCTTGACTTGTGTCAAAGGTGCATGCTACTGTTGGCAGTGAATGGTGTGTGGAATGTTCTCTTAGGCCTAATTGAGCATCATTTGTTTGCCACAGGATACCCAAGCATGTTCAATAAATACCTCCAGAAATGTGCCAGACCTCAAAGCCATCATCTTCTATCAGGTATCAGATCTAATAAGCATTAACAAGCAACTTCATCTCAAGTTTTGTAAAATACTTTATTGATAACCTAGCTACACTCATGTCTATCATCTAATGCGCAGAGATGGTTATATATTCTTACAGGGAGGGAGTAAATAGTTGGGCACGCACCTACACTGGTATCCACCCCCCGACATCTGCCCTTGGCAGCTGCTGCAGGCAGTTGTGGAGCCAGCAGCCCCCTGCACAGTGGAGCTGACTTCAGGCACCTGGACGCTGGGTCCAGCTGGGTCCGTGGATGCCAGGTGAGGGAGCTTATGAATGCAGCACTGACCGGAAAACTCATGACAGATCCTGTCCACGGCCTCCTTCACCACCTGGTCTTTGAACTGAAGAGGAGGACACAGAAAACCAACAGTTAAGCAAAAAAAAAAGAAATTTATTTCACATGCATCCTTATAAATTATATAATTTTTCACATACTGGCATTTCATGTAATTTTTTTTTTGGTTTTCATAACTTTGCGTGACCAGCTACCCAGACAGGAAGTGTTGAATTTTCAATGTCCAGAGTATAAAACACAGCTCCTTCGGAGAAAGCACTTATAGGGGTGTGATCCGTCCAACAGGACGCAGCAGCTTCCTGACTGAGGACCCAGTCCTACATTAATGGTCAACTCTTCTGTCAAGAACAGTTATTTCATTTGGTAGAAAATAAACTGGTCAAGGCCTTGCTGTGGTGTTAAAAAACAAAAATGCGGAATTTAACCCAAGACTGCATGCATCGAGGACCAAGACTGCATGTATTCGCATCCAACAAAAGACACAAATGAAGAAAGGAACCTAATTATGACCAAAAGCTAAACTAAAATAGTTCGCAATCATATGAACTACATTAACCAAAAAAAAGAGGGTTATGTAATGATCGTTGATTTGTATTGACCATACACTGCTAGCCCTGTGCTAGTCATGCTAATGAATGCTGGGTAGGGGCGGTATCTCACACCATCCACTGTCAGCTTCATCACATTTTCATGTGAACCAAAGAGCACAGACAGGCATGCCACCACAGAGAGCCATCTTCATTTCAGCACAGCAGCATGTGTTTATTTGCGCGTGCCTGATAGCAACAGCCAACGACGGCAAGCCAGTCTCAAAATAATGTCACAATTATGATCTGGGGACCCCTGCTGACCAATCCTGTAATAGCCAGGACATTTTCTCATGCTATACTCCTTACTTAATATTCCTTACTTACTTAATACACTACATGCTCACTTTTCTAGATATATTTTTAAGCCACCCACCTTCTCCATGTAAGATGTAAACCAATGCGGGGGGGCTTCATTGTCTTCTTTGCTCTCCTTTGCCTCCGACGACACCTAGGGGTGGAAAAAAACACTATTGCAATAGTACAGACAATTTATTCATTGTCCGTTTCAAAAGACATGGTACCAACACAGTCAAGTGTCACCTGGCTCTAACAAAATGTCATACATGTTAAAGATAAATATAAACGTTTAAGCACACTTTTCAAACAAAACAACAAAATGATATTGGTGCATGTGAAAATACTTTTTGTCTCAATTTTGAAGTATGTCTATTTTTATACTATTTACAATAATGTAAAACTGATATTTATAAGCATGGCTTAAGTGTCGAACTTTTTGCAGCCACTATATCTATACAAAGGCTGCAATATCTAATAAATGACACTGATAATAATCGGTAATAAAAATAGTTGCCAACAAATTAGTTGGTTGCATTTTTGCAGTTTGCTGTGTAAATGACTTAAAAATACTTCTTGATGTCTTTAAATAAAAGCATTTGCACTTTTCTTTAGACCCTGTGCCTTGGCCCAACTAATCGACTGATCACATGATTGATCAATTATCAAAATAATTTTTCCCCACCTTAATCTATACACACACAAAGCCCAAAGTCTTCTTGTTCTGTGATTGGTTTAGAGCAGTATGGGTGTTTTCAGAGCAATAAGGATGTCCAGTAGGGCTGCACGGTATCATGTCGCAATGCTGCATGCCCAATACTCACCAGGGCTTTAGATGACAGGCAAAACATTTGGCCAGCTGCCAGCTTTTCGGCACTATGCAGGCATTTATTTACGTCTATGTTTACTTATACCCTAGTGTCCACACCACCTGACTGGACCACTTACCCCATCCTGCTCCAACACAGGCACCTGGGTCTCTCGGTCCACAGTCTTGATCATGGACGGGTAGGGAGGTGCTGGCCTGGCACGAGTCTTCACCTCCTTCCCCTTGGCCTTCACCGCTCTGTCCGCCGGAGCTTTCGTCTTGTACACGTTCATGTTGAGCTGGTGGCCCTGCTTCACTGCACTCTGTCACCAGATTGTTTAAGGCGGGGGGAGGGGGGGTGTCATAGAACATTTAAATCCCTATATGGTTTCCTTTCATTTGCTGGTTTTGTTCCAATGGGCAACATATTCAATGTGTTTCAAATTTGAGAAATCAAAGCGAAGTACTGCTCAGAAACTTGCTAATTGCTTAACAAACAGTATCCATTGTTAACAAATAAACCATGATTTATATTTCATATGGTGTAAGTATTGTTATGAGTAATGCAATATACACAGAAGCACCAATTTACTGCATGTATATAAAAACTAACTTAAGTACATTAAAACAAAAAAAATTTTAAAAATCCAAAAATACCTTTAGAGCTTCCTGATACTCTTCTGTAATAGAAAAAAGAACACAATAATTAACTTAGTAGGTTAATCTTAATCTACTGTACTCTCAGACATGTAATTTCACATACAGAATATAAATATTAGGTCATGAAAATTTTATAGAAATAAGTTTGTATTATATAATGCTGCACTAATCACTTACCTTGAGAGTTTATGAAAACCTAAAATATAGAGAGAAAGAAGTTTTATAAAGCTAGAGTAATGTTTATTTGTACATTTTTACGTTTAAAGAAAGGGCACTCAGATACACATGACTACGGTGTCAGGTTAACCAACCTCCTCTTTGTCTTCATCCAAATATTTCACTTGCAAACTGGTCAAACCAAATGAAGTCTTCATCTGTCAAAATCAGAACAACACAAAGCATGTCAACACCCATACTTTGGGTGCCTCTGGTAAATGCCTTGCTTGAAGAAAAAAAAACATCATACACTCTGGTGAAGTAAGAGAGAAAGTAAAAGCAACCCTGAGTAATCTACAGCAGTGTTCCCCAATTCGGCCCACAGCCCATGTTTTTGCTCCCTCCCAGCTCCCAGCAATAATGTGGACTGTGTGGCAGGGAGCAAAAACATGGACCAACCATGGGTCCTCGAGGACCGGATCAGGAAATGCTGATCTAAGGAGATAAGTGATGCTCTCTCGCTTGACTGAAAGCAGGGCCATCTTCGGGAGTGAGAAACAAACAGAAGTCTGATGGATAAAAAGATCTCCACAAGACGTCAGCATGAACATGCTGTCTGCAGGCATTATTAATAACATGCTCCACAGGTGGATGATGTGCAATTAAGGAGCAGGTGAAATAAACTGAAAACAGTAATTCGCTGCTTCACAGAAGGAGACTGGATACTGCAACTCGATCCTTCGACATTCTCACAACTGCCTGTCCCATTAAACAGACAACTAATGATTTTAAAAACTGATCCGGGGGTGATGTGTGTAGTTTAGCAGAACAGGAATCTACATCTGTGTCTGGAAGGTCATGGGCTTGAATCCTGTGGTCAGAAGAGTAACCACACCCAGCTGCTCCAAGAGTGTGTGACCCTGTCTTCTAGCTAGTTAGAGAAGTTAAAGATTTGCCTCATTTAAACAAACAAATGCAGGGATCTAAAGAGACATGCACCCTGGAAACTAATCTTCCAGAAGGAACACCAAAGACCAAACTACAGAGAATAAGCAAATTTCATTTAATTGCATCAAATCCTGTGAGGCAGGAACCCACAGGAGTTAAAATAAATCTAGAAAGGGATTTCTGCCTAACGCGACTTTCTAAACTGCGGTATAACATGACATTGTGCAAGATCCTTAGAGGTTCTTCCCAATTTAGGTTACCAATAATTTTTCTTCACGAACTAAAACCAGCGAGCCTTTTTATCACAGGCAGCGAAGCAACAAAGAGCGTGACGCGGGCTGTAGCGCGGTGACGTGCGCGCCGCCTGGTGACGTGCGCGCCGCCGGTGACGTAGCCGGTAGAGACACGTAAACAAAATACTCTCCGCTTTGATACCGAGTATCCTGCTGTCTCTACCGGCTCCTACGCGTATAATCCGAAGGAAGGGGCAAAGGATGGGGCCGTAAAATACGGCTACAGGCTACGAGCGATCGATAGATAGATAATTAAATAAATAAGTAAATAACCAGGACAACATGACAAGCGGTTTAACTAAAACCCGCATTAATCCGGCAACACAATAATCCTGCCATCTCCGACTGCAAATACATTAAAGAGAAAAATAACAATACAAAGCCGTCTCCCTAGACGTGTCACTGCCTGGCCACTCAGACGTGATCACCCAGCTCTTTGTTCCCGTATGCTGACCAACGACAGATATATTAGCAGGCGAAAAGGGCCGTGGTAGTTTCCGAAACGACGCCTAAACGCCAGCGAGTCGCCCCCGTCTCAGAGCTGGCTAGCGAATTAGCGCTAGAGGTCCCAAAATGAGATATTTCTGTTACATTTCATACGGGAAATTGTAAGGAAATTATAGATAATATAGATAACAAATGCCACGCAAATAAATGGTATGAGCCTCCGGGGGCCCACGGGGTAGCTGTGTTTACACGCAGGCTCCGGGCCAAGCTCTCGGGGCAGCGAAGTCCTCACCATGGCCTCCATGGACTCCCAGCTCGACCTTTTCCAGTCCGAGACAAGGAAGCTCTCCGCCCTGCCCCTGAAATTCACCCTCAGATTCACAGGCACGTCCATGGCCATCGATCGGCGGCGGCCGGCCTGTCATGAAGAGCCGTCCGGCGGCGCAGAGATGCCGTTTACGCGCGCTGCCGATCGGTTACCGATTCGGGGCAAATCTCGGTCCGACGGTGTTTACATGAAGCGCACATCCCCCCTCCCCCTCCGAACACATACACACCCCCGAGGTCATGTGACCGGAAGCCGCGTTACCGTGACGGCATGACGACAGTCAGTCCCCATTTGTGAAATACTACCTGGGCTATAAGTTTATACTCTAGATGATTTTGGATAGATATGTATATCTAATTTCTTGACGAGAGCTTTTGAAATGTTGATTAAAATTGATTTATTTGATGTAATGCTTTATTTTACAAGGGATACTTTGAACAGAGATGTATGTCATATAACACGTACAGCTCTTCATTATACAAAAATATATACAATTTCATATCCATAAAAGAAAATGGTCTAATGCTAAGCCATTTTTTTCTTTTTATTAATGAGTTTAAACAATACAGCACCACTTTAAGTTCTATTAAAAACAAAAAGCTATAAGGTCACACAAATATTATTTCTTTTTTATAAACTTGTGTAATTACCCCAGGCGCATTCTTATGTTAGATGTGGCTATTATATTTTGTATTCTATATATTTGGTATTTGTACATTGTTTGCGTTTAAAAAAAATACCTGGGCTGTAACATCGAAGTGCGAGTTTCATTTTCTTTTCAGTAGTTGCATGCGCGGAGGCGTAATTATCCCCGTAGTCCAGTTTAAATTTGCAACACCTCGCCTACCTTTGATCATTTTTGTGAACCAGGAGACGCACCCCCCTCCCCTCCATTTAAGAAGTGTGTGGTTTCCAGCTTAGAGACGAAATAATAACATTGACATTCAGGACATGCGGGAGAGTTGTAAAGCAAGTGGTGAATGATCTAGTCCTACTTTTTAGGTTAAAGAAGTAGGGAAGTTAAAATTTTCCGATGAAGATTAAAATGCAGGCACATCAGGGTACGAGAAGTTTCCCTTTTGTTCGAACTGGGGGTCCCCGATTTACAAACCAATATGCAGTTTATACCTTTTCTTTGAGTGATGTCCCTGCACAAGATCACCAGATATTCCTTATTGCTACTTGTTAGTTCGTCTCTGGCCTGCAGTTCTCTGAGGGCATTCACTCCGCATATACCCTAACATATTGCAAATACTTTCTGACAAGTTAACAGACACATACTCGGGGTAAATACACATCTTCTTACAGGATATGTTAATCAAAGCATTTTTAAGACTATTTTAAGACTATATGGATTACATGATATTACCCTACACTTACTCAGTTATATGATTCATTACCAGTAAGTCTAGATACATCACATTAATAATACCAATAATCTGTTGTTCTGATCTGCAGACTGGGAGCTGGGTTCCCCTCCTGGCCAAGAGAGTAAGTCAGGCTTGTGCTAGCACTCCAGGATACGTTGTTCTTTTGTTTGCAGCCCTGTTTGCAGCCCATGAAATTATTTGTATGGCACATATTTGCAGTACATAGCCAAATTCACAGTGAACAAGGCCTAATGCAGACAGAGGAGATGTGTTGTAAAAAAAAAAGTACTCTAAAAAGCAGGGGTGTCACATTCTTGGGTTTACCCTCATTTAACACACCTGATTCAACTCCTTGTAGCACATTGTGCTAATTGCACACAGCTCTTCAGTTCAGTCATTTGTGGTGGAACAGGGAATGAGCTAAACAACACAGGGCACCAACCCTCCAGGACTGCTCTAAAAAATCTTAGAATTAACTTCTGTAATGTATGTGGGCCAATCCACATTATTTTCTTCATATTTGCATATAAAGCTCTTTGGTTGCCATAGAAATACTACTGTAAGGTAAAAGTAATTATTACATTTAGGTTATTCATACATTTCTAAAATGCTGAGCCTACCAGTAAAAAGTGAAAGCATGTATTTCCACCATCACAGTTTAAGCTTAGTTCTAATGAAACTTTAAAACACCTTGTGGCTCAGTTTTTTAAAACAATATTTCATTCCACATTTTCTGTGCTACAAAATTATCAAATGAGTATAAGCCCCATTGTTTATTCAGAACATATAAAATGAGTTTTTTTTCAGCAGACTCTTTTATGATCAGTGACCTGTTGGCCAATAAAACAAGTTTGTCATTCCATGTAATACAGCTGCACACCTTAATTATGCTTTAATGTAATCTTCCTGGAATCAAGTGATTGCTTGTCACTCAAAAATTAGAAAGTTTATAACATTTATAACTACATAAGAGCACAGCATTCGAAGACCTAATCATGTACCCAATACCAAGGAAGATCAGAATTAGAAATTAATATCTTTATCCACTTTTATTTGAAAACATAATTATATCAGAACCTGTCTCTCATTGTGATCAACATACATTTGAGGATTCATTAAAAGCTATTCTCATCTGATTGATACAAACACATGATTTAATTGTTGTTGGTATTCACAGATAAACCAGTGGACCTAAAAAATGGTCCAGGCTATATAGAAGCACTGAGACTTGAGACTCATCTCTGAGATAAAGTCAGGTATCTTCTGACAACTGGCTGATAAAGTGTCATTGCTAATTTAATACCTTCAGTATTTAAGCAATGAACTATATGCAATTTGACAAGTTCAGGACTACATGATTGATAGCATACTTCTCTAGTATAGCAAACACAACATACCTCAAATGTGCAATAATTTTAACACTGAGTATGAAATAAAGTACAGAATAGATGTTCTGTGGATGTAAACACAAGCTTTGACAGTGTAAATGAAATACCACTTGGATAGCATCATACAACAGAATATAGAGCACATCACTAATCATAGGAGCAGTGACACATCAGTTGTTGAGTAGCCTTACAACTATCTGGGGAACAATCTGTTCTTAAACCTAGAGGTTTTAGATGTGAGTAATATAAAATGTCTACCAGTGGGGAACAGATTAAATAAGTGCAGAGTGCCATGGGTCTATCATTATCATATTTCTGCATCTTGTAGCACACTGGATGTACAAACTGTACATTCAACTGAGTGAAAGGCAGTACCAGTTTTCTTAAAGGCCTTGCTGGTTCACTAAGTTATTAACTTGTCAAGGTATCCATTTCACCAAACCATATGGGACAAAATGAACAGGCAAAATCATAAGCAAGTAACGGATTACTGATGAAAATCACAAAAAAGTTTGCGTAAAATTTGAAGCGAAGAACAATTAAAAAAAATCCAATACACTATGCACACTAAAGCATAAAAAAGCACAACCACGCACAGATGCTAAAGCTGGAACAGTTGTCCTTCCATGTTTTGAAGAATGGCAGGCAGCAGGAGACCGGAAACAATCACAGGGAAGGAAAACTAGGACTGGATCACAAGTGGGACTGAAATAGACCGGCTAATGGAAAGGTAAGATTGCTTTAAATTCTTTTTTAAATAAAGTATTATCTTAATAATACATTTTAAGAAACAAACATCTTTATTTTTTAAGCCCCAGTTACTGACTAGTGTTACAGAAACAGTTTAATATTGACTTTTTTAAATTCCGAAGCAATAAACGGTATAAATAAGGATAGAGCTGCGGCAAAACGTCACTTATTTCGTTGATGGCAAAATGGGACAGGGATCTTCCCGGAAAGAGCTATTGGGACCATTTCATATTTTGTCGCACGATTTTGATGTAATTTCCGGTTTCACTTAACGGCACCTTGTGGCTTATACAGGTGGTAAATAGAAGCCACACGCTCCGGTCTTTCTGTGTAGAACAGCACGTCGGCTCCGTTCCAATTTGCATCAGAATAGAATGTCTTCACTTCTCAAAGTGGACAATGAAATTAAAACCAAGGTAGGTCTGCGGGCGTAGAGGGGTTTTGGCCGGTTTGGGGGCGACACGTGAAAGGGAACGACTGAGACTCCAAGTCAAGGCCGATGTGTCACGCTAGCTAGCTAACGGCTTTGCTTTCCCGCCCGCCGGAAAGCGGTACCGCTCTCTGCCCGTCTCGCTATGGGGTGGTCCGCCTACATTTATACGGGTGTTTCACTTGGAACCGTGGAGTAACCGGGCCTTTGCCTCCACCGGCGGGGTTCCGCTCGTTTCGGAAACGGACTCGCCAGCTTGCCGGCTTATTCATTTCTGACCCATTTGATTTGTGATGCGCTCGCCCCGGCATAGAGAGGGCGATTCTAAATGGCTCCCGTGCCTCGTCTTACTCGCCTGTGTCCGGCGTCTCGCAGCCCACGGAGCCGCGGCCTCCGTTACCGTTCGCCGGCCGCGATGGCGCTTTGCCTGGGGAGTCCTCAGTGGTACTTCGGTACGGATCGCAGGCCCCAAACCGCGTGCTGTATCGCGCATCTTTTCGCCTGCGGGTACGCAGTTGCGCGTTAACGTTGTGTAATGCCCGATAAATACGGCCGTACGACTGGCATTTATTCCGGTGCCTAAATAGAGTAGCACGAAAGACTACTATGTAATGGAATAGGCCGGCGCGGCCTTGGTATGCTCTCCAGTGCCCGCTAACGCCAAGCTCCGCGTTGGCTGTCTGCTTCTGTGGGTGATAAGCCGACACCCGGCACGCCGGGGCCCAGATATTTCTTTATCGACTTATTGAACTGCTCCTTTTGATCGATTTCGTTTTGGGTTCCGCATGGCTGGTAGCTGCACATAACACGAGTAATGAGTAGTTATGTTACTAGTTAGGAGTTAAAACACTTTTTGTGTGTGTTCTCATTCAGGTTGATGCTTTCAGAGAACGAATCACCGGTGAAGTGAGTATTTTCATGGTCATCCATATTAATGTCCATATTGATCCATATTAATTTTTTTTTTCAAATTCGTTGATTTGTTTCATTCGTATTTTTTTATTATCATTATTTTTTAGGCAGAAGACTTGGTCGCGAACTTTTTTCCAAAGAAGTTGTTAGAACTAGACCATTTTCTCAAGGTAAGCTGCTCAATATTTTCTTTGGCATAAATGTTAACTGTGAAATGTGGTTTCTGGCAGTTCTGGACCTGACGGTGTCTAATTTAATTTCTCTTTATTGTGTAACCATTGCAAAGTTTTGCCCAAAAACAGTTTGGATAAAAGTTCAGGGACTGTAGCTTTTTAATTTCCAATTAAGCATTGTACTTTCAGGGAGACACCTGCTCAGAAAATGTAGCTAACTGGTTTCTAATTACAGTGGTTAAGAGACTGGGGTGTGCAGAGAGAGAAATCCTTATATAACACTTCCTACTGAGCATTAGGCCCTGTCCTGCCTAACCAAAGAAGAGAGAGGGCCTAGATCTGGGCTGCACTACTGCAGTTTCTACCAAGTTTACTCAGGGTGTTGGGTTTTCCGGGGTTCCTGCAGGACCCAATTCTAAATATACAGGAGCTGAAGGAGATACACTCGGAGATCAACCTGACGGTGCCTGATCCCATCCTTCTCACCAATAGTCACGATGGACTTGAGGCGGTAGGTGTCCCGCCCCCGACCTCAGGCAGCACACTGGGGTGTCAGCAGGTCTCTGAGTAAATAAGTACTTGCTGATTAGTTTGCTTAATTGTTATTTGATGCTGTCGAAGTTAAAGTGCCTGTTAACATTTTGATGTATCGTGTGATGATCTGTGAAGTCAGTCTTTAGCCAATACTGAGCTCCACATTATGGCTAATTAAACTGAAAACACATTCTGAAGCTGTAGTATGGTACTGACCACTTACCCTTCCTGAATGAAGTGATTTGCTGTGTACTCTTGGTTGCTGAAGCATAAGGGACATGCCTCCAATGTCTGCAAAGTTGTCTGTTTTTAATCAGCTTCTTAGTACCAGTATACAGACTCTAATGGAGTCCCATGTCCAAACTGGTTTCTCACCTTTATTTTTAGAAGAGTACAATATGATTAATTAATTAAATTCAGCCTTTGATGGATATCTGCCTTCCCCCATGCCAGGGCTCTAGACTAACTTTTTGCACTGGTTGCACTGGTGCGCCTAACTTTTTTTTCTTAGGTGCACCAGCACAAAAGTTAGGTGCACCCAAATTTTTCAACCGCATCACATTTAACACCGTAGTTTTACAAGTTCACTTTATTTATTTATTTATTTATTTATTTATTTATTTGTTGTTGTTGTTTTTTTAAATCGCTGTCCATAGGCAATATTGACTTGTAAATGATTAACTAACAATCTGGTCAATATAAAGTTCTTTCTTTGAGGCAGCATAAATTCCTAATTAAATAAAAACGATAATACCATTTACTACCCAGATCAAGAGTTTATAATGCAGTCTATTTATTTATTTTTATTTTTTCATTTTTAAATATAAGAATATTATGGTTAATGCAGTAACGAGACGGTAGGCATATTATTGACATAGGCTCCATGACATGACATGGCT
>JAODKN010000093.1:25339440-25350820 GCA_026774425.1 Petrocephalus zakoni | reverse complement strand
GTACTGTGATAAACTTTTGTTGTTGACCAAATACTTATTTTCCACCATGATTTGCAAATAAATTCTTTAAAAATCAGGCTGTTTGATTTTCTGGATTTTTTTTTTTCTAATTTTGTCTCTCATAGTTGAGGTATACCTATGATGGAAATTACAGGCCTCTCATCTTTTTAAGTGGGAGAACTTGCATAATTGGTGGCTGACTAAATACTTTTTTTGCCCCACTGTATGGTAATGAGCTAATGGTGCGTTCTAGTTGTAATCATAACTCGTAAATCACAAGTTCACGACTGGAAGTTGCAACTGGAACGCCCCCCCGAAGTGGGAATTTCAAGTCGTGAACTGGGAGGAATCGACACAACCCCGACCTCAGTATTCAAGATGGCTGCGCGCTGCATCAACAGTAAATGAAATTTGTAGTTTATAATGTGTACTTGGCATTTGTACATTATGTACATTATGGGGAAATGCGTTGTAATTTACTGGTTTTGTTGGCAATGGTTTGCTGGAACTCATGCTGAACAGCGGGTTACCAGTCTACACAAACCCCACCTCGTGAATTAATAATGCAAAAGTACCTGGAAGTGTCCATCCTTTACTTGTGTACATGTCGCTGTAGTGTTTGTATGCGTACAACACGGTGAAATGCGTTGCTGTTTCTTGATTTTGTTCACAGTGACCAACTTAGCTGGAACTGGCTTTGAACAATGGGTTACCTGGCTAAAGCAAACAATTTTCCCCACCTTGTGGAATAATAAGAATTATAATAGCAATGTAAACTAGTTGGAAGTGGAAGTTCAACGTTTAAAAAAAACTTTTCTTTTTTATGGTGTACCTGGACTCAAACATGAACATATTTGAGGATTCCCTAAGGACATGTCCATTTACTGGTCCCTTTTACCAGACTACAGAAGACCCCAGCACATATATAAGTGCATTGCAAACCACAAAAACCATTCTAATCAATCGCAGTTAAATCCTCCTTGTAACCAGAATGAATAGCGTCCTTGAGGTTGAGGTTGAATCAGATTTTTTCCAGTGTCTTCTTGAACTGTTAACTCTAACTAGACCGTCGTCTTGTCTGACAGCCATGAACGCTGCCAGACTTATATCATGTAAACATTTATGTTTATGAATACACCCATGGAGCCAGGACACAATTTTATAAACTGTAAAAATAATTAAGTAATCAAAGACCTTCATACAGAATATAACTGTAAATATATCTTTTACTTGTTGAGCACTTGTATGCTACAGCTGTTCCTACTATCACTGCTTTGCTGTTTGAGGTCTAACTGAGACAACCAATCAGCAGCAGTGCTGCGCATTCCACCTTTACGGCCTCCAGTCTGATTGGTGGAGAAAACTCCAGAAGGTGCTTTGGGCTTCTTTGGGGGTCTGCAGAACGACTATAAAAGGGGGGAGGGGGTTAGAGTAGAAGGCACTCAGCAGCTGATACTGGCCATCTCTAAAAATAGAGGATAGACAGAACTGTCCGCCACTACCAAATCAGTTGTAGTATAAAGTTCATGAAGAGCAGTTGGAAAATCCTGGTCTAACTTGGATATTGTGAGTTGGAGAGTTCCTTCAAATCTTCAGGATGCCCAAGATTGTGAGACCGGATGACTGGTAAACTAAAATAAAAGAAAAAATGTTGTCTTTTTTTTTTTGTTCCTAAGTGCCAGAGAACAGACTTGTTAATATGATTTGCTGTTATTTGAATGCCTTTATATATCTTCTGTTGTTGATATCATGTGATCTAATGGAACATAATGATTACAGCACTTTCACCATGTTCCATTTCCTCTTTTATCTACAGTCAGCCAGCTAGAGTGCTATGGTTTGACCGAAAGAAGTATGTCACAGTTAACTTTGTAGTCCAAAACTGCAGAGACCTTCAGGTAGACATACAGGAAAACAAGATGATTTTAAGGTGAGGTTTTTTTTTAACCAATGACCCAATTTTTATTATATGGAATATCAAGTGATTAATTACATTGTGGATAATATGAACATCGGCGTGAATGAATTATATTGCATTATTTACATTCTGTGAAACATGGTGATTTTATCATTGTGTCCTGGCAGCTGCAAGACAGAGGATGACATAAATATCTACAATGAGATTTACTTTTATGACCGGATCCACATTCATGTAAGTGTTTTCTTTTTTTCTGGTTGTAGACTCCCTTTGTTCCAGCTTCCTGTACCGTGGTCAGCTGAATATAATAATGATACTTTATAGGTCCTCATGGGGAAATTGCCTTTTTGCCTGCCCCATCTACACCCCATGAAATACATAGAGATATACAAGTGAGGGGGGGCTTGGGGGTCATGGTGCTGGGCCAGCCAGTACACAGTGCCCCAAAGGTAATTGGGGATTAAGGCCTCTGCCCAGGGGCCTAGTGGGGGCATCAGCCCGTTGGCCTTGTGACTTGAACTGGTGACCCAATCACCAGTACAGAGTCCTAACTGGCTGAGCCACACCAGCTCCCCTTTAAAAATCACACAATCCCCAATCTGAAAGGTTACATTATACCTTGCCTCAAAAAGGACTCTAGGGAAACACGACATGACCGCACTGTCCATGTCCTCCTGAGGAAAGTAAAGGAGAATGTTGCCTGGCCTCGCTTAACCAAAGACCCTACCAAGGTAAGGATCAACTCATAACATCAGTGGTTGTTTTTTTACACGTAGTATTATATATGAGATATCTTAGTGCATGTCTGTCCCAGGTTTGGATTTTACCTTTTCTCAGTTTTTCACAACCTGGAACACGACCAGGACTGGCCATTATTGCTTGATTTGTTGAGTTTATGTTGTAATTGCTCTTTCTAATTATTAAGGCTTGAGCCACCTATCACTGGATCATAGGCGTTATATACAGTATGCAATAGGAGTTATATACATAGGAGTTATATACAGTATGCAATAATGGATAGCCATCCATTCATCTTCAAAAAATGTTTATCTAATACAGGTTAACAGGGAGCCAGGAAGTGCAAAGCGTGAGACAGGAACCACTCTAGATAGGCAACCAGGCCTTCATACAGCATACACACTCACAAACATAATCACACAAGGGGTTATCAGAGTACATGGAAACCCATGCAAATCCAGGAAAAAACATGCCAGCTAGGGGTGGGGACCAAAGCCGTAACCACAGCGAGATTAGATTACAGTGCCACCCACGGAGCCACTGTAACGATGCATTGAGAAATCCCTTTCAAGTGCTTTTTTCTGATAATCGGTGTTCACATGCAGCCCAGCTGGCTTTCAGTGGACTTTGACAACTGGAGAGACTGGGAGCATGAAGAAGAGGAGGGAATGGAGGAGTATGGGAATTACGTGGATGTAAGTGCCACAGAAATCATCCTGGCTTACAAAGGCTGAACTGACCTGTGACGGAACAAGTTCAGAAAAGACACCTTCTTAAAATGTTTGGGCAAAAAAGCACTATAGCGGTTAAGGAACTGGTCATGTGAATAGAAAAGGCCGTGCTTTAAGGCAGGCCCTTGAAATGGAGTGTAAGCTATGTAAGCTGCTATGGATAAAAACGCTCTTTTTCCTCTTAGATGCTGAGGGAGATGAGCAAAAAGACAGAAATACCCGGGATGGACGACCTCGATGATTTGGATGTCAGTATTTATTCTTTTTTCCCCAGCTGCTATAAACAGCAGTCATGTAATACTGTTGGTACCAAACAACAGTCCTTTTGGTTGGTTAACTTTAAGTTTTGTTAATGTACCCATATGAAATGTATTCATAATACAAATAATATGCTTCATCTTCTTTATTACAGGATGATTAAGGTTGTATGAAGTATTCCAGGTAATGAACACTAGGCTTTACATCTCATATTATTTGCATGAAATCTGTACAACTAGTGAGGCTGCCTGCGGGTATAACAAATGTAAGCAATTAGCATCTGATGGGGGTAGTCTCACATTGTGCCTCATAAAAGTATACCTTATTCTGATCTCAGACCTTTCCCAGTGGGTTGCTGCAGCCTTGTCCTTTGATTTTGCAATGCCTTGGGGACTGACATCATATGACATTGTACACATACTCAGATCCCATAAAATAGCCTAAAGTGGGTGCGGTTTTGTTCTAGATTTTCACCTGGTCTGATGTGTGATGACAAACTGATTCAACAAGGACAGGAAGCAGAGAAGATGAAGAGACTCTGGCTCTGTTGTTATGGACTTGCTGTGCGTACAGTCAAAACCTGCTATTTACCAGTACTCATAAGATCAGAGGTGACCCCTTAGTATATAATGTTACAAGCTGACAATACACATCTGGAAACAAGGACAATGAGCTTCCGCCTTATACCTGAAGAATCTTTACTTTCGTGGTCACTTTTCTAGATAGCTGATTAATTCACATTCAGTTTGACCAAGAAAATTTCACTGGTGAGGAAAATGTGGCCTTTACACAAGAGACATTTCTTAAAGATTAAAGTTTTCTCCCTTGGACTCAAATGTGCAAGTTAAATGTTTAGCTATGCTTTAAACCAAATGTGGTTGTACGACCTGCACTGGTGGAATGTATTTGGCTTGTTTCCCTTGTGAAGAGACAGGAGGGGGAGATTAGCAAGAACAGGTACACTGACCTCTTATCCTAGAAGACATGCCAGGTGCCAGCAGCTTATCTTATTGCCAGAAAAGTGAAAGGATTTGCTGATTGTTAACTCTTCTGCAATGTGACCAATGATGTGTAACGTGAACACCTGGCATGAATTTCAGTGGAGCGTACAACCTCCCGTGGGAGCACCAGTTGAAGGTGTTGCAGATGGTTGGTGCATAAAAATCCCCAATGCTCAGCTTTTGGAGAAAATTAACAAGACTGACAATGACAATCATTTCACAGTTTGCATGCGCCTGTAAATCAAGTTGAATGTACAATGACAAATGTTTTTTTTTTTATTATTAATAAAATTGTAGTTAAAAGCCTTTTCCTGACTTCAGTGTATAATTCATGCAAAAAGTAGAGTGGAATGATTCCAAAGACCCCTGAGTGACAAGGGCCGTAAAAAATGTGGGGCATAGCTGGATTTGTTTAGGTTGGGGGCTATCATGAAGCAGTTTGGCGCCCCTCTGTGGCTGTAATAGAACAGCACTTTCAGCGTTTACATTAACATCAGCATTCTAGTAAGAGAACATTGGTTGCCCAGGCTCATAACAGCAGAGATCTAACTTACATCCTTATTCAAAAGATATAGATGTGACAATATTATGCTTTATACCGATCATTCTCCATGTATATTTATTGTACCCGGGCTTTCAGTTGCATGCCTCCTTATCCTGGCAATGCGATCTTTTGTTCCGCGAAGTACATGATTGTGCCTTTTTTGTCCCATATCGCTTTCTGTAGGTTTCTGTACTGGAGAGAGCCGGGAGATAGATTATAATATTGGGGTTTTGAAATCAAATACAAATATGGCATTTCAGTGCCAGAGGGACTGCTACATGCGAGAGGTAGGATACAATCAACAAACAAGCATGTTCATGTCTTGATCAATTTAAGATGAAAATTTGCATCGCAAATTCGCCATTAACCAGGAACCCGAAAGACGCACAGCAGATTGAATTGGATAGTGTCATTTAATGGTTTTTTTTTCATTGGGTATGTTATACCCATAATTTGTGCTTGCACTTATGCTTTCATGTTCTTATGGTAGAAGTAATTTCATATTTATCGAAGTTTAAGCCATGTGCTCAGTTACCAATACCAGCTGTCCGGGAAAATCAAGTGGACAGGATCATTGCAGCTGTAGTCGCTGTTTTAATTAGTTAGGATACTGTGTTACTGAGCGTTAATGCGCCCGGACACCTTAATGACTGCCTCCTGAAAACGTGACATCTACTGAATCCTCTGCTGTGTCGGACGCACACATATTGTACAATATCTGCTTTCTGCATCTGTCTGCCAGGATTTTTCTTAGTTACCTATAGTTACCACAGGTGGAACATGACATAGGTATGGCTGAATAAAAAGGGAAAACAATGCTGTACCCACGCTAGACGTTGAAATGAAACAAAATGCACACCGTGCATGTTTCATTTTACATAACAGCAAACTGACACTTAACTTACAGACCCTTTCTGTTTCAGTTTGTCACCACAGTGGTGTCCTGCTCTCCTTCTGAAGTGAAATTGGAAAACAATGGGAAGAAGGAGAAGGTGAAGGGTTTTAATGTTTTACTCAAAGACACGATTCTGTTTCCCGAGGGTGGTGGTCAGGTAAGTCGTGATGTTTCACATGCAGTAGCTCAAAATCTGTCACGCAATTGATGGGGTGAAATGGCTAATGTAGGTATCCATGCCTATAGCATGAAGCATAGGGCAGGAACCAAGGCAGGGGAGCATGATAGATAGACTGAGTTTATTGTCATTCGCACAGGTACAGGACAGTACAAGTAAACTGTAATTCCTGTGCACGCCTCACAGAGGTGCACGTGACCCACTGGGGTTTTGTAGGAGACACTTAGGATTATTGGCCATAACACTCTGAATTATGAATTACTGCATATTCAAACTATGTGCCAGGACTGCCCAATTTCTGTCCTGGAGGGCCAGAATCCTACTGTTTGCAGATCTCCCTTTCGAAAGACATCTTCTTCGGCTAATTACCAGGTTTAGTAGGTGTGTTTACTGTTGGATTCTGGCCCCCCGGGGCCATAATTGGGCACTCCCGCTATAGGCAGTTTAAGCGCACTAATGTATCTTAGTACAAATCTGTGTGCTGTTGGAGGAAACCCATGTGATATGGGGAGAACATGCAAGCTGCAAATGCAGAGAGCGGTAGCCAGCCATCGAACCATTAGGGGCAAGTCTTTGTCCTGCTGTCTCAGTTATGAAGGAAGATCATGAGCTCCAGGCTACTTTTGAAAATTGGGGTTGTAAGTCTCTGGCGGTCACGGCTTTGTGAGATGTGGCTCATGTTATGGAGAGGTCCTGATACTCTGTCCTGCACGCTGCAGCCAGATGACCGGGGGACCATTGCGGATGTGCCTGTCCTGAGAGTGACAAGGCAGGGAACGCAGGCTGTGCATTTTGTGGACTCTCCGCTAGAGGTGGGATCAGAAGTCCAGCTGAAAGTGGACTGGGATCGCAGGTTTGATCACATGCAGCAACATTCTGGTAAGGCTAGTAAGACTGGTAAGATTCTGGTTATTAAAGTTATAAGTAGTTTTCTGTAGGCATTGTTTTTCTAATGTGAGTAAACTTTTTTTTTTTTTGTTTTGTACTCAATATACAATCAAAGTAAAAGGTTTGTGAACCCCTTGGAATTTTCTATATTTATATCTAATTCCCACATAAAACATGGTCGTATCTTCATGTAAGTCACAATAATGATCAAACACAGTCTGCTACAATTAAAGAATTTTTGACCATATTGAATAAATCATTCAAACTGTGAAACTGAAGGCATTGCAGTCAGAATTTAGCATACCTGGAGTCCATTTAATGAAACGAGGTCAGAGGTGTGGCCTAGAATCATGCCTCGCACAAAAGAGTTGTCTGAAGAGCTACAATTAAGAATTGTTAGTTTAGATAAGGCTGGAAAGGGTTACAAAGTCTCAAAGATCTCAAAGATTTTAGATATTCATCAGTCTACTGTTAGGCAAGTTGTCTCTAAATGGAGACAATTTGGTCCAACCATCCATCCATTTCCTAGCGCTTTTCGGGGTCGGGTCGCGGGGGCAGCAGCCTAAGTAGGGAAACCCAGTGTGCAGTGTGAGCTGGGCAATGGCTGAAGACCGAGACAATTTGGTATTGTGGCTATTCTGCCTAGAAGTGAGCGTCCTGCCAAGGTGACCCCAGGAGCACAACGCAAAGTCAGCAATGAGGTAAAGAAGAACCCTAGAGTGACAGCAAAGGGTTGGAGAAGTCATTAGAACTGGCTAACATCTCTGTTCATGATTCAACAATACGTACAACATTGAACAAGGCAGGACTCCAAGAAGGAAGCCACAGCTGTCAAAAAAGAACATTGCTGCACTCCTGAAGTTTGTGAAAGAGCACTTGGACACTCCACAATGGTACTAGGAAAATGTTGTGTGCAGTGATGAAACCAAAATTGGGAGGAACAAGCTGCAATTCATTTGGCTCAAGAAGGGCACTGCACATCAACATCAAAACATCATCCCTACAGTAAAGTGTGGTGGAGGGAACATCAGGATTTGGGCCTGCTTTGCAGCATCAGGATATGGACAGCTTGCTGTCATTTCAGAAGAACAAAATCCGCCTTTTGGAGTGGCCCAGTCAGAACCCAGATCTCAGTCCTATCAGGATGCTGTGGAATGACTTGAGGAGAGCCATACACAGAAGACAACCAAAGAATATGGAAGAGTTAAGGCAGTTCTACAGGGAAGAATGGGCTAAAACTCCCCCACACAATGTGCAGGTCCGATCTGCAGTTACAGGAAGCGCCTGGATGAAGTCATTGATCCCAAAGGAGGATCAATCAGTTCAAGTCCAAAGGTTCACTTACTTTTTACACTACCACTGTGAGCGTTGAATGCGTTTGTATAATAAAGATATGAAAGAGTAGATTTTTTTCATATGTTTCTGGCTTAAGCTCATTGTGTATATCATATCTGTCTTTCTGCATGAATTGTTCATAAAAAGAATTCTGAAGGGTTCACAATTTTACTTTGTATATTAAATTTTACTGTAACCACTGATGTTCAAATTGACAGATGTTACTTCATCTGTTTCAAATGTATAAACTGTAAATTTAATCAATTTTTGTGGCCCATTTATAACATTTACATCTGTTTGTTAGTGTGGTAAGATTCTTAAATAGTTACTTTGTTGACTCCCAGGTCAGCATTTAATCACAGCCTTGGCTGACACTATGTTTAATTACAAGACCACCTCCTGGTAAGCAGTTTCTTTTTTTTTTTTTATAGCAACGATGGCTTCATATAAAACAACGGTTTTAATCATTCATATGACCAACCAGAATTCAATAATGCACAAAAAATGCATGTGATAAATAAATGTGTGGGAGGCTAATGTATTAATGTTTGGGAGAACATGCAATCCGTAATCTTTGATTATGACTTTCTAGGGAAATGCCGACAGGCGTGTGTTTTCCATGGATCTGTTCACAGGGAACTTGGGCGCCAGCGCAGCACTATTGAGCTTGACACGAGCACAGTAAAGCCTGGGGAGATGGAGGCCCTGGAGAGGGCCGTGAATGAGAAGATCCGGCACCATGTGCCCGTCACAGTCAAACTGCTCTCGCTAGATGACCCGGCAATGGAGCAGGTTGCATGTCAAACTTGCGGAAACTTCTATTTCCCCTTCTTAGGAAACAGACACAACAGTCATGTGTCACTTAACAATGGAGATACGTTGTGAGAAATTTGTTCGGCGATTTTGTTATTGTGCAAACATCATAGAGTGCTTGCACATATCTAGATGGTATACCCTGCTACTCACCTAGGCTATATGGTATAGCCAAAATAACAATAAGAAGTACAGTTATAGTAAATACATATACCAATATCTTAGTTGTTTATTATCAAGTATGTACATGAAGATAATTACAGTGGCAAGAAAAGGTATGAGTATGTGAACCTTTTGGGGTTTCATGGTTTTCTGCTTTAATTTGTCATAACATGTGGTCTTCATCTAAGTCAAGGGTACTGAAAAAATAATGTGGGTATAATAATAACACAAAAAACTGATCATTTATGTCTTTATTGAGAACAAAAAAAATAAAAAATAAAATAAAACTCATTGTGCTAGTGGAAAAAGTGAGTGAGCCCTTGGAATTAATAACTGGTTGATTCCAAATCCAGGCCTTGTTTTAGTTCTTCCAGGTAGTTTGTTTAATAATTACGGATTCTGATTGGCTGGAGGCTTCACACCTGGAAAATCAGCAGGGCTCAGCCCTTGAGGATCGTGATTTGAATAGCTCTGTTCTATAGCATCTCTATTGGGTTGAGGTCTGGGCTCTGACTCTCACTCCAAAAGGTGGATTTTGTTTTTCTGAAGCCATTCTATTGTGGACTTGTCCGGTGTTTTTGGTCATTATCCTGTCGCATCATTGTGCAGAGTTTCAGCTGACGTACAGACATTCTCACATTACCCTGAAGAATTTTTTGATGCACTTCAGAATTCATCTTCCCCTCAATGATTGCAATGACTGGCCTGGCCCTGATGCAGCAAAGCAGGCCCAAATCATGATGTTTCCTCCACCATACCTTACGTTTGGGATGATGTCGTGATGGTGTGCATAGATAGACGCCCGTTTTGTTCACTGTTTTACGTACTGTAGACTCATGAACTCAGATGTTAACCAGTTCCAATGACGCCTTCAAATCTTTGGCTGTCACTCGCGGTTGTTTCTTTACCTCAATGATAAGTCCTTGTTGTGCTACTGGGGTCATTTTGACTGGGCGCCCACTTCTTGGTAGAGTAGCCACAGTCACAAAGTGTCTCCATTTGTAGATTGGGTGCCTAACTGTGGACTGGTGAATTTTTCTAAAGTCTTTGAAATGACTTTGTAACCCTTTCCAGCTTTATGTAAATCAACAGTTCTTGATCGTAGGTCCTCTGAAACCTTTTTTTGGGGAGGCATTGCTCACATAAATGCATTCTTCTTGTGCCGAGCAAACTCAAAAAGTTTGAGTGGGTTTTATCAGTCGGAATAGCTCTAGTCCACGGCTCTAAACTCATTTTCTTAAGACTCCAGGTGCTCACACCTGACTCCAGGTAGCTTCTTCGTGCTCATTAACTCAAAGGTTCACTTTATTCCACAAGCACTATGAGTTTTTTATGGTTGTTCTCAATAAAGACATGAAAGATCAGAATATTTTTGTTATTATTATACCCACATTATATTTGATGGACCTTAGATGAAGATCAGATAATTTTATAACAAATTAATGCAGAAAACCATGAAATCCCAAAAGGTTCACACACTTTTTTTTGCCACTGTATATAACAATTTTCCGATTCAGATAATTTGAGGACAATACTCTTTTCCATCAAAAAGTCACACCTTTCTGTTTAAAAATGTCACATACCGCTAAACTATTCTGTAATATTGTTTGCTGTTGTTCAGCCAGTTGGATTTACAGTCTTATTTAATTTGGAATATATGAATATCTGAATATATGGAAAATCCTTTTTTTTTCCCGGGAGGGGTGTTACTCCTGCTCACGCAGGTGTGGTCCAAGCTGAAATTTTCTTTCTCGCAGCAGGGAACTTGCAGATCAGATTCAGAGGCTGTGAAAGAGTCTCCCTGAGTTCTGGCTGTATGGCTGGGTCAGAGTCGCCTGTGTCTGTGATCGTGTGGTTGTGGGGGGGGGGGGGGGGGGGGGGGGGGGGGGGGGGGGGGGGGGGGGGGGGGGGGGGGGGGG
>JAODKN010000093.1:25321055-25335361 GCA_026774425.1 Petrocephalus zakoni | reverse complement strand
CTCTCGCGCACTTACACTAACTCAATCGCTCTCGCGCATTTTCGCCCGACTTTTGTCCGGTTTGGCGCCTCATACGCTCACATGCTCTGTTTGCGATTAATGGCATTTACCACATATGCATATAATCGCGGGGACTCAGTATTCGCATTGACATACTATTTGGCCGCGTGATCAATCTAAAATGCAAATCCTATTTGGCAAATGGCTCTAAAAACAGAAGCCTGACAACCACTGAAAGTATAACATCAAATATCTTAAATTTTTAAGGCATAGGGCTTCAATAAAATAAAACAAATGCTGCAAATCTTTATCCTATATATGCCTCTGTCTGACAAATTTTTTTATTGAAATGACGTTAGCTTCCCCGTGATTTTAGCTCTGAATTCTGGCATTCTGTGCAAGGTCATGAGCTAAACTTCCGTATTGTCTACAACAGGGAACAGTATTATAGGTATTACAGGTCCTTAAAATATTTGCTCATACTATTCTCTCATTGGATATCAAAATACTGCATGTGTTAATGCAATCAAAGAACTAATAATATGTAACAAGTTTGAAATGACACTGTGCAATAACATTAAATTTCCCAGGCCTACTACATATGGTGTTGTAATTAACCCCCCCCCCCACCCTCCCCCCCCCCAGGGTCGTACACCTGGGGGTCTGGATGGTGCTGGGTATAGTCGTCCTCCTTGTGTGCATGTCCCGTGTATATGTGGCCGCCCACTTCCCACATCAGGTCATCAGTGGGGTCATTGCAGGTGAGTCAGAGCCACTGAGGGGCCCTTCCAGGGATCCATGTACATTTTAGCTTCCTCAGTTACCTTCATTTTCTTTTACCAATCACCAGTCATGAATATGCTTATCCTAATGTGTGAAACCATGTCAAACCCAAGACTGGCTACATCAGAATCAGCCAATATACTCATGTCATAGCTTTGCTTTGATTTGTTTTCAAAGGATCTCTAAATGACTGAGAAACAATGAGGCTTTTCGTCTTTCAATGACAGGTATGATTGTGGCTGAGGTTTTCAACCGAGCACAGTGGATCTACAGTGCCAGTTTGAAGAAGTACCTGTACATCACCCTCTTTCTGCTTACCTTCGCCGTGGGTTTCTACGTGCTGCTGAAGGCGCTGGGTGTCGACCTGCTCTGGACTCTGGATAAAGCAAAGAGGTGGTGCATCCAGCCCGAATGGGTCCACATGGACACCACACCCTTTGCCAGCCTTATGCGGAATATGGGCACCCTGTTTGGCCTCGGTTTGGGCCTGCACTCTCCACTGTGCAAAAACAGTAAGAAGAACAAGAGCGCCTCCTTCAGGCTGGGCTGTATCATCTCCTCACTGCTGCTTTTGCAGCTGCTGGATGCAGTTAGCCTGGCTTCTAAGAGTAGTTTCTTGTTCTACCTGTTTTCCTTTTGTAAGAGTGCTGCCGCCCCTTTCATTACTGCTGCTCTGGTGCCAGGCTGCCTCTCTGTCCTCTTCCTAAGCAAAAAAGTTCCGAAGAACTTATGACAATGAAGAAGTGAGCATGTTAGTTCTCAGGCGAATTGGGGAGGCTAGCTTTCAATAATAAAAATCTCAGTCTGCTGTCACTGAGAATGAGGTAGTCTTTGCACGTGGGTTCTTTTCTCAAGACTGTCCAGACAAAAACTCTAAGAGGTCAATGATGGTTGAGGTCTGAGTGCCTTTAGCTGCTCTTCTATGTACTAAGTTAATCTTAGAGTTGCTAGTGCAGAATGTTTCAGAACATTTTGGGAAAGACAGAATTCATGGTATTTAATAGATACTGGGAGGTCCTTTGACAAGCTTTTAGCGTGAGCTCAGTTTGTTTGCATGTTGGTAGCATGTCTCCCCTGTAACATGCTGAAGTCATGCCTGCAGGGTTTTGATTCTCTTAAATAACCCACCATGAGCAACTGTGATTTCACTGTACCTGTTTAAAGGTCCCTCATAACTGGGACAGACGGAAGAATACATTTTACTTTAAATCATTGTATACTCTTAAAAGGTTGAAAGATTATTTCACATATCAAAAATAAATAAATCTTGACTGTTTATAAATAAGACCTCATAATATGGTAACGCTTTGTTCTTATACATGGTTGTGTCATGAAATACTGGTTAAATATGATTTGCTGGTCCAGTTAAAATGGCTTGGAGTAGTCACACAATAAAATATGTGATGCTTTAGATTTGCTGGTGCTATGCTGAAACCGTGGCAACTAACTAGAAGTGGCTTGATTTTGGTGCACCTTACTTAAGAAGTACACCCTGTGAAGGAATGCCCATCGACTTGATGTTGTAAGTCTGCCAAAAATGGCACAAAAGTTCCTCTTAGATCCAGTTGTCCTCTTTGCTTTCACTCTGGTTGATAGCATCTGTTCACGTGAAGTGCATGATTTGTTCCCTGACAGCCCAGGGCAAAAGTTATTTTGCTGACCTCTGAGCTGAGGGAGTAGACTGTATGTTCTGTACTTGGAGGTGAGGGTGGACTGCTGTGCGCCGTACGTCACATGACTCCAAGTAACGCCTCAAATTCCACCTCCATAGTGTCCATATCTAATAATGCGTTAGGTAGAGAAATCTCAAAAGCAATCGAATGCAAACGACGTGCAAAGCAAGCGGGGCTGATAAGTAGAGGTGCTGAGCAGTTACAGTGAAGCCAGAGGCCGAGCTTGGTGCAGCAAGTGACCTACATGAGCACATGAAAGCAAGACAATGCGAAGGCAAACAGAATCACAACCTTTATCTCTGAACCTTGCATTAACAGCGTTACTGGGGGAATTATCAAGGAGCCTGCGGTAATAAACATGTCATTGTAATAAACAATTTAGCTGGATCATATTATAAGCAGTTCATTCATAACTGCAGATCTACTTATCTTGGGAAATTCAAAGCATGAGGCATGAGACTGGAAACACACTGATGCGCACGGTGACACACTACAAGCAGCTTAGACCAATTCACATCAACCATGTTTTTGGACAGCAGGAGGAAATCATGTTGCATGCTCAAAGTGGGAGGGAGAGATATGGCTTAAACTGAGGCTGCAGTGTTAACCTGTGACCTAGATTTTAAATATTGTATAGATAGTAGGTAATGTGGTAATGTGGGATGTCAGTTAATTTCAGAAGGGACTCTGTGGCCTAACGGATACAGCATCAACCTCCGCAGGTTATGCATGTTATTATTCATGAATGTTCCCATGGGAACAATAAAATGTGATTAGTGTTAGGTGATCCAGAAGCTTTCTCAAATCCATCCAACCAGTGTCTTTAGGTCCACGAAATAGTTATTTAATAATGAATCAAGGACATTTCCGTTCAATACTGTTGGAGAATCATAAAGTGAAAGACTTTGATGTCAGTTGTAAGCTGTGCTAGACAACTCGATCTGGAGGTTTGCACCGCAGCGTTCCACCACATTTCCTTATATTTTCACTTAATTGCCCTCTTTACATCATAACAATGGAAGCAAGTGGCTAAAATACTTCTCCATAATGTTAGGTGCTGCCTCTTCTAATAAAGCTGATTTCATAGGTTCCTCTCATATCATAATTACATGCATTTGAACTGTTGCTGCTCCCTCAAGTGTTGAAAATGTTTTGTGAAACTTCAGTGGAAAACATAAAAGTGCTTGTTTTAGACGTGTAATAAGGAATTCAGACACTGCTGCATGAATTGGCCCCCGTAAGAAGTATACTTCTGAAATACATTTTAATATGATGCAAAGAATGGTGATTTTTTTTTTTGGAATTTTGCCAACTCCCCCCCCACCCCCCAAATGTTTTCCTAGTCTGAGTTTTTTTGTTCCCAGAAACTTTCAAGGCTGGTACTGAGCTGATGACGAAAAGCGGGCGTTACATAATAATCTGCTGGTCTTGCTTTTCCCCCTGGGTTCTTGTTTTTTTCAGGTTCTGTCCTATCTACACTTCAGTGGCATAGTCACAAACAGGGCGGAGTGACAGGGCAATATCGCTAAAGAATATTTTTTGCCCCAATATCGAAGGCAACGGCAGACTAAGAAATTAAGAGATTTAAGAAACAATCCTTCCTGAAGCAGTACCACAAGGACAGCAAAATAAAATGTACAAATCTAGACACCACAAAGGGAAGAATTGTTCAAAATGCTGTAGACACAACTGCCAATTCTGAACTGCATTCAAGATTTGTACAGATATTTTCACTTTGATAATATTGTTCTGAACTATACTCCCCAACGTAATTTTCTACCTGTCACAAAAACAACACAATTAATATTCACTATACTATGAACAATAACAATATCATACAGCATTCCTTCAAAATGCAATAAACATCCAGTGTAACCTTGGGATGTTTATCTCATTATCCTGACTGTTGTACTTCCTTAGCTATTATGTTTGTGAGAAGCAACCAATGGGCAGCAGTCATGATCCTTTGTATTTTTCCCGTGGGTGCAAAGCTTAACATGTTTACAGATCCAGGTCAGGGGACCAAGTACCCTGCTGAAAAGATTCAACCCCAGACGCAGATGTGGGTTGTCATGGTGATATCGCATACATGAGTGAAACCCAGCCTCTGTACCGATGGTCTGCTCAGCAGATTGTAATTTCCATTGGAGAAGTATTAACAAAGGTCTACCTTACTATCTTTTTATCTTACATTATACTACGTGCACGGCATGATTGTGGGGGAGGGGGGGGGTTAAAGGTGGAGAAGAAGCACGCACTCGTTCACTATATATAAATTATATAAATTAGTTCTTAAAGCCGCACTTTCTGATGATTTAGTGGTAGTCTCATTAAGTTCTTGCAAGGTTGGAAGGTGCCGTGTCTCTCTTACTTCTTGCTTCAGTACTGCTTACAGCTGTAACTGTGCTTTCATTCGGAAGCTCAGCTTCACCGCGCTTATTCTTTGACGACTCCGTGAGGGCGCATACGTTTTTGATGTGCCGCCTGCCTCACTGTTACGTCGCAACGCTAAACCAAATAAACGCAGCCCTCGCATGTTTGCACCCCGAGCGTGATGCCTGATCCCGTACCCCGGTGCAGCCCCTCCTGTAATCTGACGCCTGTGTTGTTTTCACTTCGCTTTCTGCTGATGCAGTTGTTTTTCCTCAGCGCTTCCGAAAATCCTCCCTGACACAAAGCCGTCACCCCTTCCTCACGTCTCAGAATTCTGGTTCCTAACCTGCTCCTGCACAGATCATACACAGATTGTATAGTATTTGCAAAAAAATTATAAATGACATACTTCCAAAATCCATCGTTACAAACATCTCAGTTGATTACATCCCAGTATCTTCCCTCTTATATCTTTGCCTTTAACCTTCAGCAGCCGTTCAGCAACAGAGATAAAACTTTATCACATGTAACCAGAACGCTGGTGTCCCAGTCTAATACCTGCCTGTAGGTGTTTCAGAAGGCAGCACTAGTTACTGAATCTAGAATTAGCGGCGATTTATCTCGAATCTCCATGACACTTTCCATTTGAAAGCGGATGGTGTATATGGGCACCTGTCACGGATTCAGAGTTAAATTCCGCATAAGGTAAAAGTGTATTTGTGAAGTAATAATTAATTTGCTAAGAGATACAGAATAATGTCTCAGTGCTAACAAGCTGCCTGTTTAAGATTTTTTTCATAATTTTAAATCACTAAAATCACTTCATAAAAATGTGTTTATGTATTAGTATTAGTATTGTATTAGTAATACGTAATAAAGCTAATAATACATTTTTCAAAAATGTAAAAAAAAAAAAACCCAACAAAATACACCAAGTGAACAAACAAACAAAGCGTAAGTGAATTTTTCTCTGGGTAGCCTGTGTGTGTAATCAGCTGCATTTTTTTTTTGACAAAACCTTTGTCAACCTGCAACAGGACTTCACTCCTCAAATTTCAAGGACCCTTCAAAGCCGCTATACGTAAAAGGAGGCACAGTGGGGGTACACATTTCCTGATCAAAGCAGGCCATCCTGTTGGTCTCGCAGCTCTGCCCCGCTTTTGCTGAGATGTACACCGCGTCCGGAGAATTGACAGATGGATCTTCGTCAAAGTAGTTATGGGGTCTTAAAATGACCCCGCCTCCATTGCCAACGGTTACAGTGTTGGGTATATCTTCTGCATGAGGGATATGTAAGAAGCCAGTGGTAACCCAGGCAACCAGGTCCTGAAAAACAATAAAATCAAACCGTCACTCATCATTCCATAAATGCTTATCCACTACTAGAGAGGCAGGAAGAGGAGCCTTTCCCAAGAAACACACAGCAGTAGTAGGGGATGGGATGCCAGTCAATGAAATTAATATCACTCTGAATGCCAGCATCAAGTAAGCAATGTAATAATAAACAAAGCTACTATATTATGGAACTATAAAACTAATAAAATAAGCAGAAAATAACCATTGGACATGGCCCAGTAAGCACCACCTACAGCCCTGCTTTCAGGTTGTATACACAATCCCAGAGTCCACCTGCCCCCAGAACAACCCAATCAGAAGTTCAAAAATGTCTGACCTGCTGGACAATGTTCTCATTATCTTCAATGAATTTGCTGAAGTCCACAGCTGGGGACCACATGTCATTTTGGCTGTAAAGGCTGCTGCTGGTGAACTCCTCTTCTTTGTACTTTGTAATGGCCACTTTGTACCTAAGCAGGGAACACAACACAGGTCATGAGAAAACTGACAAGCCGTGACCCTGAGCTCATAGTGGAATACTCGGCAGTTTACAGGACGTTCTCAGTGTGGTAAGCAGTACCTTTTTGATTTATATCGCATATAATTACTATACGCATTATATTCATATTTATTTATTTTGTAACATGTCTGCAGTTAAAGCCTGATGAACATTTTCAAGCAAATACCACAAAAATGAATCTTTATTGTAAATCCGCATCTTGATGGGCCCCTGCCCAAAAGTTTCCCAACTCTGCTTGACGTCATAAACATCCGACTGGTTAGACAATAATTTCTTAGATAAATTCAGCTGTTGTGTCCAAAGCAGCGACATCAACAGTGGTCTTCTAGAACCCACGTCACGTGACGTTTGGGTTGACACAGGGCTATGGCATCATGCTCACCTGGCCCATGACATGGACCTCTCCTCCGGTTCACCTTCTGGTAAGTGTTCTCCGGTGAAGCTGAACACCTGGAGCCTGTAGGATCGGTGGTGGCCCCAGCGATTGGTGCGGTTGCTAGCGATGTGCAAGTAGCGTGGTGTTTTGTGGTCAAATCGCATGGCAGCTTCCTTCTCAGTTTTTATTTCCTTCTCCACAAGATGGGGGATCATTGCTTTTTTCCCAGGGAGCCATGGTATCTCCACTTCCTTAAACTCCATATCTTTTGTTTGAAAAATGTTCTCTTGCCCTTGAACAACATGCAGTATACTGTGAATATACAGCTTTGGCCACATTAATAACTGCACTTGTATATGTATAATGTGTATAAAGGTTTCACAGAGCTGTCCACTTTAAATCAAAGTACTACAACTGAGCAACAGTTCAGCACTTCCTTTTTAAATTTAAATAACTGCAACCATTTCAGTACTATATGATGACCAAAGCAAGCATGCCTACATCTTTCCTATACCCAAATTATGGTTTCAAGTAATAAAGAATTAAAGTACCCTAAAATGGAATTGATTCTGAGCTTAGTTCTATCAGTGCCTAGAAACAATCGCAAAAAGTAAATGTTTATGTGTTAAATAAATAAAAATCTTACCTACGACATCCAAGTCAACTTTGAAGTTCACAAAGTGAGTGTGAATATTGCCAACGGTGTGGTCTGCCACCTGGTGGCCATACTGCAGATTACCCGCTACTTTGTAAGAAGAAGATATATAGCCAGTTGCGTGTACTTTAGCTTCAATAGATCCACTCTGGTAGAAAATGAAGTCCCACAGGTAATCATAGTTGCCTATGGCTGTGATGGTCCTCAAAACCAACACCGCGTTTGGCATGCCGCCATAACCGGAATGGAAGAAGTCGAAGAAGTGTCTCCTGAGTGGGCGCCCGGTGTCATGCTCGAAAATGCAGATGGAGTTTCGGAACCTTTGGGGAGCATTGAAATCGATGTAGCGATAAGTGTCCACATAGGTGGCGGTGTACGGACAATCGACGCCGCGGACCAGTTCATGCGCAAAGCGCCCGATGCCGATGCTGGAGTCCAGGAATTTGGTCAGCATCATGCCAGGGGTGATGGAGCCGTACACAGACATGGCCTCTTGCACACTGATCTCGTAGGCAATTCTCTCACCCTTAAAGCGCACATCAAACACTCGCATGCCTGTGAGAGAGCTAAGACCGAACGCGAAGCTCCAGTTTAGGTACAAAACTTGATTTTTATGTACACTAAAGCGCTGACCGTCGGGATAATATTGCTGAGGGCTTATTTTAGCAGGTTTCACTCTAGGTTTCAGTGATGCGTAATTTTCTATAGGAGTATAAACAATTTTTGAAATGTTTCCTGTTTCATACTTGTTTTTAAGTTCTTCCATTGTATCAAAATACTGCCCATTGTACATCAGCTTGTCCACAGTCCATTTCTCAGTGTTTGTGCTATTGTGATTAATCAGGACCTCAAATCCGACGGGGTGTATGTACATACCACTATAATCTCGAAAGAACGCGATCCAGGTCCGCCTGTCACCAGATCTGGTACCCCTGGGCATGCCCTCAAATGGATGCAGGGTGTTTTCCTTCGACACATTAAAACTTTCTACGAGCAATTTAGTTAGATTTTCAAATACCTTTTTATAAATGAACTTAAAGAGTTGCAGATATTCCCCGATCGTAACTGGTCTCGCGGTGATCGGCACTTCGGTTTTGTATTTTTGTAAAGTTATATTCCTATGGTAAGTCGGCTGTGGGAGAGGACCCACGGCATACTCCACAATCTTTCCAAGAGAGCCATAGAAAACCACTACCGAAGCTTCCCTTACGGGCTGTTTTCTGTTCTTATCCAAATAAAGCAGCACATCTGATTTCTTTGGAAGGCGGAGGTCTATCAGAAAAATAAAGTTTTCGGAAGGAGATGCGGTGGCCTTCTTGGAAATGTTTAAGGCAGGCTGGTTCCACATATAGTTTCTAACCTGTTTGTATTCCTCAGCAGATAAATCCGCAAAAACGAGACTCTGGTCGTTGTGCTCCATGTGTTTTGCAGATTTTGAAATGCATTTTGGCGTTTTTTGTACGCTGAAACATATGAAGATGATGTTCGTAATTATGGAAACAATGGCTATAAAAATAAATGTGTATTTCACGCATGAATTCATTGTTTAAAGGTGGTCCTTCCTCCGAGAGGGGTAAGAATGCAGTAAGTATCTGATTAGTTTAGTGCAGCAGAACTCCAACGAAAAAAAAAAAAAAAACGCACCCACCCCTATAGTCCACCCCCACTTTCCGTTTGCTAGTAAAAAGTAATGTAGCCTATACGAATATAGAAATAATCACAATTAGTATAAAATATTTTAAATGAAATTCCGACACCCCTACGAATAGTGATTAGTAATGCGAAATCCATTACTTATTGATGTTCAATACTCACGAGAAACGCACAGGCGAATATCCCGGGATTTCTTTCGCAAAATAAACTCCCTGCTCTAACAGACTACGCGAGGGGCGATTGTTATTTATCTTTAAGTAAGAAATTGTGTAAACGACTAAATGTTTTATCCAGACCCTAGCCAGTCAGTCACAGTTTATTATGGGGCCGCAAACAGTACACCCTGATACACAAGAAATAATTTAATTATATTATTGCATTATTATTCATATAGACTTATTATTTGTATAACACAAACTAAGGCTAGCAGTTCACTTCCCCTTTCGCCCCGACACCCACATACTGGACAGAATGTCTATTTGACTTATTCATGGGGCCACCATCTTGATAATGGATCTTCCCTCTACCGCCAAATCTTCGAGTTTCCGAAAGCACTTAATGACTTTCAGATGTTCCGCACAGCTGGATTTACTAGAATAACAAGGTTTTTCATTTTAATTTATTACAAGCAGATACTTGCTGGAAACGTATGAAACAAAATGAAGATTACTACATTTTCTAAAAAAAATGTAAACATTCGAGTGTAAAGACTATTTTAGACTTTAACTATTTTAAACCACTAGTTGCGGATCTGATTTGTAGGTCGCTCCCGTAGTCTATAGTTTACACCAGTGGTGTGCGATACTGCTAAATTTGGCATCGATCGGATAACAAGTAAACACAGGGCATATCACCGATACCAATATGATACCAAATACTTTTTACTTACAGAAGCAGCTTATGTACTATGTATGGGGACAGCAATGCATCATCTATATGCTAAATCTGATTTAATTTTCATAACCACCAAATGATTTTGTGATTTCTGCACTCCACATTTATTTAGTTCATCATGTGCTTAAATTGGTCTTTTCAAGTTACTAGAAACAACAATAAGAAAAAAATCTCCCTTTGATTACACTTATCTGCTTTTATAAACAAAGTGCACACGGTTATTTGTGAAAAATAAGTAAATAAAGTGCAAAAAACTAAATAAAAGCACAAACTGCTCTTGACTCTCCATTCTCTTTTTCTCTGCCATGTTGCCGCGCGACTCTCACTCAGCCGCTGTCTGCTCGCGCTCACGCCGCTGAGTCACGTGACACTACGACAATAAACCACAGCAGAGCGCGGAGGAGAAGGAGGAGCAACGTGAGCTGCAAGATGCAGACGGAGCAGTGTTTGTTAGCACAGATGTGTCTACTTTTGGCAGTGTAGAGCAGAGAAATTGGAAAGGTATCGATCCCGTCACGCTCGTATCTATCTCGATACTATCGATATTTGGATCAATCTGCCCACCCCTAGTTTACACGGTCGCTGTATACCCGGCGCCTGCCCCTTTGCTGATCCCGACTATTCTTAGGTGTTTTCAAATTTTTTTGTAAATTTTAAATTATATTAATGATCAGTCAAAATGCATTCGAATATTTAGTAATACTACCTACACATTAAAAAGTAATAATACTCCGAATGTTGTCATGTGATGGGTACCCAGTGTAGGATTACAAATTTAAAAAATGTTTAATCAGATAGGTACATTGGAGTTTGCATTTCGAGGTAAAGGTGGTGACAGTCTAAAGATCAAGTCTGGCAGCCCAGGTGTCTGAGTGATACTGTCAGGCTGATTAGATTACCACCGATACATTTGAAATGCACTACTATGCTGATGAGATCAGGGCTGGGGAACTTCCAGGCCGATTGCCTGGACTATACTATGCATTGTTTAGAGTGTCTCCGCCTCTGTGTATCCCTCCCCCCTGGAACAGTATAAACTCCCCAGAGCTGAGTCTTAGTCAGACTTGGATGACTACAGCGACGCATGGCGAGGTCTCACTTCTGCTTGAATGACATCCCAACGTCTCCTGGTCTCTGCTTTCCAACAGATTTGGTGCCGTGACCCGGATGTTTCCAACAGTTTTGGTGCCGTAACTCGGAAGTTTCCAACACCAGATAGCAAAGTCTTTCTGGCCCACAGACCACATTTTCATCTGGGCCACATACGGCACGGACCGCTCTCGGTTGCCGCATCTGGACCAGAGCAGGGCCACAAGTGGCCCGGCTCTGTTTGAGATCTGGCCTGGATGTGGCCCATAACCAGTTTCTGAACCTCACAGACGTAAACCTAAAAAAAATGTATTTAAAAACAACAAAAGTCCGATGACTTGAAGGATTTTTTACTTTTAAACAATTGCATTAACAAATATTAGCATTGGGATATAACACATTGTCAATTCAACAATGTAAATTCAAGCCTTGAACACTAAATTCAAACTCTGTTCACTACGAGGTGCTTTTAAGAATTATTTACAGCTATTTGTCTTTCCAGTCTCTGTTTCCTACCTCCTTCCCTGTCAATCTCTTAATGCAGGCCTCAGTTTCCTGGTCAGTTTCATTGACAGTCCATCTATAGCATAGGACAGCACCGAAAATGAAACCAAATTGTAATATTAGGCCATTATATATATGCAATTTTACATATAGGCAATCCCAGGGCAAAGGCCATTCTCAAGGAGAAGAGAAGGGCCTTCAAATCTGGAGACAAAGAGGAACTGAAGAGGGTGTAGAGACAGCTGAGAAGACTGATCAGGGAGGGGAAAGGAAACTACAGACGGAGGATGGAAAACCAGCTCCAGCAGAACAATGTCAGTGGAGTCTGGAGAAGCCTAAGAACCACCTCAGGCCACAAATAACAGAACTCTCTGCCAGCAAGGGACGTGAGATGGGCAAATGAACTGAACCACTTCTTTAACAGGTTTGATTCATCTGCCCCTGCCTCTTCACACGTACTGCCCTCCCTGACGCAGCCCCCAACATCTGCTACAGCCACCCCCACTTCTGATCCACCTCAGACACTTCACACCTCCTCTACACCGCACACCATCTCCATTCACACATACTAACACACACACACATCCAAACGCCAGGGACTGACTCGTGGATGTTTCCGCTTCATGTGCAATTATCCAAATCGGTGCAATATCTATGTGCAATATTTTTTATATACATAGGTCTATATTGATAAATATTACTTCTACAAGACACAAATGTCTATTTATACTCTTGTTAAGTTTACTTTTTTTATCTAGCTTTACTGTGTCACTTTTTAACTTCTTGTTTTTGTCTCTGTTATTGTTATTGTGTTATTGTAAGTGTGATTGTCTCTGCTGCTCTTGTATGTACTGCTGTAACAATGCAAATTTCCCACTTGTGGGACTAATAAAGGATTATCTTATCTTATCTTATCTTAAGACCAGGGTGTTGTGCCGAATTCGACACCCCTGCCATAGAATGCACCCCCTCTCGGGAGCGCGCACATCGCTTTTCTTTGCTTCGATGGGGAAAGGAAGCTGTTCCGTCCATCTAAATTCATTACAAAAACTGAGATTACAGTTTGAATGCCAATGTTTTTGCATGTCAAATACTTTTAATATGTTGTCTAATGCCTCCACATACACATATACAGATTATACACCATACCTTGCTGATGTCAAATGAACATCAAAATTGGATATAATGTAGACAACATTCTTAATGGCCTGGTTGAAATCACTATACCACTGTATAGTGGAGTGGTATTTCATATTACTGAAATATACTGTATATTATAAAGAAAGAAAATGGGACTCCCATTTCCTCTGGGCATCCAGCAAATAAAGAACCCCAAATTATTTGTCTTTGTCTGTGTGATGTTAATCGCACTAGCTACACGTAGTTCAAACTATGGTTTCGGGAAACACCTGCGTTGTACTTGCATATGGTTCCAACTACGTAAGTTGCTAAGATAGTTAGCAACTATGCTTTTGGGAAACGCACCCCAGAATGTTTGTCTACTAATAACGTTACCTCACTCAATCGATAGTAGGGCTGCAACTAACAATTATTTTGTTAATCGATTAATCTGTCGATTTTTTTCTATTAATCGATTTTTGAATTTCCACTCGTTTATCCAGAAATAAAACATTATCCAAATTGACGGAGCAAAAAAGTGCACAAAGAAAAATGCAAAAAAAACGGTAGCAGAATTTGTTTAAACCTTAACACTTCTTTTCTATATTCATGCAGGTAATACACAAAAATGATCTTGCGTGGCACTATGACATACTAACAGACGCAGTTACGTTCATCCCTGTCTAAATGCAATTCATCCTACGTCACTCACATGGCGAAAGATGGGACTATCTGGGCAGGCAAGTGTGCACCCTTGGCTACCTAACATGGCAGGGCAAACAGAGAATGGGTTTGGGAATAGGTTTCGTTTCGGCAGACGGGGTGTGCGTGTGTGTATGTGCGATTGTGTGAGCGGGTGCATGTGTATGTGCGATCGTGTGAGCGGGTGCGCGTGTGTGTGTGAGTGTGCGTGACCAGCTCCGTCACAGTGCAGTGTCTTCACTCTGACCTTATGTCACAGTAAAGTTTATTTATGCAGCACATTTAAACACAGCTTAAACTGACTAAGTGCTATATAAAAATATGAAATAAGAGTGAAACAGACACTCACACACCATTTTTCACATTTCTGTTATGTGAAGTGCTCCCATCCTTTTGACGACTTCGGTCGAACCGTTTAATTTTATTTGGAAAATACTGCCTCCGCTCTTCCTCTACTATACGCCTTGGCCGTGCTCCGTTCAGCTCCGTTTGCAGGTGAAGTTAACAAATCGATAATTAAATTCGTTAGCAACACTTTCAATCGAGTTGTTGCATATGGAGTTAGAATCCTGCCAAAACGTCACAAATACACAGAACACGTTTCACAAATGCCCCATGATCTGCAAACAA
>JAODKN010000093.1:25269703-25295274 GCA_026774425.1 Petrocephalus zakoni | reverse complement strand
CCTCAATTTGTTTAATAGCAGCATTTGAGCATACAATCCTACAACATTTCTGATTTGTCGTTTGGAAAAACCGGTGTTGTGGTACTCTAGGAGTTTATTCTGCCCGAAAAGGGAAGGGAAGTACCCAAATAGCTGAGAGTCTCTATGAAATGCTGTCTGGGTATACAGGGAAAATTACCAAGCAGTCCCTAAATAAAATACGTACAGCAAATATGGCAAGATTTTATTAATAATCATTATGATTTCAAACGGAAAATTGATGTGACTAAGCAGTCCCCAGTGTTTCCCCTACACAGTACTTACAATTTCCCAAGTGTATAAAGAGTACCACACCAGGAAAAGCATTCAAAGGCCCATAGAGAATTTAGAAGCCAGAAGGCATCTCACTTTTTCTCGTAGATCTCAGTCAGTTTGAAGAGAGGCAGGCAGCACGCTGGCGAGTCGTGGAGAATGCTGATTATTTCTGAGCTAAAACACAGAGCCTTAATTATGGGATGCAGATGCGCAGCATACTAGAAACGGGGGGGGGGGTATGGAAGGCACATACCTGAGGGGTGCCAGAGACCTGCTGCTGGTCCCCGTGAGGAGGGAGACGTGCACGCGCTTGCTGCCGATCTTGTAGCGATGCAGGTTGCTGACGGCGGTGACGGCCTGCTGCAGGGAGCACATCTGCACGGTGGCCCTCAGCTGGTAGTCAGTGTGTGGGCTCAGCTCCACGCTCCGCACCTATTGCGAGGGAGAGCATCCAGCACCATGTGAGTGGCCCCCCCCGCGCACTTCCTACCTCCCCGCCCGCTGCGACGGAGGCGCCTACCTGGCCGTACTTGGAGAAGGCGCCGTGCAGGGCCTGCTGCAGCTCCTTCCGGGACATCCTGTAGTCCATGTTGGCCACCAGGATGTCCACGCCATCAGAGAAGGGTTCTGGGGAGGCGTCAGGGCGTGGGCTGCAGGATGGCACCGTCAGGGGGGAGGAACGGTTGGACAGACAAGGGGACGCGCTCCTGGAGGCAGGCGTTGACAGGGAGGGAAAAGGACCAGATCAGGAGGGAGGTACAGACGGGCAGTGACCTGTAAGCAACGGTATCTACATAGTGGCTGAAAACCCACCTGGAGGACCAGGAGCCTTGGGACAGGATAAGGGGGCTGAAGGTTTTCTGCAAACTGAGCTTGCTGAAGGCTGAGGGTGTGCTGACCTGGAACTCTGAACCACTGCGGTCCACCGGAGAGTCACACATGCTGTGTCTCCTGGGGTCAAGGAGTGGAACCATGTCACCAACAGAAGTTCAGAAGACCTCCTAGGAAAAGCCTGGCGTTCCCTTACCTGCGAGCTCGCTCTCCCGCACTGTCTGACTTGGATGAAAGCTGGATTGGGATCTCGCTGTTATTCAGAGGGGAGACCGAATCGCCACGGTTCTTTTTCTCCAGATGAAAAATTTTGGGTTTGGGTTCAATTTTGCACAGATCCTGGGTAAGAACACACAGAAAACTTTAAGACTAGGCACCTCATGGAGGGAGCATCACTGCCAGGTAATACAGCATGGAGCAACAGGTCAGCCTACACAGCTCATATAGGGAGAAAATGCTCGACTTGACGGGGGACATGCATGCAAAAGAGTATTGAGCAGGATAAAATAAGGCCACCCACATATATCACAGTGATCTTAACATATTTCACATGACCAGGGGGCTTACTTTATTATACTCCAAATTCTACAGCCAAAAAATAAATAAAAGGAAAAGATGAGAGGGCAGATGGATGAGGCAGCATTCAGCAGGGTGGCCCACGGACAGACGGGGCATAAGCGGATAAGCTGGGATGAGGCAGGACGGCGCGAAGCAAATGGCAAAGGGCTGTCGCTGGCAGGCTGCTGACCTGAAGGCTCCGCCCCACGGGGCCGCCAGACGCACCCCCCACCTTCTTCGAGGCACCTGGAAGCTCGGGGGGGCCCTGGCACAGCCGGGTGACACGGCCCAGCCGCCTGGGCGAGCGTGGCTTCTCTACCGGGACGAAGCCGGCGGGGGGGGGCCCGGCGACCTCCTCGGCACGGGGGCAGAGAGACACGCTGATGCGGCTGCCGAAGACGTCCTCGTTCTCCATGCGCTTGCTGGCGCGCTCTGCCGCCTCCCGGCTGCCGAAGCGCAGCACGGCGCAGCCGGCCGACAGGCTCAGCACCTTGCCGCCGCAGTTGTCGGACAGGCGCCGTAGCCTGTTGCTCAGGCTCTTCCCGTCACGGTTGGTGGGCAGGTTGGACACGTACAGCAGCGTGAAACAGGGCTGGTGAAAGCAAGAAAGACAGGGGCTCCCAATTCGCTGCTGTCCGGAACGCGCCAGGAGACGCCAGAAGGGACCCGCCGGTCACTTCCGGGTGGAAGGCTCGCCACACTGAGGTCGCCATTTATCCCCACGAACCTGCCCCCAGCGGCTCCCAGCTCACGGGCCGCAAGTAGAGGGGGAGAAGGCAACCAGGAGCCACCCTGAAATTCACCACTTACTTCCTAATCACCTACAACCTCAGTCGTAAACTGTCACAAGACAGGAAACGCAGTACTCCAAGCTAGAGAGCAGGTAGAGAAGGTCCTCATCATATTACAAGTGTACTGCTTCACGGAGAAGTCTGTAAAAGGTTCACCGATTATATGTATGATTACCTTGAAAGATTTGGTTTTATAATTTTGCGTTGAAGTAGCCCTTTCCTTACATCCGGGCAAAGTTAGGGGAGAGCGGCCGTTTAATGTTATTTGGAGGGGGAGCCCACCTGCGGTTTCACCGGCACCCGCGGAGGCAGGTCGGCCACCAAGTCCTCGAAGGCCACGTGCTGGTGCGCGTGCTGCAGGAGGGCCTCCGACGCCTGGTTCTTGTGCACTAGGATCACGCGGAAGCCGTGCCTATGCCTCAGGTCGCTCAGTTCGCTGCCAAAGTTCACGTCAGCTGTGGGGACAAGCGGGCGTCAGCAGGGGGCCCCCGCGGCCTGCGCCCTCACACCCAGAACAGAGCGGCACTCACAGGAGACGAGCACCACGGTGGCCGGGGCCGTGTGCGTATCAGCAAAGCGCCGCAGGCTCTGCCTCAGCTTGTCGTCGGCCGCATTCTTGGCGGTAGCGTTGATGTGCGCCACCGTCACCTAGACAACCAGAGCGCACACTGAGCAAAGCGGCAGGGAGGGCCCGCTGCCCACTGTCGCTGACGGGTCAGGTAGGTGCGAAGGCGGCACCTGGCAGTTGTTGAGCTCCTGGATGACCTCCTTGCTCTCCTTGCTTATGTCGCAGACGCAGATGAACTCGGCCTCGCGGTGACCCCGGAAAAAGCAGCTGCGGATCCTCTGCACCACGGCCACGGCAGAGCGGCCGCTGGGCACCGAGCAGTTCTCGATGTCCCAGAAGACGCCCACGGGTGGGAGATTCTCCTGGAGAGCACTCTCCGGGGAGCCTGGGCCGAAGAAAAAAGTGCCGGAACTTGTAGCTGAGATCTTGGGCCTCACATCCCCCTAGTGCAGAGGCTAAACCGGGAGGACTTACCATGTCTCTGGCTGTTTTTGCCAAGGCTCGTTCCCACCAATAAAAAGCCGTCAGCAGAGCTACCCGTGACACCACAGCCGTTGCACATAGGAATAGGCACGGAGGCAGACTTGGCAGGTGGGGGGGGGGCATGGGGCCATGCTTTTTTTGTGTCTTTAGCTACGCTCATGGCTGACTAGAAGGAAAGGATCGAGAAAGTTAAAAACAGAGACCTTAAACTAATAAAAGGACTGCAGAGCAAGTGTCTGAAAACAGCCTGCCCTAAAGTGAGCAAAGCAATCAAGAGATTCGGGGCTGGAGAACTTAGCATTTATTAGTTACACATTCCATTATTCATTCAAACATGAGAATACAGCACTTAAAATCTGCCAGACAGACACAGAGGGAATCACAACCGTTCTACATAAGTCAGAGAAAAAAGTGAAAAACAGCACAAACCTTGGACAGACAATCACCGCAGTAGTGAGCGCCCTTCAGACAAATCGTGTGCTCTACATTTAGGTGCAAAGGATTGGAGCAAAGGTGCGTCGAGGTGGAGACATCACCGTGAGTCAGGAAGTGCTGGTCCCCTCTAGTTCCAGGGCCACACTCCACATAATACCCAGAGGAGGCTACACAGCTCCCATGCAAGGGGGTGGAGACAGCTGGAGCAGGGGGGAGGAGCTTGGGCTGGCCACAGCCTAGAGGAAATGTAGACAGAGGATGCAGGGGCTGCACCAGCCCCGTGCAGCACGGCAGGTGCTGGTGTGATGCGAGGGGCTGCGAGGTGGCCACCAAAGGTAACGGCAGCTCGCAGCCCTCCGGGGGGTAAGCCTGGGAATAGGCGTCGGCCATGCCGGGGTAAGGGCACCGCAGAGGGGGTCCCGCTGGGCAATTTGTCCTGGCACCAGCATCTTCAGCTTGGGTGATGAGGTGAGAGGGCCCCCCTACACCACCACCACCACCACCACACCCCAGTGCCCCGCCGGAATGCCATGTTTTGGCGCTCAGTCGCAGCCCACCGTCGCAATGGCTGCATGCGCTTACTTTGGGGCCACCTGCCGGCAGCTGCTGCGGGGGTTCCTGCGGCAGGACGCAGGGAGGGGGTGGAGGAAGGGAAGCCACGTGAAAGGCTTTAGAGGAATCGTGGTGCGGAGGAGGGGGCACGTCCTTCAGCTCCAGTACAGGCTTCCTGTTTTCCATGTAAACTTTCTGCAGGAGAAAAACAAAAATCAAACTGGGGCTCCTTAACAGTGCAGCATCACACCCCCAGGGCCTGGGGTTTGAATAACCCTCCTGACTCCAAGCAGGTTTCCTCCAGGAGTCTCTGCCGTCTCTAAATCACCCTTAATACATGACAGAATGTGAGCATTTTTGGCCTGGAATGCCCAGGAATCCCATCCAGGGTCCCTATAACCCTGCACCGGATAAGCAGCTTAAGAAAACAGTGATACTATATTTGGAAATCATACTTCCCCCAGTTTGCACATTTCTGACAGCTACCAGTGACTGGCAGCCATAAAGGACCATTGACTGTCATGCCTGAGCCTTAACAACAGCTTCCTTCCCCCTCGATGTATTACAGGTATTCAAGGCTGTGCGATATGGCCTAAAATTCATATCGTGGTATGATTTAAACCATAGACTGTATATTTTGAATGGGTAACATACGCCCATAGCAAATGCGCTGCAGCAGGAAGTTGTATTCTAAACTGTTAACGCATTTCAAAGAATGTCACTTTAAGAACATTTGTTGTGTAAAACCGCAATTATAAAATAAAAAAAATATATGGTAAACCTTTGAAGTAACTTTTCCCTGGTTTTATCGCTAAAATCTCATTAAAAATTCCCGCATATTTTGCAGATTATGTTTTCCTGCTCAGTATCAAGACCTTAAATCCAAACTAGGGATGCTCGTATTGACCGTTTAACCGTCAACCGAAAGAATGAATTTTGACCGATTATTACAATCAGTTAAACTGTTTAAAATGTTCATATTTTATACACACACACACGATCGCTTTTTTTACCCTTAGTAACGTGCTTCCCATGTACACAAGGGTCAAATTAGTGGAGAACAATGACGCATGAAACTACTACCACAAAAGCCGCGATTGTGTTAAGTTAAATAAAGTAATGAAAGTAAAACAATTCCCAAAATAAAAACTTTAGGAATCTTGTGCCTAATAATAGGACCTTTCTGTGGACAATATCTGACCATTACATAGGTAGGTAATTCACTTACGGCTCAGCAGCGGAACCGATATTTTTCCGCCCTGCGAATGTGACGTTTTCCTCGGGTTTCCTTCGGGGTCTGTGTTTGTGGGCATATACGTATGAAATGCATTTGTAAAACTATTCTTACGGCAGTTTTAAACCCTGGGTCAGACGTGCTGTATTATGCATAATGTGAAATCGATAAATCGCTCAGCCCTAGCGCTCATTTGCACAAGCCCGAACCCGAGACTGGTTCGGGCAGAGATCTTCAGCTCTACTGTGTGGGACCATTTCGACAGAAAGGCCGACGAAGTGACTTGCAAAATATGCTACGCAGTATTAAAATACACCAGTAGTACAAGTATGATGCAATATTACTTGCGAAGCAAACATCCACAAGCACTGTGCAATGAAGGACAACAAACATTGCCCTCAATGTTATCAGGTTTAAGATGTGATGCACGGAAATCTGAAGAGATAACTCAGAGAATCGGCTCAATGATAGTTAAGGACATTATGCCCATCAGTGTCGTCTGTGGAGAAGGTTTTTGAGAACTGCTGAGCTATATTGAGCCTAGTTATGATATCCCATCAAGACCTACTATTATCCATAGAATTGAAGCCTGTTTTGAGGAGAGGAGAAAAAAAAAGAAAAAAAAAAAAATCGCTTAAAACACCTTAGTTGCACAAAGTTTGTGTCCCTTACGAATGACTGCTGGACAGCACTTACAACAGAAAGAATTATAACAATAACTTGCCACTACATAGATGGCAAGTTAATTCAGCTGTCCTACTAACACAGAGTATGACAAGCAGACACACAGCTGAGAACCTCGCAGCTAAACTAGTTGAAAACGAAACTTACTGACATGTGCTCTGCTTTGGAAATGGCCACTACGGAAGGTGATGAGAAAGCGGTGTCTGCTGAAGCTGAAGTTACAAAACCCAGCCATGATGTTGCTCCTGGGAGATGACTACAACACTCCTCAACAAGCCACTGATTATGGAGCAGAGGTGGACATTTAAATGAGAGACAATCCGCCCTCTTTGGATATTAATCCTCTTGACTAGTGGAAAGCATATGAACGGCGCTTCCCGAGACTGGCCATTCTAGCGCGGTGTTCTCTCTGCATTCCTGGGACATCTGTGCCATCTGAGAGGGTGTTTTCTGCCGCGGGATTAACAGTCAATAGGTTGCGCTCCAGACTATCCCCACAGCACGTCGACATGTTACTTTTTTAAAATAGAAACTAGACAATTTGTGGTTTGAGGCAGGCCTGCTATTTTTTTATTTTTTTTTACCCGAAAAAAACTTAGTAGCCCATGTCTCAAAAAATTTGCCTATGCCTGATCTCCAAAGCTTCAAAGGGATTTCAGCGTGTTTTAGTGTTGTAATCTTAATTTGTTATTCAAGTAAAAAATATTTAATGCAGGCCTATTTATTTAATTCTTTTTATTTATATTAATTTGTTTTTCTCTTGTCGGAAACGCTGCAGGTGCATGAAAATTTGACAATGTGTGAATCCAGATTCTGTTCTTGATAGGTTCTGTGTACTGTTGTTCGCACGTTAAAATAAAACTGGAAAAAAAATGTTTGCATATTTAATCAGACACTCCCCAGTTCCATTTTCATTCAATTTCTAATTTAATATTCTAATCTGATCAGTTAACGATTAATGTTCGGATAACGATCGGCGGTTGGGAAGATTAATCGAAATGAGCATCCATAATCCAAGCCATGTCCATATTATGGACGTTGCACCAGTCTTGGTAAGGAGCTCCTCCGATTATTAAGGAATCATTTACATTTAGCTTGATAATGTAATGAAACGTCGGCAGCACTATTAATGTATACTTAGATCCATAGCGAACACTTTTATTGACTATAACTGAAATTTTATTAGATTAATCATATGTACATTAGATTTTATTACATTATTGATGTATATTCAGATCTTTGCCAATATGTTTTCTTAACTGTCAGGGCTCTACTGATTATCACATTGACATTACATGCTCACATGAGTACGCCAGCTTCATAGCTACTGCTTCAGTCTGCATCTGAAAATGTAAATTACGTGTAATATAACTAGCCTAGCAATTAAAATGCATATCGGTAAAGTAAAATTCCTAACACTGTAGATTTCTCAACATAATTATTATTCAGTTCAATCAGCTCCGCAAACATTTTGCGATGGAACCAAATACGTAATTTGTATTCATATTTTATATATGTTATACCCAATAAAACATGTCACTTTCAGGCTAAATATACGGTTACAAATCAACAAGACATGTCGCTACCGAGCTACTGTAAATATACATCAATAATCTCATAAAACGTGTCAGTTATAAGGAATAAACACATTGCTGCCAAGCTAAATACACATTATCTAATAAAACGTCGATTGGGCCATCAAGCTACATATGAACGATTTCTTACACTTTTTAAAAAAACAACTGTAAGCGTATTTTATTGGTGTGGACTCCTGTTGCAAGGATAAAGTTGAAACTTTCGGGGTGCCTTAAAGCTGTCGTCATGGCAGAGCGAAGTTTTATTTAAACTCCAATAGCACTCACACCACCAGTCTGAGGCATGCCCAAATTGGAACGAGCACCCTAGGAGCGGAAATTCTCTCCACAGTCCAATCACATGAACTGGTCAACAACAACCACTGCTACGGTAGGCCGGTATAAACAAAATCTCTCCCGTTGGCAAATTTATACCGCATACCGTTTATATCGCACACCGCTACAGGTAGGGCTGCACGATATCACATGCATCAGCAATTATATAGTGCATGCACAATAATCACCAGGGATTTAGATGTGCAAAACCTTTGACCGGGCACCAGCTTTTCAGTACTATGCGGGCCTTTACTTACACCCACAGTTTGGTAAGCAGTAGTGATGTGCCTAAAATATTAATGAGATGCATATTGTGACACCCAAAAGTTAGTAATCTGTATAAATTCAGTGTATCCTTATGTTAAATTCAGTTAGCGGAACATGCCACATACTACCGTTTTGGTAAATCATGGAAGTGATAAGCACTGAAGTGGCGGTGAAAAAAGGGACAGCACAGCAACCACAACATGTTTTTAAAAGAAGAGATTGTAGATGAACAAGGTAAAAAGTTTATTAAACATAAGGATGTATCGAATTCTTACAGATTACTAATACTTTAGGCATACTACGAAGCTCCTTTTAGCAGCTATGCTTTAGGGAAAGGCACCCCTGCTTACCAAATTGTGGGCTTAAGAAAATGCCCATATAGTACTGAAAAGCTGCTGTTTAAACAAATGTTTCACCTGAGATCTAAAGCCCTGGTGATTATTGCACATGCGCCATATAATCACAAGTACATTGCGACGCGATACCGTGCAGCCCTTATTACAGGCAATACAAAGTGTAATGACAGTTTGATTTTCACTTACAGGAGAAATGAGAGAAATCTTAGAGACCATATTTCATAAATTATCATCACATTACTCATCGAAGCCATTTCTGTTCTTCTGCTACTTATTACATATAAAGGGTTGCAAACTACGTGTGATGAGGCGACAAACATTTCCGTGTTCAAGGAACCAATCTTGTGAACTGAAAGTGAAACAATCCTGATTCATGATTCCTGGCTAACTGGACAGTTTTGAAGGTGAGGAAAGCAACCTTGCAGGCAAAAAGCTTCATCCTATAACCCCATTATCCTATAAAAGGGGCAAGCTTGGTAGGCCCCCAAGTGACAAAATGGTATCGGCCCTAAATAAGTTTCTGATTTACTTTAACCTTATGAAGCATCCAGACCCCAGAGGTCATCTAGGAAAGGCATATTCAGTATTGCCAAAATAAAGACCGAGTAAGGTGAAGCAGCATTCAGTTTCGGTGCTCCCCGTCTGTGGGCCAGCTTCCTGAAGACTTGAGGTCTGCAGAAACTGTCAGCTCATTATAATCAGGGCTTAAAACATTACCGTTTGCTAGAGCTTTTCATTAGAGTAAATTAGTTTAACCATACACTGTGACTACAATGGAACTTCTTTTCAGTCTTGGTTATTAGTTTTTCTCCTTGCGTTTTATATGTGATTTTAATGTTTTTTATTTGAGCGCATTATTCTGCCTTTGTAAAGCAATTTGAATGGCCTTGTGTCTGAATTGTGCAATATAAATAAACTTGCTTTGCAAAGCTAACTGCAGAGTTAGGGTGGCGTTTTCTGAAAGCAAGTGAAACAAAATCTTAGCAGGAAAATTTAAATCCTGAAAGAACTACTCTCAGACATACAGCTGAGGTTAAGGAATGCTGTACTTTATGTCAAGCCCATCCTGATCAAAATTCAACACCAAAGGGAGTGGTCTATTTGAAGGAAGGTTAGCTTAACAGCTTACCTGTTTATCTTTGAGGGGGGTGGTTTGTTCCAAGGAAGAGAAGCAATTGGAGAGATTCCAGAGCCTGGAGGGGGCCTCATTCTCTGAGTTATTAAGCCATTTGAAAGGCCTAGAACTGCAAAAGGAACTTTCTTTTCCCAAACTTTCCATTGTCCGACCTCACTGGAGAATTCACCATCCTCTCATCCAGCCTGTCAGTCATACTTCCCTGAAAAAAGTAAATAAGCATCCCATGAACAGCTAAGCTCAGAGAACGGTTTAACCCCCCTAAACTGTACAAAAACTGAGTGTTCACTCATACAAAAAGAGTATATTATTTGGAAAGGACGAATTCCTAAATGGCACGTTATATAAAACAGCAAATTATACCCAAACATCTAATCTTACATCAGTTTATAGTATAAATCCAGTTACTAAGGATACAGGTAAGAATCTCATTTACATAAAAAAATACTAAAAGGTACCAAACACCAACTCCTAATAATATCTAGTAAGTCTTGACTGGAGATATTTAAGTTAGAAACTTGTTAGCCAAACCAAATAACTCAGAAAGCCAACTTCCCACTCCAACTAGCCGGTGTGCCGTCACGCAGAGGAGAACAACGTTCACAGTAGCCGTCCCTGTCATTCTGAAGGCAAACCATTTCAAAAACAGCCGAGTTCCTGGTACTTCTAGCTATCGAAATTGACTAACCAACCCACGTACCCCGTCACTGAAAATCTCTCAAAAGCTCACAAAGGGAAGCTCGGCACAAAGGAAGTTAAGGCGGCTGCCGGCCCAGGCGAACTTGTGGAAGCTACCAAACACTGTCCGTCGGGTATCCGCGGCGTGGGAGACGCGGCCGGCGCGCTAACGACACAAACAGATTACCTCAGAGCCGACCACGGCACCGACTTTCGGGCTGCTCGGTGGCTAACAGCGCAAAGCGCCTTTTCAGACAATAGCCTGTCAACAACGCCTCTTTATGGCACGACAACGTCCTACTTTTTTTTTTTACCAACGCCGTTCCAGCGACAAATAACTCCTTTTGACTAAGTTAATACTGGGATAATAACACAAACCTTTTTTCTATTTCTTCACATCCCCCTCCAGGGACTCCTGCTTTCTCCTTTCTATCTCCTTGGAAACTAGAGCCGTTTTCTAACCCACATATGCCGCCAAGAGAACAGCGAGTGTCGTAAATGGCGAACACACTGCCGCAAAACCTAAGGCTGTGTAGTCTGTTAACATCATGAATTTTCTCGGTGCAAATCGCACTAAAGTTGCGTATGAGTTCCCAAAACACAGGTTTGATTCATCGACCTCGCGGCTCTTTCCCGACTGAACTGCCAAAGATAATCAATAACCGGTCAGTAGTTATTTGCAGTTCTCTCAAGCAAACAGACCTTGTACATGCGATTCAGCCGTTTGAATACACCTGCTTTAAAACCATAAGTCGACACCACATACATCCGATCCGTCATTGTTTTCAGATCTTATCTTATCTGGTTGTGCTCTATACATTGATATATTAATACTGGAACCGCACTGATGGTTACAAATATGAATCTTTAAATTACCTATAACTGTGCCTAATCTCAAAAGTACGCCCTCAATCAAACCGCTCACCGCACACGCAAGTGAATATTACATTTATATCTGGGAAGAGAACGAGTCATATCCCTTTTTGCATTTACAAGCTTAACTAATCCGTTTGGAGAGATGCATATATTGCAGAATTTCTGCCAGGATTTAATCGGCAACGCAGTACTTCCGCCTCTTACACAATGCAAATTGTACGCCCAGGTCAAAATACTACAGCGAGCCGTTGGCCATTTTAGAAAGTTCGCACACTTGTTTAATAAGCCACCCTTTGGTTTACGGTAAAAGTAAACGGATTACTTTTAGACACGCCGACATTCCCACTTGGACTTGGTATACAACAGTAGGCATGGAGCTCCCCAATGCTGATAGGCCCACGGCGCCTCCGCGAGCCGCCTCGTCACTGCCGCTCAGCCAATCGCGTGGCTTCCTGTTCCGCCTGCGACGGTTTGGATTCGGACGGTGAAGGCTGGGCGGCTGGCGGCTCCCTTCGGCTTATGGTGTCCGATCGCGCACTTCCACCTATATTCGCCGCCAAACGGGTAAGTACAAAGCGAAATGCTCTCTTGCCATGTGCTTTCTTTGTAGTGTAGTCCGGTAAAAGCGCCGAATGCGGCTCGGATGCGCTGTTGTCGAGTCCCGCTGCTTGGCTAGTTAGCCGGGTCTTCGTAGACTGGCTAAGCGGCTGCTTTATAGCGGCTTTAAAATGTTAGTCACGTCGGCAATATAACGGTACTCCACTCGTCACATGGCCTTCTGTGTCAGCTGGTTATTTGTTTACGCGTCCCTGAAGGGCAGTTCGCCATTGTCTGTTGCTAGTTAACAGAAGTTCACGTTTTACTCCGCGGGCAACTTACTAGCTAAGCTAACCATGACAGCACAGCTCTATGGCCCCTGGGCGCCGTGTGCTAATGAGAGTGTAATTATCTGTCAGCTGTGGCGTTAGCCTGTGTCCTGTAATCCTCATAGCACAGACTTACGGTCCCAGGTGCTGTGTGACACGGTACAAATGTTTATATATATATATATATATATATATATATATATGAATATATGAATGTTTTTTTTATATTTAGAAGAAAAAAATCTAGTTTTGTTGTTTCTTCTTTCAGACTGTACGGGAGTCCCTGCAATAACGATTTTCTAACCTAAATGGACGAGTCCGAGTCCTTGAAGTTTTCCTCCATACAGGAGGAATTGGCTTACTGGAAGGAGCAGGCGTCTAAACACCAGCAGAGGTGAGGAAAAGCATCCTGTCTTCCAGCGCATGCACACGGGTTCCTGGATACTTGTCTGAGTGTAAAGGGAAGTCTTCTCCGTCGCTGACGGCAGCGGCACGCCAGATTCCCATAGCAGTGTTTGGTCGCTGCCCTCTCTCTGCCCAGTGCTCTGGAGGCGCAGGAGGAGCTGCAGGAGTTTCAGCAGATGAGCCGTGACTATGAGGCAGAGCTGGAGACCGAGCTGAGACAGTGCGAGGCCAGGAACCGCGAGCTCCTCTCACACAACAACCGGCTGCGCATGGAGCTGGAAAGCTACAAGGTCAGCCCTTCCTGATGTCCAGCACGCCGTTGTTAGTGCTGATTCAACTTGGCCTGAGGGTGTCGTTGTTTTAAAGCCCTACTCTGCTTTACTTAAGAAAAGCTTTGACCCATGTGGATTGTCCCATCAACATGGAATGGATGTGGAGTGCATGTGGAGTGCATGTGGAGTGCATGTGGAGTGCATGTGGAGTGCATGTGGAGTGCATGTGGAGTGCATGTATTGACGCATGTATAGACGCATGTATAGACGCATGTGTCATATCCACTCCTTGAGGGAAATTCAATACTTGTAGCCATTTAAGATTAATCTTTTTTTTCCAGCTTCAGTAAAAAGCCTTCTCACCAGCAGACATGTTACAGTGACCTGCTTGTCTAGAATCACAGATCACTTCAGTTAGTATTTTATTGACGTTTCTGAGGAGTGCGTTTTATTGTGGTGAGATTCCCAAAAATCTGCAGTGAGAGGGACGACGTGGCCGCGGGGGGCTGGTCAGCCGCGGACTGCTCGACTCCGACACAAACAATCGCTATTCATAGGCATGGCCAACAACAGAGGCCTAGTTGAGACCAGGGGAGGCAGCTGATAGTTATTTCTGTTCTGGTGTCTGGAGGGGGAACGCTGGAATGGTGAAATTAGTGAATGCACGATTGTGCTCCCTGTCCTGTCAGTCCTACTCACGGCTGAGTTTCGTTTAAATTTTTACAGAATGTGCGTCTTGAATTGCGAGTGATGATGAAATGGCCTCCTCTGCTAGAGAAACAGTAGGCTCTAGATAGGATCAAAACATACGTTGTCTTCCATAAACAAGCACATGGAAGTTTTCTTTTATGTATGATAAAACAGCAGTACTTTATCTGTATTTTCACTGGAACTTTCAGGAAAAATGTGAGGCCCAGCACTCTGAAGCTTTCAGACAGATCTCCACATTGGAAGGAGACTTAGCGGAGACCACAGCCATGAGAGACCATCTTCAGAAGTACATTCGTGAACTGGAGCAGGCCAATGATGACCTAGAGAGGGCCAAAAGGTCAGCATGTGTTTGCAAGCTTCTTCCCGTCCCTAGAGTTTTGTGTTTGTGTTGTGATCTAAAGTTGGTTTGCTTCCTGCTTCTTCAAACTGCTTTCCTCAGGGCCACCATCATGTCCTTGGAGGACTTTGAGCAGAGGATGAACCATGTGATTGAGAGGAATGCCTTCCTGGAGAGTGAACTGGATGAGAAGGAGAACCTGCTTGAGTCGGTGCAGAGGTTGAAAGATGAAGCCAGAGGTTGGTGGCATGGTACCAGGCATGCGCTATAAGGGTTTTCAGTAACCCCAACCCCCCCACCTTGAGGTGCCTAAGAACTTTTTAGAGCTTATTGTAAACCTGTATTATAGTCATGATTGCTGACTGCACTTCCCATGCTTTATAATTCAGCCTTGTGAATTTTTGTGGAATATTACTGAATTTAAGGCCGCCTGAAGTATAAACCTCCTTTAAAATGGGTCGCTATAATGCTGGCATGACTCTGCAGGCCCACTCAGGTGGTCAATGGAAGCACGCGGTCCTCTCAGGGGGTGCAGCCAGATGGCGCCGCTGAGCAGGTTGTCTGACGGAGTGTATATCTACATCCTCTTTGCAGACCTGCGTCAGGAGCTGGCAGTGCAGCAGCGGCAGGACCGGCGCCCGTCCCTCAGCCTGTCCAAGGATGCGGAGAAAAGCGAGCCACTGTCGCGGCCCCCCTCTGCGCTTCCCGCCACCCCGTCGGGCACGCGCGGCTCCGCCAGCACCTTTGCCACACCCCCGGCCTCCTACCGCCGAGGTCAGAGCCCGCATGCAGCTGCCGACTTACCAAGGTGACGCAGGAGGATAAACGCCAAGCCTCTGAGATGAGCAGCGTTTCTCCTCCTGTGGTACATTTTAGCCAATTAGTATTAAGTGAACCAAAGACTGCCAGCTGTTCTGCATTGACAGTGACCTCTGTACACAGGTGATGGCCTGACAGGCACCCCACTGACCACATCTGCCCGCATATCAGCACTTAACATTGTTGGGGAGCTGCTGCGGAAGGTTGGGGTAAGGAAACAGGCTGGCCCTTCTACCTACGTAATGTTTAATACTGCATTCACATCTCATCCTTCCTTGTGGCTTTTCATGTTTGTTAGTAAATGTTATCCATTCAGTGCATTCCTGATAAATTCACCAAAGGAGGCAGCGTGGTGTGGTTGATTTTACTTAAGGAGATTTCCATAAAATAATTTCTTTTGTGACGAAGGGTTCAATATGGCGGTCTTCATTTTCAGAACTTGGAGTCCAAGTTGGCCTCCTGCCGAGATTTTGTGTATGACCAGTCGCCAGGTCGCATGGCACTAACTACGGGCTCTGGGACTGCGACTGCTCCGCGGGAACCTAAGGAGAGCTCGCCCAGTGCCAACAGCCTGCCGCTGTTTGACAAGGGGTGAGTTGCCTTTTTTAGACAGAGTTCGTACTGCATGCAATGGACACTGTGATTTACGGCAAGAGGCTTAGCTCAAGCACAAATACAATGTGCTAATAAAGTTTAAATCAAATAATGGAGTATTACAGCTTTCTATGAACTTTTAAAAATAACTTTACTCTAACTTGGATCCCCCCCAAGCATGCTAACATTATTGATAAAGAACGAGTGGGCTTGCTGAAAGTAAGGTGTAAACTGTGGTTGGGGGCAAAGCCAGAGCCAATCAATGAGCCAGTTCTCCATGCCGGCCTGTGTAGGAAGGCAGATTGAAGGATGCACCCACAATGTTATAAATGAGCTGTCAAAGGATCTCGCCTGATCATTCCCCTGTGTAGTAAGTGCATGTTACAATAGCTGTTTCCTTTAGTTACAGCTTTTGGCAGGAGGCCAGAGGTCCCTCAGTTTTCCCACATTGAGGAAATATTGCTCACTGTATTTCTTGGGGTATTTTAATGCAATTCCTTTTGAGATTACTGGCCTTTACGATCCCTTGCCTTTGCGTTAAGTGTGATGGAGAGAGAGCTTTATTTAGTGTAACTTGTAGTCTCTCATGTTTCAGCTTGGTGAAGCGATTGGATTTTACAGCGGCGCCCTCCAGTGTTGCCTCCCAGGCAGCGCAGTCTCCACAGGGCGTGGTGAAAATCTTACTATGAGAGCTTGCGTGTCACCCTGCCTCAGAGGGAATCTGCTACATTACTCTTCTTAACATCCTCATGCTTTTATCAAAACTGTGGTTCATCCAGTTAGTGTCTCGACAGGGCTGATGGCGGGTGATAAACTACTAAACCCACAAACATGGAATGTGCTAGAAAAAGCTGACGTTTCACTGCTCTGCAATAATCCCGTGTTCAGCTGCGCCCCCCTCCAGGACCCACTGGAGCATATTGAGGATCTGCTTTCTGCCACTGCTGCCTTTGCTTTAATGACTCTGGACCCCAAAGCTGTCAACCTCAGTCCCTCTGGCTGCCTCTCTGATTCTGCAGGGGCTAAAGTCAATACGGAGAGTCATGATACCTCCAAGGTCATCCACCAATGCCTGAGGAGGATAGGTTCTGGCTGATGGAAGCATTCCTCCTGTTTTAGTGAGTGTTCTGGTTTGTGCCGAAACATCACAGAAGGTGTAGAAACAGGAGGAAGTGGGGCTGTTCGGATATAAAGTACAGGCTCCGCCCTCTAATCGCTGCTCACGTTAATGTGAGGCTCAAATTGCCTGCCAAGGCTGCTTCTAAAGCCTTTCTCTTGCATGTTGCCTAGATAACTAACTTCTGATCGGAGTGTCAGAGCCAAACGGTAATGTCAGAGAATACAGTAGTTTTAAGAGCAGTAGTGACAAGTTCGTTAACTTCTGTCTCTGATGGAACAGAATAGCCGAGCAATGTAGTGTTTTAGGAGTAATTCCATTCGCATAGAGCAGCTTGATTATCATGACCAGGTCCTGTGTAAACTGGCAATGCTTGGTGTCAACAAACCTACATACATACAATGCAGAATCTCAGCTATGGCCTCCAGCTGCCAGGTTAGAGCTTGAAGTGTTGGATCAGTTTGATGATGTTGACGCTTTGTGACCAGAACCACTTAGCTGGCTGCCCTTTTATAGAAGACATCGCACTGCCTTTGTACATTGAGTTAGGCTTACTCGAGTATTTCTGGTGCGAAACAGTTTTTCACTGATTTATGTCTTTTGGACTGGCATCTGTTCCCCCCCCCCCTCCCATCTGTGGGCACAGTTGTGGGCCATAGTCAGTACTTGGTAGGTGGTCGGTCCTGGTTTTAAGAATATATAATGGATCTAGAAAATCATGTGACAAAGCAATACACTGGGCAGTACATATTTTAATAAAAAATATATTATCCTTGTACAGTTTTGAAGGGGCACGTATTGAGGTGCAACACTGCTTAGTTCAAGAAATGGCCTCGAGATGTATTATTGGAATATTTCACTATGGCTACAATTTCGATTAAAAATGATTTTTATTACTGTTCTACATTGTAAGACATTTACATGTGCTTAGTATCATAGGGTACACTAAAAATAAGGTCACTAGTAACTAAGTAGTATCAGTTTGGATTTCTGTTTTGCCCTTAAGTAGTCAACCTCAGAAAACATATCCATGTGACTGAGAGCTGGATGAAGGTTCTTTTTATATATTAAAAAATAAGTCATAGGCCACATGTCCAGTTCGACATTTGAACAATTTATTGTTATGATTACTGGGGTTCTGTGTGCTAATAGTATCTCCTCTACTGCAGAACATTGTACTGACTGGTTTTAGGTAGCAATACTTGCATCATTGTTCCAGAGCCAATATATTTTTTATTTTCTACTGGAAAAAGTTTTTAAATTTTCTTTTACAATTTTAGACATCTAACTGCTTAGATAATGTCATGTTTTGGTTAAAAAGGCATGCAAAATTGCTTTGGCTTGTGCTTCTTAGTGAGGGTACTAACAGAAAGTAGTTGTACTGCAGGATGTATTATAGAAGCCGGCTTGTTACAGTCTGCAGCTCAGGGGCACAATTGATCTTTGCACTTTTAGCAATATCTGCACAAAAGTAACATAACCATAGTCTGCGTAGGGAATTATTTTTCTACAGATTTGGCTGATGGAGAACAAGGAAGACCAAGCTACTCTTATGTGTGTCCTTCATGCATTTTAGGTGATAATGTTATTTAGGAATCGCCAGATAAAATGAGATTTGACTGTAGAGTGAGTGTGGCATCCACACCATCACACGTAGAGGATTCCTGCTTTTCAATACGTACCCGAGGTGCTGTATCTAGTAACGGCAGTTTGGTTTGCAAATACTTTTTATACCAAAATGTGTACATTAAAAAACACTCCATAATGGGTGAGCTGTAGTGTGTCATTATTCATGGGGGAAAGCGGTTGGGTAGGATATGGGTGTGAGATCAGAACACACTTGTGAGAGAGAAGCATCTGGGTTGTGTTGACACACTTTATTTTATGTGCAAGTGGTTCACAAATACATTGCGATAAGTGACACGTAAATGTCAATTTAATCGAAATAACATTGGGGTAATTCTACTGGAACAGTGATCAGTACGTGAATCTGTGTTATATCTGAACAAATACATTTTAAAATACAAATTTTCTAAAATTCTCTCGTATAAATTTGCAAAGGTTGCATTGATTTAGTTATTTCGTAAATTCTTTGAAATGCCCCCTGACCCAATGAAAGGAAGAGCATTCTTTTTCATGAAATTCATAGCCTAGTGTACCAAATTTACAACATGGTACTGTATTCGTTGATATATTTTATGTATATATTTTTATTCGTGACCATCACAATATAAGCATTCTAAGGCACACAAAATACATCCTAATTGTTATGAATTTAATAGAATATTATGAAAATAACATACAAGGGACATTTGTATGAACCAATGTTCGAGATACGTTGCTATATTTCATAACCAGTCATTTTGCACAGGTCTCATTAAACTGAGCAGAATCTTCGTTAGCGCATTAGAAACAGGCTTAGACATTGACCATGCACTCCCAGGAAATAAATTATGCAGTATGACAGCATCTTCAACTCCGTCAGCACATCTGGTGGGGCCATCAAAGGTGTATGGTTTTTCTAAGCTGATACGTCATAAACATGTAGATAAGATTCCCAATGAAAAACCTGTTTATGTCATCTAGTTATGAAGTATAACTATATGGAAGAACCCTACAGTTATTTCCAGAAATGGAGGCCCAATGTTGAGTTGTTGGATGTGGATCTTTTGAATGTACTAAACTCAACACTGAAAATGAGGGAGGAAAAAAAAATATATATATATATAGTTTTTTTTCAATATATAAAGATATTTATCTATCTAGATATATATCTTTTATGTGAACTACTCAGAATTCATTTAAGTAGTTGTGGTAGGCGGGGACTTATATTACACTAACTACAGGTTTTTTAGAACTTCTAAGCAGATGGAAATTTAAATATGTTACTAAATTATTTATTACATTTCAGCTGAGTAGGAAGACCTTTGTTTATGATTCTATCAGTCCTCAACTATACTTAAGTACAGTTAACCAGGCTTTTGATACTTCGTGGGATGTTACCTGAGTGATTTTATCTTGTGTTATATAAGGTGCCTTTTCAAAAGCAAGTGATGTGTAATCTGCAGAAGACAGGGGGTACCAGCAGCGCGGTATCTGGAGGCTGTAATGTTTTGAATTTGCAGAGAAGGAATGTAATGGTTTAAGAAGATGAAAGTGCAGCACAGGAGAGAAAATCAAACAAGGTGCAAACAGCTCAAATCTTAATTAGAATTAATGGTTTTGCCACGAGAATGCACGTGTTTCTGGCATTCAGCACTAGTGACATACGGCATTCCAAATAACTTGGGCATCTGTCTGGTTGAGAGTTTGCAGTGCAAAACTGTGGTTAAAAACACAACATTGTTATAGATTTGGTTTGATCTGTGTTAACCGGTAAGCACATTTGTCTGGGAAAATATCAATGAACTGGGAATGAAAAACTGAAGGTGAAGCGTAAGTTCTTCTACTCGGCACTCTTGGTTCCGTTGAGGTCTCCCTGTAGGTCTGCATCGTCCTCAGAAGCTTCCATGTTGTCAATCACTGCTCTACGACTGCCTCCCCCAGAGCGCCGCGGTGCACTGCTGAATGAGGGCTCGTTTCCCCGTCTAGAAAGCCACAGAAATGAAGGATGAGAATCAGAATAGAAGACTAGTTGTAGGACAAGCAGGTCTGTCCATTCAGAGAGCCCTCTGCTTGGTTTCTGAGATATAGGCTATGGATTAAAGTTTCAAGTGTTCAAGTGTTCAAGCTCTGGGACAACTTATGCCTAATGTAACCCTCTATCAACGTCTTACTGGAACAATGAAGTTCTATGCATTGTTTTACACTCGACTTCTCAGAACACAATTATATCTGAAGCATTGTTTATGAACTGTTGTTATGCCAGGTTGGACTATATAGTGCATAGCATATGAAATGTTCTGTGGGTCTTAAGTAAGTCCCTGTCCAGAGGGTGCTAGCTTCTGGTCAAACAGAATTTTAAATGTTCCTCTGTTTGGCACTAAACATTACTTGGCACAAACTGTGTATATGTATATTTTGTGATGTTGGGCCACCCTAAAAACTCAAGATGAAGTTGCAAGTCAAATTCTGTTACTGATGTTTTCCAACTTTCAGCTTGAAAACTCATACTTTACACATCCAGCCTGCATCTTTACAAAAAATTTGCAGCTCAAACTTTGTATATGTGTACATACAGCCGCAAATCACTTACATATTAATTATAACAACAAAAAAACTAAAGAGAGGCATAGTTAAAGGAGATGCTGCAGTGAAATGGCAGGCAGGTTAACTCTCAAACTCATTTCACTCCCAAGACAGAGAAATGAGTTTTGTTTAGAGCACTAAACAAAGCTCTCAGAATAGAGAGAAACATGGTCACATAGCAGAAGGCCTCACAGCTTTTGCAGGGGGAAGCATTCTGTGGTTCGCTTGAGTTTAGATGGTTTTGTCAGCTCTGCATGTACAGTATTTACAGGATGGTATCTGCTAACCATATTTCAACTCCACTCTTCTAGGCGTAAGCATGAAAGACACAGGGGATGGTAAGGGAGAGGGGCGGAAGGTATTATGAGGCAGTTTCTGAAGACATTGGTACCTGCTAAGTCACTGCGAAGGCTCCTGATTGCCTCTGCAATAAAGACAGACAGGGCTTTGATTTCAAGTGGAAGAGACACGTTTAGGTAGGCCCGCAATGGGCAGTCAGACTTATGAAATAATCACTAACCCCCGTCCCAAAGTGCTCTGTTGCAATTTGTGTAATTCAGTTTGTTATCTTGAGGAGTTACACTGTATGTGATTATTAAAAAGGCCATTTCAACGAGTGGCTATTCCATAGCATGAAAATTCATAGACGTTCTTTCTTGATTTCTGGATGTAGCAGACTTTGGGCAGTCTAAGATTTTTAGGGGTTTAAGTTTTTTAGGGGAGTAAAGTTTGTCAGTGACATTGGGGAAGGCTACCAGTGGAGAGTACTGGAGATCTTTGATGACAGAAAATCCATAGAAGGTTTGAGAGAGTGTGCCAACAGGGGGGACCACTGCCCTCACTCATGTGCTCATTTTCCTACCTGAGTTTGCTCTTCAGTGCATTGACCTCTCGGGTCAGGGCATCGTTGGATTCTGTGGCCTCGTCCAGCTCCCTCTGGAGCTTCCTGCGAGCAGCAGTTATACGCTGAGACTCCTCCTCTGATTCTTCCAGCTGCCTCTTTAGCTGTTTCAGCCGTGTGTTGGCCTTTTCTCCCTGCAGAGAAGTGAGTTAGGGTGAATCATCTGGCAGAAGATCTTAGAGGTTAAAACCTGTGTAACCATATTGCAATGTTGTGTCATTGTACATTTCTACTTATTGATGGAAAAGAAGTGTTTAACATATCCATCACACCTGTGTGTACAGAGGAAATGTTTGACTTACCTGGTCTTTGTACTGCTCTGCCTGTTTCCGCTCGTCCTCCACTTGGATCATCAAGTCCTTCAGCTTCTTCTCTTTCTGCCTCATACCCTTGGCAGTTGCCTGTTTCTCCCTATGTGAAGCATCAATATGCGAAAGAAAAAGAAATTGCTTAAAGTGGAATTATGCAGTGTAAGAAATAATAAAGCGTAGTTAGGGTGCTTGTGGGATTCTGCTGAGCTGTCATTTCGACTGAGGCCAGGAATTTAGGTGTCCCCTGATGATTTGTATTCACCTGTTTTCTTGCTCCAGCTGTTCCTCCAGCTGCTGCACCTTGGATTCCAAAGCAGTGATAGAGGACTTGAATTTGGATTTGACCTGGTTTTCCATCTCCTGTAGCTTGGCTTTCAGCTCCTTGTTCTGCCTCTCCATTTGCTGCCGTGAACTCTCGTTCTTCTGAGCTGTAGCACGCTCAGCCTGGAGCTCATTGTTCAGCTGTTCTCCCTAAACAGGAAGAAGAGGAGAGTTTATGCATGACAGGCTTCAGCATGCTTGTGGTTCTGCATGAACCTTTCCATGGCCGCTGTTTTCCTTGCCGACCTGTTGCACGCTCTTCCTTAACCTGTCGTTGAGCATCTCCATGTTGCCCTGCTCCTCCTCAAGTTCCTCCTCCAACTGGGCGATTTTAGCTTCCAGCCGGCGCTTCTCATCAGACAAGGCTGACCTTCACACACAAGAAAGACCATGTTGCAGAGGCAGCTCTATCAGGATCTACCTGACTTTCATTCCTGCTCTTCTGGTAGCACTCACTTTCCAGATGTGTTGCTAGATAGTTCATCAGCCAGCTCATCTCTCTCAGCTTCAGCCTGCTTACGGGCTCTCTCCGCTGCAGCTAGGTCCTGCAGATAAAAACATCTGGATAGCTTAGCTCCTCATGTGTCACATTGACTGTGCTGCAGAAGCACGACTGTGAAGTACATCGTCATACCTCCTGTAACTGCATAAGCTCAGCCTCCAGGCTCTTGTTCTTCTTCTCGCTTTCCTTAGCTGAGGACAGCACTTCTTCTCTGGCTGCACGTGCATCATCCAGTTCTCTCTGGAAGTCTTTCATTTGGGCCTATAAGACAGAAGGATGTCAGCCAATCAGGAAACCATCTAGAGTTGACCTAAGAATCAAGTCTATGAGTCTCGGCACACTGTAGGCCAGCGGTTTATAATAAAATGCATCTCTAGAGCCATTTTCGGAGTTGTGAGCCTTGGTCAATGACCACAGGCCACAGGATTCAAACTGGCAATCCTCCCAACACAGGCATAGATTTCTAACCCACAGAGCCACACTTTGCCCTACAAGAGCTTATATGTCATTGTGGACAAAAGCACATCATCAGTACACTCAACTCACCTGGATCTTACGCAGCTGTTTGATAGCCTCATCTCGGCCTTTGTTGGATGTCTCGATCTGACCCTCAAGATCTTTCATGTCTCCTTCCAGTTTCTTCTTGGCAGCTGACGCCGTGGCCTTCTGCTTGCGCTCATCCTCAAGCTCTGTCTCCAGCTCTCGTACCTGAAGGAGACACGAAAAAGCTTAATTAGCCAATGGTAAAAATCTGTATAGGAGATGGTTGGGGGTAATCTTCCTCTTTGTTGTTTTCTAGGTCTTTAATGGATATATTAGTTGTTAGAAAGACCATGCCAGAGTGTTTGAGATAACAGTGATGGAATTACTCCGTTGGGGAAACAGTTTACACACTGATATCGTAATTTCCCATACTGATCCCCACCACATGCTAACACAGGCTACATATACATAACTAAAGACATTACTCGGAAACTATTAAAAGCATGTCACAGGCCAGAATAATGTTTAAAGGACTTGTTGGCAACAAACGTCTATCAACAAATCACTAAAAATCCTGGGTAGTCGGTCCTTTTGAATATATCTAGTGCAGAAAGAATCGAGATTGCACCTGTTTGATCAACTGTCGCTTCTTTTCCTCGCCTTGCTCATCCCTGCCCTGCAGATCTCTCTCAAACTGGGCTTTGAGAGCTTGCATGTTGACCTCCAGCCTAAGCTTGGCATCTTCAGCTGCCTGGAGCTCATCCTCAAGCTCTTCCAGTTGGGTCTTCATCTCTTCTACCTGGGCCTCCAGTCCACGCTTTGACTTCTCCAGCTCATGTACCTACATGGAAGCGATGATTTACAAGAAGACATTGTAAACACGGTATTTTAAAAAATGTTAGCAAAGAAAATTGCTGCTGATATGGCATTTTTTCTATTATGGAATGGGGCTTTAAGGTACTACAGTATATCAGAACATTACTCACATTCTTGCCCACATCATCCTTGGAGCTGACCAGGTCTTCCATTTCTGTGCGTAGGGCCTTATTGACTCTCTCCAGTTCTTCGCGTGTCTCCTGAGCTTCCTCCAGAGCCCGAGCCAGGGACAATGCCTTGGTCTCTTTCTCACGGGCCTCCGCTTCAGCACGGTCACGCTCATCTGCATACTTGCTGGAAACACTCTTCTCCTCAGCAAGCATCTGTCATTAAAGAATGGATAGAGATCAATGGATAAGCATAAGACAACCTTTTTTATATTTGGTACCACAGTGCAATTTTTTTATGAAGATCATGATTAACCTGGTCAAACTTCTTTTGTTTCTTCTCCAAGTTGGACACTAGCTGCCTCTGGTTGTCTAGGTCTACCAGAAGATCCTCCAGCTCTTGCTGCAAGCGGTTCTTTGTCTTCTCCATCTTCTCATAGGCTGAGGCCTTCTCTTCAAACTGTGTGTTGGCTGCCTCCAAGTCTCTCTGCAGGCGCTTTTTACTTTCCTCCAGAAGTTCCACATTGCTGACGAACTCCTCCACCTTCTTCTTTGAGTCCGACAACTGGGATCAAAGGGGTCATTATGAAAAGCTACTGATTGGCCGCAGTAGGTTAAATAATGCTGGCATTATTTTCTTGGGTATCTCTCCTAGACAATCCAAAGGATTACTGGAACTGTTAACAGTCCTAAATTGTAGTGATCCATGACTAACCTGTATATTGAGGGTGGAGACATGCCGTTCCACGGTCCTCTTGGCCTCCGTCTCCTCATCTAGCTGCTCCTGAAGTGAGTTTCGTTCATCTTCTGTCTGACGGAGGCGAGTTGAAAAGCTCAACTTCTGCCGTGTCTCCTCTGCAAGCAGTTCCTGAAAAGACAGCGGAAGCTTCAGCACCAAGTTCACTGCTGGTTCATGAGAAGAATATGGAGTGAATTTCTAGGCAGACATTGGGATAGATGACTGATATTGAATCACCTGTACATCCTGAACTTGGGAGGTCAGACTTGCCACATCTTTGCTCAGCTTGATGTTCTTGCCTTCTGCTTCACTTAGAATATTCGTCACGCTCTCCAGCTCCAGCTGTGAATAGGATACACGATGCATGCAT
>JAODKN010000093.1:25226810-25255564 GCA_026774425.1 Petrocephalus zakoni | reverse complement strand
ACAGGAATGATGAGTCTGCAGACCAGTCTGTAGGTGCTGCAGCCTTACACACACAGTTAGAGGTCTGCTCTTTGGGAGGCTGCAAGACCAGAACAGCGATGTGGCTGAGGTCTGTCCCATGGCTGGGAGGTCTGTCCCATGGCTGGGTTTTTCTGGGAGTTTTTGTGCCTTGATAAGTCACTGCCCAGCCTGGTTAATTTTATCCTCAACTGGCTTTCTCACAGTACCCTGGAAAAAAGCCAGAAATGCTGGCGAGGTCTGTGTGCTGACGGATCCAGCTCATTTAGTGTAGCTAGCTTCTTGTCAAAGAATGGGACAGGCTGGCGAATTAAACAAAAAAAAGGAATGTAAAATAATCCTTGATATGCCATGTGAGAGGTGCTCCGTTTTATTTTGCTGTGCTGTTTTTTAGTGCGATACATTTAGGGTGTCATTTTTCTCGGTTAGCGACACATATCCGCCTGACATTCTTTCTCTTTTTCTGAACTGATCAATGAATTTATGTTTAGACGACCGTGACCCCAAACTCGCCATTCGCGGTCACTTTAGCAATACTGCTTGCCTCATTGACAGCAAAAAGCATCATAACAGATACACCCAAAGACCAAACCAAACCAGTGGTATTAATCCCAAACAAAGACTGATCTGGCTTTAGAGTCCGGATACAGGGCATGTTTCCTGTGAGTGGGCTGGTTCTGAAGAGAGCTGACCCCCATGAGTGATATGAACTTTTCCCACTGCTGTACAAATGGGAAATACCCACCAAACTTCCTGTCTGCCCTGTAAACACCATAGGCTTAGGAAAATATGTTTTCCAGACAGCAAATTCCCAGCACGATGCCTGTAAACATATAATGTTACTACAACTATGTGACCGGCAGTGTCTTTCTACAGTTTTGACAAAAACATAATTTGGGCCTCTCTAGGAAATCAGTCACTTCTCCATTTTGTAGGATTAGTTTGGATGTCGGGGCGTATAATGTAGTGTATAAACAGCATTCACTTACGTGCACAGGATAGACTGGTCCTCGCGATCTGTGGAAAAAGTGATTCATGGATCAGGTCAGATATCTCTTCAATGACTTGGAATTTTTATTCTAAATCAGTATATTTTAATCTAATTAAATCCAAGTGCTTTGAACTGAACATAATACATGCTTGCAAATGTGAAGGAATCTCATGGCTGGAGTGAGTCTGCACTGAAAACTAATATGATTTGTAACTGGGTCAAGGAGCAGAATTAAACCATGTTCATTTTTCGTCCAAATAGCTAATGTGAAAATCCATGAAGAAAATGAAGTTGCTCCATTTATGGGAATTTCTGCAGCATACTGCCCGTCTTTTAGCTGCTTAGAGTCACCGTAGGGCCTAGAGCCCACCCCAATCCAGAGCAGGGCACACACACAATCATACACTACTGCAGTCTAGAGATTATGATAAGCTTAACTGCAAACATTAGAATGAAGGAGGAAGACCCGAACAATACAGGGAGAATATTCAGGCTGCACACACCCACTAAAGCGTGCCATGGCACAGTAAAGTCAGATTCTCAGGCATAACAATAAGGAACAGCCATCATGCTGTGGCCCTTGGTCACAAAGGTTATCTATCCCTGGAAGTTGTATATAAACAGCCAAAAAGCCCATAGCACAGCATCGACATTCTGTTGCATCAGGTGGACACCTAAGACCGAACATTGTCGTACAACCTGTAACTGTGCTCTGTGAACATTGTCGTACAACCTGTAACTGTGCTCTGTGAACATTGTCGTACAACCTGTAACTGTGCTCTGTGAACATTGAAGGCTGCCATATCCTCACTATGGACATGACTTGCTTGTAAACAGCAAACGTCTCCCATTCCCTTTTCTTCCAAATTAAGGCAGAAGACAGGGCATCCGAGAGCTCTGAGAGGGGAGCAGCATCTATCGGACATTCCGCTGCTAACAGTCCGAAAGGCAGAATCATTGACAATGGACTAAATGATGTAGTGCACTACATGTACCATTGTGCTTAAAAAGAAGTTATCCTGCTATTGAGTGCTAATTTCTAGCAGGACACTTATTTACTGGGAATAATTCATGGGAATTATTTGGCTTCAAAGGCAAACAGTCTGAAAGACCTTATAAAGGAATGCGATGGCCCCCAGAGGGAATACCAGAAAGTTCACAGTCCTCTCGAGATTTGATCGTAGATAACTGGACAAAATTCGCAGATCTGATGCATCAGCTGGCAAACAAGTCTTGTGTGCGTACAAATCTGTCACAGGTAGAAGGAGGATATGGTAGAAAAGAACAATCATTTAATATGTGCTGCCAGATTATTATTCTAGTAAGAGCTTTGAAGTAAATTAGCATTCAGCCTTTCGTAGCGAATCAGAAGCATGTTCAACTGCCAAATGAAACCAGAGAAACTCGCAGCTGATTTACAGCATCCCACACAGAGAGAACAGGAAGAAGTGCTCAGCTACACCCAGCAATCAAACCTCGCACTGTTTGTGTTCTGGAGAGCAATTTCCGCAATGTGTCCATCCTGTTTACTGAGGACTCATCTACACACTCAGGTAGTGCAGCACAAATACTTTCTGGACTGAAAAGTAAAAATACAATTACCTTTAAACAACAGTAATGTCATTCATGTGTGCCTGAAAGATGGTAAGATATTCTGCAGGCATAACTGAATGCACACAGTATAGATAGCCGAATAGTTGGGGGGATGAAGTTCTGCGGGTTAGGAATCTATACTACATCAACCACAGTAGAGAGGACCTGGAATTAGACCTGAGGATTGCCCATTGAGTCGAGAATTACTTTATATATTTTCATTGTCAAATGTGAATTATTAATATCATGTTATGTAAAAGCACAGTGAGCATACATTAAGCTATCAGCATGTGATTATTGTGCGTGATCTAGATCCAGCACTATGGCGTTTTGTTAGCATGGAAGGCTATGGTAATCACACAGCTAAGATGCTGGACAAGTAGGTGAGGTCATCTCTGTTCTCATTTGCCTTCCTGACAGAATCTGGAAGGAACCGAAATAACTTACAGATTTCACAACACATAAAGTTTAAATGTAGATCAAGTTCCAGTCATTCCATTTCAGTTGGATGATGTGTGTTAGCAGAGGCCAAGGTTACCAATGATGTCATCACTTCAGAACAAAATATGGATTGATTTCTGGGTTCAGACAGGGCTACCATACATGCAAAAGCAGAAACAATGTAACATTCTTAGCTGCCCAATGGCTTTGGCCAGCTGATAAAGGAGTAAGTTGAGTGACATCTGTAATACCCCCCCCCCCCCCTCCCAAAACCACAGACAGAGACACATGTAATCTTGTGTGCACACGCTGTGAACATCATTCAGTGGGAGGGCTTTAAGTTCGGCATCAAAGACCTGCCAGGCTTAGATAAATGAAGAGTCATTCTGGGGAAAATTACAACTGACTTACTGTCATTATTAATTTGTTTATAGTATTGGATTTATTATCTTTAATGGTTTGAGTGATTGTGTCCCTACAATGACACTTTAGTTAGATGCCTTTGACTGTTTCCAACGTAACTTCCATCCAAATTTCATTCCTCGGGGAACACAGTGAATGTGCCAGAAATTTACAGTGAAAAGCCAGACCGTGACCTGAATTAAAAAAAATAATAATTCTGTTGAGAGGAATAATGTTGGATGTTTGTAACAAATGCTCCAGGGAATAAATACCCCCCCACACCCCAAGCTTCACTCTCAACCGTAGCTGTGCAAATGATGAAAAATAAATGATCATTTCATTCATCAATTACACTGGAGTGCTCTCGAAAATTCCTTGCAATAGCCACACACATGGCCATCCACTAATTTAACAAGGTAACACAGTCACTTAGTGAATTTCAGGAGCACTGAGCTTTACTGAGACAGATACCCTCCACCAGCCACACAATCTTTGGAGCTAATGAAAATAAAACAGTGGCAGATGCTTTGATAGATCGCTACAACAAAGCCTCAAAACCACAAAACTCTTCAGTAAAGAATATTATCAACTTTAAGCACCTATTAGCGCGTATATATAGACAAACTCTTTTATGTAAAATTATGACGCTAGGGACAGTTTACTCTTAGTTCAATGATTGTCACACTGCAGTTTTGAAATAGCCCTGCAACATCCTATGGTTTTAATGCCTTAATCTTAATATTGGACCCTAATTTGACAGAACGTGTCCATAGCAGGTAGAGCCGTTCGGTGAGCATGTGCACACAGGTTACCTTGCATCATGTTCCTGTAGGCGTTATCGGTGATGGAATAGATGTGAGGTGGCACCTCGTGACGTTTCTTCCCTTTGTAGATCTCGATGATCTTCTCGGAGTAAATGGGGAGCATCTTATATGGGTTCACCACAACACAGAACAGGCCCGAGTAGGTCTGGGATAAAAAGAGAAACACCATCAGTTGGCACTTGCTCATGTGCACAGAGCACCACATGTTTCTGAATCGGTTCTGGCCCGTTGGGGGCTGATGGAGTAGGAGTATATGGAATAAATGGCCACTTCATTCTCTAGCTTCCAGGAATTCAAACAGCTGTTAGCATCCAGGCTGATAAGAAAACATTCTGCCGCGGTTTGATATTTAACTTCATTACACTGCATTTGTTTTTAATTCCCTACTTCCTCTTTGAAATGGTTGACCAGCAGTTCACCGGCAAGTGGAGATTACAACCTACTTGGTGCAACAATAGAGATTTACTTCTCAGCATGAATGCATGCTTGCATCACCCTGTTTGGCAAGAGTGATGTTGATAGATTCTTGCTTTGTACTTCATGCAAACCCTGGATGAAATGCTGAGGAATATCAGCTACCAGAAGTACTTAATTCTGAGTAGATAAAGGCGACCCTGACTAGGATAAGGGGATAAGGGGAAGATGGATGGATGGAAAGATGATCTGAATTGATAGCTTGATCCTGTCTTGTGAATGACTAAAGCTCACAGTCTTTACCATGTTGAACAAATACATTTTAAAACTATTAAATCACTTGTATACTTTATACAGCATATACTTATCTGCATTGAGTAAATGTCAAGCATGAGTGCATGTGATCCCTGACTCCCACAGCAATGCTTCATGGGAAATGTGGTGGGTGGGAGGCAGAGCTGGCCCCACAGGTACTCACGTAGATGAGCCCGGAGAAGTAGCGCTCTCGCAAGTTGTGGAGCACCGAGGCCTCATTCAGGCAGGTCAGCTCTGCCATGTCTTCCACCTTGCTGAACTTGGGGGGGTTCATCTTCTGGATGTCGTCCTTGTTGATGGTCACCTTCTTGCCATTGTCCGCCAGTTCCACCAACACCTCATCACCATGCTCCTCCTTGATGCTGGCGGCCTCAAACCCATGCTTTTCAGAGGGGATCCACACCAGCTTCTTGGCAGACCAGTCAGCCTGGGCCACAGGACTGTTCATGAAGTCCTTGTCCAAATAGAGGAACTTCTCATCCTCGCTCAAGGCTTTTTTGGACATCTTGAAGTTAGCTTAGGAGCTGTCAAGAAACCAAAAGTTCCTATTGGTAATGCATTTAGAACAAGTAGAAATCAGTCAGATTAGGAAAGGGCAAATAAACAGTTAGGGTTCTATCTTTAAATTAATTTTTAGCAGATTTGGTAAGAAATTATCATACTGAATAGATGAGTACAGAAGGTCACTGTCACTAATAATTTGTCTGAAGATCATAAGTACATTTTTAAAGAGACCAAATGACTCCATTGATTTAGAAGACAGGGTTACATTTCTATATTAAGCAGGCCCTTTGAAACTCCCTTATTCTCATAGATTTAACCACCCCCCCCCCCCAACCCCGCCAGCATGTCACAGGCCACAGGGGAGAGAATCACAATCCCTAATTTAGCCCTGTGGAGAGCATATGGGAAATGATACATGTCACAAAACATGACCACCTAAAATACTATGCTTTTGGAAAATGGTCATACGTGCCATGAGCACATGCACAGCCCGGGAACACCGCAGCCATTAATATACGGTAGAATAATAACTGCGACAACAAAGATAACAGTTAGATGGCCATGCAGGGGCCGCGGTGGCATGCGGTGATGACCATATAAGGGCACCTTCACTGCCGCGGTCTCCTTTCTGAAGACCTAAACAGCAGAGCCAGTGAACTCCCAAACAAAGCCCTTATAGGGAATAATATGTCCGCAGCCAGGCTCACAGTTTATGCCAAAGCGATAACGTAGAGCTGGAGCTGTGAGTATGCATTCATGTCTCCACACACAGTACATGAATATTCGGATGATAAGGCAGTAAGTATTTGCCACATAAACTAGCTAAATGCTTCCGTAATAACAGGTGTGCATATACATTGCTTTGGCACATAGAGAGCCCTCCTTTCCTGAAGGATGTAATAAACTGTATGGTGTATTTTTACATTACACTGATGACCTTGGCACTCAGATGAGTATGAGTGAGTATTGAAGTCACTCAGATGAGTACAAGTGAGTACCGAGGTCACTCAGATGAGTACGCAGCGACAAGCTGCTTTTCCTCAAGATTTACTCTGCACCAATGGAGGATTTAGGGGCCCGGCTGCAAACCCCCGGACCCCCAGATCATCTGTCTGACTGGTTTTTGGAGGAGAAATGCAAGAATGAAGCACGGCCACCCCTGAGGACATTACTCCACTATTTGGCTCGGGACACAGAACCACCCAGAGCCCTGTTTACAAACAGCTTAACATCCAGCACAACAAATCACCTTTATTTGGCACTACAAAGTATAAAGCCGGCAATTTGATTACGAGGACAAGCTCTCAATAAAAGATAAAGCTGTAAAAACATGCAAAGGATCTCAGAGATCACTCAGCAGTTTGCTTACTGAAATCCCTTCGTGTCATCTCCCTTCCAGAACACTCTTTTAATTTGCTAAATATGTGTAGGGTTAGGGTTACGGTTGGGAATGTCGCTTCCCCCCACATCCCGACCGCGCAGCTGGAAGCAGATGTCGGCATGGGGTGTGACAGTGAGCCCAGCAGAAGCCCCGTCTGCAGCTGGAGTGAGCTTCCATCACTGAAGATGAAACCACAAGGGAAAAAGAAACACTACAAGTGGTAAAGTGCTGTAATCATTTACCTATCGGCAAATCATTTAACTTGGCAAACAGGTACAGAGAGCTTTAAAATATGGTTTCCCATATGGTTTCACAGTACACACGGCCTTCATTTGTGCTTTCATTCATATTAACTCCTAAGATCTGTGCACTCCGGGCACCATACAGGCGCAGACCATTCTAGATAATGCTTAACTGCAGGAGGAACAGGACATTTACAGGTTTCCTTTATGGAAAACCATAGAAGAACAATCAGACGCGCTGCAATTAAATGATACCCCCCTAAATCACCTGCTGGGCCCCAGCCACGACCCCATGTTCCGTGGAGGCCTTTATTACACTCCTCCTTTCTTATTTTTTTTCCAAAGAGGTGAAGATTTTGATTTGATGTAGAAACTGCATGAGAATACTCAGCCTAAATGCAACTGGGCCACTTAAATCTAATCACAGATTAACGATTACAGCAAGGCAGATTGCTATGGTAATTTTATAAATAAAACAATTCTCAATTGACTGTGAAAATTCAAAGAACACAGAAAAATACCTGTCCTGCCCAGCAACAAAAATCACTGCTTGTAGCCTACAGAGATTGCTGTAGGGTATCAAATACCAATCTTTGAAGAGCACTTTGGAACTCCAATAATTGCTGCAGTTTATGGTGCAATTCGGAAACTTTTTTGATTACTCACTGGCCCCATTTTCCATTGATTTCCAAAGTGAAGTGAGATAAATCTGTGTGGCGGTTTGGATGTAGTGATACCCCACCACTGATGCATTTTGTACATGCAAACTCAGCTCATAGGTTTATTCAGCAAGAATATAGCTTCACAAAGAAGCAGCATTGACTCTTAAAAGCCGCGTTTGTAGAGCAGGAAATCCTTTGGTTGGTTTTAATTCACATACTTTTTCTTCTCTATTGCAGGTTGACTTCCTCTAATTCCTGTGCCATTGTTTAAAACAATAAATGAAACAGACTTTGAAAACTTGAACCCCATTTGTTTAATAGAAAATGCTTTTTTTCTCCTACAAGTGAACTTTTATAATCCATAATGTTCGACTTGAACTGCTCACTGAGATATATAGTTGTTTGAACTCAAAACATATAAATAAAAATAAGATGAGTATTTTCTGGCAGAACATAAAATAATACACATAATAATCATATTACAAGAAGAGGCATCACCATCGCTTTTCATAGGGTAACCCTTAAGTTCTTATTTCCCCAGACGTTGTCACACGATCCCTTGTACAATATGCCCATATTTTATACTGCAGCAACTCAAAGATGCCCTGTACCCTTTCTATTAGACAGAACCCATGCTCGCCTCACTTGCACGTCAGTTTGGACAAAACCGTCCTAAAAATGAAATGCATCTGCAAGGACAGGCACTGTGTATGAATCATTGCATACAAAATAAGTAATAAAAAAGTGTGAAACACCAAAAATTTCATTTATTACTATTATTCTCCACACCCACTGCAGTGAGACATTTTGGCATAAAGCACCAGATAAATATGTCAGGGATCGATACTCACCAGCTGACAGATGCTTTGAACCTAGAGGCTGGGATCTGAAGAGTACTCCACAGAGGGACTGTCCAAATTATCCTGACCAGGGCTCGCTAGGGTATTTAAACAAAATCTCCCTGTAGAGGGAGGGGCGCCCCGACTCAGGTCCTCCTTCATTCTTTGCTCCTCTGTTTCGTTTGCAGCTCTCGTCTGTTTGTAGGATGCATTGCAGGACTGACGCTGTCGTGCGCTTATTGCGCGCAGGTATGTTAGACGCGCCGGCCGGGGGCTGCTCTGTGGAGACCGAGCGCTGGTACTTCAAGCGCTCCCCTGTGCCGGATCATCATCCGTGCGCATTACTATCGATATGCCAGCCGGCCCTGGCCGAGATTCTGCTGAGATGCACATCAAAAACACCCCAATGGCTTTTGTCTGTTTAACAAGAAATGTATATAGTTAAATATTAAAAGTAGTGTAAATAACAATTAAGTCACTGAATGCAACCAGAGGTATTTCTTCTGGTTTTTACACTAGATAATCAAATTCAGTCGATTCAATCGATCGCCTGTTTATCGCCTGATGCCAAATTCGCAAGCAGCATTACGTCATTAAATTATTGATCTTTTCGATAAGTATTCATCTGACACGCAGTGCTCTCCTAAAAAACGCCCCCATCCAGTTGTTTTGCCTCTGTTGAGTTATATGTTTTGATCAAATGCTTTAAATTACATCGTAATGGTTTAAATACCATATTCGTTCTGTTTCTAATCGGTAAACTATTGCGCAAAAAGCCGCAGTACTTAAACCGTGGCTGGTGTGGTTACCGATTACCTTGGCACTCTGTTGGCCACTTGTAGTGGCCTACCGCAAATACACACATAATCTGAGTTTTAGAAACATGCCAGACTGACAATTGACTGTGGTGCAGATTGCTACATTCTATCACTGGCAAAGGTATGACTTTTTAATTATTTGGTAGCCTAATTGCCCTCCAGGCATAGATATAACCAGCCAGAAGGACATAGCCACAGTTACCCAGCCCCGATAAGGCAGACGTACGACTGTCACTAGAGGAATCCCTTCTCCGTCACATAGGTGTTTCCCCTGAGTTTCCTCTGATCTCAGCACGGGCCACCAACCATCACACACGTCACATTCCTGTGTGTCCCGACCATCCTGCCACCTCAGATGGAACTTTCTTTATAAGGGAACGCTTATAATCTGCCCAGTAAATCACGAGCGGCCCAGCCGGCTCTTCCAGGACCAGAGATAGCTAGGTATGCAGGGGAGAGTGATGCCTGTTGCCAGCTGAGGGGATGGAAGTAGCTGGAAGCCACGGCCCAGCCTCTGGTCATCATCAGAGAGGAGGATGGTGGCGAGCAGGGAGGCCGGGAGGCTGAGAATCTGGGAACGGATGGCAGTAGGAGGGGGACACAGAGGCCTCGCGGGCCGAGGTGCCATATAAGGATAGGGGGGTCTGTGAGGAATCTCGGCGGCACTCTGTGTCTGAAGGCGCAGCACGAGTAGCTCTGGCCACTGACTAAATATGGTGCAGCAGCGATGGCACCACTAACACAAACATTGCAGCTTGCATGGAAACAGTTTTAAGTTATTTACTGGCTAACATCAGCGCTATGCTGATTCTGTGCTCTGGTCCAGTGCACTGAGAACAAAGTGAGCAGTGAGGGAAGACCCATTACAACCTAAAGTGCTTGTTCCTTCTATAAGCACTGACATGTGGGCCTTTAACTATGGACCCTTCGGCCTTCCCGTCCCAATTTATGGGCAACCGACGCAGCACTAATCGATGGATTTATGTTCTCACAAGTAAGAATGCAGGATGTTGTCAGTGGGGTGCTTGTTCATGAAGATGTAAAATCTGAACGGAAGCAAACATTTGGGAAAGGGGGATTTTATTGGGTTCTGCACTGTACTGTGCTGAATGGAAAAACCTAAGTGTTCCAAGTGCAGGATACCATCCATTCCACTCCTCCCTGGACACAGCCCATCTTCCTGGAGTTTTTCTCAGCCCTAAGCCCTCTGTGAAATATAACCCCCTTCACGGGGAGTAGCAAAGTTGTGTGAGTCAGTATTTTTGGAGTATAGTTTTTATCTGGGGCCCAGAGAGAAGAGCAATGTTTTCTCCCATGCTTGGGGCACTCATAAAGTGGATGCTCTCCTCACACAAACATCGAGATTGCTGGTGCCTTTTGATCATTTAAATCGTTCCATACTGATCGGGGAATCATATTGTTCATTTGCATTTTCAGCTAATCGAGAGGTGGCCAAGCTTATCCGGGAAGGGGCGTTGTTGTGTGCAGGTTTTTACTGCAAATCCCTAATTAGATTACAAATTTAGAGGACTAATTGGCTGAAGAGTTCTTACACCTGGGTTTGAACAGCGAAGGTCATCCTAAAAACCTGCATACACACCGGCCTCTTGCGGATAAGATTGCCCCCCCCGATCTAATCCAGTATTTCCCACAAATCTTCCCTCCATCCTCCATAACTGCTTTAACACTACAATGTCATTGTGTTAACTCTGTGTGGATTGACAGGCACACAAATAAATGCTTTTAATAGACAGTGAATAATATTTAAATCTAAGTGTTCTAATACAAAATAAAATTGGACTCTGTAGCTATAGATGTCCTAGTGAACAGGGGCCTTAAATTTCAAGGGATCTGAAAACGTTTCATCCAAATAAGAATGTCAGGTTTCCTTTTATGGTACGGAAGGAAATGACATCGAGAGAGGCTGCCTGTGCCCCGGGCTGGCTGGTGCGCCCCGCACTGGCTCTGGCCCACAGGGACATTTTTCCATTGCCCCCGCGTTGTTGCGCGCTTCCAAGAATTGCCGGGAAAGGGATTCCTCTTTAAATATTGCATGATCACCGACTAGCATTTCACTTTCCAGTCATCCATCCATAGTAAGATGAAAGTTCAGACGGTTGCATTATAATGCACGTAAACGACTGGCCTTAGAAAAAAAAACACTTGTAAGGCCAAAGTATGAACTAATTATCTTCTATAGGTACTGCATTTTCAAAAAGAACGGCCTGTTATTTTGTGGTAAAGCTTCAGAACCATTTACCCTGGATATAACTCACTTTCTGCATGGGTGTCTACAGTATGTGATGCTGCGGACTTTGCCAGCCTGAAGAGCCTGCAGGTCCAGCAGCAGCCACACAGAACCTAAGACGGTTCTGGATAGTATTCCAGAGGTGTTGTTTTGGCAAAGCGGCAACCCAGACGGCCAATTCCCTTATACAGTCAGCAGTAGTGTTCGGTTCTGCAATGTCACCCCAGGCTGAAGACCTGGGTACAAAAGACTAAACCATATTCCTCGTAAAAAGCCGTCTAGTGTCCATATAAGTGAAAAGCTGTCAACCTGTATATATAGTGACATGTTTCCTCAAATGTCTCCCTTTACAAAAGCTGCTGTTTGGTATTATTTGGTATTAACTCATTTCATTGATTTTTTAGCATGATGTTTTCAGAAAAAAATTCATACAAAATCTGGTTATCAGAGAAACTTATTTAAACAGAGGTGATGCAAATTTGAACATAAAAAGACATTAGCAGAAGCAGGTATGCCACCTCACTTAACAGAATTGTAAACCCAAAGCATGTGACTTTCGCGTAAAGGAAACACAACTAAGTGTATGTTTCCGACAGTCAAACCTTTAGATTCTCGCAAGTGGACGCAAAGTTTTGAACATGGATGGTGAAAAAATATCTTCCCCATGACTTTATACCTCATTCTGGTTTATTATTTTTCTACTACTTCTACAACTACAATGAAAATTGGCCACATTTTGAACTTCATTCTATGTATCCTAGACCATTTCACCACTGAGGTTTAACTTATTTCTCTAAATGAAAATACTAATTATATGATTATGGATTAGCAGTTTACGTGCTGCTACCATCGTGTGGTGTGAGGCAAAACAGCACCCCCCCCCCCAAAAAAAATACCCTGCAATGCCTACTTTGCGTTTCATTATTAAGGCAATATTACTTTGACTGAGGGAAGAGACAATTTCTGACAAAAAGAAGCAATGAAAATGGGCTTTTGAAGACATGAGTGAGGGATTTCAAGATGCCCACCCTCGTGTGGTTGGGTAAGATAGCTACCATGACAAAACATTAAGATATCGCCAGGTTGAGTTGGAGGGTCTTGGAATGCTAATATATGATATAAATGTCAAAAATCCACTAAGATAAGGGAGACATTGCATGAGTAATTAGAAAACCGCATTACATGATAAATGATTTAGATGTGAATTCAGTTTTGCTCTCTAGGTTGTCAAAATATGTCTATAAAAAATCCATAAATAGTACAGAATTCCGCAGCTGGATTTCTTAGGGAAGTTACTTTCCCACCTTCTAATTAGCAGATGTCCTGTCGATCCCGTGTTATATGTAAGTGTTGAGCTGGGAATGAATGCCAAGCTCCTAATGCCTTCAGATCCCTCTTGCTGCTGTGCATATGTCCCCTTCCTTATTTCTCCCATCAGTGCAGCTCGCTGGATGCATTCTCTCATACACTCAGCTGTCTGTGCTTCTTCCTAACCAGTTATGATCAAAATATACTATGGAAAAATGTTCTTCTCTCTCCTCCCTTCCGCTCAGGGCCATTTGTCCGCCGGCTCCAAGACTGTGACAAGGATCAGACATCCGGCTTGCGTGCAGAGAGAGGAGCTGTTCATCAGCCCCTGTGCTGCTGCTGGTCAGTAACACAAATGATGGAGATGCTAATATTTACCATTATGTTTGCCAAGCCTGACATAACACAGGTTAAGACCCATCTACATGATTTTATTAGGGAAATGGACCAAATGTCCCAAGAGTGCTGGATAAATGACTAACCCGAAGAATCCCTATGTACTGTTTCTCAGGGGCGTAGTTAGAAATTCTGAGCCCCTATAAAGTGTTTGGCCTTTCTGATGACCCTGCCTGTCTAACTTGTTAATCAGTGTTAAGTCAGGCTTGACAAACGTAATGATAAATATTACCTGTATTCATTCTTATGCGAATGGCAAATAAAGTATCATTTCAATTTGAAGTACCAGAATGACAGACAAAGATAGGAACTGGTCACCAAATAGTTTATTAAACTCATGCGATAGGACAAAAAGACAAAAATAAATACCTTCATGGTACGTAAAGCATAAAAAGTTGTATGGCAAGTAGTACACAGTAGTACTTTCTTGGCAAGCATTGCAAGTTACACCCTGACGACAGCAGTTTCAGTCACAGTCAAACAGGATGTGAAGCCCAACTGATTAGTGTGTGGGGGTGAGGGCAGGAGAGGGTGGCAAATGAGAGCTGGCTCACTCTCTTAACTGAAAGTGCAGAAAACAGCCATCATCTGTATCCTCCCTGTAGGACAAATGGCTGTGCGCCACTCTTCCCGGCTGGGTGCACTTCAGGGACACCTAGTGGCAGAAGAATGTAATACAAAATGGCCATCAGTCTTGCAACAGCTTTTTCTGTGGTGGGTTATAGAGACAATACAAAACATCTCAAAGCGAAAGTACAGTGCCTTGATTTACCAACATGATTTAACTAGATTTAACACGATTTTACTAGGAATCAATGTACAGACACAGTGTGGACACCAAAGCTTTGTGTTTACACTTAGCTGAAGCCTGATTAAAACTTTTTATAGAAGTGTATTTATTTTTGATGAAAAGAGCAGCTCCTTTGCATGTTTAAGAAGCCGGAAGTTTTTAAATAGGACCCTGTTCCGAACACCTTTAATGAAAGAATTGGTAATGAATGTGGTAAGGATAAAGACTTCCTAAGTCTTGTTAAAGTTAGCAGCGTAGGGCCACAAGAATGATTCCTGGTCTTAGAGGAATATTGTATGAGGAAAGGTTAGTTGAGCTAAATCTGTTCAGCCACAAGCAAAGGAGACTGAGGCCATAGGTGGAAATTAGCGGGAGAGCATTTCAAACTGGATGTAAGGAAGCACTTCTTTACACAGCGTGGAGTTAGAGTATGGAATAGTCTTCCTGATAACGTAGTGCAAGCTGAATCCTTGGGGTCCTTTAAATCAGAGCTAGATAAGATTTTAACAACTCTGAGCTATTAGTTATAAGTTCTCCTCAAGCGAGCTTGATGGCCTCCTCTCGTTTGTATAGTTCTTATGTTCTTATTAGCAGAATATCAGATTGAGAATGTGCGTGCAGAGGCATGTATGCTGGTGCTAAATACTCAAACTCAGTCTTAGACGACAATAGCTTTGAGTACCAGTCTTTAAAAAACTGTCGTCTCTTTGTTAACAGGACACACACTGACACTGAATCCTGTACTTACTGTAGTTGGTCAGGGATACTTTCAGAAACTCTTGCATACACAGGAGTTGAGAACTCTAATCCCCTGGTCAGAGAGATATTTCATCTACAAAGGGATGACAATGGGCTTTATCTACAGCCCTGAGCCTACACCCCGGCAGGTCGCTCACCTGGCCTCCCGGCTTCACTGGCAGGACGGACATCACGATCCCTTGGCTCAGGCGCACCGGAGCTCTTCAGGAATACCTTACCCCCCTCCTCTCCACTGCTCAGAAAGTGCGAGAGCAAGCTGTAGAGGAGAGGCCTGGAGAGAAGGACAGGGTCTTTGTGTCAGAAACACGAGAGACCGCCAGCTAGTCACACGGTGGTGATTACGGATAACATGTCATTGATTTGAAAGGGCCCCCTTTATCTTGAGAAGTACCCTGAACCCAGAATCACCCACCCAACATTCATTTCTTACATCACCCGACAGTTTTAGGTACCGAGATAGAGGGCTGCTGATTTTAAGGTTATTCCCCGCCAAGACTGAAACATAAACAGATTATTTTGTAAACTTCAATTTTGTGAATTATATTATTTCTGTCATGTGCCCCCTAAACCAATCAGTGTACAAGCCTAATTTTGATGTTTTTCTTAATATACCCCCGTCTATTTTTTTTACCTAAAACATCATCGGGCAGCTTTCAAGGGCCGGCATGGAGGACTGATTGAGTCATTCTTAGACTCTGGCTTGCTCCCACAAGCCCTCACTGAGCAGGCACGCTCACTCTTTCGTTTTCTGTAATGTTAGCATGCCTGGGGGGGTGGGCAGCCAGTTGGACCCCTAGAGGTTTTTTTTCTCCCTGCTTGGGAGTTTTTGGTTCCTCTCCTCCGTTGTTGTTATGCTCAGCCCCGCCCTTCGTGTGTTTTCCCCTGTTTTGCCCTCTGGCGGGGCTTAATTAGTCGCACCTGACCCTGATTGTGTTTGCCTCGTGTGAATTCTCCGCTTGTTTCCTTTGATTGGCTGCCTCTTGTTTGCCCCTTGATGTCCTGCCCTATTTTAGTGAGTCTGTGTCCTGTGCCCCTTGTCGAGTGTTGTTCATACCCCTTATGGTTGCTATCGCGCTTTCTCCCTCGTTTTCCCGTGTACTCCCCTGTATCCTGGCTAATAAACGCCCCTGTGAAGGGCTCTATCCCTGCAGCCTGCATGATGGGTCGTTCATCCCGCCGAAAGCGTGACAGTTGTCAATTGGCTTTTATTTTTTCCTATTGTCTTTCTTTCGTTTTATGCATTTCATTTTCTGTTCCACTCTGTTTTACATATACTAATGTATTCTAACACACCCATGTACAGCACCCTGGGACAACTCTGTTGTGAAGGGCGCTATATAAAAATAAACTGAACTGAATTTAATTATTTTTCAATAATCGGAACTTTTTTTTTCCTCCCACAAATTAACAATGTGCTGTCAAAGTATTTTAGCATGACACTTGCTCTTGTATTCCTTAACCTCCTGCCTTCGGTATTTAAATCTGAACAAAACCTAAAATATAAATAGTAAAGATGATAAACTCACACGCTGGAGGCGCTGGCGTCTTCCACCACGTTCAGCTCATTGGTTATGAACTGCCTGTCCAGGGGCACCTCTGGCTGGCCAGACTCTGTGCAGGACACATCCAGAGCCATGCATATAGCAACCCCATAGTCATTTTTCAGAACTGAACAGCCATGGCGACTGCCTCATAACTGCTAAATTTGGTATCGATCCGATACCAAGTAAATACAGGGCCAATATCACTGATATCAATACTTTTTACTTACAGAAGCAGCTTGTGTACTATACAGGGGACAGCAATGCATCATCAATAACCACCAAATAATTTTGTGATTTCTGCACTCCACATTTAATTAGTTTATTATGTGCCTGTTAAAACTCAGGACAGATTTTTTTAGCAAAGTTTTTAGTAAAATGAAAAACTTTTTTATTATTGTAATGAACTAAATCTAGAAACGTGAAACCTGCATAAATTATTGTAAAACAAATGCTTCAAAACTTAAAATTGCTCTTTTCAAGTTACTTATTTAGAAACAACAAGGGAAAAAAATCTCCCTTTGATTACACTTATCTGGGAGAGGAATTGGAAAGGTATCGATCCCGTCACGCTCGTATCTATCTGATACCAATACCAACGTTGGTATCGATAGTATTGATATTTGGATCGATCTGCCCACCCCTACTCATAACCCCCCAAAGATACATACGGGTTATAAGGCACTGGCAATGCAGGCAAAGCGAGCACCTGCAGCCAGGGCAGTGAGGCTCGCCCCCTAGCGGCCGGTGGCGGCGCCCTCACCTGCGCGCAGCACGGAGGCCGTGTAGCGGTACTTGTTGAACTCCAGGTACTCGCGGATCAGCTCGTTGATCAGCACGTTTTCACGGGGCAGCGGCGGCCGAGGCTCCGACTTGTCGTCCAGGGCGTTGAACACCTCGGCCCGGATCCGAGCCTTCAGCTGGGCCAGGGCTCCCCGAGACTCCAGCGCCTCTCGGAGGGCTACCAAGCGGGGGAAACAGGGAGGCCATGCGTGAGGGTCCCGGACCTCGGCCGATCTGATGGTGCCCGCTCATTATACCTTCCCTGCACGAGTGCCTTCGTTTTTATCACTCACTTCCTTAGACGGAATCATACATAACACGTCCATGTACAGCAACTATCACGTATGCACATTCTTTTATTGCATTTTATAGCAAATAAACCAAAAGAAGTTACCGCACTTCAGCTCCGTGACGGTCGCCATAGTGACGCTGTTTAACTTCCGAGTTAAAAGGTTGATCTTCCGCCAACAGTCCCTTAAGTCCCGCCCCCACTCCCAGCTGCGAATTTTCCTTTTTCGCGGTGGTTCGGGAAAACTCATCAATATTCATGAGAGAGGCGCCATCTGCTGGCCAATTGGTTAATATTACTGTGCGAAGCGGGACCTGATTGGCTCCCATCGACACGTGCTTCCTGTTTTCCCGTCTAAGGCATTCTCTGACCAATAAGGTACCGCTTCTCTTATGAATATCAACGGTGTCCCGAACCACCCTGTACGAAGAAAATTGGCCTCGTCGTTTATTTCGAACGGCAATACCTCTGCATTAAATGTAGTCATTATTTCATCAGGGGCATCAATCCACTTTATAAAAGGGCTTAATCACAGCGCGCTGCCTTTGGTAGTTTACCATGAGTCAGGAGAAACGCTGCAGACTTCATTCATTCACCCTTACTTTCCAAACCTAACAGGAGGAAGCGCAAGTCTGTAGGTGACTATTAATCATTAAAAAAAAGTTGTTAAATAGCTATTTTGCAGCTGCTCCCTGAAGGTCTGCGAAAAGTAATATGCACATCAGGTTTATGAAGTTTAATTGCATATCGGTGTCATGGTTCTTTGGCAACAGGTCGTTCGACCACTTTGCATAAGAGTTTCTCAAAAGCGGTGCGTAGCGTGCGTTGTGTTACATTTCAGTACATTTTTTACTTCGAAAAATATATTTTGCAAAGCGTTGAAACGTTTCACGGCGCATGTCATCATACTGTCCACTAGATGGCGCTGTACGACGGTATTAACGTGATGAACAGAACATGTATTTTCAAACGGAGAACCCTGTAAAAAGTATCGCATCAATTATGAAAGTGGCTATGAATTTGAATTTGCACTTAGCCAGACGCTGCTTTGTAAACATGCTTTGTAAAATAGGATTTTATTAATTATTTATTAATAATTTATTTATTTAAGTCTTCTCTTATTAAACTAACGGCCTTTAAAATTTTTAATTTTGTGAATTATATTATTGCTGTCATGTGCCTCCTGATCTAATCAGAGTACAAGCCTAATTTTGTTTGTTTTGTTTTTTTATATACCCCAGTCTATTTTGTAGGCCAGGGTTGAGAGTTTTATTGGGGTGTAATTGCTTACTGGTAGAGAAACATAAAAGTGTTTAACACTGGTTATTTACACATGTTAAGTTTGCTGTCAGCATTTTTGACCAGCTGAAGCCGTCTGGGGGTACAGTGAGGGAGGCCAGCCAAGAAGGGCCTGCAGGAGGCCAGTTGGCACAGGATAAAGGCCCAGACCTGGAGTAAGGTATGGAGGAGCCAGACTTCTTGTAAAAAATGGTTTTGTTTGTTTCCCTGAATGTATGGCCGTCTCATACCTGGCCCTGGCTTTTCAGAAGTAATCTGATCGGATTTCGGTTATCGGATTGGATCAGATCTTGAAAATGGGTTGTTCAAAAGAGAGAAAAAAGGGTTCTGAACCTGGATTACATTATGTAATTCAGCCTTTGTTTTGATCTGAATCAGACCTTGAGTATGTGTTGTTCAAAATTTTTTAGTAGGACTGGGATACCTTTAATTAAAAAAAAAAAAATCCTAATTACCCTGATTCCAGGAGAAGGGTGAATTCAGGGTAGATTTTAGGGACAAAATGTAATAAAACAACTGCACAAATACAACTTTGTTTTATGTAATATGCATTTATTTTGCACATATTTGATGCATATATTTTGCACTTGAACCATTACAGTAATAAAGTACATGAGCCTATTTATTAAGCCTTTTAGTACATAGTCAAATTGAATAGTTCAATTGAAAACCGAAGCGGATGTTTGTGTTATTTTGTTGTACTATATCTCTTTAAATATCAACACTGGAGTGACCCCACACTGGATCCTCTACATGTTGTTCTTTTCATAACTAGTAGCCTACATTTTAATGTGTCGTCTCATTTAGAACATTGGTATTCCGGATTTGGTAAGCTTGAAAAGTTTGTATCTGGATCAGGGTGATCTAATCCAATGTTGCTTTGAAAAACTGGCCTAAAAATAATATCGATTACCTGATCCTGGATAGCAAAACGTGGGATTTCCAAATCAGGATTATTCTGCTCAAGATTAAACTTTTTAAAGAACTGGGCCCTGAGAAGTGCCTTCTGTGGACTTTTGTAGTGGCCTCTTCCCCTCTAGAATGACCTGTGCTGATTACTAGGTGTCTCCTGTCTCAAATGCACCTTCTTCTGCCTGTTACCTCTTTATGCATTAGCCCGCTTTCTGGAATAGCATATTTATTTCGTCTTTATGACGTCTCACGAGAATGACCTTATTGCGACCTTGTCTGATGTCACATCTTCACAGTGTGAAGCTGCCAAAGCACTTTCGTGCCAGTTTATTGGAAATTAGTTGAATTCGCATCACGTGCCGAGATGAATATCACGTGAAATGAGTTAATGATATAGATACTATTGCGTCTTTGTGTGCAGAGCTATTTTTCACAATTGTAGTAAAATAATCAAGGATAAATCTATTTTAGTATTTTAGTTCCAGTGTCTGCTTATATATAGTATATGCATTCCTAACTACAGTGTAAGCACCTTGTTGAGGGCATCATGCATTTACATTTTTATATTCATATATGTTTGTAATTCCATTACATGTTTTTTTCGAACTGTGTGGGTAACGATATGATATGCATCCTTCTGTGTTTTCCCGAGATCCGTATCCTCCCCACATACATCTGCGATAAGCGTTCACTGAAACACGTCCAGCCAGTGGCTGAGTCACTATTACTTTGACATGTCTGACTGTCTGCCTGATCTGTGCTGCTGAAACATAGATGCGCCGCAGGTACGGCAAACCCTCAGTTAGCAGCGTCTCCGTGGGCTGCCTGCGCTGGCTGCGGCTCCAGCAGACTGCAGACCGACCGCTACGCTACGGATGACTAGCTTTCGGGCCAAAGAATTGACACTATATAATAAAGTCGAATTTAAATTAAGCTAGCTGGGAGCCTTAACACAGGCTAAGTCAGGCGTATCATTTGGGGTTTGGATAACGGAACCTGAAGTCCTGTGGGTTGTACAGTCTTAGGCAGATCACACAGGCTTCCATTCCTATTTCATTATTTTAATATGGCGGAAATATGAGAAGGTGCTATATGTACAAATATTTTCCCAGTGTATGCTTTCCTACTACATAGGCGTTGATTTGGGAGAGTCTTGCTATCATTACTCTTGCTCATTTGTGAAAAGCATTACCACCTTTGTACAAAACGTCACAGTTACTAACACCTTGCCTGTTTCGGAAATGATGAAGATGGTCTTTGTGTGCATAAATGAGGGTGGAATTCAGATCAACAAGAGGAGACATTGACATATTATAAATGAATGCATGAGCTTTAGGATACAGGAAACTAGCTAGAGAAACTGTAGTCAGTGTATACTTGTGGCATCGAGGTGACATCTCCTTGTAACCTATATAACCGGATTTTAATTTATATAGCTTAAAATAAATTGGCTTTTTAGAGTGATAATAATACCATTCAACTAAATGATTTGAGGCAGTGAAGCAAGAATAAGCTAATATTTTCCTCTGATTTCAGTAGGCATCAAGAGACTTCCTTTATGGCTGTGGATTACAGCTTTGCATTAGTGTTCAGGTTTTCGGGTCAAGTGCTTTTTTTAATTTTTTTAATAATATTTACTGTGAAGTGGCTATTTGTACAGAATGTCCTAGCATCTAAGGTTCCAAGTGGAAATGCAGTACCGGTATTGGAGATACTCATCACTGGTGAGCACACAGAAGCTGCGAGTGCTCCGGTTCCAGGACGTTGATTTGGATTCACTTGAATAAAACGAAATTGCCCTTTTCAGAGGTGGATAGTTCAGGTTCAGAAAGTAAAAATCCAGACCATGATTTTTTTTCAACCAATCAGCTGAGTACTGTGTGGCTGTGACTCTCTATACTGAACTGGTCGATTGGTTGGATTTTAACTTCCTGGACCTGAACTGCCATTTGTCAAATGGTGGGGCTACTTTCAGAATATGAGCCAAGTAATTTTAGCAATCTTTAAGAAGAAGCAAATCCTAGTGATTACCCTTCCTGTATAAGGTTGGGGGGTGGCTACAGATTGTTTTAGTCATAACTCCCTAAAAATACACACTGTTTGACCTTGCAATTCTGACCAGTATTAGCAATTGTAAGATGGATGAATGGATGGAATAGTTTGTTCAAGTTTATTGCTTTCAAGTACACTTACACCAGATTTCTCAAGCAGCGAGCTGCGAGTAAAGTACAGTAAGCATAAGGTAGGGATAGAGTGACCTGCACGGATCACGGTTTATTTGGCTGCTATCAGCATATATACAAAATATAAAAATTTGAATTTGGAAAAAAAATCAACAATAAATATTGTAAACACAGTATTTGTGTACAATGGGTAAAATATTGAGGATATTGCATTCAAATGACTTTTCCCACATAGCAGTAAAATCAATGTAACAATAAACTCAATGAGAAATCAAATGTAACAGGTTAAATATAAAAAGTAAAAATATAAAACATTCTTTACATTTGTATTAAAATACACATACATTACTTTATATTGCATGTAAATAACATATCGTCTTTACCAGTAAAACACAAACGGAACCTCTGGAGGGGAAAAGTGTAGTCCTGTCATGAAAATCTTAAAAAATCGTAATTATGATGCGTTAAATCAAGATTTTCACTGACCAAGAGTTCCTGCCTTTCATTACTGGTAAAAAACCTGTATTGAAAAACTAACCAGGTGTTTGAAAAGAGTGATATGTATGTAAATATAAAATGGCTCTGCAGAGAAGCCAGGGTAAAGATCTGTGAATCGTCCTGGTGAGTTAGGACACCATATTCACTACAGCATCTGAATCTTGTATATAACGATACATGTTTTGTTTTATTTTATATGTAATATATTATTTCCTCAAAAGTAGTGCAAACTCTATGGCGCAGCATTCAAGTTACATGGCCCCTGATCATCCAAGTCTATCACCCATTTGAAATGTTTACTCTGCCTCAAATAAACTAACACCACAGAATAGCTGGGAGCCATTCCCCCGGCTCACTGTCATGTTTTCATCTTTACGCAGCCCTCACACAACAGTAAAATGGTTTGGTAAGGGCTAGATGGTGATAACACTGAATTTTTGTCCTTGTTCATCTTTTATTGTCTTGGCACATCTTCCATACAAAGTCGTTTATGCAGTCGGTATCCAGGCAGAGACAGCAGCCAAATGCTGCTATGCTGGGTCTGAGCTACAGCCCTAGATCAGGCGATTTTGGGGCTAAGGCGGATTGTTTGTTCATCATTACAAATCTGGAGGGAAATCATTCACATGCATATGTATAAACCTCGACTGAATATCAGTTCCCTTTATTTGACAGTCAGGCTTTAGGTACAGTTTTATACAGAATATGATGTTTTTTATTATGCTATGTTATTATTCTTACAGTATTTCCCTGCTTCAGGTTTCCCTATGTGAGGGACAGTGAAGACATGCAGGACTGGGCCCTCATGACCTGGGACTGACTGTCCCTTCAGAACCTGCTGTAAGCACCATTGTTGGAGTCTTTGTCCATCTGCTGTCTTTGCATTGTGTTTTCTCCCTCTCTGGGCCCCTGTGTAGGCCTTCTGCCCCCACATGCACTCTACAGCCTGTGGCCAAAGTCATCCCTGATACCATAATGACTCTTTGAGCTTAACTGCCTGCTTGTTTTTTCATAGAAATGGATTTTCACATAAATTCTTTAGTTCTCCTGGAGTAGCATTTCCCCCTCGTTCAACTGGAAAATGAAGATGGTGGCTTAAAGGCAGTCAGTTCTCCTCTGCCCTGCACCCTGTCACACCAGCCCAGCTTCCCGACACATCCAGTAGAACTGGCCTCTCCTTGAAATGAGATTGGCTGGAGAATCCATTTCTGCAATATGGCCTTTGTCCATCACAATGACTCTGTCGGAGGAGATGAAAGAGATTTAAAGTGACTGAAGCTCAGGATGACATAGGCAATAAAAGCTTCTGCATAGGTATCTTTCTGGAAGCTGCTTTAATTAAATGATATATTCTGTAGTCCACTTTTTTTTTTTTAAACATTTTTACAGGTGCATTTTGGGTAGTGTTATCTTACCTGGTATAGTCCATGATGGTATTAAGTCGATGGGCTATAGTCAACACGGTGCAGTCCTCAAACTGGCTACGAATAGTTGACTGGATCAGGGTGTCTGTTTCCAAGTCCACGGCAGCCGTTGCCTCATCCAGCACGAGAATCTTGGTTTTGCGGAGGAGAGCCCGAGCCAGACACACCAGCTGACGCTGCCCCAAACTGTAGAAGAGTATAGGTAGCGGCACAAAGCATGGAAACTCACCAAGATGTCAGAACAATAGGAAAATACTAGTTTGGACACTTAGGGATAGATATAGGTCCCTCCCAGGCTGTCCATTACCTGAGGTTCTCTCCTCCTTCTGAACATTCGTGATTCAGTTTGTCGGGCAGGCCTGACACAAAGTTCTTGAGGTGGGCAAGTTCCAGAGAACTCCAGACCTCCTCGTCTGAGTATGCATCAAATGGATCCAGGTTCATGCGCAGGGAGCCAGAGAAGAGCACGGGGTCCTGTGGTTTGTGGAGCAGCACAAACATTATAATTCTGCATAATAAATATTATGCTCGTGGGGGTGCGATTGTCGTACCTGTGGGATGATGGTGATGCGGGACCTCAGGTCATGAAGTCCTATCTCTGCTATGTTGATTCCGTCAATATAAATTTCACCTTTGGCTGCTTCCAAGATCCGAAAAATTCCAAGAGCGAGGGAGGACTTTCCAGCTCCAGTTCTGCCCACAATCCCGACCTAAAAACAGCCAGTATAGAAAAGGGTGTGAGATCGTCAGGTATTCTGTCAATATTTAGTTCCAAGAAATGTGGGTTATAAATGGAACTAACTTTCTCCCGCTCTTCGATGTGTAAGGAAATTCCTTTGAGAGCCCAGTCCAAGCCTTTGCGGTACTGCAATCCATAATCATGGAATTCAATGGTCCCTGTTTGCGGCCAGGCAACGGGGAGGGGATTTTTTTCCATTGTCCATGGTGCCTGCACGACCCCACGACAAGTAAATTGTTATAATACTTCAGTGACCACACCATGCATTTGTGAGCTGAAGGCTGTTTAGAAGAGTAACACAGAAATACTGACCTCCTTCGGCGTGTCAGCATATTCCTTTACCCTTTCCACAGATACAATGTTGTTCTCCACATCTGTCCAGGATCTCACGATCCAGCTTAAAATTCCAGTTACCTGCAAAATTTCATAGATCTGGAATGTTCTGCATGCCTACAGTCATGTGACCACATATGAAGCTGTGAAGAGAGCTCAACAGAAGAAATAATCTAATCAGTGAATGAGACAGAACCACAAGAAGTATTTTTACCTGAAGAGAATGGGACACAGCAAGGCCCACTGTGCCAGGACTCAGAGTATTCCTCCCAATTACAGAAAGGATTGCCGCAGCCAGAACCACACCATTGCCAAGAAACTCAAGATTTACAGCCAGCCACCTATAGAAATGATATGAACAGGATGTAATCCTCAGGGATTATGGTGCACACAACAGTCTGGGCTAAAGAGATGTCTTATTGTTCCTAAGTCAATTGCAGGTCATAAAATAAAGTACCAGGTCGACTCTACTGTTGACAGGATCATTCTATGTCACTGTGTGACTGACTCTGACCTGGTAGCCACAAATCGGGGAAAGTAGGAGGTTTGATTGTAGTCGACCCTATAGTTGTTTTGCAGAATGAATCTTGACTGCTCTCCAAAGGCACGTATCACGCTCGCACCCTGCACTGTTTCGTTGAAGTGAGTGTAGATTGGTGACCGGCTCACGGACTCCAGCCTACGCAGCTGGCAGGATGTGGCCACATAGAAACTCTGCAACAAGATGCATTAAAGATGCACAGTTCTTGTGAGCATAAGTGTTCCACAGTTCCGCTGGTATGAGTTCATCTAAATGGAACATTGTATAATATCGGAAAATATTGAAGAGGCCATTTGACCCCCCCCCATACCTGGATGAAGGCATAAAGAAAAGCCAGGGGCAGGATGACCACTGCTGCGAAGGGTGTTGCCAGCAGCACAATGATGCAGACCTCAAGTAGCTTGAAAAGATAGTTCAGCATCATCTTCAGTCCATCTGGGATCATGCAGTCAATGGCGTCTATCTCCTTGGAGAAGCGGTTAAGGAGGTTACCGCTTGGTGTGCACTCGTAGAAGGCCATTGGAGACTGCAACACGTTGTTCAGGAGATCCAAGTGCAGGTGACGAGAGGCGATGATGCCTCCCACCGAGATTGCCACCGTGGTACCAAAAATAGCCACACCTGAAAAAAACTAACAAAGGTCAAACTACGTTTTGACTTGGGTGCATTGCCAGTTCTGATTGGTCACGTCTCTCCAGCTTTGCTAACCTTGTGCGAAACCGAGAGCCCCGTAAATGCCCAGCTTCATGTCCGTGTTGATCTGTGTGCCATTAACAATGGGATCATCTGCCCACATGCTAAGCCAGTAGTTGTAAGCCAGGGAGGCAGCCTGCTGGAAGACGTACAGGAAGACGATGGGCAGGATGAGCCCCAAGCCGATGGTCTTGAAATAGTCCATGTATAGCTCCAGTTTTACCTGTGAGGGGGTCACAAAATACAAGTTGTTGCTAAACAGAATGCAACAAGAGGGGTCTTTATGCATGTCTTGGTACCTGTGAGAGACTAGGAAAGGATAGATGTGGTTTATCGTGGATTTATCATGGACAATGATGGCGCTGAGCTCACCCTGCCAGTACGGGCCCTGTCAGCCTCTGTCAGCTTTCCCACGTCTTCTGGTACTTGGTCCTGCTCTGTGTCAGATACGGCCTCCATGTTCTGCAGGCTGTTGTTACCCATGTCACCACTATGAGGGATGATTTCGCGATGATTTGTAAAAGCTGTCATTTTTGACATTTATTGATAGCGTTCTGAGGTGCTTCAGCAGCATCATTATACTGTTTGTTCAAAAGCAGTCATAACCCATAGTATAATAAAATAACGCATGTCATTATGTAGAGCTCCTGTCGATCGATTGTACCTAATGAGCTGCTCCTGGGAGAGGTCTCTGGAAACAGGCATGAAGTCAGTAACACTGAGCCGCGATAAAGACTTCCTGGTACCTGAATTAGGCATACAGTTTGTTGTAAATTGTATAGCAGTAATTCACAATTTTTTTAACCTTCTTAAAACAGACATTTAAAACTTATACTAAATAAATAATAAATACTTATATTTATGGGACCATTATGCAGAATATCAAAAGAGATCTTCTGAGTTCTGTTCCGTGGAAAAAGTTCGAGGAAGCCGACGCGTATGAGGAACCTTAAGCCACTGATTATGAGTCATGTGGTTGTCTGTTGGCTGCAGCTGGCGGGACGTCTCACCTCTTTGGATGGAGCTCTCCTTGTGTTCTGTGCTGGCAAAGGCCTGTATGAATTCAGCGAAGGCACCGTGCCGGCTTAGCAGATCCGAGTATGAGCCCATTTCTGTGACTTCTCCGTCATCCAGCACGAGGATTAGGTCTGCCTGGGGCAGGAAACTCATCCCATGCGTGACTAGGACACGAGTCTGTATGAATGACACGCATCATTAGCTCTCAATGGTGCTTCGGGTCCCAAAATACACTGAAAGCTTTTTTTCCAAAACTGTTCTGGGTAACATTTCTGTGGTGCCCAAGAGTAATTATATAAGGCCTAAGGGCTTATATTGGTGAGGGTGTGAAAGTAGAGCTGTAAAGGTTACCTTGTCTCTCAGCACACCCTTAGGTCCGATGACTCGGTCAAATATGTGCTGCCCAACATGAGCATCCACAGCAGACAGGGGGTCGTCCAGCAGGTACACGTCAGCTTTCCTGTACACGGCACGTGCCAGGCTCACCCGCTGCTTCTGTCCTCCTGATAGGTTCAAACCCTGGGCAAAAGTAGATGAGAGTCATTTTTTAAAACTGAGGTCGCCATGGTGAATTTGGACTTGTAAAAGCAGGAGAATGTTTAGGGTGTTTAACCTTCTCCCCAATCTCGGTGGCATCGCCAGCAGGCAGAATCTCCAGATCAGGAAGGAGGGCACTGGCCTCCAGCACACGCTGGTACCAGCTCTGCTTCTTCTCGCGGCCAAACATGATGTTGTCTTGCAGGGTGGCATTCTGGATCCAGGCTTGCTGGGGTACGTAGGCCACTGAGCCCTATTGAAAGAGACCAGGATCCAGTAAGACTTGCACAGTGTTCTCATCTGAGGAAAGCCTGGCTAATGCTGACACCGATTAATACTCTACAGTCTGTCCTCCATATATCCAAGTCCATATGTCCTGTGACGTTGTGTGGATTTGGGTTCAGTACCTTGACTGAAACGCTGCCACTCCTTTTCTCTGTCTCCCCCAGGACCGCAGACAGAAGAGACGACTTCCCACTGCCCACGTGACCCACCACAGCAACCAGAGACCCTCGTGGTACCCGCACATTGATCCTATACATTCACATAAACAAGGCACGCTTAAATCAGCCTTCAAGTGCCTCAAGTTTGCAGTCATGAAAACAAGGGCATGCAAATAATCAGTTATACATGAAATAGATTTACCTCTTAAGACATGGAGGACCTTCTTTGGACCAGCTGAAGGTGCCGTTTTCTATGGCTACTGCATCTCCATCTGCAGGGGCAAATTAAACTGGAATCATGACTCTGCTTAAATACCCTGAGCTAGAAAAGCAGATTTATTCCTGTGTTTGAAATTCAAGGAAAGAATTTCCTCAAGTGGACTGTAAAATTACCACCTGTCTGTAGTACAGTTATCTACTATAATTAGGTAAACTATTTAATTTCAACATGACTAAAAAAGCATTTTTCCAATTCCAAACTAGTATTGTGTTTCTGCAATGTCATTATCACTGTTTATAGGATTGTCCATTGGATTTTAATGTTCCCTGTCTTACATGATGTAATCGTGAATTCTAA
>JAODKN010000093.1:25212127-25225526 GCA_026774425.1 Petrocephalus zakoni | reverse complement strand
GTTGTTTTTCATAAGAGTAACATTAAACATCAAAGCCTTAAAGAATTGCATCCAAGCCCAACACCCACACTGCCCTCAAATGCTATCTAAACCAGCTGTAGGCACCAACAAAATGCATCAGATGACAATTGTAGATGCTCAGATTATGGGCAACACATGACAAAATCCAGACACATACACCTCCTGGGCACAGTACCTGGAGTCTGCTCCTTTTCTTGGCAATGAATCCATTCAGAGGAAATATGAGGATGACTGTGGCAATGCCAGCTAGGGCAGATGGGCCTAAGTGCTAGTTGGGGAAAGAAGGAGAGGCAGTGGCTAAGGTTAACCAGGGGAAAACATATATCTACATCTATGGAAAAAGAGAAAGGGATGCTTCCCTGGGTGTGAAAAATTCTACCAATCCTTATAAAGTTGGAGGGTGCTGACCAGGTTGGACCTCTGAATATCATTTGGAAACAACAAGAAGTTGCGGTACTCTGGTTGTAATTTTAAAAAGACTTTATTTGACGCTGGCTAGTTGCCAGGGCATGATGAAGACTCAGCAGTTGAAATGCGTAGGCATGTAGCCAGTGTCATATAAAGGCTTTTTAAACTTACAGCGGGACTACCTCAGCGTCTTGATATTATAATTATGATCATTCAACTGGATGTTAGTGTTGATGAATCATACTGTCTGGAGAAGTATAGATGGCCCACCTGCCAGAGGAAGAACAGACAGAGCGAGATCTCGATGGGAGCCAGCCAGACAGCATTGAAGTACACCACGAAATCCATGAGCTTCTGGGTGTCAGACGACACCAGGTTCACTATCTCCCCGACTGTGCAGGTCCTGCGTGCAGCGCTGTTGATGACCATAGTCTAAGGGCAAGAAGGAGAAAGGAAAATGGGACCTTTGCTGCTGTATGGTTACTGCCTAAGCCGTTGGCATGAACTCTGGGAGACACGTACTTTTCTGTAGACCAGGCCCATGACGGCTGTTTTAACCCTCATGCCTACAGTGAAGCAGGAGTACATGTACTGGTGGTTGAAGAGGGACTGTAGGCATGAGAGCAGGAACATCAGAGATGCGTAGAAATAGCCCTTCCACAAGGGGGCGTCCTCATCCCGCATGAATCTCAGCAACAGACTGTGGAAGTTGAACAATGGGTGTTACAAGCCGGCTAACTGGCTAGCATCCGCCGAAACTGTTTGAAGCAGGATGTAGAAAAATGTCTCCTTTTGACCATGGTTCTGTTTGTGAGAAGCAGAGTTTTTAGGTTCATTCCCGCTTCAGCGTCTAGTGTGTTCATATTGATGGTGCTGTATTTATTACTGAAAGCACTGCATCCCCCACCAGTGCTGATTATAGAAGAGGCTTCCAGAGACTCTGTGACCTAACACTTGGCTCATGTCTATTGTGGTCTGTTGGAGATGATCTAAAGCCTGTTTCCTGAAGTTGGTGTTGCTGCAATGGACTGAACACCATGGCCTCTGCTACGACGCAGCCTTGAAACTGGCCTGCTCCTCCTGCAGAAGTTGGAGCTTCCTGAACTGGCTCATTTTGCCATACACTACCAGAGACGGAGCAGCATGCCAGCTTCATCAAACTATATCTCTGGGGCTCTGCTCTGCATCTTACCTGAGAATTTGGGGAACGGAGAACATGAAGGCATCATGGATCACAAGGCACAAGGTTCCTGACAAGAAGTAGGGCCCGAAGTTACGAGCCAGAGTCCTGAGCAGACAGAAGCCGGAGCTCTGCTCCGTCTGCAGTTTCCGGATCAGCTGGGCCTGCTCCACCAGCCGCGAGCCCAGGGCCACGCCTGTGCCCAAGGGCCTCTCTTGTCTGATACAAGAGACAATAGAGGACATTTGCGTTAGGGATGGTCCAGCGTACTGGTTTTGCCTTTGAAGTGTTAATATGAAACAGAGAATGGAAACACATGATGCGTTTCTTGTTGTTTGTCTTGTCAATACATTTCTTGTACTAAAGTGGGCAGTTTTCATAATTTTATGTTTTATGCCAGCTGTAAGAAACATTATCTGACCTCCACCACGTAAGCAAGTGTTGTACGTGTAAACTTTTATGATTTAATGATCAAGCTTCAAAGCTGAAGTATATTAGCGGGCTTCTAAAATGACTGGTAGGTCTTTTGCCTCATCCCTGTGTCCTCATGGAACCACGTTTGACCAATATTTTCCTTTTCCATCCTTAATGAGTATCTCACAGCTGCAGTTTCAATCACCTAGGATTTGTAATTTTTGTCCAATAAAAGAAGACAAGCCCATCTGGTCACCCTACAACATGGCCACTGCTGTGCAACAAAGGAAATCTGTGTTTCGAGCTCTAAGACAAGCATGAAGGTGTGTGCATATTACTGTTGCATCTTTGTGCACTGTGCAGTCCACTCCTGCTCCAAATCAGCAATGATCTTTTCTGAAGTGTCTTCTTCCCTTAGAGACCAAAGATCTTCAGCCTGGAGTGGCTTACGGTACCCTTTCAGCACAAGCCTGTCAGGCAGAGACAGACAGAGGGAGATGCTCGTCGGCAATGTATACAGATGTGTGACAACTCTTCCGTTTTAAGGACACTCAAAATTTTCACCTGAGGCTTATACTTATAAGGAACAATTTTTAATGAAGCCTGAATTGCAAACATATTCCATAAATAAGAAGACATTCATACCCACTGAACCACCAGAAGAGAATCTTTGATAAGAAGGACGCATCTTGAACAGGGCAAGGGTTCTGCAAAGGGAATCGGAGCCAGCAGGTTGGTGAAGCTGTCCCACACGTGTAATCCTGCACACTTCAAGACGAAGCCTAGGGCAATTCTGCGACAAGATTTGCTTCCCAATTAAGCGTTTTGCAGTTTCGCAGACATGCTATTTACTACCATGGATGGACTCGACAAGATGATAAGGCTGCCTTGTGCATGGCAGTTAGACGTGTAAATAGCCGAAGTCGCCAGCCTGCCAGGCTCAGAATAAACATAAGCAGATGGAGAGGGGAGGCTCTGAGGTCAGAGGCGCGCGGAAACGTGTCGTCACCGGGGGCACGCTGCACACAGCGATGGCCTGTGTCTGCCCACTCACCTCCTTGCTGGAGCTGGCCTGAGTAACCCTGCCCATGTGGAGGTACACTGAGGCTGGGAAGCAGAAGCTACTGGGTGTGTCCCCTGAAAACACATCTGGCGGCTTGCCGGGGGCCATGTGCGGCCGGAGCCCATAGCCGTAGCATGACATTGGAATCCGGGCAGACGTGGCCACACCATGGGCTTTTGTGTAGGATCGTTCATTGCCTCTGTTTCTTCCTATTTTCATTCATCGGGGGGGGGGAGCCCCGGAAGTTTCTGTCTTTTTTCTTAATATATTTTTTTTAACCCTGCCTAATTGGCAGGAAACGCGCGACCTAAGGGCCGAACGGAGAAGCTGCGGGCTGCTTGGGAGGGGGGCAGCTAGAGAAGAGCTGAAGTCAGCGAGTTCAGCCAGAGCCCCGTCCCACGCAAACACGCTCGGCCCTGCGAGCCACTCCCAGTAAAACCAGAGGAAGAGTGGGCAGCCGACTGGGACCAGTGGGCCAGACGAGGACCGGTGGCGTGATGCGGCTAAAAATGCATATGACTAACAAAGCAGAAAAATAAAATGACTAATGAACAAGATCTTCTCTATTCCTCAAAAGAACCACGTAAAATAACAGATTGGGCCTTAGGGCAGTGTTTCTGAATGTGGTCCTCGGGGAGCCACAGCTGGTCCATGTTTTTGCTCCCTCCCAGCTCCCGGTAGCAAAACATGTGGTCTTTCTGTGGGTCTCCGGGGACCAGACTGGGAAACACAGTCTTAGGATATGGCAGGCCTCATCCATCTAAGCCTGCAAAAGCAGGCAACGGTGAAGGTGATGGTGCAGAGTGACTTCCAGAGCTGAGTCTGCAGAGGGGCCCAGGCTGACGGGGACATACCTTGATCAGAGGCACTTTCCCGCTGTTTGGGGGCCGGTCCGAGAAACAGCTGAGGAATAGCTGTAGCAGTTGTAGTGCGAAGTATGAAAAGAAGGCCAGGTAGCGAACGGCGTCAGTGGCAAAGCCCTGTCACACGGAGATCAAACGGAGACGCGTTAGGATGGGGCATGGCCTAACACTCTGCCTCTCATTAGCATCGCGGCTGAGTACAAGCATGACGGCGGCTTACGGCGCTATCCAAGTCCAAGCCACATCGGCTCAGTGAAAGTCAGAATCAAAATGTAATTTTAGATATTAACAGCACTTTTTTCCGGACGTTCTGGCCACAGTTTTACCACAACAATGCAACAGGCATACGCACATCATACACATAAAACATCACAGTTCAGCTTGTTTCTCGGATGTCATCATGGGGTGGGGTGGGGGGGGGCTGGGCTTTACACAAGCTCGCCCCAGCTGTAAGGGATTACCCATGATTCTTAGAACATGGGCCACTTCTAGTCCAGTGTCATTCATAGAAGGTCCTCTACAGATTTAAGAGCAATGGTGCGACACTTAATTAATGCGCACAGGTCATATGTAGGGTACCCCAGGATCCAGACGGGTCGGCTGGGTCTCTTTGAGCTGGGCTCTATTCAAACATTTTCTCTGTTTGCACAGCATATATTATATACTGCAGCTCGTGGTCTCAGTGGAGGAATTACAGCTCTATAAAGCTTATTTTGAATGGTTAATTCGAATAATGGCGAAACCCCAAAGTCTTTAACTGTTTAGTCTATATAAATCAATTCCGCATGTAAGAATAATAAAATCTAGTCACGCTAAGGGACTTATCTACGAATGGACAATTCTTGGTTAGGGAAGCAACACACGCTTTAAATTGTGGAACAAGTAAACATTATAATGAATTGAGTAACAGAAGTAAATGGGTCATACGCTATATGGGCTTCCAGCGGAATCTGTTTATGTATGGTCATATATATACTCTATTGCTACACCCTATGCTAACTTACTAACTTGAGCAGTAATAAACAAAATCTCGGTCAGTGCGTGTTGAATGCAGGGAAAGGCTTAAAGGGACTTGGAATGGTGAGCGACTGCAACCTCACATCAGCCACAGACAAAAACACGGTCGCATGGGCAGTAAATATGGGTCAGGCCGACTTGTTGAAGGAAATGGATTTGCAAGCTTGAACCGAACCCAACGGCTTCCCAGACGACCACACGTTAGCCATAGTTGGGGTAAAGTGCTGCTCTACAGGGAGAGCGCGAGAACAAGGATGCTATTTTAGGATGTATGCAGCACCCGTATCAAGGTAATACCTCAGACACCATGACAGACTAAACAAAGAGCATAAACAAATGATCATGTTTGGAAGTTTATGGACAGCGTTTTGGCTTTTTACTTTATAGCAGTGGTTCACTTTGATCTGGGAGGTCACGGGGCTAAAGATTACAGGGAATTCTGTTTTAATATCTGTATTTTGCAGGCCCTCTTAGTGCTTTCTTAGATTGGCCATTACTTTCTTAAATTAAAAGTCTGCATAAAGAGGGAGCGACATCGCATAAAACCTATGTGTCTGTGTTAATTTGGTATGGCCTGTACTCCAAGTGTGTTAGCCACTGATTTTTGGTCTCGACCAAAATGATGGTGTTACTGGAAGCAGAGGCGTGCCAGATGTTCTCCCGGCCCAGTTGCTTTCACTTATCAGAGCGGAGACGATGCGTGGCCTATGCCCTGCTTTTAGCAGGCCGTGTCTAACTGAGCTTTGCCACATGCCACCCATCAACCCATTCATCCCCTACTTGAGATAAAAATGCGGAGGGAAACATTTATAGCGACTTGCCTTTCCAGCAACGATTATCGCGTCTGTGGAAGACACCGCGACAGATAAACAACCGACCAGGACATCCACCGCGTTTGTCTCATGCAGTTTACATGCAGCTCCCGATATCGGTCTTAGAAGCAACTCCAGTTAAGATGCTGCACTGCCACCAGACCATCATACCAGCTGCCTCTGTCCTGCTGGTGGCTGCCCGAGGAGATTAGAGGGTTCAGCAGACAGATAAAAATGAGAAAAAGAGCACAATGAGCAGCTAACCGTAGAATTATGAGGTTGGATAAGAGTAAAATGCATGTGCTAGGGTTGTGGGAAAGCTGAATATCAGATCAGGTCCAAAACCTACAAGGAACGGATATGAGATAAGGAAGCTTTCACGTCCAGAACCACAGTGGCAAACGGTCACAGTAGTCCAGGCACATAACCTGAGCCTTAATTTTCTTGCCAAATATGCCACCCTATAAATAGGATACATCTTAAGTTGTTTTGCATTGGTTTGGTACAGTCTTAAAAAAGTAGGGGTGAAGGCAGCATAGCTGAAAAATAATAAGAATTCTATGCTGAGTTCCCACTTTATATCTAAGTGTCAGTGTCCGACATCGGTGCCTGCAGTGAAGCCTTCGGGTGTGTCCGCAGGAATGATGGCCCCAAGTCGGGCCATGCCGGTGCTAATTCTCTCACCTCATCCATGGCCAGCTGGATCTTGGCTCTGAGCGGCACGACGGAGCACAGGACTGCCAACATCCAGAAGAGGAAGAGGAAGACAGAGGAGCGGCAGCCCCTTTTCCTCTCCAGATGGATAATGCAGACAGCCAGCATCTGCAAGGAGAAACCCTCAATGAGGAAAAGCTCCCAGGACATCTGACATGCACACTTGCATTCTGGGAAAACCAGTCTTTCTTTTTCTACCATGAATCTATCTGTTAATGAATAAAACAATTAGTTAATTAATCCAATACAAACAGTTGCTTTTCTGCCTAAATAGTGTGGCTGTCTGTAGAGTGCGTGAATGCTGATCCCAAGGAATTCAAGAAGGAACTGCTGCTTTTGGAGAAAAGTGGCTCTCCCAGCCATCAGTGCAACTGTTAGCCCTTTGTGCATTTTATGCTATGAAGACTTCTGTTTTTGGTCACTGCGCTACCCTTTCTTGGAAGCACTTCGTAGCGAGTGTAACGGTTAATCATAGTAGTTAAGGATCTTGGGAGTTCAAGCCCTTGGCGCATGTGTCAAGTCCTTGAGCAGAGTACAGTAAGTCTAGATTTAGTAAGTAGCTTTGCCAAGCAGCAACAGCATGATAGGACTACTAAATAGTATTTATGTTTTAAATGAGTTGAATCAATGCCTTTCGAATGAAATGACCCTGAAACTAGACAGATGTGTAATACTGTGCATGAACTGTATACTATATTTTCATGCACATGGTGTTAATGTTTGTAAATATTTCTCTTTTACTTGCAGCCAGTGGGCAGAGTCTCCCCTCTTAAATGTACCGGGTGGATGTCAATGCATTACTTCACTCCAATCATAATGTGAGCCTTGTAATTACATGGGAAGTTTTTGCTGTTTTAGACTAAATAGCTCTTTACGTCATGAATTGCTGGTTATGGCTGATGTTGTACACATACCTCAAGACAGGAAAGACAGTGACCACGCTCTGAGTCACTGAGATACTTCCTCTGTATTGAGTAGATTTTAGAAATGGTAAAAACACTGGTTTATTAAACCAGAGGAAATACAGGGTGCTGCTTCGAATCAAACTGGAAATTACATAGTTCTTCCTTAAGTGTGGTCCTAACCGTCAAGAATGAGAAAGATTGGATGTAAACAGCGACGCAGTATCCAGACAGGGTTAGCATAGTATGCTAAGACTTTTCAGGGGCAGGAGAGCATTGAAGCAGATTGGATGCTGGGCACATGAAATGCCTCTCTGTAGGTAGGATCCACTTTGGTGTTTTTTCTTGCCTACACAGTATCTGATATTGACTTTGGTGTCTGAGGAGACCGCAGCTTGGCCCAGAGTCTGCTTCTGAGACGGCCCGTCTGAACAGGAGGTCCGCTAGACCTCTCAGGGAAACTGAGTTTGTGGAAACAGTCACGAATCAGTTTCGTCTGATGGCCAGCGTAGCCCCGTCATAAATCTGCTATGTCTCCTCCACGGAGAAAACACGGCATCATTTCATCCTCACCGTCTACGGACCCGGCTCCCTACTGAGGATCCTGTGCGGCGTCTCACCTCAGCAGAAGGGGTGAAAGAAAACATTCACACTAGCTTGGCTGAGAACCCAAGCGGAGATGGAAAACCTTCTGTAATAACCCTGAGTGGTGCACCAAGTAACCTTATGATGCACTTTACATAGGTGTAGCTAGTGGGTGTCTCAAAATGCATCGTAATGTTTCAGAGGAAATATCCGTGACTGGAGCTGCGTCAATGATTAGACCTTAAAAGTCTTGCGAGAAGTTAATGTGCATGTAGAAAATATGCTGTTTGAAGGAATTTTGGAAAATGTTACTACTGACTACACAAAATGGCATGTAATCTGAACATATATGAACAGAAGAATTCCGTGTCCCTGGGACAACATTGTAGAGTGTCTAGCAACCACAGTCACTTACCACAGTCAGGCTGCGAATGATGGGACTCAACAGGAAGACCAGATGCTGATGAATCTCTTGGCTCCTCTCCAGGAGAATGTAAAAGAACTCGACAAAGCCGAAGGATGCTAGGAAGAAGCCCAGGAGCTGTGCCATTGGTGAATAAACAACCAGTTATACTTGGCTTTATTCACAGCTATACTCTGTATAATAAGGCATTCCTAGGCTCTGTAGGATCATCCCCTTTACACTTGAAAGTACTGGAGTTCAGAAGTTGCTCCAAATCCACCACTTTGACTAAATTTGTATAGACCTGCAGTGACATCGTCACTGCCTTTGGACGTTCAGTGGTCTAATTTGGTATTAATTGGAATTCAACGGACTATTTTATGTCACTCGTGGTCTGGCTCACCGTTTTGGTACTGCAGAGACAGGAGATACGGATGTGTCCGCGGTCACGGCAGCAGAGATAGAGGCAGTAGACGGGTGAACACAGCCAGAGGTAGACGCAGGGGACCCACACCAGAATAGTGTTCTGGAAGCACTGGGTCAGGTCAGGGTTGGGGGTGTACCATGTTCGATTCCAGTCCTATGGGAGCCGAAAGAGGGAATCAGATATACACATATGTATATATAGCTGCTTTTGTGTTTAACTTATGCTGGTATAAATGCTGGTAAAAACACTCTGCAACCTTGTACTGAATGAGTGAATGAAGATGGATGGTAGACTATGTGGATAGTAAAAACACAGGCCCTGTATTTCGCAGATATCCATTCATCAGATGCTTTTCTCACATGTCTTCATATGGCATAGTCATATGTGTCTCCAGAAAATTATCAATAGCCCACAACTGTGACAAATCCTGGCAAATGCAAGTTTTATTTTAATCTATACTTGTATGCCTGTGGTAACTCCAGAGATTCCCTTCCTGCATGGGAAGGATGTTGGAAGGACACCTCTCAATTCCTATCAACTACTGTGGACATTCTAGGCATCAAAATCTGTGGTTCTTGGTGCTGATTTTGAGGCTCAAACAGCAGAGTGACTATTGGAAAACTGCTGAACATTTTGCTGAAAAGCAGCATTTGGAGGATGATATTTGGACCATTACGAGGTCAAGAGAACCTCTAAATGTGGCACATTCGCCCCAACGGGAATGGAAAGTTTGCATATTGAGGGAGGAGACTGAATTTAAGATCTGTAAGATAGCAGAAGAGTGGTGTCAGGGAAAATCGAAAGTCCCCCGAGAACACCAGAAAACCTCCTGCTGCCGTTTGCTTTTGTCTATATCAGCGAATTCACAGGCGCCAGACTGTGGCCAGAGTTAGATACCTGGCAGCCCTGCAGCCCGGCCAGGAAGAAGTGAAGGTCACGCAGGTTCCTAGACAGGCCCCCATGGGATGAGGTGAGTCAGCCCCAATTCACAGCACAACACATCCACCCCGCAAATCAGCGACTCTACCCCAGGCAGGTGAGGCCTGCTCGCACCGCCCTGTCGGGCCCAGACAGAGGAGCAGTGTCACACTGCGGAGCGCCTGTTTGCACAAGGCCCACCTCTGCTGACAAATGACATTGTTTACTGAGAGCGTATTTGATGAAAACTTGCAATTGCTTCTGCAATTTTTTCCAAAAAAAGGAGTAAAATATAAAAATAAAAAGCATAAATAGTGCACTAATGGCAGGTGAAGGTAAACAGTTTAGGGGCCTAATTTCCTTTTTTAATGGACCTGATCCCATTGGAACATTACAGGCTCAGCATTGCTCAACCACATTATTCAAAACGGGAAAAAAAATAATTTCAAAATGAATACAGCACTATATGGAATCATCTGTTTTTTAATTTTCTGTTATCTTTTAATGAGCAAGACTGCTGATTAGCAAAATATGCAAGCGAGCTAACCAAAAACAAGAAAAGAGCAGGTACTTAAAAATCGCAGCTGTATGAGATCCCATCAGACTCACTCTCTGGGCTTCCCTTCCCTGAACTGGTTCAGCTACTTGCCTGCGGTATAGTCAGCATTTCTGCTCTAGTCTAGCATCATCGGACAGCTGGAAGGCAGCTAAAGTACAGACTGAGCATGGCTACTGGACAGGCTCGGAAAGGGAGTTTTCTCTCTCTGAACTTCCAATGTGACGTGTTGGCAAGAGAAAACCTCCCTAACCAGGACTATTTTCTGTCAGTTCACCCAGACATTCAGCATCGCTAAGCTTAATTTACGCCATGACATGGCAAAGAGTGAGTTCAGTTGCGCAATCCTAGTTGCATCTGACAATCATACCATAAGTACTGATAAGTACCATAAGGCAAGTACTGATGATCACAACCTCAGATACTTCGTTTTAATGTAACACTTTTAAAGTGTACGAAGACAAATTGTGGCTTCTCAGTAAAAGCAATGTCCTTGACGACACGTCCGCATTTATTAAACGCAATTGTAACATGCCCACCTACACACTAAAAATATTCATAGACGCTATCTGCTTTCAACAGCTCTGAAATGTTCCAGTCTGTCCTAGTGATAACTGCAAAGTTTTGTTTTTACATTCTGAACACTATGTCCCATCATAGGGTAGGTACGCAAACACAGGGGTCAGCATACAATGCTGCATATATGAATCATGACTTATGTTGTGACTGACAGCACTTGTGGATTGTGTTGCTCGATGGGAGGTTTTTGATTAGTGTTTATTTGTCATGTTTTTCTGCATTCTTCTTTAATATTCTCCTTACCATGCAAATGATTGTCATAATGTATTGTTTATTTTTGCAGTAACACTTTGGCTGTAGACCATTTATTGAACCATGGAAGTAAAACTTTATACTCAGCATATAAATCCCTCAAAATAAACCTCAAGAGGGCTTTAGGAAAATGGGGTGGGGTCGACCCACAGGGCAGATTCCTAGCTCACGGATGGCTGCTCTAAGTCTCTGAGGCCTGACGTCAGGGGGAACAACATTCACTCGCTGACTGCCAGTGGCAACGCTGGGGCCATTCAGCTCACAGTTAAACCTCAGAATCTATTTGCCAAGGGAGATGTTGCTCAGCCCCAAACTTATGGAGATCTGCTGTGGTATTACTGCGTCCCCCCTGTTCACTAACTCCTTGTAGCTAAAATCTTTGTGCACAAGTAAGGCACTGAAGGCTTTCTCTTCTAAAGCAGGAATCCATTAGGTCTGAGTTCAGACTGGTCAAAGACGGTTTGTTGCATTTTTTACAGCCATTCGGTTTTCCTTCTGCCTACTGAGTTACCCTGAACATATTTACATCAAATGTTTTACGATAAAGCTATTTGACTCATCTCCATGCCCCTTACGGGTGAGAAAAAAAATTATAGTGTCTATGGCACAGCGAGACACAAAGAGAACTGAGAGAACTGAATTACAGTCATTAGTCTGGACAGCATTTATGACACACAGAGACAATTGCTACACAGAAGGATGCCTGTCCCTTCATCTGTCTAATCGAATGTTTGCTATTTCAGATTGGTCCACCAAACTACTTTGTGCAGCAACTTTGGCTTTGTGCCTGGCATGGATTTCAGGAGTTTGAGGACGGTAACATTCATTCGTGCTCATCTCACACGCAAAAGCAGGCCTGAGCCAAGCCTATGACAAATGTATGAAGCTGAAGGTGTAGATGGAAAATGTCCTGCTGAAATGTGCATTGGCCTTGATGTGACGTGGTGTCTTTGTGGGGGTGTGTACAGGAAGCAGTCTTCCCCTGTGAAGGAGATCGGCCTTCACACAGAATGTGGATGCTTGTGTCTGTTCCCTTTGCATGGACAATCCACCATCCTGCCATTGGGATTTGAAATAGCTCCCCAGGAAAGTGTGTGCACTGTGAAGGTTCAAATAAGGTTATGGTTGTACTGTGAATGCTCACAGTAAATTGGTGGGCTTTTCATGATTCTATGGTGAAAGTTCACAGTAAAACTGTAATCTTTCTCTGAAAATGACACTTTCACTATGAACTTTTACAGTTTTACTGTGAAATTGCACAGAGCATTTTTCTTGGGTCCAATGGCTCTTGGCCCCTAATCACCGGTGTTTCCTGTGGGGCGGCAGCTAAGGTTTTACAGGATAATCACACTGGCAGATTTCACCCAGATTTCTGCTTTTACCTAAGATCAATCACCGTTGGTGCCTAGTGATTAAAGGTGATTAATTGTTGACACACAACAACAAAATGTGTCCTCTGCTTTTAACCCATCTGACATCGTGGCACAGCAGGGGACTGCTACTTGAGTGCCTGGAGAGCAGTGCTTGGGGATGGTACCTTCCTCAGGGTATGTCAGCAGTATTTGTGAGTCGGGACTTCAAATCAGCAATCTTTCGATTACTGGGTTGCGTCCCTAACCATTACACCACCTGCCTGACCCATGTAAGTAATCATGATTTAGATCTAAATATTAATTACTCATTAAAAGTGGAAGAGTGTATAGAAAATACATTTACCACCTAACATAACCTTTGGTATAAGTCTGTGAATGGTTTTAACTTCAGTGCTCCAGGTTTCCAGGCTTGCTTGGGTGAGTCATGACTTTTACTTTACGTTCAGTTCCCTGTCATCACCTTTCATAGCACACTCTGTTTCTCAACAGAAAGCGGAAAAGAGGGATACAACTCAAGCTGTTTTGGTAAGAAGTAGAAGTGTTTCAATGAGAGCTACTTCTTTTTAAATTAGCAATGCCTAATCACTTTAAAGAGGTCTCGCAATTAAAGGAATCATTGGATAAAAATGGCCCTTTAATATAACCTAACATTAAAAACATTGGCCCATAAAAAATTGACTGTATCACATATTCACTATAATTATTCAGGAAAGTAAACAAGGTAAGAAACTGTTATGATTTGAGACACTCACCCATAAAGAGTTATAGTTAGGTTAGAGACACTCACCCATTTAGGGTTAGGGTTAGATATACTCACCCATAAAGGGCTAGGGTTAGAGACACTCACCCATAAGGAGTTATGGTTAGTGACACTCACCCATAAATGGTTAGGGTTAGAGACACTCACCCATA
>JAODKN010000093.1:25197879-25208234 GCA_026774425.1 Petrocephalus zakoni | reverse complement strand
CCATAAAGAGATGGAGACCCTTACCCACAAAGGTATAGGGTTAGGTACACTCACCCATAAAGAGATAGAGACCCTTAGTGACACATTGCTGGTTCATTTAAATATTTCTCAATAAACAATAATGTCATTAAATATGTGCCGTAAAACATGCTCTTTCCAAGTTTTGGACGCGATGTTTGTTAACTTTGTTGAAAAGGATAACGGTTTTCGGAAGAGCGCTGATCTCACCTGATCTCACTGTCTACACTAATCATGGGTTATTTATACGGTTATTAAAAACTGAAAAAAGAAACAAATTGTAGTAAGGACACAAATACATTATATGTCTACATTTTACTAATAGCAATAATTACATCTTTATGAGAAGAAAATTAGGCTTTATTAAGATTCAGAATATCTGAGGTATACTGGCAATAGCAGATTAGTGAATGACATAATTATTATAGTTATTATTTTAGTGGGTGATTTGAGTGCCCTTCAGTTGTTTAATCCATTCTGAAAGGATACATGTACAACATTATTTAATGATATTTATAATCTTTTATAATAATTGCAAGGGTTTTACTAAATAACATATATTTACTTTGAAATCTTTATTAAATCAATCAGTCCTTACTTGGGTTGTATCTACAAATTGTATTCAGACAAACTGATGCATATGAGAAAGCCTAGCTAAATAAAAACGAACTCGTGTAAAATACATATGGCTCATCCTCTCAGGTAACAATGTAAATATCAGCTGGCACTCAGCTCACCATTCAAATAGCTAATCACCAGGATACTCACCAGTACATGCTAGTCTAATAAGTCATAGGACCACAGGAACGTACCGTTAGCCTAGAGGGGTTGATAAAAACCATTATAATCTTGTGATTTATTGGACTAGGGTAAAAAAAACATATCTACAAATGAACAAAATTCAATACAATGGCTCTATAGCCTTCAAAATCAACCTCAAGACAAACGTCAGGTAGGATGCCCAAAAGACCAATGCAGGCCTCCTTTTCTGCAAAATTAGTAGCAAAAGCATTCAAGGGAGAACCCTTCACTATCGAGAATGTAATATGGATGTTTAGCAGATGCTTTTGTCCAAAGCAACACAAGTGAGGCACATTACAAACATATATGCTGTCAAGGAGTCACTTAGGCATGCAGTGGATATAAAAAGTGTACACACAACTCTTAGAATGCAAGGTTTTTGTGATGTAAAAAATGAGACCACGATAAATCATTTCAAAACATTTCCCACTTCACTCAAATGTAAAACAAACTAACCTGTTGGTGGAAAAAATATAAAAAATGATAAACAAGGCACAGCCTTAAATTAATACTTTGACACATTTTGATTTAATTACAGCATTTGATCTGATCCATTACAGCATTAATTACAGTCTTTTTGGGTAGGAGTCTATCAGCATGCCACATCTCGACTTCCTCCAAATCTGTCAGACTGCGGGGGCATCTCCTGTGCACAGCCCTCTTCAGGTCACCCCACAGATTTTCAATAGGATTTAGGTCTGGGCTATACAAATTTGCACAAACTGAGAACATTCAGGAAACATAGAGCAGTAGGTTAGCAGAGTTAATTTTGTAAAAAAAAAAAAAACTTGGAAGGTCCTGGAGAATTTTGAAGGATGTTCTCTGGACAGATTTATGTAAAACTGATCTTTTTGATTCCACCCTAAAAACTGCAGACTGCCTGGTACCTTATCGCAGTTATTGAGCCTGGTGGTGGGGACTCTCAGTTTAGGTGACTCATAACAAAATGTTCTGAACTACAATTTCAGGCGCCGTGTCCTCAAGCTAATGTTGCATACATGACAATTACACTGAAAAATCAGCAAATCTCCTGAAGACTTCTCCTTTTGTCTATACTGGGAATGTAGACACAGCAGCTATGAGTTTTATCAAAAAGAGTGACGCGTGTGTATGTCTCAGAGGATCAATTTTGCAATATTTTATGCTAAATTCACACAATAAATTTGCTAACCAATTTGTGTTACTTGCTTAGAATGTGTCACTATCGCGAGAAACATACATGTGTGCAACTCTGCTCATTCATTCTGGGAATCCTGAAGCAGGATTCCAATAGCTAGATGCTCATTTAAACCAATAGCTAACTGCTGATAGACCTCTCTGTTTAATTGGATAAGATTAATGAAGTGGTTTGTAGAATCACACTGTGGCACACATTTACAAGGGGATGTCAGGTGTGAAAGTGAGTTGTGAAAAATGTTTTCTATTCATTTTTTGAATTCCAATCCATTCTTCTGAATTCCAATCCACATTGAAGATCCAAGTGAATCGATGGCCTCGTGATTCCAAAACAAACTCCATTGTGTTTTCAGTCTTCATTGTAAATATCAATCATTCTGATGGCGAGTGCCTCTGTCTGCTGCCATGTGGAATCTGTGTCCCGGTGTTACAAAAATGTGATAAAAGACCCCATAAACAAGGCCGAAAATCACAGTGTCAGTTACATAATCGCCATGTGTTTCACAAACAGGGGTCTGGGAGCTTTGAAGAAAACAAGGACTTGTTTATGCCAGAGGGAGAGCAAGGAGGCCAGGGTGGCTTGGTGAGTCTGCTGCTTCTGGAGAGTGGCCACCCGCAGCCGGAGCCCCCCCCGGGGGGGGCCGTCAGCTCGGCAGCCCAGGCAGGCTGCAGCCCTGCCAGCCTCAGTGCGGGAGTCACGGCCGACTGGTGGTTAACCGAAGCCGGTCACCTACACTTCCGGTGGCTTCCCTTGGTGGGAAAAACAGTCTAGTCAAAATAATGGTGTCATTTTGGGTTTGTATACCCAAGAGAGGGATAAACATAGAAACACTAAGAAAAGAGCCAAGACCATTAGGAATGAAGAGTGATTAAAAAAAAAAACTAAAAAGACGTTTTTGTGTTTTAACCAAGTAAAGTGATTTCTATGGTATTCTCCCAGACTGAATTCAGACGTTTCAGCCTACACAGAGATTTATGGCTCCCTGCTTGCTGGCCGGCTGACAGAATACGGTCCCTGCCTCTGCCGTACACATGACCTCAGTGACCCGGCGGTCTCCCTCTATTGTCTGCTTTTCCATCCAGCTGATCCGTCTCTCCACGAGGTGGATGGAATGGAGGTGGAGGGAGGCCTCCTTCTAGCCTCCGATGGCCTCCTGCAGGATACCAAAGAGCCGCTGGGCAGCACTGTGCTGGACTTACTACTTACTATTAGATGATGGTTATATATTTACCACAATAGAAAACAGCAAACTGTGATATAACTTTAATGCATTACCAAGGCAGGATGTCTAACCAAACCCTGACCTTCCAATGACACTAATAACTAACCCGCTTTCTTTCCGTTTTGCTGTATGATTCACCTATAGCCTCTGTGGTTTTTCAATCAAAAAAGTATAGAATATATATATATATATATTTTTTTTTAACTGTAATGAGGATTATAAAGGATGTTTAAACTACTTTCACTGAGCGAGATGACTTGCTATTTGGGATTTCAGATCTGTCACCATGTCCTACACACAATCTCACACGCACACACGGTCCAGATTTACTCCGATTTATGCTGAATGCTGAACAATCACGCAGCCAACATGCCAGAATGTCTTGTTTTCAGTCTGTGTCCTGTGACACAGTCATTGTTGTGACAACTAAACTTACATGCATAATTAACAAATGGCTCTCTGCATTCATTAATATCTGCTTGTTGTTTTTTTTTTGTTGCTACCAATCCGACTCAGTCGTCCGTTTTGGACCCGGAGTCAGTCGCCACAGCACTGGTAGGGTGAATCTGCTCGAGCATTTACAGCAGGCTTCACCTCAACTGGGTCCGGCATTAAACGTCCATTCACTCACTTTAACCCCTGTTAATAGGATGCTGTGGCTTCACACAAACAAGAAACAGTCCCCATCCAAAATAGAAATCTGAAGAAACCCACGCAGCAGACTGTGCCCTCAAGTGCCCATTAATCCTGGAAACATCACTATAATGGAAGCCGCAGGCTGCTCGATGTTGTTCCCTGACGTATGGTGGCCCCATCATGAGACAGGAATTAGGGGGATTACATGTTTGCGGATAGGAGGGTAAACTATCTGATGGACAGGGAATACCAAAATGACCTCAAGGGGGCTTCCTGCATGAGTCTGAGCTTTTCTGCTATACTTAGGGAATCCCCCCCTATGCTAAACCCATTTTTAAATCGAATATATTACAAGCCAAACCCTTACACTTCCCCACAGAATATTAATTAGCATATGACATCACAGAGGGGCGTGTCTCCCTACCTTCCTCATTACAGCTGGGGGCCGTCTCAACACCCCACCGCCCTCCACACCCCCCTGTCGCTTCTGATCTGTCGCCGAGCCTCCCCATGTCACATCACAGCTGTTTTCCATAAGGGATCTGAAATCAGCTGCAGCTACAGGGTCTGCGTAAACATGACAATTACGCGAAATTAAAGTGGCAAAATCCAGCCATCCAGTGCCTTCACAAATATGTTTTCGTATAGGACTCCGAGTAGCATACACAGAGTGCTGGGTGCCCCCACCCCCCCCCCCAAACCCCACACGTGAAATCAGACTACTCCCTGCATGCTATAAAATTCCACTTGAAAACATCAATTATATCACTCTCTATTTTGCCTCATTTTATTTGATGCGTTATTGGGCTTATTACTTAAACTGTATATTTTTCAGGTCCCTATAATTTGATGCTAATCAAGAATCAGCTCGAAGATTAAAAAATATTCCCCCCCATGCCACCAGAGAATAAATTGCTGTGGTGTTTATCCCCAGGATAAACGCTTTGGTAACCTTCACGTAAGGTAAACATCATGCCTGGGGATTCTGGAAGTCTGAGGGTAATTTAGCGGCATCGGACCCACATCCTGTCAGCCACAGGAAATAGTAGGTAAATGACAGACTTGGGAGTCTGGTTTCCCATCACACGTTTTAAATACGGCTCTGTCCTGGGGCACTTTCCTCTGTCTAAGCCTCCAATGAACTAATAAATCCCTAAGCTGTATACACTTACGTTTTGGTGAGAGCTGTTTATGAGTGTCAACACTCAAAATATATACCTATGACAGTACCTCGTCACTTCAGACACAATGGCAGCTTTTTGTGCGTGTATCAACATCAAATATCAATATCTGAATATTCCCTAGTTAACAAAACCTTACTGAATTCAGATTTAACACACCTCTTACAGGAGTACTGAAAACTGAGATTTAGAGAATTTCTGAATCATAGTGAACATAGTGTGTCATGGTATCTATAACACCGTTTAATACACAGAGGAATGGATGTGCCAATTAAAAACAAACTGTGAGGACAAACCCAAATTTGGTTAACGGCTTAGGTCTAAAGAACTATAAGCTGAGGCACAAACTGAAAAAGTAGATATTCATTAAATGTGAATCTGCATAAAAAAGGATGAAACAATGTTTGGATCAGAAAGTGGTAATAAATGTGGAATTAAACTTTGGACTCTCTGTCCATTTTTAATGGCTGTTTATCCTTCTGGGATTCAGCAATCCGGAGTGCTTGCATGGATAGGGCATTCTGCAGTGTTCCCACAAAAGACAGTAAAAATTGCCCACACACTCATACAAATGCAAAGCACGTCGGCTTGCACTAAAGGCACAAACACACTGGCACTCATTACCCTTGTTCACGCACAGTCTCATGTGTACGTATCCATGTGCACAGGTCACTCATGCACAGCAATAACTCTAAAGGTGTAAGATCAGTCAGTGGTCAATTAATGCAATGAATCAATTAAGACTGAACCTTAGCACAGTACTTCAGCAATATTCATACAATTTTTGATTGTTCAGTAGATAATTAAATTTGTATTTGAAAATTAAATATAGATTTAACCAAAAAATTGATTTTAAAAGCACAATCTTAAACATTTAATGTAATCTGCATATTTGTTTCTTTATGTGACTTTATTTATGTGATGTTTTTTCTGGGGTTTTTACATTAATCAGAACATTTTGGCAGCAGACTACTTGTGATCAAGACAGTCATGGAGCAATGTAAGCAGGTAAAAAATGCTAATGAATGTTAATTTTCCCCTCTATCGGGTTTAATTTCAAGATCGTTTTGTATAGATAAGTAGTTCAGTGCTTCTGAAAACATGTGTAAACCTGAAGATCACTGCATTCACCTGCCGACAGCCACAGCCTCAACTCCGTTTCTGAACAACAGTCATTAAGTAATTGCCGCAGGACCACATTCAGACAAATAAGAGGCTTGGGGCTCACATGTCCTCAGACACACTTTTGGTGAATCAGTAATGCTGTGGAAAATAAATTGTTTTGAGTGTTTTAACAAGGCCTGCGAATTCAGAGAGACATTTTTCTATTGTAAACACTTAAATGAAATGGTTCGGTAATGTTGCTTTTTGCTGGTCTTATATAGGCACCTATAAAAAGGGCTGGGTAGCTTTCGGGAGACTTTGCGCATTTACCAATTTAAAGCTAAAGACGAATTGTCTTTTACTAGGCTGCTTGTATTTTCCGGAAGCGTACCACTAAGTAATAAAAATGGATACGTGTTTCAAAATAGGACCAGTGTTGCATAACGCCACTGCTGTCAAGCTAATTTCTAAGAGGGTCACAGTGTGTGCCTGGAAGCCAGTCCTGACCCTGTCGAAGCGCCTTCGGTCACACAGCAGGGAGTGCTCTCTGCTGCCCCCAGCAGTGGTCCACATGAACTGCATCTGTGCCCCTGAGGAGCTAACCACGTCTACAGCGAGGAATTCGACAGCATTCTCGGCTCTCGATAGCTGCCATGAAGGAGACCGCAAGCTCAGGCAATACCCTTTATGAGCACAACCTATTCTTTCTCGTGGTGAGGATTTTGGGGTTTTCCCCCGTCTTGAAAAAATGACAAACAGTGCAATATGAAGCCAAACAGACCGTCTCCACTGCCAAATGAACAAAGTGAAATATGTTATGCTGCAGATACTGTAGGGAAATCCCAAAAGCTATCAACACCATAAATTATACAGATCATCCATCCATCCACCCATTAATCCATCCATCCACTCATTCATCCATCCATCCATCCATCTGAACCTCTTCCAGCACACCCTGGACAGGATTACAGTCCATCGCAGGGATATATACAGATACAACACATACAACATATAAATAAAGCATACCCCATACTGAATGCATAGTATATACTACAAAGACGCAATGACTCATGCTCATGTTCTACACACATGAAGAGATAAATGACCTGTGACAAAATATGATCAGCTTGCTTGTTTCTGAGCAAAATTAATAAATTGTAACTTTGTAAATCTTTAATGATAACATGCTAGTGATGATTGTGCCTAGAACACATCACCACATTTACTGTGCAACTAAAACTATATCTACTTGTACTACTGCCACCAGTAGTCCATGATTAGATAATCAGCGTAACAGCCGCTAACGTAACGTTCTGTTGTGTACCGTTGTCTGTCACTGTTGAAGTCTGTGAGACGGCTATATAGGTGGTGAGGTGTCAATTTAATTTTTAACACTAAGATCCCATATAGTCCCTACACTGCCCTACAAGACTGGCCTCGTCCTTAAGTTGCAGACACACTGACTCAGAAGCACTTGGAGGTTTCGCCTGAACTGCACCACAAATATGCAGGAGTTGGCTAGAGCGCGGGGGCGGGTGTGTGCGCGTCATCGCAGGCCGACTCCGCGTCCTGCAGCCAGCCGTCCCGAAATCAGGGCGAAAACATCACAAAAAACAAAACTGACATATATGCAATAACATGCGAGAGGGAACAGGGAGATATTCAAAGACAGAAAATGGTTTTCGGCACACAGCGATGGCCTTACAGAGACCTCGAACTTGAACGGGTCAGTCTCGCTAATCATGGCTTTTCCATTACAAATTAAAGACACAGATGGTATTGGTTCCATAATTCTGCGCCAGATGTATCTGTAGTGGAAAAAACCACCACCCCATGTTACTGAAAGCACAATCTGCCGAGGCTGTACGTCCCGGTTCAGCAGGATCTCCACACTTGACTTGCCCTTGGTGGTCTTGTGTTTCATTTCCAAAGTATGTCGTCTTTTTCCATTTTCCTAGTTTTCTGTTCCATTAGCTGCGCCCGGGTCACTCATTGGCTGCGTAGCTTTTATCTGTATATAATATTATTATTACTATAATTTTTTGCCCCCCCCCATGACCCTGAGCAGGATAAATGGATTTATGGATGTATGGATACACTATTATTTTTGTGATATAGGTTACACAATTTTGGTCGGAGAAATGAGTTATGAACACATTGCATAAAGCACAGCTGGACTGAGATTCCTGTCTTATGTTAACATTCCTTTACACTCCTCCATTGACACGTCATTTCAAACCCGAGGCTGTAAGTCTGCTGGTATGAAGGGGACAGATTTAGGTAAGATTTATTCGGGTCATAAGAACTTATAACTTTGGCAACAACAGGTCTCGCTCTTCTCGCTTTTAAGTAGGTGCTTCAGAAGGAACTATACGCGGGGCAAGAAAGCCGTCCCGCCGGCAGGACATGGAGGGCCCCGTCCCGTGTAACTCCGTGTAACTCCGTGTAACTCCGCGGCCCTATTCCCAGAGTCTCTTTGCAGCCTTCTGTCACAAATGATGGAAAAAAGGAAGTGGACAAATGAAAGCAAATTTTAACATGGCAGGACACCGTAGGCAGATTGTTGCACGGAAACCACCCATAATAAATACTATTTATACCATCATAAAGGCTATTTATGGATCCAGCGGTGCAAGGAGTAGGAGCGCTATACAGCCAAGCCGTGGAGAAATATGATATGGAACAGATGGTCCTTCGGCGTGTTTTCAGTGACGTGTGGTCATTGCCCACGGGGCCCTCTCTAAGTGCAGGGTGCAGGCAGCCGGCTTCCCATAATCATGTGGGATGCCTTTTCCGGCTTTCTCAACCTGTCTCTCTTCATTCTGTCTCAGGAAAAAAGATTTATGCAGCATGTCGTTTATCCGAAATAATGCCGGCCCAGTGCAGAACCGGCTCAAGTACGTTTGAACGGCACAGAGACGAGTGTTCATTTTCACCGACTCTCGAAGTGACAGAGACCGTTCATTTAATTGGAAAGGCCAAAGGAATGGACTCAACAGCACTCCAGTGACATGGCATTTGTGTAATGTGACACTCTCAAGTAACCGTAAACATAAACATGCAGAAAGATTCCAATAAACAAATCACTGCCTAACAACAAATGGATTATGGTAACACGACTAGAAAGTGAGCAAGTATGCTGAAATAATGGTACTGCTGCTGCAGCTACTACTGCAGCTAAGACTAATACGACTAATAAGAAGGAGAAGTGTGAAATGGTCTAAGGGTAATCCATGGTCTAAGGGTAATCCATTCATCCATCAATCCATCCAGCTACCATTTGTCTCAATGACAGTCACAATCCAATTTCGTATGTAACGTTTACAAGCTGAATGCAAATATGCTATGAATGAACAATAGTCACTTGTGCAATATTTCTAATGTGCAATTTTTACTGCAATTAACATGCAACTTATGTAAATTCAACATGCACTTTATGTACAGTACCTTCTAAAATGTATGTGATGTGTGTCATGTTTGTATGTAGACTCACACTAGAAGGCGAAGCTTTAAATTCCCTTGTACTCTGTACAATGATAATAAATGATTCTGATTCTGATTTACAGCAGAATTTTTTGTCTGTGCAAGACTGCCATCTAGCTTACAGTGTACAGGGAATCAGGGTTGCCAACTTTGGTCAGCTGGCTGGAGTGAGACTTTTAATTTGAGACAAGTCTGCACACACATGCGCACACATTTATATGTATGTGACAGGTTCATTACCTTGCAAGTAGCTTGTAGGGTTTGCAAATTACACCAACCGCTTTTCATGTAGTTAATTATAGGACCATAATGGAATAATATAGATTCTTGCATGAGGAATCTGAAAATTTGAGTGTCATCCCAGATGTGTGTTATGTGACAGCCTTGTTCCAAACTGGAGTAAATTCATTTTTTCTCCTCAAAATTCTGCACACAACACGGCATAATGACAACGTGAAAAAAGTTTACTTGAGATTTTTGCCATTTTTTTTTAAATAAAAAAAACTGAGAAATTACATGTACACATGTACAACTATTCACAGCCTTTGCTCCATACTTTGTTTATGCACCTTTGGCAGCAATTACAGCCTCAAGTATCTCTGCATATGATGCCACAGGCTTGGCACACCTATCCTTGGGCAGTGTCGCCCATTCCTCTCTGCATATGATGCCACAGGCTTGGCACACCTATCCTTGGGCAGTGTCGCCCATTCCTCTTTGCATATGATGCCAC
>JAODKN010000093.1:25161096-25173896 GCA_026774425.1 Petrocephalus zakoni | reverse complement strand
TATCGGCGTGGATTTTTGCAGATAACCGATAGTTCCGGGAATCAACTATCGGTGCCGATTAATCGGCAAAACCGATACATCGGTCGACCTCTATATTCAAGTATATCGAGTGATGGACGACCAAAAATATCGTAGGTTTGCATGTGGAAATTTCTGCTGATTTTATGGCTGTGAATATCCTCCCAGTATAATGTTGAATTCACGTGCGATGAGGTATAATGAGATTTCTGTTCACAGTGACCCACTTTCTCTTCTAATGCCTGAACATTATGTCCTAAATTAAGGATTAATTTGGTTTTTACAGGTGTCCTTCATTTGATATGCTCCCAATAAATCAGTAAGAGAGCATACGCTTGATATTTCTCTTTTTTTTTTGCTTTATTATATAAGTGTTTATTTAACTCACACCCAAAGGTGAGGTTGAGCACACACTGTGAAATCTAGATATTCTGAATATATTCAAATCTGTTTTGCTTCAGAATTTGTTTACATTATTTTGGCAGGAGCAACATAAATTAAATAATACCTGTGTTTATTTCTCAAGAGAATTACTTCTTTCCTCTGTATTTTCTAATCTATACCAACTCGCTAGACCTTTGAAGCAATTTGTCTAAATGGAATCCTGTGTCTTTAAGAGGAGTAGTGGGGCGGGAACTCTGTGCCTTGGCTGTAGGTTCAGTGTCCGACTCACCAGCCGAGATTCTTCTGTTATGAGTTTGGTATTTCCTCTAGGTTCACAGACAGGAGAACCACTGTCGGGTCCTTTCTGCCATCGGAAGGGGGGCCGTTTTAAACGTGGCAATAACTGAAAGCTATAATTTGCAAAAAAAAACAAAACAAGCCCCGCGACACATGTTGGCGCTAAAATTCTGCTGGGCAGGAGGAAGCAGAGCTGGATCTTCTACGAGCTGTGAAAGAGGAACGCGGGCCCAGGTAGAGGGAGTTTTCAGAGCAACCTCATGGGTTAGTGCACAATGGTGCGCATGGGTTAGTGCACACTCGTGCGCCGTGCCGGCAGCCAGCATGACTGTGTACACACTGAATCTCAGGGTCTTCTGGCCCCTGGTTACTTTCCTCCTCACTGCCCTCCTGCTGTTGCTGCACAGCTCTTTGCACAGGACCCCGGGCTCTGCCCCAGCGGACTGCCCCGACAGAGCCTTAGGGCCCCTCATACTTGCCCTCTTTGCACTGGCTTTCGTCCTCCGCTGCTTCTTCAAACACTGCTCCTTTCGACTGAGGAGGTCCAGGAGGTGCTTCCGTGAGCTTCCCGAAGCGACATCTCGAGCGGCCGGTTCCAGGAAAGAGCTGCTGGAGAGTTATTATGAACAGCACGTGCGCCTCTCGCCACACGTCCTCGGACACAGCAAGGCACATGTGGCCAAGTTGGTCGGCGAGCTGGTGAGGGCCGGCCGTGCCGAGAAGCCTCCGGAGGCATCCTTTGCCTTCAGGGGAGACTTTGTGCAGATCGGCAGCTGTTACGAGGAACACAAGGTGAGCCGCCCGGATTGCTTTGACATCCTGGTCCCATTGCACCTACCTCGTGGCCTGAAGGTGGCGCCAGTGATCTATTCGGGTGGAGAGGGCAGGATGCTGCCTCTCTGTAGTCTGGAGACGGCCCGCTCTTCTGCCTGGCTGCGTGAACACAGGGCCTTTGCTGGGAGCTACCTGAGTTTGAGCGGGACAGACGGTGCGTACAGGCTATCCCCCGGCGCTGTCCTCCGCTGGTTCTACCCAGCTATTCAGCGCTGCCTTGCCGCTGTGCGCCAGCCCTTTGAGTGGCGTTGTTCCCTGGGCCTGTCGCTGTGCGACTCCCGTGTCATGCTGTGCCTCACGCCGCTCTCCGACTATGTGTGCTGCCACATCTGCATGGGGGTGCGTCTCATCCCCGCCATACCGCTGACAGATGGCTCCTACCTGGTCGGATCTGCATGCGACCCCCAGCGTGGGGATCTCTGGATGCCATACTTTCCCCGTCAGGAGCAGAAGCTGCTGGGCTGGCTGAGGAGCCGACTTCCAGTTGGATCCTGCCACCTGAAGTGTCTGCAGATGATGAAGGCCCTGCGGGACCTCGGGGGGCAGGCTCTGGACAGCCACGGCAGGGGGGAGTGGAGGGAGGTTCTGTCGTCATACTCCCTGAAGACGGCATGGCTGCGCCTTTTGCTTACAATGCCACCGGAGGCCTGGAGTGACTATTGCTTTCTGGACAGAGTGGAGGACCTCCTGCAGAACCTGAAGGAGAGTCTGCGTCAGCGGGAACTGAGACACATGTTCCTAGGGGGCGACACAGAGCTACTGCCCAGCTTCCTCACTTTACCTAAGACGTTCAGGGACGCCACTCCGTCCAACCTCTTAGCGGGCTTCCACCCCACCTCGGTCGACTTGGTCTGTGCCCGCCTTTCCTATTTCTGGGCTCACCTGCACTGGTTTGTCCGTCTTGGTCAGTGGTCACCCGCTGGTGGACTCCGGTCTACATCAGGGCCAAAATACAGGTGAATCCAGACCATGTGATCCATGTTGAGACTGTTGAGAACCTACCAACCTCCCTCCCTCTGCAATTTTTTTTTTGCAGTGAACCTTGGTCTTATGCAGTTGATGGAACTTGAGAAAGATAGCCCTGGTCTAGGCTGTTCCCAGAGGAGTGGAACAGGAGAGGTCGTGTGAGCCCCACCTACACAGGAGCCCACTCAGGGCAGCCCAGCTCACTCCAGCATGAGGTTTTATGTCTGAGTCTGCAGTTAAGTGTCAAGAGCTGCATTCAACAAACTGCTCATTTCATCTTAACTCACTATTAGTTTAGCTGATGCTATAATCCAAAGAAACATTTTCAGTATTTATTCCTTTATTTTTGGTTTATAGTGAAATTGTGGGAATGGTGAGGATAATGAATAGATTTCACGCTAATTGCCAAGTAAATATTCTTTTGTAGTGCTTGCACTGTGTTTGTGGAAATACTCTGCAAAAAAGAGTGTACAAACCTATTAGAGAAGTGCTGAGTGACAGTGCCCTTAATCATTACTGAGGTATGGCTCAGGGCTTGTTGGTGTTTATGGGGATGAAGTCCAGTGCTGGCAGTTTCACAGGAGAACCCATTCGCTGTAGCAAGGTTGCTGGCTGAACAGCTGTTACTGGATGTTGGTAACACAGCAGGGGCATTGTGTCAGGAGGCTCTTGTTGTTGTGCTCAGGCACCGTGGGAACCGTCTTATGAGTCTCTGTCAGGTGGCCGCGTGCTGCCGGGTGGTGGGAAAGCCTTCTCAGAGTCGTCCAGCGAAATCATGTGCTGTTAAACTGATCTCGTGGTACTCCATCATGAATTACACTGTGACTATTAAAAGCTGGAAGTCACAAAAACATTATATTTATCATTTGCAAAATAAAATGATTTGCTGCTCTTACGTAAATATATATATATATATATATATATATTTAGGGAAATGTTACTATAGATTGCAGTAATAAAAATATATTTGGATTTTGACCACTCGCTCTCCTGTGGATTGTGATGCTGTGGTAGTTTGTTTCACTGACGTTGTGAAACATTCTGCACAGAGGGGTATAGATGTGGGGTATAGGTGGAGCTTAAAACTAGAGCTTGAGTGTATGCAGGCCCTGCTTGGGAATCGGGATCATTTAGCCCTGCACTCATGTTCTGTGGCTGTTACCTAGTCAGTTCAAAGTATCATGTGACAGAATGTCCTGCCCTATGCCACTTACTGATAACGCTTATATACAGCTCCAGTAACTGAACTATCATCCCTCAGCAATAAAACAGGAGACCGATTTTGTTCACTAGCACGGCCTTGATTTCTTACCCTGAATGGGTGGTATGTACTGTAATGCCTTTAGCTTCTGCTGCATGATTTGGGCTAGCAGGAGGCGAGCTTGTGAGAAAGCCACATTTCCTGTCCGGAGGCCGTGAGAATGGGCCAAGTATTCAGCAGGGACCAGCCATGGCTGGAACAGGGCGGTGATCATACATCTTAGGGATGGGGGCATTTTTCATGATCAGGGATTGCCACTAGATATTTCTACAAGTTCCATGTTATACAATATGGTCTCATGTGGTCCTTGCCTTTGCTGGTGGTGGTACACATGTTTTGCAGCTGTGATCTGTCCTATGATGTGTACAGTGATGTGTGCTGACTAAACTGCCACAGAATCCCATTCCGGGTGTTCACTGCATTATATCATATGCTTCTCGAGATCCCTGTAACTGTAGGACAACGGAATGCTGAATATAGATAGATTAAATGTTTCCTTCTCTGTTTCCAGTATAAAAAAACAATATGGAAAAGTAAAAATAGCGCTTTCTTCATTTTTGGCCATCAAACAAATTGGCAAAAATACTTGTTATAGAAACAGTTATTCTAAACAAGAAGTACTGAATCGTTTTTGGAAATAATGAGGAAGTTAAATGTTCTATTTTGTATATTTTGGTCAAGTCAGTGTGGAGGAGAGATTATCTGTGTGGGTGGGTACGAACCTCTACAGGCTGGACAGAGGAGACAGAAATGTAGAGGAGGGATGTATCATCTGAGGAAGAATATGTTAAAGGGTTAACAGGAACATGTCAGCAGGAGCAAGACTACATCAGTGGAAGGAAGAGGTATGTTATCATTAATAAGAATACCTCATTGTAAGGAAGAGGTATATCAATTAGAAGATTTTACGGGTCTAAATGTTGCATTTTCTGTACTAAAATTCACACTCTAAAGTCCTTTAAACCCACTTAATAGGTATAAATAGAATTTGTTATATGACTATTTCGGTATTTATTATCGAACAGAGGTTACAGTTTATGCAGTGAAGTACAATAATTTATTTATATAGTTTTATTATTGCATCCCATATGTAAAATGCTTTTTCATAATGCTAATTCTGCTAATTACACTGAGCTGAGTTGCTGTAGTAAAACTGTTTGTTTGTAGACGGAGACTCAGAGGCTCAAACCTCAGGGAGAAACTGTCTATTGTCCTTTTGAATGTTCACCTACATATTATCAGACGTGCGCTGTTCATCACCTCTCCAATAAAGCTTTTTATTCATATTCTCTCAGCAAAATCAATGTCAGTTATTCCTTTTGGTGTCACTTTGGTACAAGTATTTTTGATTTTTCTTAAACCGGGGATCCCCAAAAGAAAGAGCTGTAGACAGGGCCTGGCAGCCCTTTGGGTGACACAGGCCGCTGCCTAGGCAACTCAGCCAGCCCATTTCGCTCTAGTGCGGCGCATGCCATCCCAGACAGAGTGAAACTGACTAAACCGGCACCCTGAGAAGTAGCTGTGCCCTCAGCAGTGCGGGCACAGAAGTGCTGTGTAACACGGAGGAGGGTAACGGTGTTAAGGACCCTGTCAGCTAGCACGCTGTACGACTAACAAAACATCATGAGTGAGGCGGCTGGAAGAGGAAGGCGAACGAAGAAGCCAATGGCATCGGAGCTCAGTACAGGAAATGCAACAAGGTGGATGAAAAATGGATGAAGGATTATAGTTTTTAATTGTGATTATCAAAATAAAAGAACTTATATTCTTTGCATTGAGTATAGAAATTAAATTCTATCTAAAATCTTGCTCATACTGCTCTCCCATTAAAATTCTGACAGCCCTAATTCTTTAGTGTAAAATTATAAATAATTATAAGTATATATATTATAAGCCCTAGCTCAATGATTCGACATGTTGCATGAAATATGTCTTTGACTGTGTGTTTCCTTCAAAGCACGTGTTATTTAAGACGCATCATTAGCGTGGTTGCAGAGAAAACTCCCCACAGGACCGACCTGCTGCTGCGTAACAACCCCACTCTCATGTTCTTCTGGAAATCCTTTTTGCGAATTAAATTCACTGGTTTAGGAGCAGATCTGTGTGAATCCAGGTACCAGCAGAAGGAAGGGTCGTCCCTATTAAATAGTTTTTGCTTCAAAATAGGATACATACCCCGAGAATGTTTTCATTAAGTTTCATTCAAAGTGGATGATTATATCAACAGTGCATTTCATTAGCGGCCAGCACTAGGTGGCACTGTGAGACCGTTTGCTAACCAGTATTTTCCTTTTCTAAATGCGAAACAAATTTTCAAAGAATTAAAAATGATTTGGGTGTGATATATAAGATAAGTTTGGTGAATTTAATAAAGAAGCACGGCACATTCATTGTGATTCAGGACGGGAGAAGTTTCTCATATACTAGCATATGAAGTCATAAAGGAAAGAAACAGGACGAGCTACTGAACATTCTGGGGCTGATTTGTCCTCTAGCTTTGAATAAATGTAAACAGACATTTCTATGGATAACGGCGTTAGGTAAGTTTAATATGCTGAATGCAAAAGCAGTAAGATCTCTGTTGAAGAAAGCACTTTGGTTTTCACTGAAAGCCTCGAAAAATCTTTGAAAGAGAAGCTGGTTTAAATGTGATAGAATACACTATTATAAAATACTGCAGGTAAAGCAGGGTTTGGCTCTTTTAAAACTAAAGGCTGGTATGCGCTCCGGCAGCCGGCAGAGCAACAGGTGCCGAGTCTTGTCATTTCCATGGAAACGCGCCCACCTCGGGCCATAGGTCTGCCTGTTCTGCTTTCTGACCTCAGTGGACAGTACCCCCTATCCATCCATTAGCCGCATGCTCTCCCGCGGGGGGCCACCCATTCAAGCACAGAGATTTTAGGGTGCTGAAGAACCTCAAACTGGTACATGAGACAGAAATCAAGTCTTACAAAGCAGCACCTGGATTTTGGGAAACTGGGGGACGAGGGAGGAGTCTGTGGGGTAGTTTGGTTCTGAAGGAAGGACAAGGCTGAAGTGGAAGTGAAACAGGAGAGAGAGAGAGAGAGAGAGAGAGAGGGATGGGAAGGGATGGAGGATGTACGGAAGAAGGGTAGAGGGGGAGGGGGGAGTTAGGGAGGGAGGGAGGGTACACGGGTGGGCGCTGTGCTGACAGGAGGTGTACAGCACTCCTGAGGCAGGGGAGGATTCATGCCTTCATTTCATGCCATTTCTGGTGGATCTTTCCTTTCTGACTGAGGGCAGGATGGTTGCAGGAGAGGCTGATGTCACCCTGAAGGGGCTCTGAGGTAATGGAGAGTGACTGAGGGGAAGATGGCGTACATACAGGTAAGTCGGAGCTGGCGTCTTATGGCACCACGTCTCTGCAATTTTTTTCAGAAATGAGAGTTGATTTCATGTAAAAATTTGCAGACAGCTTTGTTGTGTTTAAAGGTGGTGGTGAGATTGATTGTTACTTTCTATAAAAGTTTGTGCTATTCCAGCGTTGGCTAACAGCATCCAACAGGTTGCAGGACCTGAGTCGTTTCTGTGCCTGCTGGATAGTGAAGACTGGCATGGGGCTTTGCTTCTGTTTATGATGCCCGTGTTTGTGCATGTGTGTGTGTGTCTGCGTGCATGTGTGTCAGATGGGTCACGCCACGGCCCCCCGCGTGAACCCGTGTGGCCAGACAGCCCGGCCCGTGTGCGTGTGTGTGGACACGGTGCAGCACTCTCTGCCTGCTGTTCTGTTCGCCGTGGCTGTGGTTCCTACGAGGGTCAGGGGAGCCAGATGGGATCTGTGACAGGCTCCCTCCCTCCCACTTCTGGCCTCGGCTCCGGCAGCCCGTCGCGGTCGGCGGGGGGATAGGAATGGAGAGGCAGCGCTCAGGCCGCCGTCGCCATGGTTACAGCTACAGCTAATTGCAAGGACGGGGGGGGAGGCCGGGGGCAGCTGGGAGGAGCCAGTCTGGGTGGAGGAGACACATAACGAATCAGCCACGGGTAAACAAGGGGGATGCAATCAGCTCTGCCTGCGATGCTGGAGGCGGCCCGGTCACTGGGTTTTCTTTAGGACTGCGTCCTTTTCTGGGTGGTGCCTTGCCTCATGTTATACTAAACAAGCATATTATAAAATTTTTATTTGTATCATGATGCAAGATATCCAAACATAATAAGCACAGGTAGATGGCAGGGCTGGACTGAGATTTAAAATCAGCCACAGACTTTCTGGTTCGCCGCAATAAATTTTACCAGCCCACAAACCCATCAGGCCAACTGGAAAACGTCCAGTAAGCCAGGGAGCCAGTCCAGCCCTGGTAGATGGGAGGTGCCCCTTGGTTGACCCCATGTCATAGGTGCCTTCCTGAGACCCCAGAGCCCTCAGAGCTCACCTTTGGATTTTTTGTCTTTGTCGCCTGTTACTCTATGAACATTTCAGGAAGGAGAAGATGGCAGCATCACGCTGACTGCATCCTGCGATTCTAAATTGTTTTCCTTTCTCTCTCCATCTCTTTCCTTCTCCCTCTTCCCCTCCGGTATCTTCCCATCTGTGGCTATGAAAAAGGACAGCTGGAACCTATCAATGAGGTAAAAAGACAGAGTCCCACACCTCTGAACCAGCCAGCCTTCGTCCAGACGGCCTTTACGGGCATGGCGTCATTTTCTGTTCAGCTTGGCAAATATAAGAATAAAATTCATAATATTCATGAGAGACCTCTCCTTATATCTCACTGAAATCTTCTACTAGTGCCCTGACTAAATACAAGGAGTATAAATACAAGGACTAAATACATGTTTACACACATAAGTGATGCATAAAGGGTTTTGAACAGAAGTCATTTTTAGGATTCCTCTTGCTGCCCAATTCTGTGGTCACCCAGTTCCACCCAGTGATAAATCCCAAGAAATGTCATTTTTATTACTTTGAGGGATAGGTATTCATTGTATTAAGGAACTGGTGCTGCTCCATCTTGAAGAAATATCACAGTGTATGTCAGGTTTTTTATCTGTCTGTGATGTCATCAAAAGTGCCAGCTTAGATACGCCACAACCCATTCCTCCTAAGCATTAAATCTCTGGTGTGGTTTTTCATGCTTGTATGTGAAATATAATGGTTTATCAGTTTGATCACAGGTAAGATATGGATTGCAGATTCAAAGGTGCCTAATACTGTATAAGTAACCTGACTGAGATTGGAGTCCAAGCTTGTGTGTGTTTGTTCAGACCACGTTGTACATGATTTGTTCTGCTGATTGCCTGTTACCAGTGATGCCTGTGATGTGTGTTGGTGGAAATGAAAAACAAGTTGTTTCAATTTGCAAATCTTTTTCATAAATACTTTCAAATAGCTGCCCAAAGATACTTTAAGACTATCTGAATGTTGCTCGATAAGATTTCAATAAGGTCACAGGGTCACGTTCTCTGAAAAATGTTCAGCCTGTCACATCTGAAAGTGCTGTTTGAATAGCATAGCTGCTTCTTAACATTTAATGAAGATGGACCCAAACGGGGCTTTTAATGTCACAAAAGACAGAACCAAAAAAGCAGCTTGACTGTTAAAAGGACGGAACCTAACTCTTCTAAACAGCTTGACACCAGTACAGAGAAAACGCGATTCTTAGCCTTTGATGTGAGGACTTGTGGGCCCTCCTGCTTCCTGACGCATCAATAGCAGCAAATCCATTCAAGATTGATATCTTAGTGCCCTTGATTATTAGGACTAAAAGGTCACTGCACACATGTTGCATTTGTCTCATTCTTTCCCCATTAGTGGGGCATTAGTGAGATTGGGACAGTAGCCCTTCCTCTAACACCTCTTGCTGCTCTTCTTCACACAGGGTCTCCTGTCCAAATTGTCCAACTTCCTGTTGTGCCGCTGGACATGCCAGTCCTGCTGGGAGGCTTGCTGGGAATGCAGCTGCTGTCAAGCGGGTGACGATGAGGTGGAGATCCTGGGACCGTTCCCTGCCCAAACCCCCTCCTGGCTGTGAGTGCCACCCCGCCCCCGGGACACACACACACATGAAGCTTATCTCGGGCAGCAAAGGTAGGCCCTGGATGGAATGCCAGTCCATCATAGGGCACACACACGCACACAGAAGACCCTCTCCAGGGTGTCCTAAATGTAGCCCCTAATACACGGTGACCTGCAACTTGGATTCGGCTTGATTTTAACATATCAGCCGATATTGATGCAAGACATTTGCACTGAGCCCCCTACATATTTATAGATGCCACCCAACTGCAAATCCAGCTGTGCTGGTGCTTTGTGGAGAGGTGTGGAAAACATCTGGGTTGCTGTGAGCCACGCCCTGCCACCAGCCTGCACAGGGGAGCAGGGGGCCTGGAGGTGGGGCCAGTGAGTCATGCAGCCTGTGGTGGAGAAGTATTAGGCAGCAAAATGAGTCACTTAGGTGGTGCAGTCAGTGCTGTGTACAGATGAGTGGCACGTCTTGGAGTGTTGAGGGCGATCGCATTACAAATGGTCATCTTTGTAAATGAATTAGGAATTAGGAAATGAATGTCTAACCTTCGGTGAAATTTACAGGTAAATTTTATGCTATGGTCAAATGGGTAGTGTTGGTATGGAACTGTGTGATATTTTAGGGCTGTGTTTGTGTAGTAAAGTGAAATTTTGCAAAAGAGTAGCACTTCTCCTGAGACATGTTATAAGGATATAAGCATGAGTGAGCCGAAAATAGTTCTGTGTGTCAGACTAAGCTTTTGATTGGTCGTAATGCAGAGTTCAGCTCAGACGGAATTAACAAATAACACAAAATCAAGCTACCAATAAAGTAATAAACTAAGGAACCCAACTGACCGCAAAGGCCTAGGAACAAAAGCACAGACGGATACAGGAGATTATTGGCGGCTGGATGCTACTGAATCCCTAACATTAACTAAGGATTGATAAAAAAAAAAAAAAATTTAATTTTGTGTTAACTCGATTAAGGAAATAACACGTTATAATATGACTAAATGTATATGTACAACTATATGTATTAAGGCGTGGCGTGGCAAAGGGAAGGAGAGGCACCCAGAAAATGATTTATTAATGGAGCTGAAGACAAAGGGAAAACAAAAAATCATGGGCCCACAAGAGGTCATAACTGAAAAAGGAATACTAAACACTAACCAAACGAATTACAAAGAAACACTGGAACTACAACTAGACTGGGATCTCCAGGAAACAAACAAAGGCAGGCACTTAAATACACAGATACAAGGAGTAACAAGGGGTAGGTGTGGGCTATAAAGACCTAGGGCAGGGGTGCCCAATCTTACCCGCAAAGGGCCGGTGTGTATGCAGGTTTTCGGGATAACCTTTAGATCAGCTGTTTGAACCCAGGTGTGAGGACTCTTCGGCCAATCAGTCCTCTAATTAGTGATCTAATTAGGGAGTTGCAGTGAAAACCCACATACACACCGGCCCTTTGCGGATAAGATTGGGCACCCCTGACCCTGGGGCATCAAGGAGCAGGTGAGGTCAACAAACAGATACAGCAGGTTCAAACACCAAGGGAACCTAAAACAGCGAAAGCTGACATAATACAACAGGGAGCAGGCACAAGGGATTGTAACCGGAATGCATACACATAAACCAGGAGAACATAAAACAACAAATGTTAAACAGGCAACTAGCTGAGACTGGCCAGCCTCAAACCCACAGCCAAATGGGAGTTCGGAATGGTGACTGACCACTGAGCCTGTTAAGCTACACAGTGGCCCAGGGAGCCGGCAAACACACTAGGAACTAAGGGCTATGACACAGCAGGGAACAGCATGGCCAGGGACAAGACACACAGAACAGGGCCGGGCCAGCACTGATCCTGACAATATGTGTATGTTTATGTGTGGGGTTTTAACTTTTTGTTGAATATAAATCTTAGAGTCTCTGAATGCTCCATAATTCACTTCCTCCTCCATGCCGGGATTCTTTCTACCATCATGCGACCACTGTAACTGAGAGCACTCTGTCACGTTGAGGGGGCGGAGGTCTACTTAACACCATGGAGGACCAAATGTTCCCCTGCCTTTGAAGAGCAAGCCAATTAAAAGTGCCTCATTCGTCTGCAGCATTACTGCCTTCCCTTTTCCTCTCTCACTGAGGTCCAGCCACAGCCTCCACGAGAAATCCAGCTTCAATACTTGCACTTATATGTCCTGGTCCTCCTGTAGGGGAATATCGATGGTGGGCCACGGGCTTGGAACTTTGGTAGTCCTGTTAAGCTAAGTTCACACTACACAATTTTATCCATGATTTTCCGCTGGCCGACAGCAAATCGCTATGCGATTGGTGCTGGCAAATCAGCATAGATGTAAAGTATGTGATATTGTAGCCTAAAAGTTATATATATGTGGATTGATTTGCTGCACCCTGTTAAATGTCGAGCATGTGTATTGTATTTTAATTGTGGTTTAACATTTTGTAATGAGTTTACACTAGAATTGTGATTTCATGGTGTCATTTACACGTCTTTTCATGACAAAACACAATTTGGGGACCAGACAGACTCGCCAATGATTCCTTCTAGTGAAAGACCTTGTAGTGTGTGACCCCCTGCCACCAATCAGTCGTGTGCAAACCTAAGTAATGCATATTAGAGCTGATTTCCTCTATTCCGATTTATTACAGCACACTATTGTATAAACATTTATAAATATACTAAAAAGGTGAGATGGTTGGCACAAACCCACTATCAGTACAGTACGGGCGGCTTCTGGCTTATCGACCAATTTGCTTAACGACCTGGTCGTAGGAACGGAGCTCGGTCCATAAGTGAGGAGTGTCTGTCCTGTCCTGTTTGCTGCTCACTGCACTGAATGACCTGGTCGTAGGAACGGAGCTCGGCCCATAAGTGAGGAGTGTCTGTCCTGTCCTGTTTGCTGCTCACTGCACTGAATGACCTGGTCGTAGGAACGGAGCTCGGCCCATAAGTGAGGAGTGTCTGTCCTGTCCTGTTTGCTGCTCACTGCACTGAATGACCTGGTCGTAGGAACGGAGCTCGGCCCATAAGTGAGGAGTGTCTGTCCTGTCCTG
>JAODKN010000093.1:25147966-25159398 GCA_026774425.1 Petrocephalus zakoni | reverse complement strand
TTCCAAACTCGGTGTACTCTGCGCTGCACCGAGCTTTTGTCTCGGTTTTTGGGGAGACGGGAGCGCGCATGTCGTCATTTCCGGCCTCGAGGCTCGGAATCTGACTCGGATCCCGGCCTCTCGAGAGTAAAGGAACGCACGATCATACCTGTAAAAATTCTCCGATACCAAGAACCGATTACTTGCGACTTTACGGTGAAACTCAGAGCCACAGAATTTTGTCTGTTTTTTTTTTTGCTTCCCAATCAGATTTTTGCATTTAGCTTGAGATTTGTCAACATTTGGGTAGAATAAATGCAGAGAATAACGGCATTTGCAACAGTTAGGACATTTTTAAGATTAATAATGATAGAAGTAAAACAGACTCTGTTCTGCTAACGTGTCAAGAGGGAGAAGGGACAGCATGTCATTTAACACAAGCAATTTGATCAACATCTAAAGATGCCGAGTACACATAGTTTGCTAATGCCTTCAGAGAAAGACCACAGCAACACACTTCAGTGCAAATTCTGAGAGAAAATGAAACTGAAGCATTATTCATAACTAACATTACATTTTTATAGCACTTCAGTTTCAATCAGCAATGCAGTTACACCTAGGTCTACGCTTTCTTCGCTACCAAAATAACCAATCACAGTTCAATCAAGTGTTTTGTGGGTACTAGCCAAAGAGGACTGAAGAAGTGTGTAGAGAGAAGGCGATACAAATTAACTGCCAAAGATGTGTGCCAAATTAAAGGGGAGACTTTAAGTGCCACCATTTTCCAAAACTGAACAGAACTTCTGAAAATACTAGATGCAGTGTGCTATGGGACATTGCTAAGGTCACAGAGGCTGAAACATGACCTCTGCTTAATAAGGCACACAAACTAATACAATAAGAATGGGTGCAGACATGTCTCAAGACTGATGTTATAAAGGATTTGTGGGGAGATAAGAAGAAAGTGACTCTTGATGGAGCTGATGGATGGATCAGTGGATGGACACCTTCTTCAAGCACCAGCAGGCATGAAGTGGGCTGCAATTATCAGTGATGAACTTGCCAGAGCTTTCTGACTTGCAGATGGTGTAAAAATTAGCCACAAGATGTACTGCCAATTTCTGGAAGATACTTTCTTCAAACACTGGCACAAGGAGAAGTCAGAAGCTTTCAAAAAGGTTATGATATTCATACAGGACAATGTCCCTTCCCATGCATCAAAGCATTCCATAGTTTGGGCAAGAAAGGTGATTGAATTATGACCTGGCCCACTTCATCGCCTAACTTAGCACCCATTGAGAACTACTGGGCCTTACTAAAGGATGAGTTAGCGGGCAGTACACTTCTCAGAGAAGTGCAGGGAAGGCAGTCCTAGCTTCCTCAGCTAATACAGGACGTGATCAGATCAAAAACTTGACTGGTTCAATAGACAATAGGTGCATGATGGTCAATGAGAAAAAAGGTGGCGCTGTAGTGGATAGCTCGTTATTCCTTATATACACTGAAAAACAAAAACTGTTTCTTATATTTATCTCTGTCTGCCCGACGTTTACTAGAAATTATCTATAAGAAGAGTATTGGCCTAATAGTTCTGCACACAGTGTATATATGGATGCATGTGTTGCATTTTGTTTTACAAAGTTAGGAAAGATTTGTTTACGTTAAGCCTGTTATTGCCTTACACAAAAAAGAATGATCACAGTCTCTTCTACTCAGTGAGGCAAGTCCTACAGCTTATTAATTAAACACTGGAATCGGACTGGTACTCGGTATTGGCTGGTACCCAAAGCCCTGGTATCGATACCGGTATCGGGACAAAAAAGTCAAATTGGTGCATCCCTACATTCATCCTTCCAACTCAGCGTCTGGGGGCTAATCCCAGGCACAGGGCAATAGGCTCTAGAGGTAGCGGTAGTAGTATTGTAAGTATTAGTATTTTTATGATGATATATTTTGAGCAGGTCTGGAGGCTCGGAGACCCAGCTCCCCGCTTGTGGACCTCAAGCCCATCGATTTCTGGGCAATGGGCCCCAGGAAGGAGGCAGTACAGCCGGCAGTCCTACGCAAGCCCTACGAAAGGTCCGACGACTACTTCCACAAGCTGGAGCCGCGGCTGTACTCAGCAGACTCCAGCGGGGACGACGTGGACTCCCTGACTGATGAGGAGGTGGCCTCACGGTTCCAGCTGGGCATGCTGCACTTCAGCGTGCAGTTTGACCTGGTGCACAGCCATCTGAGCGTACGCGTCATTGAGGCACGTGACCTGCCCCTACCTGTCTCAAGCGACGCCTCTCGCCAGGACATGGCCCACTCCAACCCCTACGTCAAAGTTAGCCTGCTGCCGGACAACAAAAACTCCCGGCAGACCGGCGTCAAGCGCAAGACCCAGAATCCCGTGTTCGAGGAGCGCTTCACGTTTAACCTGCCCTTCCTGGAGGCCCAGCGCCGCACGCTGCTGCTTTCCATCATCGACTTTGACAAATTCTCCCGCCATTGTGTCATCGGAAAGGTGACGCTGCCTCTGGGGGACGTGGACCTGGTCAAAGGTGGCCACTGGTGGAGGGCTCTGGTGCCTAGTTCCCAGGTATGCTTGATCTGACCTCTTGTATCCTGAGTAAGGCAGCCTTCACACATAATAAACTAGCATGATATCAGACCAACTTACATCATGCTTAGGAGAATGAGCCAGTTTATACTGCTGGGAATGTCACGCTCCCAGGCAGGATTCCAGGCCAGTGTTGATCCCGCGGAACCAAAAGCAAGGTCCTGCATAAGCCTGATCCGTGAGCGCTGCAGCTGCTGTTTGTAACATTCCTCTAACGTCATCTCAGAGTGAGGTGGAGCTGGGGGAGCTGCTGCTATCGCTCAACTATCTGCCCAGCGCTGGGAGGCTAAACGTCGATGTCATCCGTGCCAAACAGCTGCTGCAGACGGACATGTGCCAAGGCTCAGGTACTTGGAAAGGACGTGGAAAAGCGGCCACATATTCCTGTGCTCCTGAAGTCATCATTATAATATAATAATATGTAATAAGAGTCCACAGCAATAATAATAATAATAATAATAATAATAATAAGCTAAAGGAATTACAATAGCACAGATCGTTGATGCTTTATTGTACATGTTACCCGGGATAATTCTGTATGGTTAATGTGACACTATGGTATCCCTGGCAATCTCCAGATCCTTTTGTGAAGATTCAGCTAGTGACTGGGTTGAAACTGGTGAAGACCAAGAAGACGTCCTGCATGAAGGGCACCATCGACCCTTTCTACAATGAGTCTTTCAGCTTCCGTGTGCCGCAGGAGGACCTGAGTGAAGTTAGCCTCGTGTTTTCAGGTAAGCTGCACCCTGTCGGCGCTATGTTCTTTGGACAGAGGGTAACGTGCTTTGGGATAGTAGAAGGGTGGCCGGATAATCCATGTCAAGGACGACACTTTGCGCTAGGACAGGGTTTGTAAGTGTCAGTGCAATTAAAAGGACCCAGATTTCACTGAGTTCTTGCTGTGTGCTGATTGGTCAGTCTCCTATAAGCATGCATGTGTCACCAATGTGAAACAGCTGGATGAATCTTTCAATCAACAAAAAAAATTGTCAAAGTGCAAGAACTGAACTACTCAGCCGAGCACAGGAGCCTTTCAGTTTTAAAGTAGATTGTAAAACCCGAAGTAGCTCAAATTGTCCTCCCTGATATGGATTATCAGGTCACCCTAGGCCACGGGTGGACCATCTTATCCGCACAGGGCCGCTGTGTATGCAGGTTTTCGCTGCAACTCCCTAATTAGATCACTAATTAGAGGACTGATTGGCTGAAGAATTCTCACACCTGGGTTTTAACAGCTGACCTTAGGGTTATCAGTGATGCACACACACCGGCCATTTGCGCAAGAAGGTTCTAAACACAGAGGAGCTACAGAAATCAGCCCAGCACATGACACAAAGCTGCTTACTTTTTTCCCTCTTTTCTCCTCATCAGGGCAGGATATTAAATAAAAAAAAACAACTTGTCATGGATACAGATATTGAATGTCTTTCAACAGCTTAATCGCCTTGATTGATAATGATCTTTTTTTAATCAAATATTCCATGTAGCTCACCTTGTATAATGGCAGTATTGTGATAAAGGTGAAATCATTTTACATACAAATATGACATGACAATAGTTCCATTTCAGGTCAGCTCAATTCCTGGAGGGTTTTTGCCATCTAATATCTGTGGGGGTGACCATGTTATTCTGGCTCTTTATCCTGCAATCATTCTATTCCCTCAGCACAGATCATTGACTTCACACACCTGTTTGTAGCCAAGCATTAGTCTATATGAGTTTTCCTTGATGTTGTGGATTGTTAGGTTATGTTTCCATGGTGACACTGGTTCTTTGGAGGCATCTGGAAATGAACAGGGATATTTGAAGGTTTGCTTTAAGATGACGGCAAGACAGTGGCTAGGAATATCCTGCCCTTCTGCCCGGAGATATGAAAAATCAGCATGATGATGAGCTACTGTAAGTGATGCCGAGCCTCAAGGCTAATCAATACCCTTTAGATTATTTTTTTTGATGACTGCATGATTGCACAATGTTCCGGCCGGGCCTATGGTGTTGTGACACTCACAGTGCAGGCTGGCCTTCCCCGATAGGCATTCCACAGCAACTGCGGTAACTGCGCCTGTGGGTGACTCATGCCATATTAATAATGCATCAGTGTGGCTTCGCATGGTGACCCATAGAGCGCAGAGGAGGGGAGTCACTCCCAGCAGTGAAATTATTAGGGAAGAGGTTGGCATCACCAAAATGTGAGACGCTCCTCTCTGAAGGATGCTGTGCTCCACCTTTGCTGGAATGAATAATTCACTACTAATAATTCTCCGCAATTGTGTTTCATAAGCTCTTCAGTGGCGGCATCCCAATAATAAGTCACTGCTACTCATTATACTGTAATTGATGGGCTGTTTGCCACATATTCGTTATAGCAGACGAGAGGCAAGAGAAAAGAGAAACCAGACAGCAGCCAGAAAGTGAGGCTGAATTGTCTGGGAAACAGAATTATTTCAATTTAGATGTTAAGTTGCAATGGTGCAAATGGTGTTGACTATCTTGCGTAAATGGCGCTTTTCAGGGTCTGTGATTTAGACAGTAAGCTAACATTCTGAAATGTTGAATGTCAAAGAAATGGGTAGGGGTAAAGATCTGAGTGACTTTGACAAGGGCTAAACCATTATTATCAGAAGACTGGGTCACGACAAGGCTTGTGTGATGCTCATGGTCAGCCATGGTGAGTACCTACTGAGAGTGGTCTGAAGAGGGAAAAACCACAAACCGCAGACAGGGTGTTGGGGGCCAAGACTAGATGTGAGATGTGAAAGAAGGCTATCTTATTTTATACAACCCAACAGGACTCAAGGGTTACTATGGAATAAATAGCAGATCATTTTAATGATGATTAATGACGGTTATAGTGCACCAAGCCCAATCGGTGGTCTAGTCGATCCTGAACACGATGCTCAACACGTACTCGGCCATCCACTTGACACAACAGAAATCAGGATTGATGGGACCTGGTGATCTGCAATTGCTCCTAGGTCCAGTTCCATTGCTCGTGTGCCCATTGTAGTAGGTACTTTGAATGTTAGAAAGGGTTAGCAAGGGCATTTTGACAGGCCTCTGGCTACGCAGCCCCCCACACAACTCGATGCCCTTTGTATCGTGACACAGTACACCCATGACCATCGTCAAAATTATTCTCCAATTTTATACACAGAAAGTTAAAGGGGGCCCTCAGTCTTGTTAACGCACATCCTTTAAGTACTAGGTACCAATTAGATACATCATTAAACAAAATGAAAGTTATTAAGACATTAATAAAGATAAAACATAACTAAATAATTTCAGTTACTACATAAACCTCTAGGAGGCATCTGGCTCTTATGGGACAGATACGACAGTAAGCAGTTTTGGAACAGGAGCTACACAACATCTTCAGACAAAGCAAGAACCTAATAATCCTATTCACTGACCACAAGGGTCTCCTTCTTCCTCTCTTGCAGTCTACGGCCACAACATGAAGAGCAGCAATGACTTTGTGGGCCGCATCGTGATTGGCCAGTTTCCCACGGGCCCCCCTGAGGCCAACCACTGGCTGCGTCTGCTCGGGTCACAGCGCACCCCTGTGGAGCAGTGGCACAGCCTGAGGTCCCGGGCCGAATGTGATCGGGTATCGCTCGCCTCACTCGAAGTGACGTGACGGCCTTGCAGCCCGCAGGGGGGACGCAGAGGCACGGGGAAGGCGACAAGACGCAAGAAGATTGGAAACGAGGTCTGGCCAGACAGGGCGAGTTAACACCTGTTTGCGTTCATGTCCGCTTACCCAGAATTAATTTCTTCTTATCTGCCCTGTCCGTTTGAAAATTATAGGTGCCTTTACCCTCCTCTTCAGCATCAGAAATCCCTTGAAGAGAATGCTCATCTCAGAGTGACCTACAGGCTAATGCCAGCCACCTCGCCATTTGTTCCACTATATAACAGACTCAAGAACACTACGTCTGTCAGTATAATCCTATGTCCCCGCTTAGTTCTTCCATTGTCCTCTAACTTGCTGGGAAAGTCACATATACCCATCAAGCCAAAGCTGTCATACACAGTATCTGTTAATGAAACAGCTACTTACAATTTAACCTAAAATGCTGCTGATTTCTGTGTTACTTTCCATCATGTTTCTTAACCACATCTGCCCGTGTGATGTCTGTAACTCACTCCGTGTGAGGTCCGGCTCCCATGAAACTTGAAGGTGGCCGTGAAACCTGACGTCCGTCTCCCAGAGGTGAATTTCTTTTTCCAGAGCCCTTGTGTGTGACTGCACAACATATACAGTCTTGTGCTTAAATCCAAACAGTTTTCTACAGCTGACCTTTCGTTCCTTAACTGGAAACTACGTCTTGTCCCTTTGATTCCTGTCAAACACTGTCTGTTGAGAATATTGTGCGCTGTCAGAGAAAATCTCCATAATTGTGCTCAGCGCAAACTGATGTGTGTGCAGGTGCTGACTGCGTGGAGCCGCATTTCCTTTAAGCTAAAATGCTATTACTGCCAGAAAACATGTATATAAAATTAGCAAAATAATGAGTGCTTGTATTTACGTTGGAAGGAGCAGCCACCGTTAGCTGCAGCTGTTTGCTATCTGCCCTTCAGAATCACGTTATACATTCCAGTGATGTGCCGTGGGTCTGTAAAGCTGAACCACACAAATCAAACATATATCCAAACTGGAAAAAATGCATATATATAACATAAAAAAAAATGAAAGTCATGCTAAGATGCAAATCAATACAAACGTTGACAGCAGCCAACCAAGCAGTCAAAATGGGTGCAATTAGAGACTGCTACACATATGCAGTAATGCTTACGTCAGATAACCACACCTAACTTTTCTTGAACTTATTATTACCAATTTATTGTTATTACCAATAACTACCCTTTTCTATGTACAATAATTACTTAAATCTAAGCTTTATATAGTGTACCTGAGAACCTAAGTAGTAATACCCACAGGCACTTTTTATTGATTAAAAACATCATCTCACCTTCTGATGGAGGAGAGCCTCCAGCACAGTATCAGGGTGTACAGGAGTGCCAACACCCAAAGCCATTGCTCCTGCGATCATTTGGTTGGTCTGATGGTAGTAACTGATTACTGTATGAATATCATGTCATAACATTTACCTAAAACAGATATAATTTCAAGGGGTATGTTATAAAACAACATATATGTATATTTCTTACTTTTCCAATGAAAATATTGAACAAATATATATTAATATTCTGTATAGAAGGAAAAATGTGCTTATTTTTAGTTCAACTGTTTATGAGCCTTAAGATTCCCTGATATCTCAAACCTGTGGTGTTTTGTCTGACTAAATGCAGTTGTGGGGATTTAAAGAGGCAATTGGTGTCGAGAACTGTCATGCATGAATGTAAGTACTGAGGTGAGGGACAGAAGGATTCTGTAGCAGGATCTTTATGAAGGGAAAGCTCACCAGCTCGCTGAAGGAGGCCAAAATAATCCTTTTTCAGGAGTCCCATGAGGAAAAATCATGTAGTTGACCAAGCAAACTCTAAGCTGTATTGTGAGATCAATATGTTTGTTACTATTTCAGTGCTATTTATGTTTATATGTACGCAATTTGTGTGTCTTAGTGTGACCTTGAAGGACTTCTTGTTCAGTGTACCCCGTTAGTGTCCTTGGCAATAAACTGTCAGTGTCTCTGTCATTCGCCGTACGCTGTATACCTACATCGTACAGTTTTCTCACAGGAGTCTTGAGAAGCACCTAGCAGAAAAAAATGGTCATTATTGACATTGGTATTTTATTCACAGTGATTGCATAATTGACATTATATAACATATTGGAAAAAAAAACAATAATTTCGGTGACTTGTTAGTATCCTCATTGTAGCCGCTGCCATGGTAACGCAACAAAGCGCTTTAATGCTCTGATGGGAGTACTGTTGGTTCCTGTATTGTAAAATGTGCCAGTATCACTAAATGTAACTCAGCAATCTGTCATGTCTCATTGGTCTTTGGGTGGATGCCGTGCTTAATCCCTCCGTATTAACCATGTCCACGGTTATGCTTTCTGGTGCATATCCAAGTAACAATAACAATAATTTAGAGTCTTTAGCAATAGCATGTGTAGAAAAAGGCACCGGATATTCAGTGAGCCTTATTTGATTGAGGTGTCTCATGTGACCCTTCAGAGTATTAAATGCTCTGTTGTTAGCCTGCTAACATCAGTATGATCCTTATGCCTCTTCCTGTCATCCTCACAACGTGAAGGACGTGATCTGTCGTGATCGTTATTGTGCCATGATTGCGTGTTTCATTTATTTATTGACAATAAAGAATATATGTATTGAATCAAGCCCGTAGTACTGCAGATTAAATGAGCCGTGCTTTCAGCATTCCTGTCACGTCCTCCTGCCTTTCGCCTATATTACAAAAAGCAAAATAATTAAGTGTTGCCGTGAAAAATGGCACACAGCTATGTCAAAGCATTACCCATGCTGAAAAGACCTTTGTGTTCCTTTATTAGCAGCAAGGGAGGTATCCAGGAGAAACAGCTCAGGCCCCTAGCAGCCTCATACCCGGCTAATAGAGGAGTGCCATCCGTCCACAGGGAGGCCCCTGGCCAGACGGATTTGCTACTCGCTCTTTCCCGTTTGTCGGGGATTAGAGGCAGCGCCCGGTCACTGGCAGCTTATTTTCCATCGACCATGTGATAAGTTTCAGATTTTTTTCTGATTTCCTGATTTATGACATCATTTTTTCAGGACAGCCTGCCATTTGTTGTCATGTGTATTGTATGCTGCTCCAATTCGCTTTTCATTCTCCAGTAAAAAGTACAACTCTGAGATAGCGGTTCATACATCAAGCCTCCTGTGTGATTTTCATACACGATTCCTCACTACACAAATCTGATAAATCTACATCATACTAAATCTACAGGGGGAATCACCACAGCTGTTTCTCTCCCCTTGGTCTTGCTGTCAAGTGTTTTCAGTCACGTTCTGCTTCTTCCCCCCTGCAATTTCCTGTCTGCCTGTGTAAGGGGCAGGCCACAGGTGACCCAGTATTTACATCTCTGCATCAAACTTCAGCTGAAAAGCCAGCCTACATCACAGATGGTCAGTCTCAGCATATATACTCATACATGACACTATTGACTCCCTAATCCCTCACGATAGCTTGCTATACAGATAAATGGCATAACATGCAGAATGATCTCTCTGTCAGCTAGAAGGTAACTTATATGTCATACTTAGCATTACATCACCCAAAGATTATAACAGCTACATGTAGAGCTTATATTGCGGTAACTGTAATGTAGATGAATTAGGAATTTACAGTCAGAAAATTACAGGTTCATGATGGCAATAACCATAAAAGTTTTGCTATGTTGAGAATACTTTTAACAAGTACTAATTAAAAGGTAAAATTCTGTTATTGGGGAAAGACCCCGGTGTGTAAGTCAGTGTGTGTGCCAGCAAGATCCGCCTGTGCTGTGTGATTAAATGGTTTGCAGGAGCATTGAAACTGGCTTTGCCGAGGTGCAAAGAGACAATATCAGCTGAGGAAGAGAAGCTGCTCTGCTTGTGCTTATGAAGAACACAGACATGGATGGAGCGCCAGGCAGCATAATGGCCTGGCTGCAGAAGTCTGAGCTGGGTGCCTGGAGACAGACGGGACCGGGGTTGTGTCAGACCCCCCCAAGGGGGGGGGGGGGGGTGATGACAGTGAGTCACGGATGAGAGGGATGACTGGCCTGGTCTGTTATGGACTGTGTGTATTTATTGTGAATTAATAGCAGTAAAGATACTCTCATACTTGTTGCCCATCTGACCTGCACTGGCGCTGAACACCACATTCACAGTGGCCACTGGTAACTCACATTGTATGCATGTAAAGGTCTTTGATTGTTTTCGATAGCAGATATCTTGAGCCGATGGAAAGCTTTAGCTTCTTGATTCTGTTCTCTATCACATCTGCAAGACATACACCTGATAAAATAATACCAACTCCGCCGTGTCCCAGAGTAAAAACAGACCCCGTTATTTATGTCGTCCGACGAAGGGTTAACACTCCAAGACATGATGTCACATCAGCTCCCTCAGTCACCGTGAGCGACCCTCTTCACTGCACCACTGATTAATGGAGGTTGCCGTTGCTTGGTAACTGGGTGATGTCACGGTACCACTAGTGTACTCCAGGGAAAAAGAAGTGAAGAGGGCAGGCAGGTAGAGAGCAGGGGAGCACATCACAGCTGGCTGCTTCTTCTTACGGCAGATGTAAGTGACATCCACCTATGTGTAAGAAATATGTTTGGTAGGTCTTTATTGACAGTTACTGTAACCCACTGTAGACAGTTCTCCACTAGCCTAAACAAAGAAAACATTTTGACAAATACTTGAAAGAATAAAATGAATTAGCAAAATTTCCACCTTAATCCATTAAAAACAACATTCATGCACTATATTTAAATATAGTGAATGCGAATGAACTAGATTTGACCAATAAAATACAGAAAGACGTTTTAAAAATGCGTTTATTAGGATATTAAGTTGTGATCCATTGACAAAGGGCCGCGATTTCTATTATACCAGAGAAAAGGAGAGAATCATTTCAAGGTCCCAAAGGAATAGTGAAAGGGCACCCATACAACCACACTGTTAGAGCACCGTGCGCATGGCAGGTGTAGTTAAGGTCGCTAGAGACGTCGCTACTCTCTGCTTGCGCATTGATGCCATCTGCTGGTAGCATAATAGAACTACAAAAGATGTTACAAATACTTAGATTCGGTGCAGAAGCACACATTTCTATTGGTCTAAATCAGGGGTGCCCACACTTTTTCAGCTTGTGAGCTACTTTTAAAATGACCCAGTCAAAAAGATCTACCTACATT
>JAODKN010000093.1:25126732-25137400 GCA_026774425.1 Petrocephalus zakoni | reverse complement strand
CTATGCCAGAGAGATGTGCTGCTGTAATTGCTGCAAAAGGTGGACATACCAAATATTAAAGTTAAAAGTGGATAAAATGGTAGGTCTCACTTCATCTGATATTTGTTGTGCGTAACCATCTGCATATTTCATGAACATTATGAGATGAAATCATTTTTTGGGCTGACAAAAATATTTTCAGATCTGTCTGGGTTTACCTTACCTTACTGTCCTTGGTTTTAACAGACAGATAATGCACTGATTAAATGTGGAGTGCAGAAATCACAAAATCATTCGTTTGGTGGTTATGAGAATTAAATCAGATTTAGCATATTGATGATGCATTGCTGTCCCCTACATAGTACTTAAACGGCCTCTGTAAGTAAAAAGTATTTGGTATCGGTATTTGTATTGGTGATATTGGCCCTGAGTTTACTTGGTATCGGATCGATACCAAATTTAGTAGTATCGCACACCACTAGGAGGCAGTCTATCACTAAACAGCATGAGAAACACAGCTGTGATGACTGTCACACTTAAGTTCACCAAGCACCTCCCACTGACTGTACAGTTCCTCTGACCTGAGATCAGTGACTACAATGACCCCCACAATGTGAGCGCCCCCACTGACCTGTAGTGTTACTGCAGTTCAGAGCGATTCGCTGAACTAGAAGACCTGTTGATTCACCAGGTCTTCTTGTTCACCGGGATTGGATTCACTCATTCGTTCAGCGGTTCTTTGGTTCACCAGTTCATTTGGTTCACCAATTCCTTTTGTTCATCAGTTCCTTTCATTCACATGGTTCATTGATTCATTGTTTCGGTGGTTCACTGCCATGAGTGAGTTCCAGTTTGTACTGCAAAATATTGGGTTTGTGGACTTTAAGTCAAGGGAGGTAATGCTGAGATTATACAATTCCTTGGTAAGACCACACCTAGAATAATGTGTGCAGGTTTGGTCTCCATATCTTAAAAAGGACGTTGTTGCCTTAGAAAAGGTGCAACTTATAAGAATGACTACTGGTCTTAGAGGAATGTCATATGAGGAAAGGTTAGCTGAGCTAAATCTGTTCAGCCTCGAGCAAAGGAGGCTGAGGGGGGACATGATCCAGGTCTATAAGATTCTAACAGGACTGGATGCTGTTCAAGCAAATAGTTACTTCAGCATTAGTTCAAATGCAAGAACTTGCGGCCATAGGTGGAAATTAGCAGGAGAACATTTTAAGCTGGATTTGAGGAAGCACTTCTTTACACACAGAGTTGTTGGAGTATGGAATAGTCTTCCTGTTAGTGTAGTGCAGGCTAAAACCTTTGGTTCTTATAAATCAGAGCTAGATAAAATTTTAACAATTCTGAGCTACTATTTAAGTTCTCCCCAAATGAGCTCGATGGGCCGAATGGCCTCCTCTCGTTTGTATATTTCTTATGTTCTTATTCCATGTTGCCTTTATAGACTATATGAGGTGTACTCACATTTAATTACCTGTTTATATTTATTTGTTCTCTTTTTAAATCAGTGATTTGATTAACTTTGAATTGTACCAGACATTGCGTTTGGTCTCTGGATGGTGGGCTTGCCCTCTGCTCTTGACAAGCTCCATGCATGGATGAAATGGAAGCACTGACGCTCTGACTGTCGGTTCACTTTTCTCTGTTGAGACTCCTGGCACCGTGGTATGCATGAATGTCCTTGCAGGTGCCCTGAGGAGCAACAGCAATGCAGAGAAACGGGGCAAGCTGCAGGCTCTGATCCGGTCCTGCTCCAAGCTCACCGTGCGCTTCCTCGCCATCATGTCGAAGCATGGTGTATTGGGCCCCCTCTGCCACCCCAGGTGGTGTGACTGGCGGACCTCCCCAGCCCACCCCGGATCACTACATGTGTTATATCAAAGGGGCGGGCCGATGCCAGCTCCCACCAGCAGCCAGTTACAAGAGATGATCACGTCTAGTTATAGAACCACACATGGCATGTAGGAGCTGATCAGGGACAGGGCATCTGTCATTATAGGATGGTGTACTTCATACCTGTGGAGGTATGCACTTTTGGGGGTGGGGGGGTTGCATTTTGCTGGTGTTTCGGTCTGATCTCATCTCTGCAGGTTACACTGGTGAGTTTGAGATTATTGATGACCACATGGCTAGAACAGGGTGAGTTTTCGATCCGTTCCCCAGCTTTTGTTTAAATTGCCCTTGCCTCTTGCTTTCCCAGAAATTTGGGTGAGTGATGGTCTTTCCCTTTTGATGTCAGTCGCCCTGGTGTACTCTTAGTCACTCAATAACATCACCAACCGGGTTTGGTCAAGCTTGGCGGTCCTGCTGCAGCTGTGGCAGGCAAACCCACGTGATGCAATAAACACACAAATATAAGCTCTCATCTGCGGAATACTGCAGCAATTATTGATGCAGGTGTTGGCTATACGTAATAGTTAAGTTAAATGGACCAGAAGGTTCCACATCAAATCTCATTGTGCACCTAGGAAACGCAGTGGTTTGTTCTGGAACCATTCGGATGTATTAAATGGCCTTCAGAGTGGCCATTTGATGTTTTGCTTAAGGAGCAGATTTATGGAAGTTTGGATAGTAGTTTGGGGATAACGATGCATTTTTATGTTTCAGCACAATTAGCTTAAAACATTTTATGGGTTTGGCAGCGAAGTGAGCATGGTTAGACATATATTGGTTAGATATTGTATATTTGTTCACGAGTTAAAGATTTTTTTATGGTTATGTGTACATAGTACAATGAAATTCCTGTTTGCATGGTCACAGTATCACATAAATAGAACACAATGAAATTAATAAAGTGCAAAGTACAAATCATAAAACAATCAGTTTGGCACAAAATGACAGCAGCATAGACCTAGGAATTTGTGTTCAGGGAATTTGGTGTATTCACTATCGTAGTTGCACGTTGGTAAACACCATGATCGGTCTGCCTGTCACCCTGTCCCATGACATCACGTGGTCTGCTGAGGTCTGTGCCAGTCATGTTCCTATGGTCACTTCAGCAACTTAACCAGCCATTATTATCAAAAAGTGCTAATTTCTTAAAGTTCAGACCATTAGCTGGCTACTTGATATAATAACAGTGGTCGGTCCGGACGCACGCAGCGTGACTCATTGACTCTTTTGGAACAAGGATTCCCGTGTAAATCTGAATGATTAACCATGAAAACCAGACGTGTAAATGAAGCGCTGTCTTTGGGGAGCAGTGACTAAATGAATCTAATTTATTTAATCTTTGAAGGTGATTTACTCCGGTAATTTGAAATTATGGGCTTTCCTCTCAGCGAGTGATGAATGTGAACATGTTTGTGTGATAGTTACTGGTACTGATAATGTTTATCGATCAGCGCCCAGAGTCCTGGGTCAGAATCGGAGAATCCATAAAGGGTGATTACATGGGGATCAGCTGATAGCTCTCACATGCTCAACAGTCACAGACCCCCAGTAGAGAAACAGGGCAGCATATTGGTATCCAAATGAGTTTTCCTCTGTTTAAAATTGGAAGGCAAGGTAGAGGTGTTGGTATGGCCAACAGGTTAGCCAATCCTGTAGTCTGTGTGGAACCCACTGTGCTGTAAAATGATGCTGTTCTTTCGATGATGGATAAGACGTAAAATTGAGGTCCTGATTCTCTGTGGGCATAAAAGATCCCTGGGCATTTTTCAAAAGAGTAGGGGTGGTACCCCAATGTCCTGGCTAAAATTGCCCACTGTAGTCCTTTCAAATCAAATCTCCTAATCATCCCCTGTATCTAATGGTGCTTTTCTACTGACATACAGGAGCCGAGCCTATTTACGGCACAGTTCCAGATTGCTTCAGTTTTCCACTGCAGAAAGATCATCTTGGTAAATGTGATGCCGAGTTTGGAGAGTGACATTACTATGTGCTACTTTCCACTAGCCAGTCTCTGAGAATCACCATGTTATGTTAGCATAAAATGCTAATGGAATTAGTATTCGCTTGCATGAATTTGAAATACAAATCCATTCCATTCAGCTGTTGTCTAGGACTTTTTTAAGAAGGTGGTCAGAAATGTTCAAGTTCTGAGTTATTGGGAATTCATTAATACATTTGTCACGTCCCTCCCGTCTGATCCTCCTGTGGGCCACGCCCCCTCTTCTCCCTCGCATGCAATCCCAGTTCTTCCCAGCTGTTTAAAGTCCATGTCGCATTGGTGGTGTGTCCATGTTTCCCCAGTCTTGTCACTGAAGTCTCGTTGACGTTATGTGTCGCTCTGCACTGTTGTGCATAATAAAGCCCCCGAAGGGGATTGTACAGAAGTATTGATTCCACCTCTTCCCTCGCCCTTCTGTGACGTGACAGCATTCATTAATACATTGTGATGTGCGATACTACCTATGATAATATATAGAATATTTCCCTGCAGTTCAACCAGTCAGAAGGTGGTGATGCACCCAGCTTGGTTTGGGTACACTTTCAGTCCTGCCAGCATGCAGAACATTGTCATTGTGGGTACAGCTCAGGTACAGCTTGGACAATTTACAACAGATACCCATCATTTTGTGGTATGGCTCAGTTATTGATGGCAGTGCAAAAGTGCCAGAATTGGTGAATTCTCTCCTGCCCCTTCGCCACCTTAATGTAGCTACTGTGTGGTGCATGTACTGGTGCGGAATGGCTGCCGTTGCATCATTCAGTCGGATGCTGCACAGTGGTACTGGTTGAAATGGCTCCCCATTGGTTCTGTAAAGAGCTTTAGGTGTCTTGAAAAGCACTATATAAATGTAATTTTCACAAATATGTACTGTGAGTTACACAGATACATCATTAAGCCAACCAGTAAAACCAGGAAGGTGGAAGGGAATGAAGGCCAGTGGATATCCCATTATCCTTCCCGCCAGGAGATCTTCCCGCATAGATAATGGGATGTAAGACTTGGGACACATATGCGGACGGCCTGTAGTAACTGTAGCAATAAATGTGTCTACAGCATGGTGTCACCCTATAATGATTCCTATCACGTACATCCCATGGTGAGCTGCTTTTTAAATGCATCATTTCAGCTTTTTATGACTTTCCCAGTCTGGCAAATTCTACCAGCTAAGTGGATTTACTGCCCTACAAATATAAACCTGATGAAATCACGTGATGTGTGTGTGTGTCTACACGTTTTGCTATACTTGTGAAGACCTTTTATTCTGGTCCTCACTACTTGAGACTTCTTTTAATAAAACTCTGTGAATGCAGTCAAAAAGTAAAAAAAGTAAAAAAAAAAGTAAAAAAAAATTTTGTTTGGTTACTTATAGTTAAGGTTAGAGCTGGGTAGGAGTTACGAGTATCGTGATTGGAATTAGGGTTTTTTCCATAGAAATGAATGGACGGTCCTTGTGTATGTGTGTGTGTGTGTCCTAAAATTATATTCCTGGATCTAGGAAAAGGTATAGAAGCCGGCCAGATATGTGCAACCAGAATACAGCCATGTGCATGTCCCACGCACATGTGTGCTTGTCCCACGCACATGTGTGCTTGTTGTGTACCATGCACATGCATCTCTCCCCTGCACGTGTGATTCTCCGGTGTACATGTGTATCACCCATGTCTTTCAGGCCTCAGCAGGTACATCGTGTTAACAGCCACGGAGAGGCTAGACCAGAGCACACTGGAGGGAAAATTCTTTGGTTTTCTCTATAATCATTAAAACACACGTGCAAATAACCCCCAATGCAGTGGCCGTGCTGTCCTTCTGTCTTTACCAGCCTGTAATTTTCCATTAATTAGCTTTCCTTAATATTTTTAGTTTAACGTAAATAGTCTGACGATTTGGGGTCACGGTATGTGATTACAGTTATGAGCTCGGTTGGCAGAGTTAAAATGAGTAGTGCTCTTAATATGTTTATCTAGACCCCAAGTTGTGTTTTCTGAGATGCCCAATAAGCTGAGTGTTAAAATGAGTATACCTTTAAGAATATAGAACATCAAACAAATGTATTTCAGCCTGACTCACTCTGATATTGAACATCCCACTTTGCTTATCAACGCAGTTATGTTTTCAAACACAGCAATTAAAATTCCTAATTAAAATGATGAAACCTTCAAGCGATACGTTGCTTAAGGACAACGTTAGCTAGATAGCCTGAAATTACGCTCAAAATAACTCCTATAGTGAGCTTTCCAGAGAGTCCAACTTCACCATGCAAAAAGTATACAGCAGTTGAAGCATACAGTATGGAATCCATATGGACTCTGAAGAATGTATCTGCTACGGCATCTCTGCTGGAAAAGGGTCAAACCTGAAGAGAATGACATTTGGGGAGGGAATGGGCAGCTCGGTGGATCAGTGGTGGCTGGGTTGAGGGTTTGAATTCTGCCTTAGTTCTATGTGTGTGGAGCTGGACCTTCGTACTGTTGGGAATCTCTAATTTACCTCTGGTGTGTGACTGTTAGCGCATGCGCGTGTCTGCCCCAGTTGGGAGCTAGCAGCCTGTCATTTTCGTGTCCTGTTACTGCCTGGAATGGACTCTAAGTAACCACGTATTAGAAAAGCATTTGCAAGAGGGGTGAATGGATGGATACCTGGCTATTTTAGGATTTGATAACTAGTGGGGAATGCGCTGTGTTTTGAACAATATTCAGACGAAAAGCTTATGTCCATCTGTGCTGTTGAAGGGGCCTGTAGTGAGAAGGTTAAAACTTTGTATGCATTTATTTTTAAGGTATGCAAACTCCATAAGGTTGTGACGGCGTTGCGGAACACCGGTCACGATTTAAGCGGCTGCGGGCTCCTCCCGGTCGGGGGGGGGGCTGATATATAAAAGGGCGCGAACCGGCTCGCTAAAGGGAGGAATGTCAAGTGGACAGGTGGGCGCGTCCAGTGTGAATCACGTTTGGTGTTTGGGGTGGAGCCGGGTTCTGGCAGAGTGTGTTGTTTCCGCAGGTGTACCGGAAGGAGAACGGGTGCCGGGTTTTGGAGTTCGTTACAAGGTAATGAGAAGATGACTAGAATATACTGGGTTCTGAATAATCCTCTTACAATCCACACCTGCGGATCTGTCCATCGTCCTGGAGCCGAGCTCTTACGGTCCACACCTGTGGATCTGTCCGTCTTCCTGGAGCCGAGCTCTTAGGGTCCACACCTGCGGATCTGTCCATCTTCCTGGAAGCTACACTTAATTCTGTAGCCTGAATTACATGAATTTACCCTGGGGTGCCCAGCTCTAGTCTTGGAGGGCCAGAATCCAACACAGTTTGCACATTTTTCTGCTGAAACATACCTAATAAACTTAGTGGTTAGCTGATTAAGATTAAGATTTGAGCAGGGAAATCTGCAAACTGTTGGATTCTGGCCCTCCGGGACTGGAGTTGGGCACCCCTGAATTAAGACATCCATCCATTCAGCTAACTTCCAGCTGCTTTTCTTGGCCGAAGTTGCAGGAACCGTGTACTCTATTCTAGTTAGCAGAGGGCGCAAGACTGAGGTGCATTCTGGGTGGGATGCCAGTTCCCAGTACAGGACCCTGAGGATGCACCTTATACAAATGGACAACCAGCCAGTGTTATAAGTGGTGAGACCCTGAGGCTTCTGTAGTGGCTTAACCTGCTTTTTCGCTTTAAAGGACTCCCCCTCACTGAGATGCATGGTGTCTCCTGCACCAGCACAGGACCAGTGCATCTCCTGCACAGCCGGAAGTTCATGTGCTTGTTTCTGGTTTCCTGTGGATGGAGACTGGCTTCCTCTGAAGCTCTTATCACCTGACTGCATGCTTCTTCTTCCAAAGTGAGCCCGGTATTAGGGCGATGTCGGTATGTGTGGTGTTTGTGCACAATTTTTTTTTCTTCTTATTTCAGATCTATGTAGGGTTGCACCACAAAAGGACTTTGAGGGAAAGATTTCTTCTGAGAAGTTTTTCAAAAATTCTCACCTCCAGGAAGGTGCCGCCATGTTTCTGTAAAGCGACTAGTTTGAACATTTTTGAATATATTACTGCTGCTTGCGTTTTAGTTTCGTGTCGCACCTGCATAAACTCTGGCTTCTTCAAAGCCACCGTAGGCTGTTTGCCACTGTGTCTGCTGGAGGCACTCAGGAGCACAGATTGTCATATCTCACAGTGTGAAGCACATCCTGGCCTGGCCGACTCTGCTGTGTGACTCACCGGCACTAAAGTTCGGCACACATGAGAGGCAGAGGATGGACGCGGTCACGCCGCAGCACCTGCACCGCAGTTGGCTTTAATGAGCCCGTTAAAGCGGCATGCCATTTCTCCGTCAGACGTGAAAATGAACAAACAGCTGGCCTTGAGCTGAGTCATTATTATTCTAATGAGCCCATTTTTATGAACGCCTTCGCTCATGTTGATGCTCAGTTGGAGTTTGTCCCATTCGTAGCCAAGGGCAATGCTTCAATTCTGGACTGAATGTTTTTGGGTTTTATTGGACTCCCGAGCAAGACACTGAGCTGAATTATGCCGGCAATGTCCCCTTCCGTAAATGGGATTCATATATAAAAAATGCTAAATCATTCTGGATGGGTATATCTCCTAAGAAAATCATGATGTAAAAATGCACAAGGTCAATGGGCTGAGTTGCTAACTGTTTTCTAACAGCAGGGGGCGATGCTTGTAATCCTTATAGGAGTGATTGTGCTTTCAGTTGATATTAGCTGTTGAGAGGTTGTCCACTAATGGCTGATACAGTAGACTGCCTTGAATACTGTTTTCTAACAGCAGGTGGCGCTGTTTGTAAGCATTACAATGGTGATTCTGTTCTCAGTTGATATTAGCAGTGAAGAGGTGGTCCGCTGATGGATGATATGATTCAGTCAAATACTGTTTTCTAACAGTAGGGGGCACTGCCTGTAAATGTTAGAGCAATGATTCTGTTGCCAGCTGATATTAGCAGTACAGAGGCTGGCCTCTGGTAACTGATCCTTGCTGTTTCTCTTGTGGTCTGCCTAAATAAACAAATGCATTCATATGGAAGGTCATGCTTACCTTACCTTACCTTACATTTTATTTCATCAAATCTTTTGCACATCTAGCAGATTCTCCCTACCTGTCTATATCTGTGTGTACATTTGGCTGCTTGCCTGATGCTTTTATCCAAAGTGACTCATTTCTATTTATATGGCTGCATATTTACTCTGCCCTCAGATACCCCCTGCTAGGTCATAAACATGGTACCTTCCTTCTATGAGTCTGTGCTCCTAAGAGCTTCATTAACATATAGCCTTCTATTTCAGCCCCAAACCATGTATAATAATAACAATAACAACGACAACAACAACAACAACAACAACAACAACAACAATAATAATAATAATAATGTAGCTGTATAGTGGCAGATTCACAGCCATTAAAGCTTGGGAATTAATTTTTAAAAATGTCTTGTCTGATAGATTGTACGGTTGACATACATTATAGATGCAGATTAGTTGAGGACATCTGACTCTTGACCCCTAATGAAGTGACAGATGCTTCCGTTCCTTCTCTGGTGGCTGCCTCATTCCTCTCTTTAAAGGCAGCCGAAGTCTTTGTGCGCTGCTCAGATCTACAGCACACCCATGCTGCATGACGCAAGCAGGTCTGTATAAATCTCTTCTGCTCATTGGTTGTGTCAGTTAATGTACTTCACAAAGCCAGCCATGTACAATGAACTCGAAATCAGAATTCAGCTAAATATCTAATCCAATATATCAAATGTGTGCGTGGTTTTATATTAAAATGTAAATACTTTTTATAAATATGTGCTTGAAACAAACTATTTAATGTAGTTTGGAATTTAAAGGCTGTCAAATCCATAAATAGATAGTTACTTATTTGCTAGGATAATGATGGTGCCCCCCACCTCTACCCACAGAAAATGGGATGCCACTTGGAATGAGAGTTACTAGACAAGCTCACCAAAACTTCTCAAAATAGTTTAACTGTAGGGCACAAATGACAAAAGCACTCCTGATTTGTAGGACAGCTAGAAGCATGTGCCATTTAAACCAGTTGTTAATCTCTATAATACAGTGCATGAGCTAGGTGGCGCTAAACACAATCATTAGCTTGGCGGCTCTCCCATTGGCTGTGGCCAGAGGTGGCCTGGGTGCAGAGTCGAGTGCTGCCATCCCTGTTCTCTCCCCTGGCTGGGTGGCTGGAGGTTAGCTTGTGTTGTGGCAAGGATGCTCCTCAGAGAACCAGAATAGGATCAGGCCTTTCCAGTTTGTATTTGTAAGCCTGGGCCAGACGGCCGCATAGCTGAGATCCACCAGAGAAAGGGGCCGTGGATGGATGGACTTCTCTAGGGGCAGCTGGATGTTATTTATAAACCATCATAAGCTTGTTCTATGTTCTAAAGTAAAATGATCAAATTTACTCAGTCACACCCAGCTGGATGTTCTTCATTTGGACAATCCAATGAATATATAGAATGAACAAAAAAGTTTTTTTCCTCTCGTTTCTTTTTAAATCCTTTGGGCTATATTAATGCACGCTGAAATTATATTACATTTTTAAATAAAATATCATGTATTTATATGGCTGTAACACAAGTAGCCTTAAAATACTCCCAGTGACATGTAATAATAGATAGCTTTGTTTAACCATCTTGAACCAAATCTTACAAACAGCTCTTTCGTGCTCTGCCCAGGTTTTGCGCCACTTTGACTTAAGAACATAAGAACATAAGAACTATACAAACGAGAGGAGGCCATTCGGCCCATCAAGCTTGCTTGGGGAGAAC
>JAODKN010000093.1:25051266-25062979 GCA_026774425.1 Petrocephalus zakoni | reverse complement strand
GTTTTATTAGCGCTCGCGTGGTCGACACGCCATATTATGTTGCCAGGGTGTTTTTATGCACAAAATACTGTGACATTGGGATTTCCCACTTAGCCGGATAACCTGTCAGATTTAAGGTACTCGTAGTCTCTGGCATCGCTAAATGGTTCTCCGACTTGTTGTACTGGAACGCGGTGAATTCGTGCATGACGTCCTTCCCCTGTTTTTTTCTGTCTCCGTTCTTTATTGAGGTTCTGTGTTCCACGTCTGCTTTGATGTTTAGGAATCATGAGTGCTTTGGTTATGTGGTGCCATAGGTCTGCTTCACCAGCAGCACCTCCTGTATGTTTGAGGCCAAAATTAATGTGCTGAAGATGGGATAAACCAAATAAAGATTGTTTGTTTTTTAATACAGTATAATAACCTAATGAATAATGCAATAATAAGTACTATTATATGATAAAAAAAAATTGTAAAATATTTTTCACACAACCAAAGAAAGATGTAGGACAATAAGAATAGATTGAATTAGGGTATCAAAGTTAGTAAATTAATATATTAAACTTATGTGTTTTTATTTGATCCCGTTAATTTTAATCATGTTGGGTTCTTTTGTGGACAGGGGGGTAACTGTACTAACCTGATAGTGTCCTTTCCCCTTCCCCCACATTGCATAGCTGTTCTGTGTGCACTGCAGAGGGCATAAGTACTTTTAAGGGCGCCAGCATACCCCATCAGTTTCACTTTGTCAGTGCGCACCAGTGAAATTAGCTGGCTAAGGCAGTACCTCTCTGACGCTGGCGCCTTAGCCAGCCACTAATGGTTTGATTGGCACTGGCCCTACCTATACAAATCTGAAGGTTATCATGTCCTCCTTTCTGTTTCCTTTCACTAATCTGTGAGCAACTGTGTCATAGCAGCATATAGTAATGCCAGTCAATGGCAGTACAAAGTACTCTAGTTAGAGCCCTGCCATGGTGAGTTGGTGGAGGGAGGGCTGATCTGTTCATGCCCGCTATAGCAAAAAGAAACCAAAGGGACTTGTAAACTGTGCAGTGCAGTGATAAGTCAGTCAGGACCTTGTTAATGGGAGGATCAGTTTAATGCGAGTGTCCATTGCCTTGTTCTGCTCACCAGACTTGGAATCATTTTGACACTCTACAAGAGGAGCAAAGTGGCACAGTTGTTACTTTTGGCTGAAAGTCTAGTTGTCCAAGTTGTGATGCTTTTCCCTTGTGTTTGTGTATCTGCATGCAGTTTTGAGTCCTGTCTTGTTGACTGTTACTCTTTTTTTCCCCACTTGTTTTGTGTTCTTTTTGCAGGCGAGGTCTTCGACTACCTCGTAGCGCATGGAAGGATGAAGGAAAAAGAGGCCAGGGCTAAATTTAGACAGGTACCGCAGTGCTCGCACCCAGCCATATGTCAGTGTCCCGTCAATAGCCTGCACTCTCCGGGACAGCCAGCATGCTGCACGACATTGTCAGAGGAACCCGCCAAGACAGGCCTGTGTCTTTCAGGAGTGGGTGGGGTGGGGCGCTGTCTTTGTAGGGAGAGATTCTGAGAGCGTGTTCCCACAATGTTATTAATATTTATTAACACTTTGAGGACGTACATAAAAAAAACAATTTGAGACTTTCTTGTATGTTTGAGTTATTTCTAATCAGGAGGTAGTATTGCCGATGACAGTTGAAGAAGTCCCCACAAAGATGGTAGTACAGATTTGTGTCTCTTACTTGGTGGGTCTGTGTGTGCTTGTGCATGTCCATAAATAAATATTGTATCATGACACATGCACACATGGGGTGGGGAAGAGCAGGTGTATGAATATACATTCATACATGTTAGGCAGACTTCCAATACTGTCTGAGGTGGTTAGATGTGGAAAGCTGTGCTTTGCAGAATATATCTTATATATTACTCATTATGCTGACTGCAGATCCTCTCCCTACCTGGCAGTCAATCAAGCTTATTTAGGACGCAGTTATGTGACCTGGTCTCTCGGTGGATCCTTGCCTTTACCTTCCATCTACATACTGCGACAAAGCCCTACCCACTGTTTTCCTGAATATTCTCGATTAAGGCTATTTCGGCTATTTTTTTCTGCATCATGTTTGGGCGAAGTTCAAAGAGATTCATGTCTGAACAGACACTGGGCTAAGCCCAGAACATTGCCATGGGTTGGAGGGAGGGGTGTGGCTGGGCATGCATCCACTGCACAGATGTATTTGGGGTGATGCCCACATGGCCTGACATGGGAAGCTGGTAATGTAACCTCCCTGTAGGTGATCACCTCACCTATGCTCCATAGCGGTTTCCTCCAGGGGCGTGGCTTTTCCGGGTTAATGGAAAATCGGAGTGGTCGGCAAGAGGGTGAAATCCGGGCGAGACAGGTGATGGTGGTAGTGTGTAGATAAGGCGGCATCTGGCTGTACTTTGTCAAGTAAAAGGAAAGTGAAGTCAGTCAGTCCCCGGAGGCCACCACTTCAAGCCCTGTGCAGTTCAGGTGAAATATAGCCTATAAAAAGATCAAAAGCAGTCCTATCCATGTGGAGTGCTGCTGTGCTTTTGGAGGGTTGTGTGGTTTTGTTATTGAAGTTAGACCCTTGATCCAGCCTTACCCAGGTCATTTAAAACAAACTAACAGGCTTTAGCATGTTAGCACCATCTAATTCAGTAGAAAGTTAATGTTACATGTCCCTTATTAGACTCCTGCGAGGCAGAGTTCCGCGGGTGTCACTTAGCTAGCCTGACATGTGGTCCTCTGCCTGACAAAGTCGATTCCTGAAAAAAAAAATTGTCGTGAGCCATTGTGTCTAAGGCCAATCACCTCATGCCCCTCTACACAGGGCATCTGTTCCTTTGATAAAGTCTCATTTGTGGGTTCAGGGAAGACCGATACTTGGAAATGAGATGTAATTCCCTAAACTGGGTCTGCTTGTTCCCATAATGCTAATTTTTGCTGCTGTTCAAGTGACTTGAAGGATTAACTGAACAGGAAAGGTGAGGCAGATGAGGTTTTCACTGCTTATGTTGAATTAGTGATTCCACCACTTTGAGTCTCAAAAGTCCCACGTTCCTTACCTGACCTGAATCTTTTCTGTCCTGTAGATCGTGTCTGCTGTGCAGTACTGTCATCAGAAGCATATAGTCCACCGGGATCTAAAGGTACGTTTTTAGTCCAGTTGGAGCTCGTAATGGTCGCAAACCTACTTCATGTGAAATATTCCCAGCATCGCCCTTGGTCATTTTAAATGTGGGGATCTGGATTGGGCCTCTCCTGGACTTCTTGCACCCCCCCCACCCCAATCCCGTATTTTACGTGGTCATTCACCTTACTGCTGTAAATTGCCATGCTGCATGAGCATAGTACCTTCTCTCAGAGGCTCTCTTTGCGCTTCAGCGTTATGAATAATTTACCCCTGCAGAGATGAAAGGGGAGATCTGGACCACTCATAATCCACAGAGGGAATTTTCAGAGAAGAGCTTTATGCACCAGGTCTTATTTTTAGTCTCATGTGCGACTTCTGTTTTCCAATATTACAGTGCTATTAATTATGAGGCTTGATGGCAGGACACAACAAATCTGTCATCTCTGTAGAAGAAGAAGCATAAGCACAGACTGATTGTTGTGACTGACGGTGTCACCTGGCGTGTACAGTTTGGCGTGCACAGGGCGAGTGCCTCATCATACAGGAAAATATGTATATACATGTAATCTATATGAGCTGACTTTTTTTTTTTTTTTTTTTACTTCACCAAAAAGGCGGAGAACTTGCTCTTAGATGCAGACATGAACATCAAGATTGCTGACTTCGGTTTCAGTAACGAGTTCACTTTGGGCAACAAGTTGGACACATTCTGCGGCAGCCCCCCCTACGCTGCCCCTGAGCTCTTCCAGGGCAAGAAGTACGACGGTCCCGAGGTGGACGTTTGGAGTCTGGGGGTCATCCTCTATACGCTGGTCAGCGGCTCACTGCCCTTTGACGGGCAGAACCTGAAGGTCGGCATCTTGGCGTGGCCCCGTCCTCCTCGCTCTCGTGTAGACTTCTGTGTGGCCTTCAAAGGATAGATGGAAACAGCTATCAAAACAGGAAGTCTAAAGGAATGCACTGGAATGTGTCTGGGTGTAGGTGACCATGCCAGTGACTGTGCCAAGCCCTGTAAGCAGCACTGCCATCATTAATATCGGTTTCCACCCCAGGTTTTTATTTATTTATCTGTTTATTTGCCATTGCTCAAAATGATTACTTCCACTTCATAATGAATGTATGAGGGCATATGGCTTAACTATGCAGTCAGAGCCAATTCAAAACCAATGCAAAATTAGATGTGACCTTGTCACTTAGAGGACAAATTTGGAGACAAGTGGACCCTGAAGGTCTTAGTTTATACTGTGTTAAAGATCAGCTGTGATAACTGAAATGAGACAAGTCCAGCTCCATGTTTTGTGGGAAGGTCATTGCTGTGTAATCTAAAGATGTGTAGCTCAGCTCCTGACTGCCCCCTGCAGGAGCTGCGTGAGCGCGTGCTGAGGGGAAAGTATAGAATCCCTTTCTACATGTCCACCGACTGTGAGAACCTGCTGAAACGTTTCCTGGTGTTGAACCCGGCCAAGCGGGGCACACTTGAGGTGAGCAGACTGCAGAACCTGGCTAATAGGAAACATGGATGTCCTTGGACACTTTCTGTGAATAATTCAGCCCTAGCTCTTTGAGAAATAGCTCTGCAACCCAACAATAATTGCAGGCAAGATGCTTACAAGAGCTATTTTTGGCCCTAAGTCCTGATAATTTGTTTTGATTAGTCAAAACCATTGATTTAAGCCCATGCGTTCTGTGCTCTTTAGCAAATCATGAAGGACCGCTGGATCAATGCAGGCTGCGAGGAAGATGAGCTCAAGCCCTTTGTGGAGCCAGAACTGGACATTTCTGACCAAAAGAGGATAGGTACGGATGTACTAAACTGTACTGTGTGCGTGCGCATGCATGCTGCTGCTAGAATAAGCCCTCCCTCTGCCAGGTGCCCCACTGGGCAAGCCAGATCTTCAGAGATGGCTTTAAACTGAATTATTAAAAATGTTGTTTGAATATTAAATTGTCCCATAGTGGGAGGTGGATGTAGGTAATGGAAGAGATATGGATGGGAGCTTAGGTGTTGACGCCCCCCAATCCCACCCCCCCACCCCAGTCATCAGGGGTTTGGTATGCAGCGACCTGAAAGCCTCAGGGCCATTTTTGTATGAAACCGGATTCCCATCTCTCGCTTAGATTTGGGCCGCTTGAGGATACCACCTGTCAGTATGACCATCGCAAGGATAATTAACCTGGACTTAGGTGCTTCGGCAGTGTCAGAGCAGCCTGCTTGGGGGTCTTGTAGACCTGAGACCCTGAGGAGTGCAGTAACTGCCTGACTCTCCTTTGCGTGTGTGTTTTGTTTTTGTGTTATTCTGTAGATATAATTGTGGGGATGGGGTACTCCCGGGACGAGATCCAGGAGTCCCTGGCACGGATGAAGTACGACGAGATCACCGCCACCTACCTGTTGCTGGGCAGAAAGTCGTCTGAGGTGAAGGCCTGAAAGAGCTCTCATTTATGGGCTGCTGTCCCCAGGCTCTGAGTGTCTGTCTAACATCTCACTCTGTTCAAATGGCCTTGATAGTGTCACTTACTCACACAGCATGCTGGACTTGTAACCTTGACGTGAAAACGAGAGGACCCTCACTGCTGTCTGTTTCTGTGTCCTGGCAGCTGGAGGCCAGCGATTCCAGCTCCAGCAGCAACCTGTCACTCCCCAAGACCAGGCCTAATAGTGAGCTCAACAACGGCCAGTCCCCCTCGCACCACAAAGCGCCGCGGAGTGTCTCCACCAGCCAGAAGCAGAGGCGCTACAGCGACCAGGGTGAGGGAGGCTCTCTTTCCCCAGTTCCAGCCTTAGCATTGCACTGTAATTATCTGCCATGGTTAGTTCAGTACAGTGGGGCCTACCAGCAAGAAGCTCTGTCACAGCAGCTGTCTCTCGCCCCCCTCACCCTGCTACTTGTATCCCCCAGCCGGTCCCACCATCCCATCGTCAGCTGGCTACCCCAAGAGGAGCCAGACCAGTGCGGCTGACGGTGACCTCAAAGAAGAGGGCGGGGCTCAGCAGCGCAAGTCCAGCACGGCAGGGGTCCGAGCCGTCGCTCCCCCCAGCCCCATGCTGGGCAATGCCAGCAATCCCAACAAGGCTGACATTCCGGACCGCAAGAAGGGCTCCACCACCCCAAATGTAAGTGTGAGCCTGTTCCGTGACGTCGTGCTCCGGGCCCTGCAGCCAGGCAGGACTATCACAGAGTACTGAGTACTGAGTACTGAGTACTGAGTACTGAGGTCAGATATTACAACCTAATATTGCAGTGACATTTTCCCTATTAGCTGCAGCTTTGGTCTGTCATGTATTTCTTAATCCAGAAAAATTAGGTCTCTCCTAAATGTCATCGGTTGTTCTCCTAGTTTGACCTAGTGTTCTTTAACCGGGCTCGGCCCCCCCCCCCCCCCCCCCCCCAGCCGGCCGAGGGTCTGTGGGTCTCTAGCTGCCGTCCCACATCCACTTAACCAAAGCCGGAGACGTTTAGACCTTCACTGAGAGGCCATTTACCATGAAGGTGATTCTAGATGCACTTCAGAAGGATGCCAGCCAAGCAGGAAAGTGATTGCTTAAAAGAAAAAAAACAAAACAACTCAAGGAACGCCGAATCAGTAAACAATGTTTATCTGTTCTGCCCAAGCAGCAAAGCCAAGAGGAACCAAGCTCATTTTTCTCCATGAAGAGAGAAATGAAATGTTAACCGCTAGTTGCCGGCTTGATGCTTTTCAATTTTGTTGCTAAAACAAGCTTCGGTTCCCTCGTCAGCTGTTTTGGGCTTGGATGTCGTTGACGGCGAGGGCGTGCAGACACGCAGACCAGATCAGAGGAACACCCATCCAGAAATCGGAGCGAGATTCGGGAATGCGGCCCCGACATGGCCAATGGGAACGCTCTGCCTTCTGGGAGATTTTTGGGGATTTGTTCAGCTTCACGCTTACCCTGGCTCAGGTGTATAGATCAGGGTTATGTTACTCTGGCTCTTTGACCTCTCGGGGAGTGGGGTGTGTGTGTGTGTGTATATATATATGTGTGTGTGGGTGTCTGTAACCAAGCTCTACATAGCCACCAACACTGACAGCCAAGGCAGAGAACAGACATGTGTTAAAAAAAAAGAGAGAGAGAAGCTCGTTACCTCAACAACTGGAGAGACATATCCTTCAGAGCCCAGCCTGACCCAGAACCCCGGTACTCCTCTGGGGCACCATGACCAAATTAAGATACTTCAGCATTCTCTCGGAATCCGCTGGAATGGCACGCTGAATTCGGGCCATATCGCGTCGAGAAACCAAAGAAGGCCAAGTACGCAGCACCTTGCCCCGGGGCGCGTCGGCCCGTCAGCGCTGGGCACAGCCCGCCCCCACACGTGTTTAAGGTATGACCCGTGTTACGGGGCGGTACCTGCATCCCGACGTCATGATCATCACCTGCCGGAGCTCCACCGCGACACGCCTTCATAGCAGAGCAGAGCCCCATGTTTAAACACTGAAGTGCGACCCCCATGGATCACTCGGGAATGGGGGGGTGGTAATGGCAGATCACTTTCCTTCACCCCACAGATTTTATTATTTCCACAACAGCCCTGAGCCTCAAATGTCGACGTCTTTAAATAAGACCCGCTTTGATCGTGGCCCTTAAAGACAGCCGACTGAATGGCCATTACCTCCCCGGCGGTGCGGTGTCAGGTTACCTCACGCGTGCCGCCCTCCGCGGTCACGCCTCATAGCCGGGCCATTCGCTTGAAAACTGCCCCCCACAACCTTTCCCTGTCAGTCTGTTACTGGGTATGATCGCCAAAGACGCCCCCCAGAGGCAGATACAGGAACAAGGGGAGCGGATTACCAACAAATCATCCACGGTGAGAAAAACACCTCACGCTGATGCTCTCAGATAGGAAGTGACTCAGTTTGGACACCACCTGAACCACATCTGAACAATTTCACCACTTACAGCCCTTGGGGTGACACTCCATATGTTTCATTAGCCTCCCAGGGATTCAGTTATGGGGTCAGTTATGGTGTCTATGGGACAGTATCATCATGCTCCGTCCGTAGTAAAAGATCACAGCCACCCTGTGTGTGCCCAGCTGACATCCCATTTACTGCCTGCCAAAGCCCCCACACAGAGGGGACCATAGCAGTTACTTCCTCCGGGGTCCGAAAGGCCACAAGCACGAAATGAGCGCATTTCAAATAAAACACTATTTTGTTTCTTTTAACCTTCAGTCCATCTGTGTTTTCCTTTGTCAGCCGAACCTAAAAAGCACTTTGTCTAGAACCGCTTGTCAAACAGCGCCTGGCTTTTGTATTGATTGACTTTAAAATAAAACTATTTTAATGGGCGCAAGTACTTACGGAACACAGGTCACTTTCTGAAAGGCAATCTTAAAAAAAAAAAAAGAATACCAAAAAGATTAAACTTACATGTGTGCAAACCAGTTTTATTAAACACTGAGGAATATGATACTGGCTAGATTAGAAGCAAGCACCACGCACTACAGGGCCAGTGGCCATTAAACACTAACTAGTCCCTCCACTGAAAGACTTTGTGGTTTACTTTACATTAAAAAAAATAAATAATAAGTAAGGGGATCACACACCCCCAACTCCTGAGATAACCGAGGTCTAGTTTAAAGGAGCTAAATCAGTGCCGGGCGCCGCTGCTGCGGTGCTAAAAGCCGCATTATCTGTGAGTCCTATGCAGTGCTGCACATTACCTGTGTTGCGCTACATCTCGTATGTTTGCACCATGGCCCCGAAGACACGCAATTTCGGCTCCGTACATGATGACATGACAAAAAAAAAGGAAAAAAACTTCAGTCTCTTCCAAGGGTGCAACTTTGTCCCCAGCAACAACATGCAATATACAGGCCTGAGAATTTAGTCCCCCAGGCACCATTGTAGGGGATGCACACAAGAGAGACATGTATACTAACTTCATCTTGTGGCACTTGATGCGGTTCTGCTGTTCCAATTTCTGCATTTTCTGTCAGCCGTTTAAAAATCACTAATGAAATTAAGAGCACATCTGTGCGGCCCCCAATACAGATGTTTTATGGGGCACTTTCCTGTCTAACCAGACGGGCACCTCTTCGGAAGTTGTCCGCCACTTAGAGCCACATTTTTCGGCGTGTTTTAATGAGCACAAATCGATTTTTTTTTTAAAAGAAGAATTTCACAAGAAAACTTCCATTTCTCAGAAGATCAGGTTGTCGGTGAAAATGAAAAATGAACGCTTCCCAAATTGTGCTGCGTTCACCGGAGACCACGTATTTCTCTCCGGCTCGGTCAGCGAAGCGCACCGGCGCTTATGCGGAGCCGGGCTGCGGTCGGCACCGCTCTCATCCCGCCAGTGTATACGGCAAAAAAAGCACGGCGGGGGAAATGCACCGTACCGACCGGGTCCGGGGAAGGCAGGGGTCATGGTCCCAGCCCAAACCCCAAAAGAGGCAGGAGATCGCAGAAGGAGCGGCTCGTTAAAACGACTGGAACTTACCGATCCCATCCGCACAAACTGTGGATACATTTGGCAAGACCGGATACGCGATCGATACATTCAGCCGGCGTGGGAAATTACTGGGATACAAATGAGATCAAATGTAATGCTGCCGAAAAGCAGGACGCGGCGCTGACGGTAACCCCCGTGCGGGAGAAGCACACGCCGCGGCCGGCTGGAACCTTACCGGCTGCTGTCCGCGCCGATCGCTCCCCTTTCCCGGCGGCAGCGGGCGATGCTGCCCGCCTTTCAGCGAGTCTCCGGCGACGTTGCCGGCGCCCGCGGCTCCCCGCTTCTCCCGCACGCTGGAGCCGGCGCTGGCCGCTCCCTCGCCCGGGTCCAGGCTGCTGAAGTTCCAGACGATGAGCGTCTGAAGCAGCAGCACGGTGAGGGCAGCGATCAGGGCTGAGCGGGAGCGCCGGGCCAGCCTGCGAGCGCACGAAGCGCCCACCATGTTCGCACTGAAGCACGGCCGGCTGTGTGCGGCGGTGTGGCGAGTGGAGAGAGATGATCGGGCTGGATGAGGTTGGCTGGAGAGAGACGGGGACGCCGGGAGGAGAGGCAGAGCCCCCGTGTGGCAGAGCGCGGCAGGCGGCTCGGTGCGTTCCTGCACGGTCCGAATGGGCGCCCGAGCCACTCAAACCCGGGTGGCTTTTACCGTAAAGACACGCAGGGCTGCTGCACTTCTTTAATTCCCACCTGGAATTAAACAGGTGAAGCGTGTACAGCCCTTTTCAACGATAATGACTTTAAATAGAATATTAGGAATATAATGAAAATTATACAGCGCCGTTAGGAAATGGTGGAAGACGCAGATATGGTTTTTATTTGATTTAAAGAAGTTGTAATATGCAGAATAATAATGTCACTGGTTAGTCTAGGAGGATGCTGGAAAGACCAAATCAGGTTATGGTTTCCATTAAGCTGTATGCAGAACTTTCAGATACTCATGTAAATCAATGCGGTGAATGTTAATTGCTATTGACTAATCTGGGGAAATCAACATGACTAAGCGACTTTTTTCTTCATAAAGAAAAATTAATTAAAAGTTCTATGTGAGCTCTGTAGGCCTTCCTTCCTGTGATAGATCCCACTGCTTCATATGCAGTCACGGTCAAGGGACAATGTTAACACCAAAAACAAAGAATGCCATTAGCTACTTAGCATTATTCACCAAAGATCTCAGTCCCACCTCTGGTTCATTAAGGATGGGGTCATGGCCTTCTGTAACCACAGCCTGCTGGTTCAAATCCCAGGAAGACACTTGCTATAGGGCCTATGAACAAGATATTCGACACGAATCACTCCAGCAATACAGGAACTATGAAAACAGAGATATCCGAGTGGTACTCAACCACAAAGCCATACTTCCTAGAAGGAATGTTTTTGCACAGACCACTCGCATTGCAGTTTGGACTCAAACAGGAAATTGGTAATTTTATCTGAAGCCCTGATTCCTATCATAAATGATTCTTATCATAACTGGCTGCACTGTATAGAGGGCAAAGCCATTGAAGATGCCATGGAAAGGAGCTACGGCCTGTTTTCATGAGTGGGATAAAGATGCTGCAAAGTTCATCCCATAGAGCTCAGATCCCCCGACCCCCCCCCACCCACTCCTTGTTGTCTGGGTTACCTGCAGGTACTCCAGTTTCTCCAATTTCCAGTTGGTGCAGGCAATATACATGTAGAAGCGCCATTTTGTCTATGTGATTTTGTGTTTATGCCCTGCGATGGCCTGGCCTCCCATCCAGGGTGCCCTTCTGCCCTGTTTCTCCTGCTTCCTGGGGTGGGCCTCAGGTTCCCCCGTGGCCGTGCACTGGATAAGCAGATGGGAGATAGAGGGATGATGTGAAAACGCGCGTGAAAAATGCCAGTATCTTAGCAAAATGAGGACCATGACTCCCTCGTTTGGCAACAAAGCCTGGCCATGATTAAGTGAGAGTCTGATTTGGCTCCTTCGCACTTTCCATCCAGCTGTCGGGGGTAATGAGCAAAAGCCCTATTACTCTTTGCGGGAAGAGCCTCACAGGCCGGCGATGGCCGGGCTGACGGGATTCCGCCGTGTCAGGCTAGCTCTCCGAAGTGGCCCTCTGCCTTCCTCATAGGCTGGGGGAGA
>JAODKN010000093.1:25015762-25026546 GCA_026774425.1 Petrocephalus zakoni | reverse complement strand
CCTTGGTCTTCATGCTGTCACTTGCTCGGTGGTAGCCCTTACTTAGGGCTGTTGCACTGGTGTTGACTCTGGGGGCTCTCAGAGCAGGTATATACAGTATTTAATGTTATATTTGTAATAAAGTAATATGAATCACAGCACAAATCTTTTCTAATTGCAGCTGATCTCAAACAGCAAGTACATTTTCATGTATTTTTTTCCAAAGCAACGACTCAGACAGACAGCTGGATTGTGACCATAGTGTAACTCTGCTGTTTTAAATTTAACAAAAGTTTCATTCCTCATGCTTGCATTCAGTCTGGAAGATAAATGGTTTTCAGATTCATAAATCTCTGAATAACAACCTCTTATTCAGCACATATGTCTGTATTGAAAGTACATTGTATGTAACGTCAAGATAAACAACACGATTGTTCAGCATCTTTAGCCCAAGAGTACATTCAATACAATCCAATAAAATAAAAATAAATAGAAAAAACATGTTTTTGTGAAAAAAAAAACAATAGATGTATTTTTAGGCTCATTTCATAATACAGTCTTGTTGGGTGTGACTGTCAGTAAGATGTCTGTATGTGGGATTTGTAATCTGTAATATGCATCTCTGGTTTGGAAACCAATTTACTGGCACTGCTAGCTGTTCCATAAAAACCAAGGTCTGTTTCTGTTCTCTGCAGCTGGATTTACAATAGAAAATTCACACAAAGCAATCCGCCACCTCTTTGGCCTGTCTGTCACACAGTTAAGACTCCACACTACAAGTGTACACTTACTGAGTATATTGTACCGAAATCCCTTCTGCCCAGAGAACAACCTCAGGTCGTCACGTAGGGATTTGACTGAGATTCCAAAAAGCCCCACAGAGATGCTGGCCCTCACTGACTTCCAGCTGGACCATCTTCTGGACCATTCCAACTACACTGCTGAGTTTTGACATACTCAAACCAACATACCTGGCACCACTGTTTGTAACCACGTATCTGCTCTCTGTCACCCCGTACCACATAAGCTCCATCCCTCAAATGTCCATCCCTCCAAAGTCCTCCCCCAGTAATCGATCATGGGGGATCCGGGGTGGACGGTGGGGAGCAGAGTCTCCTTAAGGGTCAAATCCTAGAATCACTCCTGTCTCAAGCCTTAGGAATCTTAGAAATAAACCTGTCACCTACTCGGAATCTACGCTGATCAAAGTGGGTGTAATAGGCGAAATCGATTAGCGATCATGGCTTTCACCAAGGATTTATCAGGTTAGTCTGTTTCAGAGAAGGAGCTGGAGACCCTAACATTCAGTGTAAATCTTCTATGGTGACCTGTTTTAATAACGGAGACCAAGAAACATGTGCTCTAAAGGGCAGGTCTTTGGGCTGTCAGTTTCACGTAAGGGTGGCAGTTCTGCCATTCCATGTGCACCACAGAGAATTCGGTGACCAGATGTTTTGATGAGGAGTGTTCAAGTTGGCCTGAGTGTGTCAAGAACTGCAGTGCTGCTGGATCTGTGCTTCTAAGGAAGGAAAAGCCCTATCCCACACGTAAATCATGCAAAGTGTTCAGTTACCCCACTGTTCAGAGTAAAAGTAGTACAGGCCACCTCACTTCAGAGCAGAATTCAGCAACTACACATGTATTCTGGCAAAGGGAGTCCAACTGAGGTAGAGACCCTTTCCACATGCATGCACTAGAGGCCCTGTTTCCTCCCAGCAGCCTGTGGCCATGTGATCCTCCAGGCTGGGGACATGAGGGCCGTGGCTCTCAGGAAGACCATGTGTGGGAGACGCATACTCATGGCCCTGAGCATCATGGGATATATGGCAAACTCCATAAGACGGAAAAGGATAAGGTTTAGGGGTTTGTCATCAGTGTGGACAACAAGATGTTTCTTCATAGTGGCTATGATGAAATCCATGCAAAGGAACCTAAGGAGTGTGTGTACACGCACAAACACACACACAAACATGTGTGTACAATGAGCCCCAAGGCAGCAGCGATGCTAAAAGACAGATAGATAACCAATATTTAATGATTACCAATCACCTCAAGTTAAACACATTTATCACAGTAAAGATACCCTAAATACACTTAATGAAACAGCACATTAACACTGTTTTCCTGAGCTGAAGACTGACAGTTAAAGATGCTCACATGACCGCACCTTCCTCCGTCATTCGTCAAGGCCTTATTTCTCTGAAGTTACCCGGGGATTCAGCAGTCTGCTGGAACTACGCGGGACCTGGAGAAGCAAGGCAGCTGAGAGGGCTGTCAGTCACTCCACTAGCAGCCTCTCAAAGCTGTTTTTTTTTCAGGGAAAGAGGAACTTCCACAGTAAGAGAGAGAGAGAGAGAGCGTGTGTGAGTGTGTCTGATACAGAGAGTGAGCTGGCAGTAAACAGCACAGCGACACGTGGCGATGATGAGGGAGGGCTGCCCCCCTCCCCCATGCAGGGCTGCAACCCCCCTCTCCCACCCACCAGCCCACCAGGAAGTGGAAAACTCAACCCAAAAATCAACCACAGCAGTCCCAGTGGGACAGGTGAGATTAAAGCACAGATCACAGGTGGGGGAGTGAGGCCCAGCTGTTGTGTTTGTATGCCCAGAAATTTGCTAATGTCACAAAACGGAGATCAAGCCAATTCAGTAGCTAAGAAAACATGTCAGAGAAAATATCCACTCAAAAGACCCTTAACCATAGAAAGATACTGGTTTTAAAAGTGAAGCTGGGTTAGCATGCTCAATGCAAATGATCCTGAAATAGTCTTTTACAGAATTTTCCAGTGTAGGGTGGAAAGTATATTTCCCAAGGTTATGTCATGATGTAAAATCGAGAAGAATTACGGCATTACGTCATTGGGTGGTACAGGCCGCCTTATTCTGAAGTCTGTGATTGGAGGAAGGACTGAAATCCCAATCGCTCACTCCAAAAAATAAGTGCTTGTAGTTTTGCGATCAGTGAACGAGATTCCCAGTAACGCTGCTCCCCATCACTGTTTGCGGTGTCAGGAAGCAGCGCGGTAATGGAGCCTGAAATCGTGTTTCCTTTGGACTCGCTCCTCTTTTGTTAATAGTCGATGAATATAAGGCATATGCTATGCTCACCAAGCAACTATATGTCAATCTGCGGCCACTGAATCCTCGCAGTAACATGGACCGCTCAGCGTCCGGTCGTCAGCCGAGTCTTCCCAAGATCCTATCTGCTGGCGCCCGTGAAGAGGGACTTCAGCCGGCATGGGAGAGCCTCTCGGCAAGGCCGCGGCCTGTCTACTCAGCCAGATGGATTGGTGTGTTACGGGGGGCCTACACGAGGTCAGCCTTAAACTGTCTGCACGGATAAGGGCGAGGAGTTCGGAGTCTCCCGGGATCCGCCTGATTCGGGCTGGTGGCGTCTCAGAGCAGTGTGCGGACCTGACCCACTTACGGCTGTTTATCAAAGTGACAGATTCCGCAGGCTGAGCCGTCAAACCCCCCCCCTCCACGCTGAGTGCACACTGCCTATTACACAGGAAGGCCCAGTTCCTGGTTTCACACAGCCCTCTGCATGCGGCACATCACCCAGCCGGCATCGCCCTTCTGGGACCCCGGGTCAGAGCCCTGATGCAGGCCATGAGTGACAGGGGGAGGCTTTCGGGGGTAAGGGAGACCCCACTAAGGGGGAGCCACCGGGGCTGGGAGAATAAAGCCGGTCGGCATCCTGGCTGCGGAGGAGAGCCCCCAAAGGGTCTTTACTTACCTCTGTTTGCTTTGCAGGCAAACAAGCATTTTGACATTTGTTTTGAGCAGGCGGGGGTGGGTGGGGGGGGGTACGGGGGGTGGAGGCAGTGCTCGGGGTGGATGTCTGTAATTACCTATCGATTTCTGCCATGCTCCTCCCCGGCCACCGGGCAGGAGCCGCGCATAAATCATTTTGCTCTATGATATCCACGTATTCCTTCCCTTAAATTCTGCTCATGGAGCTCCTGATTCATGGTCCATTTCCCCAGCTCTGCTGCTGTTCGGTGATGGAGGGGGGGTTTGGGAGGGGGGGGGGGAGCGTTTCAGCATTGCTTTATACAGTATGTTTGCTGGAAAGCATAGCTCAAACTAAACTGCAGAAATTATACCCCAGCAAAGCAAGTGCCTGGGGAATATCGGGCTGCATGTATTTGGTGATCCCTATCCTATTTTCAAAGTTTGTTTTGTTTAACTTTTCAAGGTGCTCATCTAAATGCACATTATATTTCGCCCTTTAAGGCGCACGCACACACGCGCGCTGACTCACTCACACGCCTCCTTTACGTTGTGTCACCCGGGTTGTGAAGTCAGGAGCCTTTGTGTTGTTATGCTTGCTGGGAGGCACTGTTGGGAAGCTGCCATATCCAGGGAGGGGCAGAGCAGCGGCTGACAAGCCCAGCCCACAAACCCCCCCCCCAGCTAGGAATTCAAATCTCATCATCTATTCACTCAGAAAAGCACAAACAGAGGTCATCTTATATCTTAGGAAAACAAATTTTGCCTTCAGAAAAACACATCAATCAATACTTGCTTAGTGTATACGGTTCTAGTACAAGACATTATTAGACGAACGTGTGGCCAGAAAGGTTCTGTAAGGGGTAAACGGAGAGCCTCCTCTGTGCGGGCCCACCCCATCTGGCTGGTCCGAAACGTGGTGTCTTTCCGGGGCTGTCCTTCCTGTCTGCCCAGACCGTCAGGTGACTCAGCAGGTTCAGAGACTGCCAGCTGATTCCCAGCACACTGCATCCCTACAGATAGGTGCCCTGCCACGGCCCAGCGTCATGTGCGACACAGAGAAGAACAGGGATGTCCACCACAACAAATTGTCCGTAAAATTAACACATTTTCAACTGTTAACTTTTTAATCACTCTGTTTTTCATTACATACTTTCAGCACAGCATTCTACAGGAAGTAAGAAGGTCTGTCTGTCAGAAAGCAGAGCACAGGAAAGCATGTTTGATGATCAAGTGATACTTCTGCAAAACCTCCTTAAAGTGTCTGGAGGAAAAGAGCCCCAAGACATACGCTGTTTTCCACGACTCGCTGGAGCCGAGACATATCTGATCGCGGTGTGACGGGGACATCGGAGGCGGGACACAGCCTCTCTCCCGAACTTGATCAAGATGGAGATACTACCAGAGGCTCCATTAGTATGATTTATGGTCTCGTTACGGTTTCTACAGCAACCAAGCCTTAGCATGACTGAGTATGACGACTCGAGTTACTCTCACACGTGTGGCTCAGCAGGGAGTCAAGAGTCACCCCACACTGCGACCGACTGCACCATCAACAGCAACAGGGGCGTGAGGAGGAGACATCGCTGGTACACACACACACACACACACAAGGCTCTCAAAAGCCCTGTAATGCTCCTTCCAGTAATTTCAAGATTCATTATTGGGGTCAGGGTGTCCCGCATTAGATTGCGGCTCCTTAGGAGCTGTGATTTAGGGAAAGCGTGAGGGAATAATACACAGAGAGAACTCCAGCATCACCCCTCAGTGTCCATCTTTTGTGCTTTTCAAGCACATTGACACGAGGGTTAGTGTGGCACAGAAGTCAGTCCACTTCTGTTTATAGTCCCCCATGACTCAGCTCTGGTTTAACACTAAAGGCGTGACTTTGTTCATTTTCTTATACCAGGTGGTGAAGATTGTAAAGTGAGACTTGGCCCTTTCGGCGACTTATCATTGTCATGTCGAACCCCAGAATAGCGCCACCTCCTGGTGAGAGAAGACACTGTGAATTTACAGCATTCCCCACTTGGCGACTTTCTTAGGGGACAATGGAGCCCGGAGGGCTGGTTATATGGACGGCGTGTTCCTGCATAGCCGTGCCTAACCTCGTTAGCTCGGTTTTCCTCGCCAAAGCCGGTGGCCAGTCAGCTGTTCCATCTTATTCACCTGACCTCCTCTCCTTACGGTGTCCTAGCCGCCAATCACTGCTACTCCCCGCCATCGTCAGCAGATCGCTCATTAATAATCCCCTTCTGTCAACACCATCCATCATCCTGTCTGTCCATCCATCTCATCCTGCTTCCATAAGCCCTGTAAGCCAATCAGGCCGCTCTCTTAATGCTCTGGCAATATCATTTCGTTTGGAGGTTCCCTGCAGGATATTTAGTTTGTAAACCTGGTCATGTCTTTCCACACCCAGAGGCGACTCTGATCCGCAGCACGGCCCTTAGCCTTTTGCTCACCTTTGGGTCTGCCAAAAAAGTTGGGACGCTGTATAAAATGTAAACAAAAACAGAATGCAATTATTTACAAATCATATAAACCCATATTTAATAGAACATAGAACAAAAGCAGCATATCAACAACATATGTTGAAACTTAAGAAATGTTATTGTCTTATGATGAATATATGCCAGCAACACGTTTCAAAAACGTTGGGACTGGGGCGTGTTTACCATTGTGTTGCATCACCTCTTCTTTTACCAACAAGTTTGGGAACTGAGGAAACCAGTTGCTGGAGTTTTGACAGTGAAATGTTGTCCCATTCTTGCCAGATATAGGATTTCAACTACTCAACAGTTCCTGGTCTCCCGTCATACTGTTTATCTGACGATGTGCCAAATGTTTTCAGTGGGTGACAGGTCTGGACTGCAGGAAGGCCAATCTAGCACCCAGACTCCTCTGCTATGGAGCCATGCAGTTTGGCATTGTCTGGCAGAAATATACAAGGTCTTCTCTGAAAAAGATTTTGTCTGGATGGCAGCATATTTTGCTCCAAAACCATATCTTTCAGCATTAATGGTGCCTTCCAAGATGTGCAAGCTACCCAAGCAATGAGCACTAATGCCCTCCACCCCCCCATACCATCACAGATGCTGGCTTTAAACTGTCTGCTGATAACAAGCTGGATGGTCCCTCTTCTCTTTAGTCCGGAAGACCTGGCATCCATGATTTCCAAAAAGAATTTAATAATTTGATTCATCGGACCAGAGGACACTCAGCGGTGTTTCTGGATCATGTTTAGATATGATTTCTTTGCATGGCAGAGTTTCATCCTGCATTTGTGGATGCCGCAATGAACTGTGTTCACTGGCATGTATTTGTCATAAAACAATAACATTTCTCAGTCTCAGCATTGGAGGTTCTGCCTTTGTCCTCCTTTCACTGAAGTATGGGTTTATATGGTTTGTAAATCATTGCATTTTATTTTTGTTTATATTTTACTCAGCGGCCCAGCTTTTTCAGAAATGGGGTTGTAGCTCCTGCTAAACTGCATTCTGTAAAGCTGCTCTGTGTCGGGTCTATTGAATTAGCTTACAAATAAATCTGCGTACGAGTCACTCCGTTCACAGAGATTTTTACTTGTACCGTGCACACTAGTAGACATCATGGTTGACAGGGCCAGGCCCTCAGGGAGCTGGGAGCAGGAAGCTACAAGCCAGCAAAGATGTGAATGGCTGCTCGTTAGAATGAGCCAAGATTCATTCCGAATGATTTTTTTTCTAGTTCCTGCTGCTCTTTCCGCATGGAAGCTCATATGACGCATGACACAAGTGAACTTTATAAGCAGACTCCTTTATAAAACTTGTTTACTGTGGCTTAGAATTAATAAACAGCATATAGTTGTTGTACCAGATGGGTTATACCCCATTGCAGGGCACACAGGCATGTTTGTATTCAAATCTTTGTGGGGACCGTACATTCATTTCTCTGGGCATAACCCTAACCCCAACAATGACGACCTTAATCTGTACCCAGCTCTAGTATTAAATATAAGCAACCAAACAAAATACAAGACTTTTGGCATTTTTAGTTTTTTGATTGCAGTCACAGATTTTTATATAATTGAGTTTCCCAAAGTGGGGACTGAAACTACGTCAACCTGGCAGGATTTTTTTTAATCACATTGCGGGGATACACACACCCCAGTCCCAGCACACCTAACTGCATGAGGAACCCCATGAAGGGGACCGTGCAAAAGCCACACACATTGAAGATGGGATTTGAATCATCACCACTGCAGGCAAGCAGCAACGATGTTATGCACTGAGCCACTGCAGGTAATTGGCACAAAGACGCATTTTGACACTGAATAGATACTCAGTTTGTTTGGCTGGAAAAAATACGCATTTCTGGTTTTGTTACATGCCACAGATTACTTCCTCCGTCTTACTGCTAGAGCCAACTGCAGTGAGCTGGGTATGATTGATGGTTTTTCTTTTACCTGATTGTGACAAACAGTCACTGTTAATGAGAACAACAGGCCAGACTTATCTGCTTTACCAACTCGTCAAAGACGACCGCCGCTGACTCGTCACATCACATTACATCCCAGCAGGAGTGCTGGGGCCCTAGCAGTCTCTTACGACAACTGGAATGTGACATACTCTACGGCGCCTCCACTAGGCAAGTCAGCGTTACTGCCGCATTCCTGTTTGACTACGAGAGGCCAGAGCACTGGCTTAGGGCACAGGAGGCATGAAAGTGCTGACAAGGGCTAGCAGAGGCTGGAAGGCAGACCTGGAATTTTCCAGACTCAATGGAGGAAGGTTCGCCAACTTAAAGAATAAGAACAATAAAGAATACCTATTGTTTCTGACCAGATTTGTAACATTTTGTCACTCATATAGCTTATATAACCATACATAAAATAAGTATCTCATTTGTTTTTGACTGATAAATATGTGTGGTGCATATTATTGCATACATACCTCTGAGGAAATGACAGTTTGTTACCAAGATGGATTACACTGCACACATTAGGCAGCATAAATAGACAGCTTATTCAACTCATTCCCAGTTCTGTCATGACTAAATATATCACCCAAAACACATGTTTAGTCTTTAGTTCTCTAACATTGGCATTCTGATAAGCCAAGATAATCAATGAGAACGTCTATGTGAGCTGGAAATCTGACTTCAAACTGTCATGTACTATAAAGACTAAAAAGTCATGTACTATAAAGATGGCTTCTATAAGAAACTAGTATTTTTAGACTCAGAAGCACAGTTATGCTTTTTTGTGACTTCTTTTGGCTTAAGAGTCTGATAGCTGTCCATCAACAGAAGTGAAAGCTGTACTATATGTTGTGTGTTACCACATGTCTTACTCGTGTTCATTTAATCGGTTGTACACACAGCACTGTCCGACCTCCATCCGTGGACATGCTGCTATGGTGTCTGTATAATACTTTGTTATCAAGTGGTATTGCTAACAACAAACCCGACTAGAATTGGTATCACTAAATGGCTTTCTGATGTGATGTACTGGTTAACGTGGTTAACTCGGGTGTGACTTCCAACCTCCCAGGTAAATGGAACGCAGCATAACCTGACAAGATATTTGGCGTCATTTTAAGTGGTTGAATAACTGCCAGGTACACTCATCTTATTGTAGTACCGTAAACAATACAGGAAAACTGATTTATGAAAGCTTTGCACCTATTCATTAGAGAACTAAAACCAAAGAGAAATGGGGCAATTAAACCACACAAGAACAGTTTCCTAAGAAATAACTAAATAACCATAACATTACCAGACATACCGTGAGATACACTTATCTCACTTACATGCTGAATGGAGATACATGCTTTGCTCCCGGTTTTAGGCATAGGTTTATGGCAGGCTCGATAGCAGCTAACAATTAACCCGCTCAACTTTACACGCCTGAAAAGTTTTTGTTTGTTGCTCCGCGGTGGACAGATTTTTTCTTCATATCAGTAGTCCTGGGCAATAATGGTGCCCCCCTACCATCGGTGGCTTATTTACTGCATTTCTGCAGCCAGGCTACATATCAGAGTACTAAAGAGGATATGTAGTGTGGTGAGGAATGGGAATGTAGAAGCACCAGCCTACGGTGTGTACAGCCTTCTGAAAGATAATAAAAATGGACTTTCAGGGCCGACACTGAGCTTCCCGCAGACTGCAGCTTTACACACATTCATTGAACATTGCTGAGCGAAGGCGGCAGTTTTTTGTTTTCTCCTGTTGCTCATTTGAAAGACCTCTGTGCTAATGCACTCGTGACTTGAAATCAGTATGACTTATCTTCCCGACACGTGACATTACAATACTGCGTCATACTTCACTGCCAAATTTGATGTGATTTATCTTGCATGTTTTGTAATAGATGTAATTAATAAATGTGAAAACCCAGTTCCTTGACCACTGCTACACACAGCTGCCCTTTTGCTAGTGATTCATTTATTGCACAATAAAATCAATAAATACATTTATTAAATCAAATTTAATAATTACCATGACCTAGCCAATTTGACATGTCTATATGCAAGGCCACTGTTACCATTTCTTATTCTTGGGAGGACAACACACACATACATGCACACACACACACATACATACATACACACACACACACACACCCACACCGTGTATGTGTGTGTGGTCATGTATGTGTGTGTGTGCATGTGTGTGCATGTTGTCCGCCTTTTTTTTGAGGGAAAAAAAAGTTGAAAAATTTTAGATTAAAGTACAAAGTGAGATTAAAGTTGAATTCTATGGATAGCTTCTCTTAGCAGATGTGAGCCTTCATTTCATGCGGAACGAACCTAGAAAGTAGCTGAATGTGAGGCGTCTGCATGATGCCGTCCGGTAAGACGACTGACCTCCTACAGACATCTCACAGTCACTGACAGATGTCAGTGAATGTGAGCTGAATGTGAGGCGTCTGCATGATGCCGTCCGGTAAGACGACTGACCTCCTACAGACATCTCACAGTCACTGACAGATGTCAGTGAATGTGAGCTGAATGTGAGGCGTCTGCATGATGCCGTCCGGTAAGACGACTGACCTCCTACAGACATCTCACAGTCACTGACAGATGTCAG
>JAODKN010000093.1:24975975-24991039 GCA_026774425.1 Petrocephalus zakoni | reverse complement strand
GGGCGCGAGCGTGTGTGCATGAAGGGAGCGAGCGTGTGTGCATGAAGGGAGCGAGCGTGTGTGCATGAAGGGAGCGAGCATGTGTGCATGAAGGGCGCGAGCGTGTGTGCATGAAGGGAGCGAGCGTGTGTGCATGAAGGGAGCGAGCCTGTGTGTATGAAGGGCCCGAGCGTGTGTGCATGAAGGGAGCGAGCGTGTGTGCATGAAGGGAGCGAGCGTGTGTGCATTAAGGGCGCGAGCGTGTGTGCATGCAACGGTCCGTCCGCACCGGCCGGGCACAGCACAATAGCTCAGAGCAATAGCTTATCGGATTTATAATTTATTTACGACATATTCTTTTACAAAACCATTAAAAATGTATGGGTTTTTTGGCACAAGGATAGCTTTTCTTTATTTCCCCTTAGAGGGACAGAGTGAAGGTAAACTGATGTTCACTCAACGTCACCCACTGCTTCTTGTGTATTTATAACCTGAAACAGAAAGCATATAAAAATAAACTTCACGTCAACTGAAACAAGGTCAATATATGAGACACGCAAGTATTAGCCAGATATAATAATTCCTGATCAAAATTATTTATTCCGCTGCCATGTACCATTCAATACTAATCAACAGAGTGACAGAATAAGATGAGTAATACATACAGCATTTATATGCAGTGCTGAGACCAATGAAAACAGCTATTGGGGATGAGAATGTCCTCAGTCGTGGTCAATAAACTGTATACCTATTTCATCTTGGCTCATAGCATGACATCAGTCTATTTTGTGATGTACACATGAACTTCCAGTTGCTTCACAGCCAATAATGGACCACAATAACCTCCCACGAAAGTTCTACGCATGCGAAAGGAGGGAGCTTGCTGATGAAGATCACAGCACACTCCCCGTTAAGAAGATCTCTTTGCTGATCACGGTAGGCGCTCTTGGGTGAGTGACTGGCCCAAATGGGCACCTCGCAGTCTGATTAAGGCTTCACGCTGCTCCTGTACTCTCAAAGTGTGCTGGACTGATATGTCGTCTGTAGCACATGCAGGTGACTAATACTGCTGATGAGGTGTTTTAGGCTCTAACAGTTGCGTAGAAAAGTCTATGCATTTAGAAACACGCCACACAAGCTCACACTTAATTCCAATTAGTTGTTAAATGATTTCAGAAAAAAAAAATACTTTTTTTGTTGGTTTGTTTGCATCACTTTCACCTGTTAAAACGTGCTTCGATCAAAATCGTTCACAGTGTCCATTTCTATTTAATTAGTAGACGATTATGTTCAAAGCGGCGTTCAAATGAGGCAAATAGCACATTACAGATGTGCTGTCAAGGAGTCAACTAGGCATGAGTGCGGCGAGCTTCCAACGAATGTCCCGGGACTAGCATAAGCAGGTTTGGAGCAGGAGCTCACAACATCGACCATCAAAGCAAGAACTGGATTAGACTATACAAAGACCCGAAGCGCAACGCTAAGAGTGTAGACCTTACGGACAGCGAATCCTTACAACACTCTTCCTGGGACAGTCACGGCACCGTTCCCTGTGCCTCAGCTAAACTAATGCCCCTGGAAGGAAAGAAATGAGCAGTATAATTTAATGTGACGTTATATCGACGAGCCACATGCATGTACATACAGCCACACGAGCCTCAGCCCACCTCGGCAGCCGAAGAGGCCGGGTCAATCTGCATTAATCCTAATAAGGCTCAGTGGTGAGGAAGGGAATGAATGACGAGCAAGGCAGTATCAATTATTCAGCAGTAACATGATTATGATGAAAGATCATCATCTCGCTCTTTGCTGTGGGTTCCTCTGCCCGATATCCATTTATATCCCTTCCCAAAGGGGCCTGGAGGTGGGGGCACGGCACTTCAGGTCTCATAAATGTTAAATTAAAAATGAATTAATGCTGAATAATTGGTACATAACCCCAAAGCCGAACAGCAGCCAGCCTACCACCCTTCCGATTATTCCGGAACAGACTGACATTACGATTTTTATACAAACTATTTTGCGGCATCATGTGATGCCTGCCTTTTGTTACGCCTGTGCGTCTATAGAATAAGCTATTAAGATCACACTTGTTGCATGGGAATCGGCTGAGAAGAGGGAGGTGCAGTTTTAATATGGATCCCTAGTCATTAACAAATAACATTGCATGAAACATTTCTGTACAGCTGCTAGCCGACTCCATTAGTTATCATTCAGCCTCTGTTGTATTTTTGAAATTTTTTTTCTATGCGTAACATGCACAAAGTGTTTACTTTCATGTTTTACTTAGTCACACCTGAGTTGAGTGAGGTAATTGCACATTTTTGTCAATTGCGCTGCTAAATGGCTCCTATGAGAATTAATGCAAGGTTATGACCCAGAAGTCTCCATCAAAAATGTTGCTAGAATACACACATATATATATATATATATTTTACTCAAATTGTCCAGATGAATTAAGAGTAGGAATTCAATTACGATGGTGACGTTACTGCTCGGGGCAGGATGCTCGCTCAGCGGACATCGTCGCCCTAACCTCCCAGCCCGCCATGCTCAGATCTGGCCCCAGCTGTGTGTGGGAGGAGCAGTCGTGGCTCTTAGCCTAGAACTTGGCAGAGCTTCCTTAGTCCAGAGACATGCTGGGGGGGGGGGGGGCCTGCAAACTGCTCTTAGCATGAGAACAAACGTAGGATAAGTTCCCAAGACACATAGGCTCCACATCAACCAATCGGAAGTGAGTCCATCTCATTTAAGTGGTCATTGATAATGGATGCATCTCCTTACATATTCTCAACTATTCTGGTATGAGTTTATTAAAATGTAAATGAAGTAAAGACTCGTCAGATTACCAATATAGCTAAAATGAAGTCTCCTCCGGTGCCTCATGCCATTCGTCCCATCGTCTCTTATTCCCCCATTTCATGCGCCGTTCTGTATAAATGATGTCATAATGGATTACCTCACACCTTTGTTAAGCGCCTTAGGCACTGTGTAGTGAAAGGCACTATATAATACTAAACTAAATTTAAATGAACTGAATAAAATGCCCTGTGCAGGCTGAAACATTCCTCAGGCTGTAGAGGCGGAATCCTGCACAATTCTGGCAAACTTACAGCAAAGCTTCTGCTGTTTGTGAGATGAGAGGCATCCCTGCAGGTAGACAGGGGTAGGAAGGTCACATGACGCATTCTGTGACGCATGAGTGATGCAAACGCGCCGTGCCTGAGCGTTACCTTGGTACAGCAGTTGGCCTTCTTTAGCATGCCAGCTAATTCAATGAACCGGTGGTAATCCACACAAACTCTCAACTGCTTTGAAAGCGGCGTGCTATAGAGAATGAGAATCTAAGGTTACAGGCACCATCTCAGAAACATGCCCCGTATGAGAGATGCTAAATATTTTTTAAGAAACTGAATCGCATTAAACATCCAACGTGACCTATTGTGCATAAAAACACTTAAGCTAGCCGTGTAAAGCAAATTTTGCCCGCGGATGCTTGGGATAGAATACATCTGAATCTGCTCGCAGAATAAAAAGAACAGGGTACAAACACCCCAGGGTGAAATTTCAGAAGTTTAGAAGCCGGCGCCCACACAGAGAAGCACCCACACAATGAAGATATCACAAGGAAGGTTGAGTCAATAGAGGGATAATTAGGCACACACAGTAAACCATCTCTCACAGCCATTAAATCCTGATCAAACAGCCGACCTGACAAGAGGCCCTCTTTATTTTCTGAGCACCAGCCTCAACTTTTCAATTGACTGAGCTTGTGCTCGATGCAGGAGGAGACCAACGGCCTCTTCCTCTGCTGTACCTGCACCCACAGAGCACACAGTGCCTCTATGCACCATTGCTGCTAATTACGTAAAAAGACACTGTGATGGAGCTACACAAGCCAGGGCCGTGCTTGCAACAGAGGCAGGTCTTTGTACTTGGCAGGTACTGTGCAGAAATCGTACGGGCGTCTCGTCTGCTAAGAGCCTTCGGGCTTTGTGATGGCAGGTCTCGGGATGCGGCTCCGAAGTGTGACGCGCGAGGAACCCGAGAAGCGTTCCGCACGATCTCCCAGAGCTCCAGACGACACAGCCCAGGGATTCTCACCGCTAAAAACAAAGCTAATCATTCACGGCTTTCGTGGGATCTCGGGGGTTTCTGCCTTCACTGCAAAGCAACGGTCAGCCCCGGCAATTATGGGAGAGACGAGTCGAGTCCACCGCCTGTCAAAAGCACCAATGAAAAACAACATCAGCCTCCCTCCCGTGGCTGGGACATATCTGCCAAAAAACAGGCTTAGTTTAGCAAGCGGAGAGCAGCCTGGCGACTCCTTCGCAGTAATTAAACATTAACAGTAATTAACAGTAAAAGCTGCTTCAGCTGTGAATTCAGCGTTTTCAGCCATTCGACGCAAAACGAGAGCCCCAGCAGACAGGCACGTTAAAAATAACCCGACACAGCTCGTGTAATTAGGCGACGTCAATAAACGCAGTAATAATCCCACAAACATCCCTTCCGAAGGCACTTTGGGGGTGAAAACAGTGATGAAATGTATTAAGGGTATGTGGCCAGCTGGCTGTGAGGTGGGGGGGGGTGGAGAGAGAGAACATTTAGTGCCTTTTTTTTTAGACTTTTTTTTTAATATAAAACTACAACAATAACAAGCGACGCATGGTGCCTGAATGGCAATCTTTATAAATTTGTGTACACAATCAAAACCAGTATTGTGCCAATAAAGTTAGCGGGGCTCCTAATGACAGCCAGGCCAAGATGGACCACCCCTAGGGGTTTGTGTAAAGAAGTAAATCAGCTTGTTAATGGTATGTTCTATTAATATTACCATAGGAAATTCGGCAATGGGGTCACATTTTCCCTGAATCGATATCTGGTGGCATGGGTCAGCCTAGCCGTCTACTGTGCACCCCTGCCTGGAGGGCCTTTCGGCCATGACACCGTCCTGGCGGGGGGGGGGGGGGGGGGGGGGGGGGGGGGGGGGGGGGGGGGGGGGGGGGGGGGGGGGGGGGGGGGGGGNNNTCTTATGTCTGTAAGGTGACCTTGGGTTCTTGAAAGGCGCCCTGAAATAAAATGTATTATTATTATTATTATTATGACTTATTTGTCTCATTCTCATTACTCATCAAGTGATCCGATGACTTTTTATGTGGGGAAATTATCAAAATTTTAATTGAGGATGATAACCTGAAGCCTGAAAACAAGACTGCAAACACATATGATATGGTCAAATGTACACGGCTAAACATCTCCCAGTCGACACAAACCAGTCATCAGGTGTATTAGCCTTAACTGCCATTGCATTCTCAAATTGGCAAAATAAAACCAGAGAAACAAATGTGGAACATCCTGGAGGATGAAAAGCAAGTGGATAGAAAGAAAGGCAATTGCAATATAATCTAACTGCAGACAAAAACTAGATAAGAAACATAGCAATTAAATCCGGGAAAGGAAACAAGAAATCATGAGGGGGGCATAAACAGGACAAATTCATTTCTCACTGTTTCCATGACAGCAAATAAATTCATCGCAGCATGGAAAGAGGTGACCAAATTGAAGGAAAACAAAAATGAATAAACAGCCCTGAAAGAGATTAATATTCAAGCAACGGAAGACACAGGGCAGAGTCTTCTGTGAAGGCAGATGGTGGCATTTTCAGGAATTATTTCGTCAGGCAGGCCCATCCAGGTTGACAGGGGTCAAGCACGGAAGGCTTTTCAGCAGACGGCAGAGTTCCTCAGATACCATCCCCAGAGGACTGTCCTCATCTGCTCCATGCCACACATCCTTTAGTTCAGCTTGTTGGAGCAAGATTGAGTCAAGCGTTTAATGACATTAACTTTGCTTATGACCTAATAAATGCCACGCATCACTTCCTTCAAGATGTCTATGCCTCTAACATGTCTCTATCCCCCTAGAAGGTGCCTGAACATTGCTGCGCTCCACAAAAAGATGGACGCCTATTGTGGTAATTGGGTGACCTTGGTGTATATTAACTCTCTGCAAATACCTCCCCGTGCTTCAGGTCATAACCAAGAGGAGCCGAGATACTCCAGAATAAACACATCTAATACACACCGGATATCTGAGGTCCCCAGCGTCGGCAAACTTGGTGAAACAGCTCGTTGACTGATCCAAATACAATGAAATATGCAAACGAACTGGTCTGGTGACTAGGGGAAGAGAAGATGCATTAATGAAGCACCAGCCTGATGCGATCGGAGGGCTTCTTCACAAAGGCCAGCCAGTGTGGACACATTATGGGCAATGTGCTCAAGCAGAATGACCTTCAGGCATCTTCCACTTCCCCTGACTGATAAACGATCATCGCCATTCGTCCCCTGTGCACTCTGGCTGGACTGCATAGTATCTGCAACTTCTCCCATAACAAAGAGTATTAATAATGTGGATATCCCAGAGTGCTGAGGGAATGAGGCTGGGGTTCCACTTCACAGTCAATCAGAGGGCAACTAACTCTTCAGCTGGTAAATGCAGTCAAGTCAGTATATTAAAAACCATAAAATGTATGATGATCAAATGGAAAGAGAAGTATATTGACAACCATTCCACAGATTTATATTTAATATAAATTTATATAAATTTGCTTTCAATAGCTGAGATGATATTTACATATAAATATAAAAAACCTTGAACGGTACTTGGAAAAATACAGGTGATTAAAAATTCATGATGCAAGATATGGAGTATTGATTCTACAGTAAATTCCTTAGTACTGAACAGCGGTGGTTTCTGATAATTTATTGTTTAAACATGATGGTGAATATAAACTATGTGGAACGCAAAGAAAAATAACTTTGCAGATGAGCAATGGGTCTATATGGGAAGTGACATACTCCATGTGCCCACAGTCGGCAGACGGGTGCTAAGTCATCCTGGGGGGGGAGCTTCTTTATGGTTCCGATTCTGGTTGAGGTCACGAGGTCACCATGAGCCCACTGATATTTATCACACCTGTTTCAGGCAGATAATATACACAAAGCACATGTGAGCTGGCTTTGTGTCTGACCTTCGAGAAGCCAGAATCGGTTAGGGATCAAAAAAAACCCAGAGATTTAGACATAAAGCCCCGAGTACTGCAGTAAAAGCAGGAACACGTGTTAAAGACATGAGAGACGTAACTCACACTCGGATTCCACGCCAAGTGCTGTATTCCGCACAGAGTATATCTCTGAAAATCAGATGCTGGAGCCTGGGATCAGTGATTACAGAGAAATCGGTCAAAGCTGCTACAGATCCTTAAAGACCAGGCCTCTGAGATCAAACGCAGTGACAGATATACAGTACCTGCTCCATTTACCCAGATCCTCTCCAGTTCCACATATATACACTCCTAGAATAGTAAGCTTAACCCTTCCATCAATCAGTATTATGGTCATGAAGTCCCTCTTGCAACAGGATTAGTAATTCTTCAGTTAGACCTAGTCAGAGATCCTAAAATTCCATTTATCTTTTGTTTGATTCGTCTAAAGACTGGTATTGGGGTATATTCACGAAACTGGGCACCAGGAGAAAAGCACGAGTAGCAGCTGTTTTTTGGCATTAGCTTGCTAACCCCTAATCCATCGCATTGTCCCAGCACAAACATCCTTTCCCAGACAGATCCGGTTCTTCGTGCTGCTTGCCTAGCTATGAGTGTACTAGTCACGTGACAGCTGCACCCAGCAAGAGCGGGTAGGGAGAAAGGCAGCCATTACACTTAACACTCTACCCTGTAAAGAGGAGGACTTTGCCTAAAAACGCCTCTACTGACAACGTCATTTAAGATGACTGAACTAAAAGGCTGTGCTATTAGTTCCCAATTGTCACCGGTCGTTGTTAAACAGTGGCTCCTTGACCAGTTTAATATATCGACGGCTCTTTTGTGCTGTGAGGACCTATAAAAGAAGCCACCTTAAAGTCTGATCTCATCCATCACTGAGCACCGGTACGGCTCCAAACTCTCCCCCATCTTCCCCAGAGCAAATTCATTTTTACCTCATTTATGCCTCCTTCCCTTTATTCCCACTCACCTGAAATACTAATTGCACATTTAGTTGCTTTCAGGATGGATATGATTGCGAAAATGCACCCCCCCCCCATGAGGATTAACCTACCTGTCAGTTTGCTGAATGTTATGCAGAAACCCTCAGAGATGAAAACCATACATTTACTAGACAACGTTTGGACACTTTTAATTAAAATTCTGTAGCATTCTCCACTACGGAAATTGCAATGATAGAAAAGTGAAAACCTGCTCTGTAAACTGAAGTTACAACCTGGCTTTAAAATAAAGCTGATCCTGCAGGAACATGGCAGCGCCCTGAACAGCCCCCCACTCTGACCCTTTTATATGCTTTAGATAAAACTGTTACACTAGACATATGGGTAAAATGTGTTCGCTGGTGAACAGGATAAATGCAAAATGACACACTCCCGTCAAAAGCAGTCACTTACAGAGGCAGAGACGCCGTAAAGATCGGTTTTAAAGCGCAGGCCTACTCTGTGAGCCATAAACATGCATTCCTGTAGCCCGCAAACGTTAAGATGTCAGCAAATATCAAAATGAAGGTAATATTTCCAGAAAGAACAGCACCTGAACTCTACACTCTAAAATATAGCAGTGATACTTTCTTTTTTTTTTTAATGCTACCGCTAAATTTGGTCTTGCATTAGATGACGTTTATTATTTTTAAGACCGATGTGACTCCGTCTGAAATGGACCCCTTCAGTTGCCATCGCTGTTCATTTGCGGCAATAAATATGAAAAAAAAAATAGTGGCTATTGGAAGGAGGAATATTTAATATTGATAAAATAGCACCATGTTCTGTAAAGCTGATTATACATATATTTTGAAATATAAATTAAGTTGCTGTAGAGAACATTTGGTTCAAAGATACTCTGCTAGCCCTATTGTGACAAACTTTACTCTTCGTACTGCTAGTAAACATATATAATTTTCATAAAGACCAGTATTACAGTGCAAACTCTGGCGCGCTAAGGTTCCAGCCTGGTCACCAGGTCACTATTAACCAGGGAACAGGTGAACTTCATGCCCACTTCTGACATTTTGGGCAGATGAGGTATGAAAAGCAATCAAAATACAAAGAATGTGTTTTCCCGAAATAACAGAGCGGCAGACAAAGGTCAGGGCTATAATGGCGAACCGTCACGTCCCGAAAATCACTCACAATTCCTCTTGAAAGAAAGCGGGCTGAGATGTGGGAGCCTGATATAGGGCTGGGCACAGCTCCTTTGTCTGTGCCCTTTCATAGCTGGATTTCCGCTTTGCACAGTCTAACAGTGAAATGAAATCTCGAGGAGAATGGTGCTGCCGCTGTGTTTTCATGGGGCCCAGGCATATCACTTATGGAAATGAGCGCATTTACGTTACGGTGCTTCCATCTCACTCGTCAGTAGGACAGCCACTAGGGCTCCAGAGGCGGGGACCGGAAGAGACCTGGAGCTGGGGCCCGGCTCAGCACTTTTCCTCCTGAATCGATCTCCCATCGCGCCCCGCGACCTGCCCGCTAACTGCAGACCTCGAGTATCGCTCTGTTCCTCTGACGGATTGGTCCTCTGAGCTGCTGGGATCCAGCACACCTGGCACTTTCTGCTTAGCGCCAGACCCTAGCTATCAATAATATCAGCACAGATGCCAGGTCGCATGCCTCTGCAGTTTACAAAGGTGGTGCTGTCTCATTCACCACCCACCACCCCCAGATCCCCAACAACTTTGAATTCTGAGCCAAATACCTGGGCGCAGAGTGCCCTGTGGTGTGCTCTGCAGCAGGCCTTGCAGAGTGCCCTGTGGTGTACTTTGGAGCAGGCCTTGCAGAGTGCCCTGTGGTGTGTTCTGCAGCAGGCCTTGCATAGTGCCCTGTGGTGTGCTCTGCAGCAGGCCTTGCAGCGTGTCCTGTGGTGTGCTCTACAGCAGGCCTTGCAGAGTGCCCTGTGGTGTGTTCTGCAGCAGGCCTTGCAGAGTGCACTGTGGTGTGTTCTGCAGCAGGCCTTGCAGAGTGCCCTATGGCGTGCTCTGCAGCAGGCCTTGCAGAGTGCCCTGTGGTGTGTTCTGCAGCAGGCCTTGCAGAGTGCCCTGTGGTGTGCTCTGCAACAGGCCTTGCAGAGTGCCCTGTGGTGTGTTCTGCAGCAGGCCTTGCAGAGTGCCCTGTTGTGTGCTCTGCAGCAGGCCGTGCAGAGTGCCCTGTGGTGTGTTCTGCAGCAGGCCTTGCAGAGTGCCCTATGGTGTGCTCTGCAGCAGGCCTTGCAGAGTGCCCTGTGATGTGCTCTGCAGCAGGCCTTGCAGAGTGCCCTGTGGTGTGCTCTGCAGCAGGCCTTGCAGAGTGTCCTGTGATGTGCTCTGCAGCGTCCTCCATCATATGTTAAAGTACGTTCAACAAGAATAGCCATGGACCCTGGGATGGCAAGACATAATACAAATATTAAATCTCTATAGCTTTAGACAAACCTCTAAGGGGGGCAAATAAGTGGAACCTGCAAGAACCCGATGACAGGAACGACTCTAGAGACCAGTAGATATCAGAGCGTGCAGCTTACGTCTGTATCAGTCTTATTTTCAACACAATGTAGAATTTTCAATGAAACATACAGACGACCAAGATAGACTGAATGGCTTCTCATCTTTGCAATATTTTCTTATGGCCTCAAATGCTTTAAAAATGTTCTCAGGCTGATGATGGAGCACAGACATCCGCACCTCCCTCATTCCCACAAACTGTCTGCTGCGTCACCTACTTCCTCAAGGCCAGATGCAGAGACGTTCATCTGAATCCACGCATGCAAACCTTAATGAAGCCCCAGCTGTTAAGGATGCAAGGAGACTCAGTGGCGCACGTTCATAATGACTCCCATTTCGGGTAAATACTCCATTTAAGATAACAAGAGTCGTTGTGAAAAGGTGTAATGAAATTCAGCAAGACTCACTGTATTTCCGTCTAAAAAGATAATGCACAAACATTTACAGCTTTATTATTTGATGTCGTTTCTGCTCATACATACGGCATTGATTTCATCTAGGAGAACACTGGAGAATTAAGAACATAAACCACTTTAGTTAAACTTTGCCGCAAAGATGCCATGAGTACAGAAAATGAGAACATTTTGTTTCTTTGTTTTGTTCCAATCAATTTTTCATTTTAATCCATCAATTTGAAATTATGTATTGTTGTATTTAAAATCTTCAGTGGCTTCTAGGCTAAAACTAATAAGAACTATACTTTTAACAACCTGTGTTTTTGACCTTAAAATGTTACAAAAGGAACACCATGAAATGTGATTTTCTTTTTCCCAGTGAATTCTGTGAGAAAAATAACCACCAAAAGGCAGGAGGTAAGCAGGAGGTAAGTACTAACCTGCATCAGGAATTTAACTGGCTTTTGTTTAGCCCCTCTTAGTCAGTTAGACATAGCTGTGGTAGATGTTGGAATGCCCAATCCACCAGGGATGGGAACAAGTCACTCTTTGGTGGGTCCAAGTGAAGCCTCAAGTCATGTGCCCTCAAGTCCAAGTCTTTCCATCATTTTTGCAGTCGAGTCACAAGTGATCAAATTTGTGACTCAAGTCCAAGTGGAGTGTGAGTCATGGACCAGGAGTCCCTGTCTAAGTCATTCGTAGGCAGAGATCCAAGTCTTTCCATCAGTTTTGCTGAGTTGAGTCACAAGTCAATTTTTCTGAGTCAAATTTGTAACCTGAGTCTGAGTTGATTTGTGAGTCAGTGACTCGAGTCCCCACCACTGCAATCCACTGCAGGTTTTCCTAATGTTTACAGATCACCCTGAAAAAAATGAATACATGCTTCATGACTTACATGTTTTTCAGTTTCCTGGCAGGCTTCCTAAGCCAAAAAAACAGGATGATATGTTTCAGTTTAACAAGCCATATCTTTAAAAACTCTTTCTTGCATCTATAATAATATCACATTCTGGCAGTTTTTTATCATATTCATATTCCTGGAGAAAATAGCAACAATGTAACGTCCATCAATTACAGTAACAATCACTGCTGTTAAGTAACAATAAACATATCATTTAATTTGGAACATAATTAAAACAAAACATTAAGCGGCCGGGAGGTGGTGTCTCCCCGCCACACTCCCAAACGTGCAGAGTGAGCCGCAGGGACAGAAAGTGCAGGATTTTGAAAGGCTGATGCAAGACGTGTGGATTTTCTTTATGGTGATGCCGCAGTGATTTAGGAGCCGTGAGTGTATCTGTCAGGAGACAGGATCAGTCAGGCTGATAGTGTGATGTATAGGCCCACGGCGCATTCATTTCAGAACGAGGGGAAGCGATTAAGTCGGAGCGGCCTCTTCTATCAGCACATCTGCCCGCGCGGCCGGACAGGCTCACGCAGCAGCGCTTCCACCTCGCCCATTAAGGCAGACACCAGCGCTGCCTTTCCCATTCCGGCCCTTAACTCCAACAAAAACAAAGATTAAAGAGAGAACACATGGAGGCACTCCAAAGAGAGACAGACGGCGGGGGGAGGGGGGCATTGAAGCGCGTCGGGAGATGCGGTAAAGCAGCAGCCACGCTGTACGCGCCTCGCGCCCACCGCATGCCGCAATTTGTCATGCTGTGCCAGTTTCCTCTGCATCTCCCCCCGCGCCCCTAATGACCCTGCGGCCGCCAATTCGCAGCGCGCTCATGCCACCTCTGTCCCAGGCTACTCCCCCAGGGAAGAACCGGCACGGCCCCCAGAGGCACCGGGCCAACAGCATAAATGCGTGGTGAGCTGGGGGGGGAAATCAGCCTACACGGATACTCCTCAGGAAAGCCAACAAAGGAGGTAAGGGACACCTCACCCAAAAAATCGTGGCATGTTTATGAAGGTCCACCCTAAATAAACAGAATAAGTTTGCGTACAGCTATCCAAATACTTCCAGGAATGGCGTCAAACCCAAAACACACTGGCATTCTGTAACTCAGTGACTCGCTTCAGCTGAGACTGAAGATATTACGCGCGGTTTGATGTTTGGCTCTCAGATGAGAAAGACATGGTATCAAAAACAGTCACTACATTTTATTTCAACAAGAAACACCCTGAACTAAGAATTAATGCAAGCTGGACCACAGTTAGTTGAGAGGGCAATAACTCACACTCACCGATCAAATTTCTGGTGATGACCTTCAGGACCAGCTTAAGCTGAGCTCCCCAAAACCTCACGGGCTTCGCAAAAGCAGGAGCTTGGGTTACGGACCCGCTGAACAGAGCCTGGAATGAAGAGCAACAGGCCAGGCTGAAGATAAATACGTTATATATCCTCAGGAAATAAATACATATTCATTTAATCTTAGCCGCGGACGTTTCTGCTTGTAAACAGAAGCGCCCAGAGAGATAAGAATGGTTTTGAGATAAAAGGCAGCAAATAAAATGGAAAAAAAAAGTCACAAGTTAGGTGTTAGCAGCAGGAAAATGTGCAGACGGGAGAAGCAGGGCCTCGGACAGGCAACAAAAGCCAAGTACACCTGCGGATCCATTTCTGAGCACAATTCCTGACCTAAAAGCAGCATGAAAAACCAACGTGTGTAAATGAAAAATGCCTTTTCCTGACACCTTGTGGGAGAAACGTCCCACACCAGCAAACGTCGGTGCCGCAGAACACACACCCGGCACTTGGGAACCAGAGCCAACCCTGTACGGTAATAGTAGCTGATTGGCGAGAAAAATCACAAAAAGCATAAATAGGGGCGTGGTCTTTACAAATCAGCTGACGATACTGGGGACACGTTATTATACGTTACTATGCAATATATATATATCACTTACATTTACAAAAAGAAAATTACAAAACCTATCAATCAATAATTCATTAGAATAAGGCTAAAAGTGTCAGAAGGAGGAAAGTGACATTACGGTGTGTGAGCGGGAAGCATCTGCAGGCATTTGGCCAAAGTGGAAACGACAGTCAGGAACACAAGAGCCGGATGGTAATTCATCAAGTGTGGAAATGTGAGAATCCCCCCCCCATCGTGTCAGCTTAGAGTAATCGGGGGGACAGTCTCTTCTCCTCCGCAAGACGCTCAGCCAAACAGGTCGGAAACACCTGCTGGCATCCGCCCTGGAGGGCCACAATCATTTCCTGACCCTTACTGTACGTCACACACTTTCTCGCTTCTGTTTACCAGGCTTCCAAAGTTCATGGACGCCACAAAGCCTCCCATGGATTATATCAGCTCTGTAATTAAGCAGACTATGGCTATGGAAGTGGGTGTGAAATCCATTCTAATACCCTACCCTTCATATCCCCCTGTGCCAGTACATCAGACCAAACCCTGTCAATAAACACCAGGATTCTCTCCAGGATAGACAGCAGAACAGCCCAGAATACAGACGTAACTCTGTGCCACTTACACCCGGCGAGCTCAAAAGATATCTCCAGTGATTGTGGTTAATTAAAAGTAAGCCAATTGCCTTCCTGTCTCCTGCTGCTAGTTAAGCCAAATGTTTGCCAGATCAGATGAAAGAAACTAAACCGCCCGATCCGCTGTCAGTCAGTGCACACAGCCCAGACTTCTTCATTTAAAGGGGCTTAAATCTAATCAGATAAGCTTTAATTCAGGTGTAATTCGTTCAACTACAAGATCCCCGCTGAGGAACACGAGCAGACATTCACTCTTCATTAATGACAGCCCGCGCCCATTAACGTCCATGAGGAGTCCGTGAGCTTAAGATCTGAATGAGTCACGTGCAGAAGTGGGCGAGACAAGAACATGGCACACGTCTGCTGTACAACATAACACTTCTCCTGCCGCAAGTCCTAAAACCTTCTGGAACCTGCAGAGACCACAGTACAGTGTGAGGAAGGATGAGAGCAACCCCTGTAGGAAGGCATTCAGAGAAGAGTGAGGACCTAATTCCCCGATGGCCAGTGCAGAGCGAGGAAGGATGAGAGCGCCCCCTGTAGGAAGGCATTCAGAGAAGAGTGAGGACCTAATTCCCCGATGGCCAGTGCAGAGCGAGGAAGGGCGAGAGCCCCCCTTGTAGGAAGGCATTCAGAGAAGAGTGAGGACCTAATTCCCCGATGGCCAGTGCAGAGCGAGGAAGGATGAGAGCGCC
>JAODKN010000093.1:24964193-24975875 GCA_026774425.1 Petrocephalus zakoni | reverse complement strand
GCCCATTAACGTCCATGAGGAGTCCGTGAGCTTAAGATCTGAATGAGTCACGTGCAGAAGTGGGCGAGACAAGAACACGGCACACGTCTGCTCTACAACATAACACTTCTCCTGCCGCAAGTCCTAAAACCTTCTGGAACCTGCAGAGACCACAGTACAGCGTGAGGAAGGATGAGAGCGCCTCCTGTAGGAAGGCATTCAGAGAAGAGTGAGGACCTAATTCCCCAATGGCCAGTGCAGAGCGAGGAAGGATGAGAGCGCCCCCTGTAGGAAGGCATTCAGAGAAGGGTGAGGACCTAATTCCCCGATGGCCAGTGCAGAGCGGGGAAGGGCGAGAGCGCCCCCTGTAGGAAGGCATTCACAGAAGAGTGAGGACCTAATTCCCCGATGGCCAGTGCAGAGCGGGGAAGGGCAAGAGCGCCCCCTGTAGGAAGGCATTCACAGAAGAGTGAAGACCTAATTCCCCGATGGCCAGTGCAGAGCGGGGAAGGGCGAGAGCGCCACCTGTAGGAAGGCATTCACAGAAGAGTGAAGACCTAATTCCCCGATGGCCAGTGCAGAGCGAGGAAGGGCGAGAGCGGCCCCAGCAGGAAGGCATGAAGAGAGGCGTGCTAAATCACAGATTTCATTCTGTCTCTTCCCACACAGCGCAGCTCATGTCTGACAAATCCAATTAGCGCATGCTGCTGCTAGCCTGCCCCTGCCGGGCTGCTCCTGCCGGGGGCTTTTAATCAGGACCAGCTCCTTGGGAACGTGCCACCACGCACGGGAGCATTTCCAGAGAGGACCCGCTGGCCGCTGTACCAGGAGGGCACAATACGGACAGCGCCCCCTGACCCCCTACGCGGCGGTGCCGAGGAGGCGGAGCTGGATGTTTGGCTTTCTGGGCCGAGGAAAGATGGGTGTGTTTCTACACGGCGAAGGGCACATCTGGCACAGGATGGAAATATGACGGTATAGAAGCCCGGGTCATCAGGTGAGGAAGGGGAGTGACCCGGCGCCAGGGTTTAAAGCAACGCCGGGGGTCGCGCCTCGGAGGCGAGGTGAGGCGAGGCCGGGCCGGACCGCGGGCCCCTCGCACTCCCCTCACAAGGAACAAACGCCTCTCAGCCGCTCTGAATGTCGCCCAATTTATTTCAGACCTAACAGGCTTCACTTAATGAGCTGGAGCTAAGCGCCCCCTCCATCCTGCCAGTGACTCGCTGCTGCACCAATTACACCCCCCTCCCTCCTCCCCGCTCCCTGCTGGCTCCTTTTCCTCTCATTGTCTGCCATGAACACACTGGGAGGTTCAGGGAGTCAGAAGGCCTTTTGCGGCGGGCAGGAGCAGAGGCTGGCACGCCGAGGACACCTCTGCCGATGATGTCACATGAGTGGCTGCGCAGGACAGTCACTGTGGCACATTGCTCAGAACTTCCTAATGATAACAGAAAAATAAATCCACTAGAAAAAAGTGTCACTCATGTCAAGATTTCCCAAAAGATCAACTGGATGATCCAGGGGGTTATTGGAAAAAAACTTCTGAATAGATGTTATAGAAGTGGAACATTTTGGCATTGATTTTAAAATGTCACAAGAATGAAAAGTGCACAAACCAGCAGAATGACCTAATTCTAACCAGGCTGCATGGTCATGGGAATCACATGGTTAGCAGCCCCAAGACTCAAACAGCTTGCAGTTATTGATGGAACAATGACTAGTGGATTATAACAAGGAAAATCTGCAGGAGAATGTCAGGGGATCTGCCCGTTAGCAGGGCGCTAACAGAAAGTGGGTCATGCAGCCTGACAAAGATCCTAAGTACAAAAGTAAGTCTATAGCACAATAGCTGAGGAAGATGGAATTTGCCTTTTCAAAAGCCCTAAACTTAAACCAATTCAAATATTATGACATAGCCCCAAGCGAGCGGCTCACAGTAGACAGCGAAGAGTGTCAAAGAGTTAAAGCAGCTCCGAAAAGAGGAATAGGTCGAAATCCCCACAAGGCAACATGCAGGACTGATGAGCAGTTATGGAGTCACCCTGACACCAACAGCTACTCAAAATAAAGCCTTGCATCATTTTCTCAAAAAAGATTTGGAGAGCAAGTTGGATCAGTGGAGTTATGGTAGTTGGGCTGTAAGGCTGGTTGACCACGCTGCCTCTGTCTGTCTGCAGAACTATGTGCTGATGCTGCCCACCACCCTGCCCAGCACCCAGCCAGACTACAGACTGTTTGTCCATCCATCCGTCCCATCCTAGCCCATCCCATCCCATCCCATGCATTTTAGGAGAGAGGGGCATAACAGGGAGACACCATACGTGCGGAAAAGAGCCACAAAAAAAGAAAAAAATAGAAAAAGAAATATAATGGCCTAACCAAAAGAGATTTATGTTCCCACAGGGGAAAAGGAAATCAATATTATTCAGGAAATTAAGGGTTCAGCATATAAGGGATTTGTAAAATAGGCTCGTTTACCCTCTGGAATTCACAGCATCACTAAGACCCAAAAACATAGGAAATAAGAGGTCCAAACCAATCGGGTACATGCATTACGTTACGCGATGTACATTTTACCACTTTATTTCAATTCTGAAATAGCGCTAAATGTTACAAAACTTATTTGCCTCCAGTGAGTTCTCTATTTTCCATTTACTTTCATATTCAAGATCCTTGTGATAAAAATCTACGAAATTCATCCTGATCATTTTTGCAAAACACAGGTATGTGAACTAATAGCAGAAAGGAGCATAATTACTTTGACATAAAATGCTTTTACATCCAGAGCAATTAGACAATGGAAACATTCATGCATTGGTCTGCCAGACTCATTCTGCAGCAAGCATGATTGGTAACATTTTTTGTACACTATGATTTACCAGATTATAGTGAGCAATCTTGAGCACATGCTATTGGGGCATTTCAACAATCATGCACTTCCTAATAATCAAAGTAAACCTGAGACATCTCTGTTACTTTTACTGTAGTTTGGACAATTTAGCTCCAGTCAGGGTGCAATAAATTCCTGTCTGCCTCAGAAATCAATAAAAAAAGATTGCATCTTAAGCAGAACAGCACTGGAATTTCAATTTGTAATTATAAAACACTGCATGTTATCTGGAATAATGAAACAATAGAAAGTAAATGGCTTTCTTGAATATGGAAAGTGTGGGGAGGAAAGGCTGGCATATTCAGATCTCGGTAAGTAAACCGGCCACCAACCAAAGCCAAAAAGGTCAACATGCATCAAAGCCCTCCAGATACTGCATAGGAAGTGCCAATCTTGTAACAAACTGAAATTATTACAACATGGCCAATATAGGGTTAGGGTTAACCATTCCATGCCCAAAGAGGAACAGCTGCCCCTGGACAGGCTGGTCACCTGATCACAATCAGCCAATCACGCGACACCATGAACGGAGGCACAGACAGGAAGAACCAGCTGAGGAGGGACCTTTTACTGGTAATGAAATGTGCTAAACAATGTGAAAGAAATATGCGTTATAAGTTTGTGCCTAATAAGGGCTTCAAGGGAAAGAGTCAGGTCAAATGCAACTAACCAGATAATGGACCGCAAATTGGAGCCCAACAAAAAAATAGGAATGTAAGTAGGTTGTGGAAAATCAGATTAGAAAAAATGTCCATTCCCACAATCCAGGGAATACATCTTTGACAAGTCTTAAGAGGAATTAAGCTCTAAGGCCTTAAGGCTTGCAGAGTTATTAAATTATGCCTTTGCGTTTGTGTTGCCATCATTTTTATATCATAATGAAAGCAACATGAATGGCTTAGGATTTCATGTTCATCCATCTTCCAGCTGCTTGTGCGGTACAGGGTCGCGGTGGTGGCATAGAGCCATTCCCAGCCAGCAGTGGGCGCCAGGTGGGAGGTACACCCTGGACTGGATTAAAATTTTACACTGCACAGATTTATAAGGCAGAATTTCCTCAAGATGAGCTAGAGCAGAACCCATCACAGGACAAACCCACACTGCCTAGGCCTTAGCTCTTTGGTAACCACAATCAAACACATGTATGAGACAACAGAAGGCATTGGAGCTAAAGAAAGAGACAAACAGGCCTGGAACTCATCACAGAAGGCTTTGATCCATGCAGCATGTAACCGCTAATCCCGGTCAGGGTCGCGAGCAAAAGGCTCTGATGGCCCAGCAGCTTTGTGAGGTCGGTGCCAGCAATGCCGGATGCTGTCCTTCCGGATCCCAGACAAAGTGCATAATTTGATCTGTATCACAGTTAATTACAAGGACATCGACGTTTCAGATTTACTGACAGAGGGCCTGGATTAAATCTCCCTATTGATTCTGCTGCCTACAGAAGACGCAATCTTGGGATTGGCTGAGGCACAGACTTTGGATTGGTTGTGGCATACCTCGCTGAAAAAGCAGGCCTTTGATTGGCCGTGGCACATAGGGTGGAAAACGACAGGTGTAGCCCTCTCACCTTCCAGGTTCTCCTGTCCCATAGTTAAACATAGAAATGCAAGATTTAAAAAAAATAAAAAATGTCCCCATCTCAGTGATTAATGGGTGTCACAGGCAGAAACTTTCGACCCAAACACAGATACTCTTTGTGAGAAAACGCCTATAGCAAATTTAAAATAACCAATGTTTCTACACCTGACTGGTGTCAGATGGCGCTATGCCAGCCTCAGAAGGCACAGAGAGAACGAAGGGGTTCATGGTGTCCCCAGTGCACACGGGATTAATCACGATCGAGTCCGTCTGCCGAGAGGAGAAGCTTCACATTGTGGAAAATCGATCCGCAGGCGATTCAGGTGACAGGGGCTATGATGAGATCGCATTCCCACTGGGGGAGGCCTTCCCCATCAGGACGAGGACCACTGCTACCCCAGTGACCCAGACGTGACCCTGAGCCTCCGGGACACAGAGAGACAGGCACGGCGCCGGGCTCCAGGAGCAGGACCTGATGGGGGCTGTGATGTGCGGTGCGAGGGTGGAGGCATGCTTGTGGGTCCAAAAATAATCACAAACAGCGAGAAGTTTCCTGCCAGAAAACACAGGATTCAAGCAAGGTTCAGGCTGTTTGGGATGCTGGCACACAAAACATCAGTGTTAGAATGTTAAAATAGAAAGCAATCCCCACAAATAGAATAAAGAATACACCCTTCTTGCACTGAGAGAACTTGAGATAAATTCAAGCAACTTTTTTTTTTAAACATCCATTTACCTACTTCCATTATTTATAAAATGTAGTTCATAAGAGATTCTGGAATTTGGGGTTAAAATGAGAGTTAGGTCATTTGACAGAAAACACTGGGGTGATTTAGCCAAACACCCAAGTATGTCAGTCAAGTAGGGCTAGCTGGTTCCACCAGCTCCAGAGGTGAAAATATCCAGTTATAATGCACCGTTCTCTACATTACTGTTTCCCAGTCCTCTCCACAGGGACCAGCAGATTTCTGCTCCCTCCCAGCCTCTTACCACATGTGGATTGTCTGGCAGGGAGCAGGGAGGGGGCAAAGACGTGGACTATCTGCAGGTCCCCGAGGACCAGATTAGAAGACAATGCTCTGCATCAACACAGAAGATGGACATCTTGAGGTTTAAGGGACACTTTCATTAAAATTGCACACCCAAGCCCACTCAGAGTGGGATTCACGTGAAACGTCACCCGTCCATGACTTCAGGCCCGCTGCCACACCTAATGCCCGGCAGCCTGGCAGCTGAATGGCATGTTCCCATGACAACCCCCCTTCAAATTTCCATAAAAGCCTGAATCCATCCAAATGCAGGACCAGTGATCAGCCAGCATCGTGAGTCTATATATAAATACACACACACACACTGCATCTGGCAATCAGGACGGCCTCAGTCAGACACACAGGGGGCACCCAGCCATACATTCACACTTACTTAGAGAGACACATATGTAACTGTTCTGTTCTGTCCTAAAAAGGAGCAGATATATGGATGAATCATTTTTAATTACCATAAAAAATCAATCTGAACTACAAAAAAGAGTAAATAATGGATTTGTCACAGCAGAGTAGCATGCACAATAAATACATCATACCACTGAGATTCTTCTTATGAATAAAACAAACAACAACAACAATAATAATAATAATAATAATAAATTCTGCATGTCAGAGGATGATAGCGGTGGTGATGTAGTACCGGGGTGTGGTGCTAGGGGGCAGCCTGAGGGGGAGGAACCTGTTCAGGGGGCAGTGAGTGGCTCAGCAGGCTAAGCCTCTGTGCCTGCGATCGGAAGGTTCGTCCCCCGGTTTCGGCGGAACAGCCGCTTGTCCATGGCCGCTTGAGCGAGACCCTTCACCCCAAGCTTTGGGGGCACCGCACGTTGGCTGATCCTGTGCTGTGACCCTCGAACTGAGGAGAGCAAGATGGGGTAGGCAAAGTAAAGAATTCCTGTGTCCTTGTGCAAATAAAGTACTTACCATCAATTTCTGCATTACTCAGGTTCCCATAGATCAACAGCGTCCCTAAAACAAGTGCTGACCTGGGGGGGGGGGTCACGGAGTCTGAAAAAATAACTCACCTACATTTTATAGTACATCAAAGTTATGTTGGTGAAACCATTTGCCATAAAGAAGGAATAGTTGAGTTTATGTGCTACTGGTCCGGATGGAGTATGGATGGATTTAGTTGCAGCACATAAGTAAAATGCCCCACGTGGGTGACCCTCTATTGTAACTGCCTAGATGCCTCTTTGAACCCAAATCATTTTCTGCACAACAGTGTCTTGCAACAAAATGGCACTAATTAAATGGAAAAAGGCTTTAATGAAATCCCTACATCTAAAAGAATTGTAATTAAGTCTGTTAATGCACAGTACAGTTCAATCAGGAAAATCTCTTTAGTTACAAGATTAAAACAAAAGAAAATGGGCGGCCTGCTGTTCTGGGCAGACTGCCTAAGGTCAGCCAGCCCTCTACTCCCACCCCGGCACCATCAGCCCGCTGCACACATCACAACTTATTTGATTATTTTCCCCAGAGAAACAACTCCCAACTTTGGCACCACGGTGGGGGGTGGGGGTTAGGGCACTGTGCCTAAGATCAGAAGGTCACCGGTTCAAATCCCTGAGCAAAATCCTTAACCCCCAACTGCTCCAGGGACTGTTCGACGCAGCTTTCCCAATTATGTACCACTTTAGATAAGAGCATTGGCCAAATAAAATGTAAATGTATTGTACAGTGCAGGATCCATGGTTTGCTCACTCGACGAAGTGTGACATTAACCTGCCTAAGCAAATTCCAAATTACTTCTGAAATTCATCACAGGGCATGAAAGGAAGGAATTATCTGACTAAATGGGAAGTATGCTGAATCATGCAGTAAGCAAACAGAAGACCTCGACGACACGATTACTACACGCTCTGAAAACAATATTTCTGAGATTAGAGACAGAAACCCACTACTGTTAATCTGGTGTAAGGGAATCTCATTACATCCAAGCCCTTAATTTCCTTTAAATTAGTTTCCTTGATCATCACTTCTGATAAGCTACGAAGGGGCTAGGCAGTTAGAGAGCCCGTAGTGTGGGGTCGGCGTCATAGAGGTGAGAAACTTCCGGAGGCTTTAGATAAACTCAATCTTCAGGCTCCCTCTCACACACACTCAACATCAAAGACACGATCCTACAAACAATGAACCTACAAAGCGTCCGGGTACAGAAGCCCTGCCAGAGTTACACCGTGGCCCGCACGAGCCGCGGATGGGCGGCATCCCGGCTGCATTAGTCTGCCTCAGTTTCATCTTCATATGCTCTCAGCTTTTCTCATTCCGGAGAAATATGGTGTTCGCCCGGTTTTGGAGGGAGGCCACGCCGGCCTGTTTATTACCGCGGGAGTTGTGGTGCAGGGTGTAGGTGCGATCGATAGTAGTGCTCTTGTGGTGTCATCTATCTTTAATAGTGTGAACTCTCTTTAAACTCACACGTGACAGACAGCGGCACTGCCCGAGGGGGAGAGACCTACACACAAACGAAGGAGCCTGAGTAAAGGAGGGGCTCAGGAGTAAAGACACAGAGGTACTGCTGTTATATACCATATTATATACGCCATACTATATACCTTCTTGGCTTTCCGTGACGTCTCTTTTCTTCGACACTGGCATCAAAGCTGATTATTACATTCCTCCATTAGCCATCACACCCCCGGACAGGACTGGAAGGTTCTTACAGTGATTGCTCATTTATATTAAAAGTGACTTACATGGATGTAAAATGTGTTTTATCCTTCAAGTATGTGAACTGCTTCAGAAGCTTCCTGTCCACCTGACGCCACAGAAGAAGGTGAATCACGCGGCACGCAGCGGGAGCCCGTCATTAATGAAAACTCCCACAATCTGGACAAAGGACAGAGAGCAGGAAAAATCAGAATCGCAAGACCAGTGCGAAATCGCCAGGCCCCCATCCACAGGGCCCCCTGCTGCCCCCCCGCCTCTGCCTAATGGCCTTATGATGGCAGCGAGCAGCGGGTCACAGCGCCCCCCGATGCTGACGGATGGAGACCTGCTATCTGCCGGCCTGTCACTCAAGCTGAGAGCCGCCTCTGATTGTGCGGCCGGCCACTTTGTAAGCGTCGTGCCCGGGGGATTTATTTATACACTGGTAACATCCCCTGGGTCGACTCAGCGCGCAGACTTGCTGTCAGCGTCAGCCTCCCGTTCTTCTGCCCCCCCCCACCTCCCTTAAATTTACCATCACAAAACACCTGCAGTCTAGTGGCAGTCCGCAATATACCGCAGACAATTTGCTTAATACAATTTTTCCTCATTCTATTAACGTAAATTCAATTTACACCATTTTCTGTTAACTTGTCGCATTAGTTTAAAAAAAAAAAAAAATCGCCCACAGCAATAAACAGCAGCACAGCAAGCCAGAGACTCCCGGGCCCGTCTAAGCTGGCCGGAACTCTGCCCCCACCTCCATGCTAGCCGGATCCTCCCCAGCCTCTCCAAGCTGGCCGAATCCCTTCAGGCTTACCTGAGCTAGCCAGACCCCTCCCAGCATCGCCGGCTTAGCAGAAGCCCTCTTGGTCCAGCCGGATCCCTCCCGGCCTATCCAAGCTAGCCGGAAACCTCCCACGAGCTGGTGGCCAATTAAAATGTCAGGCTTGCCGTCACCGTAACTCTGTTACAAACAGAAATGAGACGATAAGTCTCCGGGGTGCAGGAACTCACAGAGGGCAGCATTACCCACTGCTGTGGGCATCGACATCGCTGACACTGATTAATGCCCAAAGGCTCCTTGCTGCCATGCCCCTGCAATAAGGCGCCTGTGGAGGATAAATCAGCCGGAAGGACCCAGGCAGCTCAGGAATTCCTTGACAGCTGTTGAAGGCCAAAGACACTGAGGTACAAAGTGTTCCCTAATATGGCTCCGCCCCCAGGCCACCGCCACTCAGTGTCACTCAGAAATCGGACTGGGTTATACAGATCGGCTATACATGCTAAGCATCAATCAAGGAGACTTCAAGGAGCAAATGCCCCTAATGCTACTGAAGACCTTGGCTAAAAAACACCAGTTGTTAGATGGGATGTGTAACTTCGGACTGACAAATCTAGAGAATTGCTCCCAAAGCCGGTTGATGATGTTGCTCAAAGTTTACTATACCATGCACACACTTTATAAATGGGCAGGCAGGTGGTGTAATTGAAAGGTTGCTGGTTTGAGTCCCCAACCCGCAAAGTACTGCTGAGGTACCCTGAGCGAGGTACCATCCCCAAGTGCTGCTCCCCGGGCGCTCACCTAGCTGCCCCCTGCTGTGTCACGATGTCACATGGGTTAAAAGCAGAGGACACATTTTGTTGTTGCTCCACCAAATCACTTTCAGGGACCCAACCAACAGCAGATTGTATGTCTGAACCTGCAATGGTCTCTCCCCCCCCCCCAGAGGCGGCGGGAGCAACGTCGCAACGTGAGAATTGCATAAGTGAACACAGAGCGGGCGTGCCATCCGTGCAAATTCAGCCCTACAGCACTACAAAGCCCCTCTGTTCATATCACACATGCACAGCTGTTAGGAGGAGAAAATCACCCTCTTACAGGTTTAACTGGAGACACCAAAGGTCCTGGTTCCCTTCTCAGGTTACCTTCAGCCGCAGAACGGCCTTTTCCTTACTCTAGGGAACACAGGCCGATATCGAGCGGCTCTGGAATACCTGGAGGGAATATTTTTGTTACGGATCATGCATAATTACATAGAGCGGGGGTCACTGGTATAACGAGAGGCCGAAGGGCGCTCAGCCATTTGAGGACAGGACACACTTCTGCTGGGCGTCTGTTCTTGGGGGGCTTCCTCACCAAGGCAGGCCATTGTCATCACACTCCGGGGTAATGGAGCCCCACAGACGAGCTACTCTGCCATTATCTCCCTAACAGCGCGATACTCGTCTCCCACTGTCAGCTGGGAATGATCACCACTCGACTTCTCTCGTCCCATGATCCTGGATCCCTCCCCCGACCCTGAGTGTTGGCAGGTCTCTGCACCTGTTACGGTTTAGGATAACAACACGGGGCCCTTAACAGGAGCCTGAGAGGGCTGGTTATTAAAGTAACCCCCCCCACCACCACCAACATCCCCCGACTCAGAGCCATCTGCCCATCTGCCTACCCGACTCCCTGCTGCTCCGACAGATGTTATGACCCTGCATACCCCCGAAGAGCCACGCAACTCTCATCAAGCCTGAAGTTCATCAGCGGCTCTTGGCAACGGGGTGTCCAATCACTACAGCGTGACGGCATCATCTGAACACCTTGGATTCCAGAGCGTGCGTTGCTGGGTCACTTACAGCCATTTAGAGAGACTGACAACAGAACCTGGCTCCTGAGATAAACACCCTACAATCCAGGTCTGTCGTTGCTGCACAGTTTCCAGCATCGGTGGGTCACCGCTCGTTTCGACAATCGTAAAGGCCCTGGGCGCTCAGCCAGACTGAACACGTTATTCATCTTTTAAGCAAACCAAAAGATTTATTGACAGATAAATCTCTGCAGTGTGAGTGTGTGTGAAGGGTACAGAAGGGTAGGGTAAAGGAGGAACTCTCTTTGGTTACGGATGGTATTAAATGTATAATGCTTGCTTCTGACTGCTTTTGACACAGGCTAAATAAAAGGGCTGGTCAGGCACTTCTGAATGTTTATAATGAAGTAGAAATGGTTTCATTCACAAAGATGTGTGTGTACGCTTCGGGGAATTACACCTGACATGAGAAGCTTTCCCATAATCAGCAGATGCATTCCCCAAATGTAATTCTGTGGAGTTGTACTTATTAACCGCCTTCTTTCACTCTCACTGACTCACTCTCTCTCGCTGTCTCTTACACACACACGTTTGTATTTATATCTTTGTGGGGACCATCCATTCATTCCTAAAGGGAAAAACCCTAGTCCCAACAATGACAAAGTTTTGGAATACTTACCTGTAAGTAACCAAACAAAATACAAGAGTTTTGGCATTTTGAGAGTTTTGATTGCAGCAACAGATTTTTATAAAATTGAGTTTCCTCTTGGGGAAACCGAAAAATGCCCCCCACAATGTCAAAATAAGGGTTTTATCACATTGTGGAACAGTTAGTCACCACAATGTAATATACACTCACCTAAAGGATTATTAGGAACACCTGTTCAATTCCTCATTAATGCAATTATCTAATCAACCAATCACATGGCAGTTGCTTCAATGCATTTAGGGGTGT
>JAODKN010000093.1:24939914-24953708 GCA_026774425.1 Petrocephalus zakoni | reverse complement strand
AAAAAAAAAAAAAAAAAAAAAAAAGTAATATTGACAGCATGGATTCTCCAAAACCCAGAACATGCCAGTTGGTTTTCGTTCACAACAGCCTCCTTGTCAGACATGACAGAAGTCCTGCCGTGGGCATGTATTATGATTATCATGTTTGACATTTCCTGCTCCATACAGAATCCATTTTGGCAATATCAGTCTGCTGGCTTGCCTTCATCCCCAGGGCCCGCCCCCTCTGAAAAGGGGGAGGGGCTTGTAGGCCTGTCTCCACCCCTCAGGTACGCCTGGTCTTCTGCCTCTTTGCCTGCCGCTTGGCTTCATCTAGGGCGGCGCCATCCCCGCCAGCCGGGGCCAGCCCCCGCACCCCCTGCATCCGGCTCACCAGTTGTACCAGCAGTGGAATCACCTGTTGGGGATGCACACTCAATACTCAGCCATCTCACCTCAGCCCAGCAAGGGGGCAAGCCAGCAAGAGCCCCAAAACAGTCCTCATTAGAGCCAGCCCATCTGGATCCAGTGGACATCCCGAAGTTATGATTAAATAATGAATCCATCCATGGGTATTGGCGTACATGACAATAACAGCCTGCTTGGTCTCCCCAGGAAGACGGAGAGGAAGAAAAAGAGCAGGCTGGAGTTAAGGCATCAGGATGCAAAGGAAGCCAGCTGGGGCAATTTACCTTCTCATGGTTGTACGCTGCCAGCAGCAGCAGCAGTGTCAGGGGCAGGGCGATGTAGGAGCCCTGGGCGACATCCTGGTCAGGCACTCGGCGCTGAGGAGGAGACGAAGCAAGAACCGCTTTAAAACACTGGAATACCGAGAAGGCCGACCCACCGCCCCAAAACCCCCAAAACTACAAATACAACTACAGCGCCAATCCAACTTTATTAAGTGTCTGCACACAATACACAGACGCATTGCGGCATGATGCCTTCTTCAGTGTGCTACAGTTCATGTGCAGTTGCCGATTTAAAAAGGCACATCCCTGCTGGGCAGCCACTGATAACAAAAACAAGTCTAATTGACATCTTCGGGGCATCACCATGCCATGCCCCAAAAAAATAGTGTAAAATGAATTAAATATTACAAAACAGGTTAAAGAAAAGTCATCGTTCATGCCATTAGGGGCTAATGTATTGAAAGCAAATATGTACCAGGCTTCTCTTCTAAGATGGCTGTTTTCTCGAACCCGCCCCCTGGGGGACTGGTTACTAGTCCCCAGTCCCTCAAAGCGTAGGGAGTTACAGTCATGACCAGCCGTGTCGGTGACGATTCATTTTTATAAGGAATAGCACATTTATGCTCACATATTCTAGTTTTTAAACGAGGCAAAGTCTTTCCAACATAAAATAGCCAACACAGACATGATAGTGAGTGTACGATAAATGTAGATAAACACGTGTTTCTGCCTTTTACTTTAAACAGTGCTTTTTTAATTCGGCAACTGCACATAGTCTGTAGCGGACCGGAAAAGGCATCATGCTGCAACACATCTGTGTCTTGTGTGCAGACACGAATAAAGTTCGACTGAACTATTAAAAAAAATAGTCAAAAACAGTCAAAAGCCAGACGATCAACCCCCCGAATGGGAGGTCTGTATGTATGATAGTAACTGCGGTCTTTGAGCAAGAGAGGGGGAGAGGTGGACCTGAAATATTTCATCAGTACCATGTGCCTGCAGAGGAGTCGGACAGAATGTGAACTCACAATGGGGTTAAAGGTCAATGTGACGTGCTTGTGGTATCCGCTGGAGGTGAAGGAGACCTGGGGTAGTGCGTAGTCGTACTGGGTGCTGGGCAGGGTGGTGTGCAGCATCAGCACATAGCTCTGCAGATGGAGAAAGGCAGCATGGTCAACTAGCTTTATGGCACAACCACCATAAGCTTGGAACCTAGACCAATAGGAACTCGTTGGAGTAAGAAGATGGAGTACCTCTCCGTCCCGGAGGAGAGGGCGGAAGTGGAAGAACAGCGACTGCCCCAGCATCACCGTCTGGATGGGGTTGTCTGGATTGTCACTCTTGAAGAGCTTTACCTGCGGTTGGAGTAATGGAGAAGGTGAAGTTTGCATGAAAACAAGCCATTTTATCAGAGCACCACGTCTGACCCTGAGGCTGATTCCAGGGCCTGAACAGGCCATTACCACAAATGGAAATGAGCACTGCTGGGAGGTCACGCAATCCTTATTTAAAATGAGTACTGGGGTAAAGGGTTACCGGGTCAGCTCAAGGGAGGCACATGTTTTAAATCGGGTGAGCTGGAGCGAGAACTATCCCTGGATATCCCTATGAGAAGCCGGCCAGCTACAATACTTAAGTACAGGATGGCACGAGGAACCCTTACAGAGAGGGCAGACAGGTGTTCCGGGGAAGTGAGGATGTTGCCACTCAGGTCAAACTGATTAATCTGCCGGAAAGCAATGATGTTGATGCCTTCGATGTCACTGCTCCCGACCTGTGGGCACAGGCAGACAGTGAGAGAGGCACTCCTGATGTGGTTACAGTTAGGGCCGGTTTGAGGGCTCGCTGAGTGGCTCACCTCTATGGGTCTTTGCTGGGGCAGGGCCCTCTCGATGTGGTCATTGCCTTCGGACCTCAGCTGGATGAGATACCTGCACCCCGGCTACAAAAGACACCAAAGGACTGTCAAAGCTCATAGCTGCGGGACATTGCTTTGTGATGAGCCAGCTCTCAGCCCCAGGGTGATGCCGGCCAATCAGCAGTGACCCAGCCAGGCCCCCTAGGGGCAAAGTGGGGTAAGGCCTCCTCACCAGCAGGCCGCGCAGTCTGAAGCGGCCCTCCTCGTCGGTGACGGTGTCCTCGCTGTACAGGCTGCATTCACCCTGCCCCACGGCCTCCACCGCCACACCCTGCTCTGCATCACCGCTCAGGGACAGCACCGCGCCGTAGCAGCTGGGGGAAATCGGGGACGATTACCCACAATTCACTCTGATTATTCACAGCATCGCCTGTCACTGGTCCACGCTGCGCCCAGCACATACCTGTACGCGGTTTTGAAGCCGGTGATGGCGATGTTGAGCATCTGGCCCTCCTCCACCTCGATCATCTGGGACGCCGGCTCGAAGCGGTACTCCTTCATCATGGGCTTGTAGTAGTACTGGCCAGGGCTCTGCACAGCGAGGAGGTCAGTGTGAGGTCAGCCAGCCAGAGCCACCTCGGGACAGAGCATCCCCATGCAGAGGCTCTCATTTCAGCTGGAAACCTCTAGCTGACAGCAAGCCAGAAGTCTTTCAGAAGGCAGGTCATCGGTAATGTGCAGCGCTGGCTTATTCTGAACCGAATATCACCCCCTCTCTGCCAGCCCCGGTAATGTCTGTCACAGTCACCCACGCCCTCAGCGTCTGGACCTGCTGTTAGCCATTCAGACTGTTCCCATCAGCAGATGTACCAATACGAAACAGGAGGTCAATCTGGGAATTAAGAGCAGATGAGAAGGTGCAGGGTAGCAGGAGAGAGATGGCATACCAGGTTGTTGAATGTGAGAAGGCCTGTGTCCTGTGTGAGGAGATTGGAGCGGAACTGCGCCCCGCTGAGGGAGAGCAGCACCCCGGACAGCGGCTGGCCGTCTTCTGATTTGATCTGAACACAGTGCACATGTCAGGGGGCTGGGCAAGGAGTACAGCCCTGTCATCTGGGGCCACCACATCTCATCTCCATAGTTACCTCGAAAGTGACTCCTGCCAGGGCGTAGGCCTTGAAGTCGCCCTGCGTCCCCTCCACGGCTGTCAGGACAAAGCCCTCTTTGCGAGCGCTGACATCATACTGCAGGTTACTGTGCAGGGGCCCGACACTGGACCACCCCAAAGCAGCAGACAGGTAATTAGAGGGGAAAGACGGGGATGTTGGGGGTGGGCCAGACGCCCAGAGGGAAGACAGGGCCGTCCACACTCCCCAACAGCCAGACGCCCAGAGGGAAGACAGGGCCGTCCACACTCCCCAACAGCCAGACGCCCAGGGGGAAGACACCTACCTGTAGGCTCCCTTCTCGTTAGTGAAGACGGTGATGAGCGGAGTGGTGGCTCCTCTCTCGCTGATGGATATCTCCACGCCTTCCAGCCCAGGAGATACCTGGCCGTCCAGGAAGAGGCCCGCCCTCCCTGCTATGTCCACCAGCCGGCCCGGGCAGCCCTCTGACAAAGGAGGAGAGGGGGGTCCACGTCACGCTGGCAGAGATGGAGCAACGCCGGGGCGGGGGGGGAGGAGGAGGGGGGCAGGGTAAACCTTACCGCCCGTGATGGTGGCTTCCACTTCGGGGGGGTAGAAGAGCAGCTCCTTGGATGAAGGGGTCACGGTGATCTTCTCCCCAGCCCTGAGACACACGATGGAGGATAAAAAGCCCAAATGGATAAGACCAGCCTTAGAATAAGGGGCCAGGAGGCAGTAGGTGTTCACTACTATGCTTGCGTCCATCCTCCATAGATAAAGGCATCTCCTAACCCCCCCACTTCAGGTGTCTCTGTCCAGAATCACACGGACCCCCTGGGGTCCCGTTCCAGGGGCGGGCCGTACCTGGCCCAGTAGGAGAACTCGTAGTGGAAGGGTCCTCGCAGCTCCTCGGCCCGCTCCTGCACCGGGGGACTCTCCTTAGCAGCGGGCTCCTCCTCTCCGCGGCGCTCCCTCTCCTGCCGACGCAGCTCGATCTCCTGCAGCTGCTGCTCCTGCCGCTGCTCCTGCAGGGACCTCAGGGGCCCCAGCACCAGGGCGGGCTCGCTCTCAATGGACGATCTGGGGCCGGAAAGAGGAGGGGGGGGGCGCAAATGGTCGACAAGACATCTACACGCACGGGCCATGGCCCGGACAGCTTTTATCCAGGTGCCACGTTACCGCAGTTTTGCAAGAGCATCAATCTCACAGCAGACCAGACTGAGTGGCGATGCACACGGCAACCACCAGGGGGCATGGGACCCAACAGGCCGCGGCAGCGCTGCTTCTTGCAGATGGCACCCTGCCTGCCAGCGCCGCACACCGCGATTATAAGGCACGCCGCTGCGCTAATGAGCTCGTCTGTCATTACGGGAATGATTAATAACACAGACGCCGGAGGAGGGAGTGTCTGCCCCGCGGGGGGCGCGCAGATGGGCGACAGCCCTCCGAGAGCACGGCAAACAGCCGCAGAGGCAGCCACTTGCTGTCAGCAGTGGCAGCGCGCATGTGCCTGGCTTCTGGTGTTCCTCGAGCCAGAGGGGGGCGGGGCACCAACACACGGGCCTGAACTGGGATGTTTGGGTCACAGCGAAGCCACTCACTTGATGGTGATGGTGACGTCCATGATCTTGTCGGTGGTGATGAGGCCAGTCATGTGGTGTCTGACCGCTGTCAGGGTCAGGATGCTAGGGGCGGAGCTGAAAGGAGAACCGTCAGGCCCCAGTCAGACAGGCTGGTTTTATTTGGGGAAGGAGGTACAAATAAATTTGATATTTTTCCCCCCACATCCTTTACACAAGGACTAATTCAGCAGAGAACTTCCTGGTAAGTGCATGCGCTTAGTATAAAAACAATAAATGCACCATAAATGAGAAACAGCATTAAAAACACATACGTGTCATATGTATAATAATCTTGCTCAAACTGGTGGCAGGAACGAGGCGTCACCTTGTACACGCCTAAATGGAAAGAAATTGATCAATGAAAGTGTAAATCAGAAAGGAAGGCAGTGGGTGGAGCCAGGCTAATGGGTGTGGCCTAAGGGGGCGGAGCCTGGGCTCGCACCTGGTTTGGAGAGGCAGAAACGGTTGACCCCCTTCGTAAGGTTGTAGACACCCACGTTCTCAGGTTTGCTGCCATCCTGGAAGAACTCCTGCCAAAAAAGAGGCAGAGAGAGTTAGTCTGAGGCCCACAAGGTGAGGCAAGTCAGGGGTCAACCGGTACGAACCAGCGTAATGGCGTGCGACAGGGCACAGCGCAGCATGTAGCCGGTCTGCCGGAACTCCACTCCGAGCACGTCGGCCTGCAGCACCTCCACCTCCATGGACTTGTGTTTCCAGCACCACTCCTCGTGGGAGATGCTCACTGCCAGGGAAGCAGAGTGGGGGGGGTCATGGATGCCTTCTACAGGCCTGCGGTCCCACAGAAAGTCGGAAGCGTCACCGAAACATTGGAGCAAAGTGCCCCTCGAGCCCCGTTTACTCAGTACAGCCCGGATACAGCGAGTAACAAACACAGCAGCTGCAGGCGGCTACACTCTATAAGCACATTAAACAGAAAGACGCAGGTCAGACTGGTCACAGGGACAGGCAGTGAGTATTAGACGAATAACATACATGCACAGCAGGTTTACCCAGACGGCAAAGCTGCCCTTCAGAGCCTGACCTTTGTATTTGCCAGGCAGGACGTCGGCGAAGGAGAACGCTAGCGAGTCGCCCCTCCCGGAGAGCTGCACGTTCACCCTATCACCGGGGCGACTGATGGGCTGCAGGGTCACCGTCAGGTCCCCACAGGCCGCTAAAGCGGGGGATGGGGGCAGTCAAACCCGGGTCTCGTGTGGAAGACGGAAGGCAGGATGAAAGGATCCCAGGCCACACCTACCCAGGCAGGAGACCTTGCCGGAAACGGAGGCCATGAACTGGGTAAAGAGCAGATTGGAAAGAGGCTGGTCGACGAGCGAGACGTCGAGGGCCTGGGGCTGCAGGGCTAGGCCGGCCTTCAGCTCGGCCTCGGGGAGAGAGACCTGCAAGGAAAAGGATATAATTATTCACAGAGGAAGAGACTGTAATCTGAAGGTAATGAGAACAAATGAAAAGTAAGTTTTGTTATTCTACCTGAACACTGTAGTCCCCAGGTTTTGCCTGGAAGCAGAACTCCCCCTGCTGGTCAGATTCGACAGCGCGGCTGGAAGCCTTATCCTGCCCGCGGGGCGTGAGGGTCACGCGGTAGCGGCCCTGCTGTTTCAGGCCTTCGGGAAGTCGGCTGATGGAGATCTGACCACACATGCTGAAGCTGGACATGGAGAGAGGGAAACGGCGACTCATGAGTAGTGGCCATCGTGTGCCAGGCTCTCGCGAGTGCTGGCGAGCCCTAACGAGGGGCCGGAATGCCCTGCCCCCTCGGAGCTCTGCGGGAGGCACAGGTCACCCGGTAGTAATGATGTCGGGAAGCTGCGGCGTGTTGGGGGCGATCTTCACAGTCACGGGGTCGAAGAACATGCGCTCCTTGTGAGCGCGGATGGTGTAGGTCCCCGCCGTCATGTTCTCCAAGCGGAAGGAGCCATCTTCCTTGGTGACCACTGGAGACAGGGAGCGTGTCGGTTAACCGAAGCTCAACCGGCTGAACAAATGGTACAATCCTCACTTTTACATCCAAAAACATACAGAAAAAGATCATCATCATACAGGCCATGTGAATCAACATTTTCACCAGAAATAAAAAAACTACAGAATGTAGAAGGCTTCCTTCCGTAACTAAAGCTGCTGTTCACAGAATTAACCTTAATGAGACATTTCCACATCACAGATAATGTGCACATTAATAGAGTGAAAATTCATCCTCTGAAGGCGCCTTTATAGTAGTGGTGTGCGATACTGCTAAATTTGGCATCGATCCAATACCAAGTAAACACAGGGCAATATCACCGATACCAATATGACACTTAAAAATACTTTTTACTTACAGAAGCAGCTTATGTACTACGTATGGGGACAGCAATGCATCATCTATATGCTAAATCTGATTTAATTTTCATAACCACCAAATGATTTTGTGATTTCTGCACTCCACATTTATTTAGTTCATTATGTGCCTGTTAAAATCCAGGACAGATTTTTTTAAGTTTTTGGTAAAATGAAAAATGTTACAAAATTTTTTGTTGTAATGAACTAAATTTAGAAACGTGAAATCTGTATAAATTATTGTAGAACAAATGTTTCAAAACTTAAAATTGCTCCTTTTCAAGTTACTTATTTAGAAACAATAAGAAAAAAAATCTCACTTTGATTACACTTATCTGCTTTTATAAACAAAGTGCACACGGTTATTTGTGAAAAATAAGTAAATAAAGTGCAAAAAACTAAATAAAAGCACAAACTGCTCTTGACTCTCCATTCTCTTTTTCTCTGCCATGTTGCCGCGCGACTCTCACTCAGCCGCTGTCTGCTCGCGCTCACGCCGCTGAGTCACGTGACACTACGACAATAAACCACAGCAGAGCGCGGAGGAGAAGGAGGAGCAACGTGAGCTGCAAGATGCAGACGGAGCAGTGTTTGTTAGCACAGATGTGTCTTTTGGGAGCGTAGAGGAACAGTATTGATCACATCACGCTGGTGTCGATCCAATACCAATACCAACGTTGGTATCGATATTATCGATATTTGGATCGATCCGCCCACCCCTACTTTATAGCAGTGTGTGTACATTCGATCGCTCCGATTCTATTCGCAAAATCGGACTTTGCTGCAAATTGCGCTTTAATTTCCCTGTTCAACCACAGTGTAAGGAAAATATCTGGATGATTTATACCATCCTATAGAGCTGGCATGGCACGACTCAGTGACGACTGAAAAATACCCGATCGGTCCCCAAGTTCACGGTGAAAAGCTCCTGTGTCTAAAAATCCGACAGTGGACGGAACTTGTAAAGGAACCGGTAAAGCACAACTTCTCAAAGTCTGCCTTTGTAAATCTGGCCCCGGTTCAGCACACAGCTCTAAATCTAAATCGGCTCAGAAGCCAGTCATCATCATGACTTTAGGGACTCCGGTGAGACATTCCCACTCGCTGAGACTTTGTCGTCCTAGATTGAGGGCCAGACGGGAGCTTACCCTTGATCTGGTTGTTGAGCGTCACCGTGGCGCCGGGCACGCCCTCACCCTCGGGCCGGTTCAGCACCCTGCCTGTCACGGAGAAACCCATCACGCGGAAGATGGGCTGGAGGAGGCACAGGGGACGGAGCAGTTAGCACTCGTCCTCATCAGCACCAACACCATCAAGCTGCGTGGCAGAGCCGGCAAGGTGGGGGGGGGGAGGATGGGGCAGGCTCACCTCCAGCTGCAGGCTGTTATGCTCCACTCTGAAGTCCATGCGAGAGGGAGCCACATCGAAGGTGATCCTCTCCCCTCTGTAGTAGGGAACCTGAGCCGAGACAGCATAGCTCAGGGACAGGGATACTCTGCATGTCCGCATAGGGGGACTGCGAGGGTCCAGTACTTTGTCATCAGCCACCACTGCGTGATTGTCTGCTACCACGAATGCGTCGGACAAATGAATAAAATGTAAAACGTAGATAGAGGTATTTGCGGAACGATACCACTGGGCATGTGAGGCAGGCATGCTCATTGGAGATTTACTTACACAAAAATGTTCTGAGGGCAGAATGAAAAATTAGTTCAGAGAGGTAACCAATCAGATCTTGTGCCAGATGTCAGACCTCCAGTCCTCTAGTTGCTTGAACCTGCCTCCTCTACAATCTAATTGGTTATCTCCGTCAACCAATAATTTTTCATTCGGCCCTCAGAACATTTTTGTGTAAGTAAAACTCCCACAAGCGGCAGACATCCGCGCTCGCTGCCCGTGGCGGCAGCTGTGTGCATCCGTCCCATACGAAGTGTAAATGAGCCTTAGAGAGCTATAACACAAATCACAGTAAGTACATGCTACATCCTAAGGTTTAGCACATCTGCTGGATGGAGCCGCATTCCCGCCTCCGCCTCACCACGGTGTACTCCCCGCTGGCCAGTGAGGGGAAGGTGAACGTGCCGTCCTCCCGAGAGATGACGCTGCACAGGAAGGAGAGGGCTCCGTCGTCGGGCACCGAGCCTTCCATGGGGGCGCTGTTGCAACCTGTAATGTCCTGGGTGGGGGGGCAGAGTCATGGCAGCCCGGTGAGAGAAACGGCACAATAGTGTCACACAAGAAGACACCTTTACATCTGTTTCCAGGTGAACCATCAGTAAAACTTCTTAAGAATGATTTCCCCACCCTTATGGTTGGATAGATCAACAGTTGACATTGTCAACTCATTACAATTTCTTGGCACGGCTCTCCTCAAATCTAATATTATTGATATCTTTGAACTATTATCAAAGGAGTGCAGCAAAGAATGCCATTCCCGAATCTATACTGGTTCTCTTCTACACTGCAGTAGCCAAGTCTGGTTCAATGCTGCGACCGACCGGCCTAAAATACGGGGCATCATCCGATCATCAAGATGGGTGATGGCATCCTCCCTTCAATCCAGGAGCCGCATGCATCGAAGATGAGGAAGCAAGGTGAGGAGACCACTGCCGACCCCTTTCACCATGCCCAAGAGCTGATCCAAACACTCCCTTCAAGTAAATGTCACAGGGCCATGAAAGTAACTCAACTCGGCACTTTGACAGCTTTTTTCCCCAAAGCCAATATTCGTTTTTAATCAGAAACGATATATGCTGTAACAAAATCAATTGTTCTGTGGTATATCGTTCCTGTATTGTATCAGGCTATATATTTCCTATTGTCTACACTGTATGCAGTCCTAATCCAATGTTTCCTGTATAGTGTTTTTACGTTATGTTCTGTGTGGTGTTTAATAAATGTTAAATGTACTCATTATAACCAATTCATCATGAAACTCCTTGGACTTGTTGGATCGCTGGTGAATGAAGTTTGATTCTGATTACCCATGGCTGGATTCAGCCACACAACCGTAACTCACCAAGCTCACCAGCCCTAATCATCGCCAAGAGCTTTGACAGAAAGACTAGCTAGGACCTACAACAACACATGAGAGCATGTGACCCTCAGCCACTACCCACCTCCTTCCTGACTGTGGCTGAGAAGAGCAAGAAGGTGACCTCCTTCATGGGCTCCCCATCACTACGCACTTCCCCTGAAACATCGTAGCCTCCCACCACTAGGGGCACTGTGGCTGGAGCGTTGGCATTGGAGACCCGCACTGAAGTACTACTCTGTGGGGGGAAAAAACAACTGAAGGATTTAAAATTCTTTAATTAAAACAAGACAGCATGACTACATGTGTACAGCCTGGACCCATGGCACAAATCTAGCTTTTCTTTATCTACATGACGTATGACCACAACAAACTAACTGTGTAACTTCACTACATACGAAAAGAGAGGGAGGGAGGGTTCAAAAAAAAAATTTTAAACTCACCTTTTCCAAAGTCCAGGATGGATGGGAAGCAATGATGTCATAATTGCCAGGCAGTACTTTGAAGAAGGTGTACCTGCCACAAGCAAAAGGGACAGGGGAACAAACAGTTAGACCAACTAATGAATTTCCTAAAGTAAGGTCTGGATTAATTTACTGGTCCCTTGGGAAGTACTGCAGTCCTGAACATCACAGAAAAGCACCACCGTAATACCCAGAAGAGAAGCTCCCACTTACTTTCCTCCCGGCTGCGTAAGGACAGACTGCAGGCTGCCCTCGGCTCCTTCCTTACGCAGGCTCACCTCCACCCCTGCAGGACCCTGCTGCTGCCCTTTGCTTAACACCTGCACCAAGACAGCAACTCTCAGCCTCAGGTCAGCTCAGCATGGCCCAGAAACCACCAGGAGGCGCCCATCCTGCTCACCATTCCCGACACAGAGAAGCCCGTGAAAACGAAGTTAATGTCTTCTCCTTTGGTGCAGATGTCATTGGTTCCATCTACATGGAGATCCACGCTAGTGGGCTCTGAAAGACACACCATCAGAACGTGGGAAAGAACCACTTACCCTAGTTAGGATGTGGACAAGAAGCTACCCCAGGTAGTACAGGGCACAAGGGTGGGTTACAATTTAAAGATAAGCATACTCTGAGAAAACCCACAGGACAAGAGGACAACATGCAATTAAGCATAGTGTATATATAAAGCAAAACCACATACCAAAGCTCCATCCTACAGGTGGCTCAATCTTCAACACAAAATCTCCCTAAAAGCAGAGAAATTATCAAATAGAGATGGAGCACAGGGACTGTGTCACTCTGCATTAAGCTGTAGAGTGAAGTCTTACCTTGTCATAGAGAGGGATCATAAAGTATCCGTTTATCGGAGCACAGTCGGTCTGGTACTTTAAGGATCCTTGCTTGGTGTACAACTTAATCTACACAAATCAAAAATGACAGAGAGATCAGACACAAAAACTGCATTCCGGCAGACTCGGCACTGCGACTTCATCAGATAAAGCTGTCAGCCTTGTCAGACAAAGCATGCAGCTATATAACCCCCGCAAGTCTGCTTTAGCTGCATTTTCGCTAATAACCCTCCTCGATTCGGAGCGTGCAGCCGCCCAGCCGAGCACCCAGCCCTCGGGGCCACCCTCACCTCAATAAGCGAGTAATTAATCTCCACGTCCGACTTGACAAATCCCCCGCAGCCCACCACGATGTCGTCCGCCCTGCTAACAGCAAGGAAAAAACTAAAGCAGCACACTAAGCCCCACATCTTCGGCCCCAGCCTCAATTCCCCCGATACGGTCTAAATCAGCGGCTTTCCCACTGTCCCGGACGTCAGACTCGTGCTACTGCCGGTGCCGGAAGTTTCATTCTGCGCCAGGACCGTCGAGCGAACAGCGACATCTTTCGGATGGGAGGTGACAGTGCGCTCTTGTTCAATACCCGCCCCTGCGTGCACAATTGATGCACTGCATACTTAGAAATATCTCGACGAAAGAAGGAACTTTCTTCCTGGATTTGAAAAACACCTCGTTCGGTTTTTGTCCAGTTTACAGTCCTGACTGTAGTATTTTACACGGTTTTATGTGGATTTTTCGACAACTGTACTATCCATTTACCCACTAGTCTAGGTAGTTGAAGTTGAAGTTTATTATTATCATATGTACAGGGTACAGAGCACAATGAAATGCTTACTTTATCTTCGCAAGCAGAACATAAAGACATAAAAAGACAAGCAGTGCAGCAAACATAAAGTGCAGTGTAAATGTAAAGTGCAGTGTAAAGTGATTGTGTGCTACAGTATTACATGAGGAACAAATTTATTGCACAGGGAGGAAGAGAAAACACAGTTTTCTCTTTATTGCACAGGGAGAAAGAGAAAACACAGTTACTGTGCGTTGAATAGTCTGATAGCACTGGGGTTAAAACTTCTTCTGAACTGTGCAGTGCGTGAGTGGTTTGTCCTGAGTCTCCTGCCTAAGTAAAAAATGGCAATGCAGGGTGGCTCGGGTTTTTCATGTTGCGCTTGTAACAGCGCGTGGTGTAAATGTTAGTTATTGCAGGCAATGGTGTGCCTGTGATCCTCTGAGCCGTGAGGTACGAGGTCACAAGGGGTCTGAAGTCAAGAAGCATTGGGCATAAGGCAGGTAACACCCTGAAAAGGATCCTAATCACCATCATCTCACCACAATGTTGTTCATTAGCAATTTGGAACCAAGTGAAAATGTTAATAAGTAACATTATTTTTGGTAAATGAGTGACATTTTGGAGTTTAGTTGTGAAAGTTCCAGAATGTAAACCATGCAGAGCACGATTTTAGAGCTCAGGAGCTGAGGATTTGGAGTCTCTCGCAGCCTCAAATAATAACGTGGTGTCATTACCCTATATCCCATTCAGCCAGACAGCGAGGTCACTGAAAGACTTCAGTGACCCTCCATATTATCACTGCCCCATCTGCCATATTACACATGACCTGCCCTTTCAGAAACAGTTTGAATCTGTTTTCATTTACTGAGTTGTACATCACATCATGTGACAGTGGATGGCACTATAGTCTCTCGAGCAGTTGCAGGGTTCACATTCAGGCTTTGGCTCTGCATTCGCAGTTTGCATGCTCACCCTAGAGCAGGGGTCATCAACTATATTTGTCAGAGGGCCAGAGTTTTACCAGACAGTCTCCTTGGGGGCCGGACCCCCAA
>JAODKN010000093.1:24907348-24922520 GCA_026774425.1 Petrocephalus zakoni | reverse complement strand
AGTTGTTGTTATTTTTAGTTGCTTTAATAGTGTGGACCACTATTTTCTTTTTGGATCCTCACAATTTTGGAATCCAGGCGCGGGCCGGATTGAACGTCGGCCCGCGGGCCACCAGTTGATGATCACTGCTCTAAAGGTTCTATAGCTTAGTACATATATGGCATACTCAAAAGGTTATACATAGAACATGAACGTGTCTTCAGAAAGGTTCCACAAACGGCCGTTGAAATTCAAATATATCCTCACGTGCGTGGAATATAACCTTTTTGAAGGCAATGGTTAGATTTCCTAGGGTTAGAACCCCTATGGCATAGCAACCCCACAAACTCTGTAGTGTAGGCCTACCTAAGATTGCAGTCCTCTATCAGACAAAATCATTTTATCAAATGGATCAGTTTTTTATTTTTAGTTGTGATGCAGTACCCTAAACAGTGCTAGTCCTATGTTAAATTATGATATCTTTATTATTTTTGCATTATTTTAAAAGCTTTCTTATATCGCATAGTTTCACGAAGTGACTATTGCATGTTTGCCAATAGCGATGTCGCGATATACGTCACACCTCCCTCCCAGCCACCCCCCCGACAGCGGGGCATTCTATATGTTATATATGTGTATATTGCATTTGTGTCTGCAATAGTACATTTCCCACCAATATCCTAGGCAATTAAGTTTATTGTCACTTGAAACCAGAACATCTACTGTACCGTCCTTTGCCTGCTGTTATTCATTAACTTGTAAATTATCTTCCTTGTAAATCTATCGAACGAATGAGTATGGGATTTCTAGACTGGTCCAGCCTACCTTTATTTATATGTCGGGTACAAGAACCTTTAATACCCCCCACTTCTGATCAGATTTTGTTGTTTTAATATCTAAATAGGTCGGCTAGTTTTTAATGGTGTTAAATTTGGAACATTTGTTTCCTGTCTGTTCATGTATTTGTTTACCTGTCGTTCAAATAAATACGTGGCGAATTTCAATAAATTCTCAAAAGTAAAAGTTTCTAGTGGGGGCTTGTTGCCTAATATGCGTAATGTGACAGCCTATGCCATAAAAATATGAATCATTGAGAGAAATCTTATCAGGAGAGGCTCGTTTCTTTAATGTATGAGCCATGCTCCGCCTCTACGGCGCTGGCAACGGTATCTAACAGGTAGAGAGTCCATGAGCAGCCCGCTCCGGCGGGGAGTATTAAGGAAATTATAAGGCATCGCTGCTGACGTACAGATCGGGAGAATAATGACATATTACAGGCGGACTTTCGCCTTTAAGAGAGGACCCTGCCTTACAGATATATAAAGCTGGATTTTAAATGCCGTCGTCATGTAAGGATTACAGGACTGAAGTTAAATGAGAGCTTCAAATCAACGGGTGGATTAAGAGAGTATTTTACTTCCACGAAGATCAGAAAAGGAAAGCTCAAAGTGCTCCCCACCATAACGGTAAGATTTACTTAATAAGGCTATCTATCAGCCGTGATAACTGTTGAAAGTCAGATTTAGCCTAGTTATGGTATATGGATTCTTCGTACTGTCCATATATAGCCTACTGTAGGCGTAACATTGTATTTACCTTTATTGCTGGCTTGGGAATGTAATTATTAAAAAAATAAATATTTCATTAAAAATTGAATTCACGTTGCATGTTTTCTCATTGTTGAGGGTGTGTAGTGACTTTAGAATTTAACTGGCAAAACTTAGCATACAGTTTTGTGCAAAAGTTTTAAGCGGGTAAAGAGAGTGGTTAGGGCATTTTATCTGGGCAGCAAGTTAAAAATTTGCTTAGAAAAAAAACAACATTAGAACATATGCAAGTAAAGAGTAACACAATTAAAAATAAAAAAAGTTGCTGATATATATACAGATGTGTGTGTGTGTATATATATATATACACACATATATATATATGTAGATAGATAGATAGATAGAAAGGAAATTTTCCAAAGGAAATTTAGTGTCCAGTAGCTTATACACAGTATATGACATTCACACACACATACATACAATATATATAGCTTAGACGGAAATGTCAAAAGGAAAAGCATAACTATAATAGTTCTATTACTAGGAATAGTAAGCAAATACTGTGGTAGATGTCGATGCTCCAAAACGTGACATTGCACCGAATGATTCCGCCTGCAGCGACATCCCTCCATCCATTCAGACAATGCGCTGGTATTCTGTTATCTTTTGGGCTGCCATGGGATAATGAAACTATATACCCCTCATTCATTCGCCATGAGTTTCTCTGAGGGATTAGCTAGGATCGAGTTTCTCCGTAAGCGTAGAGGGGGTTTCAGGGAGCAGACATGCAAACGTGCTCTGTTTACATTCAGTCTCATGTGTCAGTCCAACCAGTGAAATCAGGGGGGAATTTATTAACAATACAGCAGTCATTGTTACTCCGAGACGCTTGGTAGAAAACATTTATTCTGGTTTGGACTGCTTACAGGAAGCAGGAGAGGGTCCCAGCTGGTGCCCACCGCCCTCCCCCCCCCCCCATGGCGCACTGAGAGGCTGGGAGGCCAGAGCGAAATAAGAGCGTGAAAGTGAAAGCAAAAGAAGAAGTGGGAGACGGACGTCACCATGTCGTATTATGATGGCGAGGGCCTCTTCAACCCTGCCTACCATGACTCTGAAACGCTGGAAATACACAGGAGGTCTGTCTCAGTCGATCTCGAAATCTGTTTCCATGTAACACCCGGAGCTGTGGTGTGCTTCGTAATTCGTGATAGCGTCACTCACCATAAAATTGACCATGCAGGACACCAGTGATGTGCTTCTCTTCTGCCATCAGTATATTTCGTTTACAAGATTAGATTTTTTTTATTATGCATCGGTCTTGAAAATTGCTACTCCTGCTTAATAAGCTGAGGCCAATTCTTCCTGTATCTTTATACATGGAGATAACATTATTGTTTACTGGCCCCTACAGTCCCTCCAGAAGGAGTAACCATCGCAACCCATATGACTGGGACCCAGAGCCCGCTGTCACACTGCCTCTCCATGAGGGTGCAGGGGACTGGCTCCGGAGTCAGACCAGCTGGAGGTCACATGACAGCATTCCCATGGTCCCACTCTCCCCCCAGTATGGAGACAGGGGGTGGCAGCTTAACCATGGTATGCTAACAAAAAGGTTACCATTTAAAAAGCAGGTGTTGCCACAATAACACTATGACTGTGTTTATGATGTTTGCCCAAAGCACTGGTGATATAGTGGTTAGCATAGCTACCTTACAAACAGTTGACCCATATTCAGTTCCCAGCCAATGCCACCGGACTTATGTTGGTGTGAAATGCTGTTTGCATCACCTGTACATTGCTTTGGACCAAAGTGTCTAAATAAAGTTATTGCACCTGATGAATGTGTATCTTCTGGTTTTCCTCCATAGAGCCAGTCAGCAGTCAGGTCCGAATAGATTTGCTGGCAGTATCCAGTACATTCCGCCCTAACGAGCAGCCTCTGCGGACTATAGGTAAGGCTGTGAAGTCTATCAGAAATATGCCACAAAGCCAAAGCTGCCCTACAGCTAAACATCACCATAATGTTTTACATTTATAAAAATTTCCAGTCATATTAGACTGGGGGAGCTCTCCTCGGGTCGCATGGGTCACTGTGAATTTGCTACCAAATTCATGGCAAAATAGCTTACATTATTTTGTGGGAATTTATTTGCCAAAAAATACCATGTTTCGGTAAAGTGTCTGTATCATTACGTGTGCTTTTTAAGTGCTGCGTTTGCAAACAGCGCTCAATCAAAAAAAGCGTCTTTCCAAATTATTTCATCTCCCTCATGTTCAATTACTTACAGTAAAATACCATCATTATGGTATGCAGTTTAACCATTAAAACCAATGCGTTGTTCATTTTAAGAGGCCTGTCTTTTTTTCTCTTTTGAATAGTTACTATCGCACTTTAATAAGACAGAAGTATTTCTTATGCAATTACTTGATTAATCGATGGAATAATCGATAGAATACCCGATTACTAAAATAATCAATAGCTGCAGCCCTAGTGACTCTGAAATCTTTGGTTGCTCTGGCTCAGTGAGCTGAGATTATCCAGGAACGTCGGCTTGAGATTTCTTGAGGTGGATCATTGTGAGAACAATCCAATCTATGACCCAAAAGCACACTTAATTAGTGAGATTGCAGTTGCGCGTCTTTATCTTCCTGCAGTATTAGTCTAGTGCTCTGTGTCTCTCTTTAACTATGATTGTACAAACACTGACACGCACACAGGCTTGACTGAATACCAGTAAAAGGAAATGTCCAATTTATGTGTGCAGAAGTTCTGAGCTCGAGAAGGCACTTGAATATATTCTGTCTGCCGTGCTTCCTGGAGTCTTTTATGGTTTCACTGGCCAATTTGAGCCCCGTTGTGTTTGACACCTGGGCTAAAACGTAGTAAAAAGCTGAGCTCCCGGCTCGTTCCGTTTCTCTGCCTGTAAAGTCTGACCTGCTGTTTGTGTTTCATTTTATTAATATAAGCCGACTGCAGATTCTCTTGCTCTGAAACGAAGTGACCTTGACTTGAGGTTAGTCATTATCTTACAGCGAGACCAAGCTTACAAAGGGCACAGCTGCTGGACTCACAAAGGAGGGAACGGCCAGGGTTCAGATGGGACATGAGTTAATGCCTGCTGCTTTCTGTTTAATGGCTTGGTGGTATTTAGGGTAACTGGAAATAAGGCAGGGATGTAGGTTACCTACAAGGAAAAATGTTTTTTGTTTGTTTTTGCACATCACAAAAAGGTTCTCGGATCTTGTGTGTGAACTTTGATTAGAAAATTAATAATTAAATGGCACTTCATTCCATTTTTACATGACGGAAGGTAACAATTTAACTAATTTTTATGGCACGGTATCTCTCCCAATCTCTGTCCTGGATAAAAGTCCCATGAGGAAACCTTTCAGGGGACTGTCCCACCTGTGTTTATTTCCCAGAAAATGGACGTTTGAGTTTCCCGTAGGAGAACCACCTAATCTCCCCCTCCCTCCAGTCACCTAGGCAGGAGACACAATTGGCCGTAAGATTTTAGGATTGAATCCAAAACTATTGCTTATGTGCGTAATCCTTGTGATTTAACATATATAAAGTTGATACTGTTTGGGGGCGAATGACCACGGCGGTGTGACGGTTAGACAGGATTTCCCTGCATCACCTCCTCTGCTCCCAGATAAAGCACTCAGCTACAGCGTATGCTGAGTGTGCTGCTTAGACATTTGTTGAAATTCAATGACACCGAATTATTAAATTATCTGTTCAAAATGATCAAATATAGAAAGCGAGTTGTATTCTTTTTTTGCAGATGCTTAAGACAAAAAGATTATTTTTTTCTCAGAATATATAGTAATTGGTGTGTGAAATGTGTGAAAATATGCACTTCCTTAGGTACACCTATGCAGAACTATGCAGAAGCCATTCTGCACACCGCTGTTGTACTAGGCTCTTATTTCTTGTGGTCTTCTGGGTTGCTTTAATGAGTCTGGCCACGCTCTCCTTTGACCTCTCTCATTAACAAGGTGTTTTCAGCAACAGATCCCCTGCTGACCAGATGTGTGTTGTCCATCATGCCACTCTCTATAAACTAGACACTGCAAGTTTTCAAAATCCCAGCAGGGTGGCTATTTCTAAGATACTGGACCTAGGTCATCTGGCACCATCAATCACACTACATTCCAAATCGCTCAAATGACACATCTCAGCCACCTTACACGCCCTCTCGTCTATTGCCCAGGTGTCACATCGATGCGACGGAGAGGAACACTGAAGACAGGTCTATTGCCAGGTGGTAATGTAGCTCTGGAGAAGATTGGCCTGACCGAAGAAGATGTCATGGATGAGATTATAAGTGGTGAGATGTAGAAGTGCAAAGGAGTGAGTCTGGGTGGGGTTTAGGACTTTTACTAGATCTCTTAATTGTTAGCCACTTTATTCAACAGAGGAGCAAGACCTGGTGAAAGAACTGGTGGCCTTGTCAACGAGGGAATGCATCCAGGCCATCCGAGACCTACCCATGTGCATGGAAGACAAGAAAAATATCCGGTAAGCCATGCTTAGTCCAAGGTCAGCTGCTGTGTTTTTTTTTTTTTTCAAACAAGTAACACTAAGGAAACGAATAGCTGACTGGTGAAGTCAGCCAGGTTTTGCATACCAGATGTCAAGTTTCCATCCTACTACAGTACCATAAATGCATGTGTCTGTACTGTTTACAACGTTAGCAGTAAAAATGGGTGTAACGGGCCATGTCTGGCTTTCTTTACTCAGGAACCAAGTACTGGCATCAAAGACTTCTAAGAAGGGCTTCTTGCTCACCTGCTCCACAGACTGCTCTGAGCAGGTCTCTTTGGTGAGACTAAAAGTATTTATTTTAAATGAATCCCTCAAGATTGCATAATTAATAGGGTGCAAGGATGCTGCAGGCATCCATTGATATACAGTGAATTTACAGAGCGAGTGGCTTATTGCTTTTATTGCGTAAGATGATGTCCAAGTCAACATTGCACAAAGTTCCTCCAGAGCCTGGAGGTACCTCCCCCCCTGCACAGCCTCCTCCATCGGGCCCGCCTCTCAGTCTCTCCGCAGGTGTGGTATCGGCTTGGCATCAGCCAGGCAGGCCATGCGGCTCTGGCAGGGCACCATGAAGGAGATCGGGGGGCGCTTTGGGACCAGCGTCCTTTCTTACTTCAGCTTCCTGAAGTGGCTGCTCATGTTCAACGCCATCTCCTTCCTGGTCAACTTCGGCTTCATCACCATCCCGCAGCTGGTGCAGACCTCGGGGTGGACACCCAGCGTACCGTTCACAGGGCTGGAACTGATCACCGGTGCTGTAAGTTTTACGTACGTTTTACGCCCACCGTATTTATTTTTGTGAACACCTTGAATAGTCTTACTGCCGAACATGGCCTTGCAGTTACCATATTTCAATCGTTTTTGGCAATAAGGATTATAAAATCAAGTCAAATATGTCAGTAAACAACAACGAGTAAATGTGCTATGTTGACTCTCCACAGGGGTATTTCAACCAGACAGTAATGTACTATGGTGGCTACAGTAATGGGACGAAGGAGAGTGACTTCCAGTTCAACATGCAGCTGGCCTACTTCTTCACCATCGCCGCCTATATGGCCTTATGTGGAGTGTCTCTTATCTACAGGTTAGTTGATGGGAGGAGGATCGGTGCACAACCCTTTAGTTTGTACTTCTCCATAACAGCCCCAACCCTCACAGCAATAAGAATTACTGTTGTAACAGAAATAAGATGGTGATTTGCCATATCAATGGAAATTACAGCTTTTATCCAGACTTTAATTCCCACTCACTTTCCAACCTGAAGCATGGCCAGGTCATTTCGGAGGAACTTCGTGCTCTCAGACCTGAGCTCGGACAGCGCCTGGCGTCTCCTGTGCAGCTGGGACTTCAGCGTGGTTAACGAGAAAGCTGTACGGCAACGTAAGAACAACCTGCGCGTCCAGCTGAAGGTGATCGCCCGACTCCGCCTCTCGCACCCGGCCTCACCCCTCGCACCCCGCCTCGACCCTCGCGCCCGGCCTCGCCGCTCCCTCCGCTGCGGCCTCTCCAGACCGCTCGTCCTCCGATCCTGTTTCCGCCCAGGAGTCTCTTACGGAAATGATGCAGACGGACTTGCTGCCGGTGTCAGAGAGGTTGAAACATCTTGGAATCCACCTGTGCACCTGGGCTGCTTCTGCAGGGCTGGCAGCCGGCTCCTGTGCTGCCATATACTACCTGTGTCAGTACAACCTCCAGGTAGGTTTACCTCAGAAGAATGGGATATACCGTCCTTTGGCAGCCTCTGGATGCACACATTTACCTCACATACAGCAGCTCAGGAGCTAAACCAGCTACCTATTGATATTTGTAGTGGAGCTGTACTTGGCCACCATGCCCATCAAATCAGCACTATCAGTTGAACATCCTGGCAGTCATTTGGTTAGCTGACCATGTGCTTTTCCTTACAGCAGATCAAAGTGTCTCAGAACCCTGGAAATCTGAAGGAAGAGGCCTCTACTCTGCTCCTCCCATTTGTGGTGTCCCTGTTCAACTTGATCATTCCGCTCATCTACTCTCTGCTAAGCAAGGTGGAGAATTACTCCAACCCTCGCTTTCAGATCTACGTCATCATCCTCAGGTTTGGAATAGGTCCTACCAGATCCGCAGCTTCCCCCATGAATGCTTATTGTCCTGCGAGGAAAAAAAGAGCTAGGCGATCATTAAGCTTTCAAGCTGAAAGCCTTTCGGTGCTTTCCTTGTAGACACTCATCTCAAAGGTTCTTAACGGAAGCTACTGGTGCAAGACCAGATTTAGTCAGACCCTCAAAAAAAGGCACTCAAAGGAAGTTTTACACAAAGTGTTGCCACATATACTAGCAGACTTTATGGTGCGTTAGGGGTACAGAATAAAAAGATCAAAGAGGTGACTCAACTACAGCAAAGATGTCAGCGAGTAAATTGGGCATGCCTTAAACAGGAGGAGGAGGGAGGGACAGCCAGCTGAGCAGAACTGGGATGGGGCCTGAAAGGAGGAAGATCAGCATTCAGAGACTGTTTAGTTAAAGGCAGTGATGAAGTGAGTCAGCTAGGAGATTGAGGGATTCAAGTAGAACTGTCCTGTGTGTTGGTGGTACACTGCTGTAACCAAGACATTTATTTTTGATATTGCAGCAGAAGAAACCACTGGACAGACCTGCAAATGTGTGCACTGTAAACAAGGTGCTATAATAGGGTTATCCTGTAACTCTTGGTTAAATGTTAACTGTTAGGCCAGGGCATGTCGCAACGAGGTAATGATGGCTCCACCAAACCAGGGTTTATTTAACAAAGCAAACAGGAAGGGTGAACCAGAAAATAAAAGGATTGCAAGGGGTTAAAACAAAACATTAAGAAAGGAAGACAGGGAGAAACATCAGCAGAACAATACTAAAGGCGGGGGGGGAGGCAAACCCATCATGACTACAGCTAACACGCACACTGCTACTCAGGGAACCAGCCATAACAAACCACCACAGAACTGAACAAAAGCAGGCACTTAAATACACAACTAACAAGACATGATGCTGGACAGGTGATACCCTAACCAAATTAACCAATCACAAGGGCTCGGCAACAAGAAATAGGCGGGGCATATTACAATGAATAAACAGTCAGAACTTAGGACACTTCATTGCCAGTATGAGAACATTCCGGAATTGGTTGTGGTTCGTTGCAAACAGTAAGCACAGAGATGACTACAGATACAGGACACAATGCAAGAGGAAGGAGGATGATTGTCCATGCAAACATAACAGGGTAAACATAAGGGCAGAAAGTGTAAACAGAGGCACAAAAAGTGCGAGGGCTCCTGTGCAAGTTCCCTATGTCAGCATTTATGACAGCCACAAAGTTGAAACAAACCTTTAGAAATGCTTATGAGAAGTTATGTCGGCTTATGTTGGTTTCATGTAGCTGTCATACAACCCCTAAGTAAAGTGTTACCAAATAAACCAAACCAAAGATGAGGCTGGGCTCTGTGCACCAGGGGAACACCAAGCAGGATGGCTGGCGGGAACCACTGGCCAAACACGGAAAACGCAGACGGGACAGGGCCGGACCCACACCCACCCTGACAGTTAAACTTTACAATTGAACTCATTAGATGTTTGTAAAGTCTGAATTTTTGGTACTTCTTCCTCCAGAAACGTCTTCTTGAAGATGTCTATTCTAGGCATCCTGTGCTATCATTGGATGGACAATGTGACTACAAACATACCAATGGTATGAAAGTGTTGATGACTCATTTTTATCACCATATTATACGTCTAAAACCTGATATACTCCAGGATTTTGTCACATGTATTTTGCACAAATGTGTAACCAGTAATACAATGCATTATTGTCAGTGTTGGGAATCTTATGTGGGACAAGACTTGTACCGGCTGGTGATTGTCGACTTCTTCTTCTCCATATTTGGCTCTTTCTTCGGGGAGTTTCTGCGCAGGTCAGTCTCTCTAAAGAACGCCCGCTGATGCAGTTACTCGCAGCTGTTTTTTGTGATACGAATTCTTTTTCCATTTGCTGACTCAGAATTGTTGGGACCAAATGTATGCCAAGTATTGGAATTCCCGAGTTTGATATCGCCACAAACGTCTTGGACCTGATCTACGCACAAACCCTGACATGGTACTTTCCTTCCAGCTGTACATCTGTTTATATACACATACCTGTATATTTAATGGTGCTTGGTATCTGTCTCTCCACAGCCTCTCACATCTGTCCATTACTTTTTCACTTTAGGATTGGCATTTACTTTTCCCCCCTTCTGCCACTTATACAGATGATAAAATTATTTCTTCTGTTCTACTTGAAGAAGGTAAGGTACTAGACTCACCTAATGGCCTCCTAAGACTGTAATGGGAACTGTGTTTTCATACTTTGTCAGAAAAAAGGGTACAGCCTTGGCAAGTTTTGTTCCACAAGGTACAAACAACATTAATGTACTTCCACAATACAAATAGTCCACTTTTGTACCTATAATTAGACTAAAAGGTAAATTTACCTACAGCTATGATATAATTAGCAGATTGAACCCTCAGAGGCATAAATTGGTACTTTTTTCTGACATGCATGGCATGTAAGGACTCTGTCAAGTCATTTCCTTATTACATACATTCATTTAGTTTCAGAATCACGGTCCAGATTTTTTCTTGACCTGATTTCTTCCATGCATTCCAAGCCTCTGTCACCATGAGGCTGAGAGGCCCACCGGCTCAGAATATTTGTTTGGCAAACATTCAGGTTTAACAGCGACTTTAATTGTCTGATAAACATTCCCTGCACACCTAGAAAAATATATGTGTCAGTATTCATCTTCATATGCATCTTATAATCAGTGGTTAAACTGGCTTTTGTAAGAGGGGGCTGGGGGGGCCTCTTTACTCACAGTGGTCAATATCTCTCAAAATATCTTTATTTACTTCAACTCGCACCATTGGTTTAGTACATATTTTATCAACTTAAGACCTACTTATTTATCTCACATTAATTCACATTTTAGCAACAGTTCTTAAGCCTACATTTCACCATCAATCAGAACTGTGGCGCCAACTTCTCGAGCTGGAGTCAGGAACTAACATTCTGTAATGGACTCACCCACTGTGTGATTCTCGCAGGGCATGTGCATTCAATGATAATTAATCCCAATAAATTAAAAAAAAAACATTGGGGGTGTAATTCACTATAACTATAATTTAGTGTTGTCTATATAATTATTCACAAAGTCTGATATGATGGTATATTTTAGAAGGAGATGAAAATGCATAAAAGCATTATATTATTATAAATACTGAAGCAGAGGGAGCTCAGCATCGGCTGGCTGTATTGCCGAGGTGAGGAGGCGGAGCTGAGCTCCGATTGGCTGTATTGCCGAGGTGAAGAGGCAGAACCGAGCTCCGGGGGGGCTCCGGCCCAATTTAAACTATAATTGAATAATTTGCCGACTCACAAATGACTCGTGAACACAGACTAACTACAGGGACACCTTCAGCTGTAGAAATAGTATCCCTTATGATCATATTGCTTAGATAAAATCTGGGCTGTAAGCATAATATTAAACAAAAAAACTAACAGAAATTTTTATTTTATTAATAGGTTTACATGTAACACTTGACTTGACTAATAATAGTAATAGTATTATGCTATTACTTATGTATTAACTACCCACAAGCTAAGCATTAGTTACATACTGATCTCATGTTCTTTCATTATTAATGAATTGTGGCACATTATCTCAAGCAGGTACTCTATTTGTTACTACATCTGTTAATTCTGTAAACTTATGTGACCTACTAAAGTAACAAGTCATGAATAACACAAGCAAAATACTCATCTCATGTTTGTCCATCGTTAATGAATCGTGACGCATCTTTTATCTTACGTAGGTACTATGTTCTTGAAGTGTTCTTAATTTATACTTTAGTAGTAACTGAGTTATTACTCAGTATTTATGCCCCATCAAGTAAAATGTTATGTTTACTTTGATAATATTAATCTTAAGGATCACCTGAGTGATCGGTTTATCCCACTGTCTCAGGTGGATAGTTATTCTCTACTCTGAGGACAAACAGCTTCTCTCTGTTGCACGCAGGTCAGCCTGAACCGGAACTGCCAACCCCCCCGGCGGGCCGGCCGAGCCGCTCAGATGCAGACCATCTTCATCGCACTGCTCTTCTTCCCCTCCTTCGTGGGGGCGCTGTCCTTGGTGGCATACACAGTATGGCGGTAAGCGGCAGTGCCACCAGACCCCTCAGCACTTATGACACAAGACAGCAACTTAAAAAAATATCGTCTTCCTACCTCTGTCCTATTTCCTGACAGTCTGACGCCCTCAGACAGCTGCGGGCCTTTCCAGGGCCTCAACACCACATTTGAGGCAGTGTCCCTCTGGATGGAGGACACGGCCGTTATCTCACAAGCCCCCTGGGCCGTCTGGATCTACAGCCACATGATTAAGAGCGAGCTCTTCTTCTTCCTTCTTGCCCTGATCATCCTGTGAGCACCTCTCAGGCACTGCTTTCCCACCACAATACCCCATTCTGACTGTAGTGTCAGATTTGTAAAGCGTTCAGTTTGTAGTATGTTATTGGTTATGTAGCTATCCGGCTTACAAGCTGCATTGCACTAATTTTCCTCTAGGTGTCTCCTGTGGCTCCCTCTGTTCAGCAGTCATTTAATAATGAACACTGATGTGATAAATTATACAGTTAAGGGATGAATTACTGTATATCTCTGCAAAAACAATGACTTAGCTGCTGATGACAAACAAATGTACTCAAAACATCAAGGCAGATTTGAAATTTAAAAAAAACTTTTGAGCACTTAAGTTATTTCTTTCTTTCTACCTGAAAAAAACTGTTTTACTTTTCAAAAGCCAATTCTGCCAATGCCTCTTCTGACCATCTAAAATTTTAGCAGTGTACAGCAGTGTAATGTGGGCACTGTGTATGTCACGTCTGTGGCCCTTACTCATGATGAGCATCAGGTGACTCACTTATAACTGTGTATATAACTGAATAGCACATCTACATTAAATAGATAGCTGTACCAAGGACAGTCACTGAAGACATGTCAATATGTCAATTTGCAAAGTACCAGATACAAAATGTACTATGTTGTGAATTTATCAGCGCAATCGCTAACTTGAGATACTATCTTGTGTTCCACTTCTTGTTGTTCCTCCAGTGTGCTGATATACTTTTTTTGGCAAATAACTCAAGGACGCAAAATGCTGATTATTCTTCTCAAAGAACAGATAATTAATGTAAGTTCAGTTTTATTTGCGTTATTGTGAAAATGACATTATTAAGTACAGCACAACTAGTTAAAGCATCCATCCTTTATTGACCCATATACACCTCTTTGCTTTTCTAATAGGAGGGCAAAGACAAAGCTTTTCTGTTAGAGAAGCTCAGGACTTTACAGAGTCTTTCCCTGGCACCTCATCGTGCAGAGAATGTGCACAGACCCCAGGTCAGTAATGTTATGCATGGTTTACTTTTACCTCGGAAAATCTCAGCATCATACAACTTGAATATTGTTTTCAAATTGAGCTGTTTTTCCCCCAGTACTTTGAGAGGACATATCAAACTGAATCAGATTACAGTGAAGGTTAGTTCTCCCTTACTTCACGGTTTTAACCTAAAATAAGTGCAAACGTATTATGTCCAATAAACCTTTGAATGATCCATGTAAGCAACCACTTAGCTAACATACCTTTATCTGTTTCTAAGCGAATCAAAGAGTGGCTCGTCCTGAAGAGGAGTCCACTCCCTCTGCTTCCAGTGCCCTGATCCAGGCTATGCTGGCTAGGCGGCAAGCGGAGGAAGAAGACGAGGAAGACTATTGACAGCTCTGGTTCATTATGCTATCTCTGCATTGGTATTTATTAGTTTTACTCTATAAAGCTAGGGATCTTTCCTGAGCTGTTTGCTATTTAAATAACCCCCTTGCTAAAGGGTTCACCAGTTATTCTGCAGTGGTTATTTGGAATGCTAGCAAATGTCAAAAGTGTTATGTTCTCCCCACAAACCCCCACACTCCAGTCCTACTTGCCCAGCTTTTAAATAGTCAAAAAATAAACTATTTTATCGATATATTCTACTTTTATACCAGATCTTCTTAACAATTTCAGCTGCTATCATTTAACTTCATATTCCTGGCTCCTCTCTACCATAAAGAGTTTCCATACTGCAAAATATCAGCATCATGTTTCATGCCATGGGACCTGTGGAAATCATAAGACCCTCAAATCGGCAACTGTGGGGATGCAATAAATTAAGCAAGGCATTACATCCTTCCTTAAAGCTAATTAATTCAATTCCTAGAGAAAAAAGGTGGCACCATTAAATGGCATGACAATGAATGTTGGAGAGCACCTTGACTGATTAACTCATTTGGGAACCCTGGCAATCATTTCCAGAAGGGGTTAAAGCAGTGTTCCCCAACCCGGTCCACGGGGCCCGCCGGCAAGCTATGTCTGTCTGACAGACTGTCTGGCAGGGAGCTGGGAGGGAGCAAAAACATGTACTGTCTGGTGGTCCCCGAAGACCGGGATGGGGTTGTTTGTGCATCTTTGGTCCTGCAACCTCTGGTACAGGCAGTGACATTTAAAACCACAATCATGATCATCAAATTCATCCATTTTCCAAAACCTCTTGTCCTATTCAGGGTTGAGGGCTCATTGCTGGGCACGCTCCATTCACTCCCACGTGCACACCTATGGGCAATTTGGGAACTTCAATTGACCTCGGCATGTTTTTGGACTGTGGGGGGAATACCCAAGGGAAACCCCATGACACTGTGCAAAATACACACACTTGGAACCCTGGTCCCAGGGGTGTGAAGCAACAGTGCTAATCACTGCACCACCATGCTCCCCACAAAAGTCATATTTAACCTAGTAATTAAAGATCATAGCTAAACTCAAAACGTGCATTGTGGCACTAATTATGCAGATCACATCATTGTCTCGTATTCTCATTGTAAAATATATTCTGTTGACCGTCCTGTACACTGACATAAACGGGTGTAGTTCTGTAAACTGTAAATATTGTAGCAATATTAAAATGAATAAAACGAATAAATAAAATAATAAAATAAACATTGTATGGTATTT
>JAODKN010000093.1:24895271-24907248 GCA_026774425.1 Petrocephalus zakoni | reverse complement strand
AAAAATGTCAGATTAATTTTACTGACAGACAAAAAGCTAGGGGTGTTTGGGGAAACATTTCTATTAAAATATTCGATATTCAGGTAACGACAGCTGTTATCATTCGTCAGCCACCAGTTTCCATAAAGCGAGTGTAAATTAATTCGACCGAACCATTTCAAAACGCGGAGCAGACGTCATTGCCAACGTCATCATAAAAACACCACTTCCCATAAGACATCGCGAATCTCCTACGACTTCCGGGAATCTGAGACGATAACAAAAACAGCAGCACATTAAGCGGGGAGGTGGGCTGACAGTGCGTGGCGCTCTTGCGGGGGCTCTCGGCGGCGCGGCGAAGGCTCCCCCTCGGCACATCCAGGATGCTGTGTGCGGCGGCGGCCGAGCGGAACAAGGAGCCCATTCTCGCGGTGCTCCGGAGCTGCGTGGACCCACGCAGGAAGCTCATTGCGCTGGAGGTGTCGTCGGGCTCGGGCCAGCATGTGATGCACTTCGCCCAGGCCCTGAGGAACGTCACATGGCAGCCATCCGACATAGACCAGCGGTCGATGGCCAGGTAAAGCGTGGCACAGGACACCGTGAGGACGGAGGCGACGAGGAGGAAAAGAGCAGGCTGTCAGCTAGATGCTGCAGCCATGTCAGTGTATCTGGTTTGGTCATCCCGTCACTTAAATGTATTTATCGAGCAAATCACACTGCGGTTTTGGAGTTATGTTTAAAGTGGTTATGATATTAGGAAAACACTTGTAATCAAAGTCACTGGAGGCATGGCTCAAAACGCCAGACTGTAGCACTGCAACGTGTTTTTCCCCCATTTTAGTATAGAAGCTTACAGAGAGCTTCTGAAACTGGAAAATGTGACACCCCCAATTCATCTGGATGCCTCCCGGGGCTGGGAGCACTGGGGTGGCATACAGCCTGAATCGCAGCATCTTATTGTCAACATCAACATGATGCACATATCCCCGCTGTGCTGCACTGAGGTGACCAGCTCATCCATCCATTTCACACTTTTTCCATGCAGCATCAGCTCAGTTAGACCTTTGACAAACAGTCAGCTCGATAGATCTACAAAGATGTGACAAAATATCTCACCCTGTACTGAATAGTCATTGGAAGATAAGTGAGTGTTATGTATGGATGTTGTATGATCAATTTTATGTGACTGTAATTTGTTCTGGCATTACGTTTTTTTCAGTCATGCAATGATAAGTTAGACCATCTTAAGGAAACGATGTACTAGCACATCAGTTAAAATTTTATCACAAAGTTTTGTTGAGGTACATTTTCATTTTGGTTTAAAATGTTTTTTTTTTTTTGCATTTTAGGGTTTGTTCAAAGCTGCTGGGACAATTCTGAAACCACATGGCTTACTCGTCACATATGGGGTACACTTACATGTGCTGATGCAATCCACACCTTAATAATCATTGTGTGAATTATTTCCTTATCATCCAGAGCTAATATTTTGCAAAATATATTCAAGTAACCATTCACTAATTCTACATCCAGCAATCCCATACAAGTGAATGGCTGGAGGGGTTTAACCCAAATCAGATCTCATCTCTCCCTGTACTTTCCCATCCAGCCTTACGCCGTGAACGGACTGATCACACCAGAAAGCAACGTCCAGTTTGATCAGAGTCTGAGACAGAGGTAAAGGGATGCTCGCTGGTCAGGCTGCACCTTTACGGGTTCCTGGCAAATGCTAATTATCTGCGTTCATAGATGTTAGCATCTGTTTGTCTTGTCCTTAGGAACCCCGAGTGGGGCCTGAGGGACATCTCTCTGTTGGGTTCCCTGGCGGAGATGAATGGCTTGTTCCTGGAGAAAGTGGTAAGCGATATAAAGGCGCTCCTATCCATGCTGCCCAGTTAAGCCGAGTCAAGCATGGCCCTTGCCAGTCAGCCAGACTCCTTTATCCAGCTTATTGTTGCCACTCTGATCTCCAGGTGGACATGCCTGCTAATAATAAGTGCCTGTTGTTCCGGAAGGAAAGCCTGGTCTGATGGTGGCTTCCCTGCAAGCAGTTTCAACAGCTTCTTTTTTTTCTGTGCAAAATCAGTCTAAGATGTCGGAACAGGTCATTCAAGGTGGCCAAACAGATTAGTATGTAAAATTGCAAGTACTGTGGTCTTCATTTACTTCTGAAAGTACTCGACACATTCCTAGAAGCTCTTGGTTTATCCAGTAATAAACTGTAACCCATCCCAGATTGTTACATTTAAGACCAGATCATTGCAGAATGTGAAATGCACTCAAGAAAACCAATACATAAGTTTGTGAACTGGATTTCTTTGCATTGCTATTAAATAAATTAACGGAATTCAGTTGTGAATGTGATTATTAATGCTCAATAAAGGCTATATGTGGAAAACAATCCTTGCTGAAACTGAAAAAAAATATATTTGAATGAATAACAGAACAGCTGCACTCAGTAACTTTACACATCAGTCATGAATGAACCTGAACATCTAAAGGTCTCCATGTAGTACATCAGAAAAAAAAACCTTCAGTCAAAACTCAAAGCAAGGACAACCGTTAAAGATTTTGCCCAACCTACAACACAAATATATACAAACTATACTCTCAACCTCTATCTGGCATTAGCAGTATTTTTTTACATTTTAAACTAAACTGCCTATCAGCTACAATATTTGTTCAATAAAAAGTCTCTCCATGACTGCTGTTTATCAATAATTGCATTTCTAGTTGGGGTGACTATAACTACAGATAATGACAGTTTTTACCTTGCCTTTATATCTACTACCATGTCCCTGGTGTGATAACCAGAACCAGAACTACCGAGCCTAGTCTTGGAAGCGCTACAGCATCTCACAGGTCGTCTTCTGCAGAACCTCGAGGATCTTCTTCAAGCGCCTTTCAGTAATGGGCCGTACGTAACTGTCGGACTGGATCACAGCCATGCCATCCTGCACCTCTCCCATGACCAGCAGGGGGCCCTCCTCTACGGTGATATTTGGACAGGGACATCTCCAGTCCATCTTGGCTAGCGTGACCTCCAGATGGCGGGTGTTAAAGAAGGCCAGGCCCATCTTCTCGTCGCGCAGCACTCGGTCGAGCGTGAAGCGGGCGATTCCGGAGTCCAGGTCCTCGATCAGCTCCGTCAGCCGGCCCACGATGGCGAAGTCGCTCTGGCACAGAATGGGCATTACCTTCCCCTTGGCCCGGCATGTCTTGCATGGCCGGCGCTTGGGCTGCGGGCAGTTGGCTTCACATTCAGCTTTGCTGCGGAAGCTGTTGCGGTTCCCCTGGCAGCCTCCGTAGGCGAACGCCTGGCACTGCTTTAGCAGCGAGTTGTACGCCCAGCGCGGCTCCCAGGCTTTGCAGGGCCCCTGCACGGCCGGCAGGGAGCAGATTCCCGTGCCCTCGCGCTGGCAGGAGGCGCGGCACTCCTCGTACGTCTCGAAGTGGTTCCGGCCGCCCTCGCAGCCCCCGTTGACGAAAGTCCGGCAGGTGCCGCGCTTGCTGTCGTAGTACCAGTCCACGTGGCGCTGTCCGCATTCCCGCCGGTCCACTTCTGCCAGGCAGTCGGAGGAAGAAAAGGGCCGTCCCAGAGGCACGGCCATATCCGGGTCCTCGGAGGGGTCGTCCTCCGCTCGCCTGATGACTGACAGCGGGTAGTCTGCACGCAGGACGCCAGCAGCATTGCGGGCCGTGCAGGTGTAGATGCCAGTGTCCCGCGCTTGGGCGTTGTAGATGACCAGCTGGCCGATGTTAGTGATGACCAGGTTGCCGTACATCTGGTCTGGCCTCATGATCATGCTTTCTCGCCGTTCCGTCTGCTTCTCCCAGGTGACGTCCGGCCTGGGGACCCCAATGACATCACAGTGGAAGCTGACTGTCCCGCCTATGTACACGGACTGATGGGTGGGGTTGCTGTACAGCGTGGGTGGGAGGGGGTCCTCCTGGGACGACGTGGGTGTGGGATGAGCCGTCGTATCCAGGGGCAACGGGCTGGTGTGCGGCCAGGACAGGTGGTAACGGCAAGTGACCACAGTCAGCGTGACTCCCCGTATGCAGGCCTCCGCGTCCATGTAGCAGCGGTTGAAGTAGGTGAGGCCGTCTGAGGCGCACGTGAAGCTGGGCTCCTTCTCGCACCGGTCCTGGCACTTACAGACCGGTTGGCCCTCCCAAATGTCGCACATGGCACCTTGCTGGCTGCATACAAAGCCAAGGCAACTGGCAGGTCCGCCCCTCGGTCCCACGCCGCCCGCTCCGCCTTGGGCCTCCAGCTGCCCCGCGGAGCTGTCTGCAAAGCGGGCGGCCACACAGCTGTGCAACCCGCACACGTTAGTGCAGCACTTCTCAAATCCTGTGCAGTCCTGCGAGGAGGGCGTGCGGAGTAAACACGGAGTACATACAAAGTCTCATGCATCTACAGGGATCTTTACTTTAAAAGCCAAAATAAGCTCAGCACTGCATTTCTCAGGGTCAAAACCACAAATCTAGCACCGGGAAAAAAAAATGACGTGTGGCAGTGCACACTTTCTGGAATTGAAAATGGAGACCCACCTGGTCGGCGCTGCACTCCCTCTCGCAGGTGCTCTGGGCATCGACCCAGAGGTTGGCGTTCAGCTTGTTGGGACAGACCCCGGGGTGCTCGGCCCCGGCCAGGCTCGCAGGCAGCGTTTGGGGGGGCAGCGTGCAGACAGAGAGCCAGAGTAAGAGGGAGCGCAGCCCCGGCTTCCGCGGGCTGCGTCCGTGCGGCACGCCGCCGGGGAGGGAGCCCTGGTCGCTGCCCTCCCCGCATCCGCGGCCACTGCCGCTCATTTTAAACCGGTCGCAAACACGCAGCCTGGCCGCCCGCCTCCCTCTACGCTCATAACTCTTCAAACAAAGTAATAGTTTAACTTGTCCCCCCCCACGGAGACTTTCCGCACGGAGAACTTACAGCTGCGAACGGGGTGGGAGAGAAACCTGCGTCCGCCGACACCAGGCGTCCCTTCGGCGGTCGGCGAGAGTCCGCGATTCTGCGCTGAAAAGCACCGGCGATCGGGGCGAGACAGAACCCAGAAAGGGTGCATGCATCAGGTAGGGCCGATCCGGGAGGGTTTGCGAGCGGGGTGGCGGACCCCCAGGCCGATTATGGGGGGGGGAATGTGAAAGGAGCGAAAGCAGTCGGTCCCATGAGGCGGAAAGGGCAGCCCTCTGACCGGCCCATAGGCGTCCAGCGTGGGGTTTTATTAAGGAGCAGCCTGCGCCGCGCAACTGGACAAACACCCGGGGGGACATCAAAGGGGTGCCGGAGCGCGCCGTGCGCCGCGCCGGCCGAGTTATGGGGCTCCCCCCCGCTCCCAAACGCCGGGGAAGCGGCCTGTGCGGCGGCGGCTCGGCCATCTGTGTGCAGTTTTGTAGAGCAGTGCATGGCTCCTCGTATGCACCATTCATGGGAGAGCCACCTATAGGAGCAAAGCCCCCCCCTGCACGAATCGCAGACCGGCACCACTGCGCTTCCGAGAGCCCGGCGGCCGATTAACATGGTCGTGACACCCAGCCCCAGCCGGAACCCGGAGGCGTAATGAGTCGGCCTGAAGAATACAAATAAACACGATTATTTAGGGTCTGTCCAAGTCTAGACTGCGGGTGGCGGGGCTCCATCACTCATTCGCACAAAGCTCCGACATGCTGCGGTCAGGTGGGAAAGCGCCGAGCGTGAAATCCGCAATGCTCCGCGACCCAGCATTGTCCCCCCGCGGCCACGGAGACCCTGAGAAGTTACTCCCTTGCTTTTGATCGCAGGTGACCCTTCAACCCCCGGGTGACTCCTGACCCACGCATTCAGGCTTCCTGGGTCTTCAGGCCAGGACAGGTTACGGACAACAGCGGCAGGGCTTCAGTGCTCCCGGGGCTTTACTGCACTTGAGCATGGTACTGACATACTCCGCTTATGAAAGGACAAAAACTCGCAGGAGGACAAAGAGAACAAGAAGTTCCCACAGTTTGTGCACTAGCGACATTAAGACACTCAATGGAAATGTGCTGCCCGCCCTTTCTACCGGCCACACACTAAGTAATGCGCTATAATGTAGGATTGTTGTGTGTAATAAAAGGACAGAATGCAAATCCACTCCCCACTTAACATTCATTCATTCATTCATATTAAACCAAATGTAAAATATTTGGAGGTTTATTTTGGGGAAAAGTACTTCCATTTAATACGAACTGTACAATCCAAAATGATTTAAAAAGTTTTGTGTTTAATTACAAAGCATTCTTCATTTAAATTACCCAGCAGCTTAAATCAAAGTAGGATAGTGTTTACTCTAACCACAATATTATTACATTTCCCTTTATACAACCCACAAATGGAAAAATAGCAAAGACCTAACTAGCTGTTGTAAATTAACACCCCCCCCCCCCCCATCCTACACACAAATAAGGAATGTTACAGTCCAGCCAGGTTGTTTAAACGAAAGAATCAAATAAAATGAAACAAAAATCCACCATTCATTTTTAAAATGACAGGAAAATACAACTCAAATGGTCGAGAAATCCTTGGAGGAGCTTCAGGGGCTGTTAAAAGCATTTACGAGCCATGGTCACACAACTACATTTTACTTCATCCCCCGAAGATAAGGTACATTGCTTAACATGGCAAGTCTCCCTGATTAGAGCGAGGGCACGGGGACCTGCAGGGCCTGAAAGCCACGCTGGGCATACATACATCCCAATGGCTCAGTACGAGGAGGAAGACTAAACATAACACTGCTGCTATCCACCGCTAGGGATGTAGACCTCTGGATTTGTGCGACGGCCAGGCATTTGGGAATTCGGGAGTAGTGCGGGGGGCGGGGCTGGTGTGGCGAGAGCCCGCGGGGGCAGAGCAGTGGGCCATAAAGGCTCATTCTGACCCCCGGATTTCACACTGTCCTCTCGCTCCTACGCCGGCTGTAAAGGGCAACGGACACGGCTACTTAACTCACAAGACAAGGGACAGTCGCTTTTGATAAAAGGAACATAATTATAATACACGTCCTTAGGAAACCCGATACTCAGCCAGCGCTAGCTTGGCGTCACAGACGGGGCTTGCAGAAGCGGGGAATATTGGTCCCTGAGTTTGGGAGAGGGGAAAGGCGAGAGGGGAACCAAACAGCAAGAGTTTGTGAAGCTCTGTGCAAAATACTAGACGATCCCTGAAAGGGCACACCAGAGATGAATTAAATAACAGGATAATTACAATATCACACTGTGAAGCTGTTACAGCGACAGTAAAAATACCTAAATGAAAGCAGGAAGAACACCAGAGCACATTTTAAGAGACGAGGCTCCCTAGAAGAGCAGTGAGTAATATGCTCCCTAGAAGAGCAGTGAGTAATATCAGTAGGCATATAGCTGCTTTTAAGATGTCTAGAAGTCGGACACACTGGCAACCCCATTAACAAAACCACTCTTTGCTTAAGTCACAGACAGAGCGCCTACTTCACTTTCACTGCTGGCCTATTGAAGCTTTTATGACGACGCACAACTGATCTCACTTCAAGCTGTACACTGTGCATTTAAAAAAAGCACAAGCCTAACACTTACTGCCCTAAGTAAAACCATTCTGTATCCAAAAACAAAAACAGTAAAATATTGCGATTAGGAAATGGCTGCAGGCTTCACTGCATTTCCCCGACAGTGGATTTGGCACAGGAAGACCGGCTGTAAAGGCTACGGAAACACTGGCAAGATGGTGCAATGGGTTAGTGGCAGAAAGACAGGGGAGTCCGGCTGAAGTCACCAGTGTGGTGTGGAAGGTTACGAAAGCGAGCCCGTCCATTCAGCAGAAGACCAGCCTAGGACTGGGAATGAAATCGGGGGTGTGTTAGCAAGCATGTTCATTAGAGGGAGTGATGGCAAATTAGGGGGCACTTCACCTTTGAGAGCCTGAACTGAACCCCCAATTAACAGCTCTGCCTTTCATACAACCCTCCCCAGCCACGGATGATGGCTACACAAAGGAGAAAGCGGAATATAAACAGGACACTCGGTCCCCTGTTGTACTTCACCCTAATTATTGACATGGGTTTGCTTGCTAACTGGGGGGTGTTTGCAGCTGAGCAGTAGCTTTTCATGTTGTTTTGCACCACCGCATACAGCTAATATACATCACACTGTTAATACACGTACATGCACGGTTACCTGTGTACTTGGATGAGTGATTTTCTGAAAGCTCTGCTCTAGGGCCCAGGGAAAGAAGTTTCTTCCCCACAAACAGATTAAAGAGTTTTCCTTTTAATCTCAAAAATACTTGCTCTGTTTGGCAAAAGTCCACCCATAAAAATAAATTTTAATCTCAGCTCTCCCAATAATCATCAAGGTGTTTCAGATCTGCATTAAATCAATTTTGTGTTCAGAGGAGACCTGTAAAACTGCAGCATTTTTTAAAATGAATTACACCACCATCATCTTATTCTGAACCTCCAGTCACCTTCATAATAAAAATGAGGAAAATGTAAACAGAACCAAGCAGAAATGGATAAGGAAGATGGCAAAAGGTGAAGTAAAGATCAGAGTCTCTACAGATCAGAAGTAAAGATCAGAGGCCCTCACTGCCATAATGCGTCAGGTGCTAATCTGCAGCTCCATTGGCAAGGGTCTTCAGGATGGCCAGATTCATCTGGAGCACTTGAGGCTCTCAACCTCCTACTGTCAACATTGGCCAGTCGGAAAAGCCTTACTCCAAGACCACGTTCACAGCATCGAGTGTGGAGGGGAATGTGACGGGGGCAGCTCGCCAGCTGGGGGTGCCGGTGTGCGGGACACATTGCTGTTTAGTAGTGTGTTGTCTACAGCTTCCAATCATTAGAAGACTGTGGATATCTTATGGGAAAGAAGAACCAGAAAAGCAACCCCAATATCTGAGAGCAAACTACAGATATCTTCGGGGCAGGTGGAGAACATGTAAACTTCTTGCGACTCAATTTCACCTATTCAAAGCGTGTGGGTAAAAGGTGCCATTTGAACCATCAACAAGCGCATGAGGAATTTCAGTGCAAAATTTCATTACAAAATAAAGCAAACTGACCACAGCCAAGAATTCTGTCTCCATTAAATATCAAGTGTAAATACTGTATTAAAATAAAATGCAGAAAAATAGTCCCAGCCCTAGCTATAGTGTTGCACGGCTCCAGGGGGTTGGAGGATCCATTGAGATGGATGGATAGATAGCTAACTGTGGTGGTTGCAGGAGACCCTGGGTCCGACCACATGGCCCCAAGCAGGACAGGTTCTTTATGGGAGGAGATGGCTCCACCCTGAGCTGAGTGGTTCCGGCACTGCAGTCTCTGAATGGTGATGGATAAAGATTGGGGCTTGGGGCCCCCAGCGACATGCTACGAGATCTTGCAGTTATTCCTGGCACAATTCTGAGGTGGGCTTTGGGGCGGCCGGACAGACTTGGAGCGCTTGAGGCTGTTACCCTTGCTGCTCCCGGTGGTGGTGGTCAGTGTGGGCCAGTAAGAGCGACCGTGCATCATGACTGCATTCATCCCGTTGGCCATGGAGAAGGACTTGAGGTGGCTCTTGATGGCCACAGGCAGGGGCAGCTTGTCAATCAGGTGGACAGGCGTACAAGACACAATGGCACGGCAACAGAGGTCCTGGAGGCTGAACACTGAGGGGAACACACACACAAATGTGGAAGTTAGCATCTTTAACCTTTTGCAATGACAGGTGTTCACATAACTATAACTTGCAATCCTAAGAAAGGATTTATTTCCTAAGAAGGGGTTAGAATTTGCAATGGAAGAAGATTTCAAAACAATGCAGTGTGCCTTCAATCACCTCTCCTCATGTCACACATATTCTCACATATTCTATACTATAATCAAATTTACAGAGAGACTTAAATCCCCAAGGGGAAATTAATAGATGATTATCAGAACTATTCAGTACAAGGACCATGTATGGCTAAAAACAAGAATACTTATGCAATTATGTACCCATTAATTATAAAGAGGTTAAGTCGTGCCGAACAGTAATATTAAAAAATGGTTATGTAACATTTAGTACCATGTACGCAGCCTTGCTAGACTTCATTGCAGTAAAAATTCCAATTCCAATCACCAGAGGGCGACTGTTTACAAATTAATTTAACTAGATTACTGTTATGCTATGGTTGAAATTATTTATAAAATGGTGAAATCATTGCTAAGGCATGCGCATATATATATATATATATATATATATAAAATCTTTAGATGGACAAGACAACTCAATTTAAATGATCACTGCAATACTTAAAATGATCTATTTTAGGAATTACATTACTACAGTTTTTGAAGTCATTGGATTATAATAAATAAAAAAAAATTTAAAGATTAATGCCCCTAAAATTTAAACTTTTCCTCCCAGGAAAATCAGTAGTTTATAAGAAAAGAAGAAAAAAAAAACACGAGTTCAAGAAACATCAAATGGGCTGCTTGTGATTTTGAAAGCAGGCTTAAAGCGATTAGAGAATATTTATGAAAATCTAATAAAAAACGCCAAGGACATTCAGAGCACTTAGCAAAGGCCTCAGGAGGTTAGCATGCTAATAGTGCTGTGTGATGTGCCCAATGAAGTATCTATCAGCAGCCTTCACAGGAAGAACCTCATTTACTAGATCTGTGCGTGGGGGGAGGGGGGGTGTAACGTGATGGATGCCTAATGTTTTAAATTGAACGGTGTTGCTTTGGATGGGGCACAGACTAAAAGGAAGTGGACAGAGCACTTTGCTGAGCAAGACACTCCCTGCAACTCCAGCACTTTGCTCCAGAAACCCTGCTCCTTTCTTTGCTGGCTGAGAAGTTTCAGCAGGCGCACAGCATGTCTAACACCCATGTTTGCAGGCAGTACTTCCACACTGAAAGTATTACAGCTGCCTACTTTGAATGTTAAGAGAATGGCAATCCTGAAAGTCCTGTTTGGCTGGAAATGAACATAAGCACTAACTGTAAATGGCTATGCTACCTTTTCAAGACAAATGACTGACAGCTTAGGATTCCTTATTGAATTCCCTGTCCATATGACAATGACTCACTCCAAACCGGATGGTCTGCCCTTCCCGCTCCCTCACCTCGGTTGGGTCTCCAGAATTTCTCCATGCCGTGCCTCATGAGTACAATGCGGGACAGCTCTGTGAAAGACTCGATGACGTTGAAGTTGCACAGGGGGCTCACTTCGAAAAAGGTCATTCCGTTCTTCTCAGCGTAGGCGCGGGCTTGCTCTGTGGGCACTTGCCGCTTGAAGGCCAGGTGCAGCCGGTTGCCCACTAGGATGCGAGGCACGCCAGGGGCATGCTGGGAGTTTGGAGAAATAGCCAATCAAAGGGGTCACAAAGTGCAATAGTTACATGACATGGCTCTTATTATCAGCAAATGTATAATGTTACTCAATCAAACCTCTTTTTATAATTTCAGGAAATAATTTCTAATTCTACGGAGAATACTTTCGCATCACTGGGATGATAAGAGCAGAAAGTTCTGTAAGAGGCACAGATCAGATTTAGAGCAGCGTACCTTTTACATTGAGTACAGATTATGAGTTCAGGCTTAATTTCTATCATTTTACACGGGCTCGGGCTTGCGCGGTAAATGAGTGGTCAGGTGATGCATTTCGATTAGCGAGAAAGATCAGAAAATGGATGCTGATGAGGTGAAACGGAGGCTAGCCTCTGGCTATTACGCATTGGTTGCACTGGCAACGAAAGCAAAGTCTGAGGTGTGGGGTTTTGAACATGTGCATAATGAGAATAATGAGCCAGTGGGTTATGTGAAATAGAGAAGATCTTTGCCCGAACTAGGGCTGAACGATTTATGGATTTTACATTGAAATCGCGATTTGAAACAATGCTATTAGCGTTGGGATTAGTGGGGAGCGTTTGGATGGTGGTGGCCTTGGGGTATGAGGCTCCGGTTATGGACCAAGAGGTTGCCGGTTCAATTCCCACCCAAGTTGCTCTCAGGGTTTAAAACTGTTGCGAGAATAGTTT
>JAODKN010000093.1:24833195-24850118 GCA_026774425.1 Petrocephalus zakoni | reverse complement strand
AGTTAGTTCATTAGTTAATCATTAACTAATCATGAACATGATTAGTACTTCAGTAGTCAATGAGGTACTACTATGATATGTGGCCCCTCAAGTAAAGTGTTACCGATTGTCAGGACAGGAACGAACGAGGGACGGGAGCCGGAAATGGGGAAAACAAAAGGAGGCTTATTCAGCTCTGGGGAGCAAACAGGGAAAAGAGAGGGGCCCCGCAGGGCCAAAACACAGGGGCCCCGCAGGGCCAAAACACAGGAGCTCAGGTGCAGGGAAACAACAGAGGCTGACGTCAATGAGCGGACTGGGGAGCACAGGACTGGGAGGCACTCTTATACAGGACTAGCGAGGGGCAAACAGGAAGCAGCTGAAATGAGAGGAGAGGCAAAACAGGCAACAGGTGTGGCTTATTCGCCCTGTTAGGGAGAAAACGGGAGGGGCAGGAAGACAGGGCATGACAGAGATCAGTATTTTACTTGTGTTATTCATTATTTGTTCCTACAGTACTTCCTTCAGTAGTTTACAAAGGTTTACATAATTAATAGTTATAGTAGCAAGTATAATAACTGCTTGAGATAAACCATGAATTATGATTCATTAATGTTGACCCAACATGAGATCAGTTTGTAACTAACGCTTAATTTGTGGTTAATTAATACATAAATAATAGCATAATTCTACATTATTTCTGTCACCTCAAGTAAAGTGTTAACCATATTTCTATTGCAGGTGGTATATGTAGAATTCATTGCAGTGTTTTTTCTGAGACAGATAAATATTTAGGGATGCAAAATATGTGTCTTCTGAGGGCCAAAGCAGACATTGCTGGAGCTCATAGTAAACGAGCTAAAACAACATGAAAGAGTATAAGAAAAAGAACTTCTGCTGCATTTTTGGTTGTTTATGTGGCTTTGGAAGTCACCTGTTTGGAAGTCTACTCTGCCCATTAATGCTGTGTTTACATTTCTGCCCACATGCCAAAGATGACATGGTGAGACCTTAAAAGTATTACCTTCTTGCTTTTTCATGTGTAGTTCTACTTAATTTGAAGTCTAAACCACTTTAACCCAGACGGATTAAAATGTCACTGAAAGTAACCTGGATGTTTCTGGGATGAGGTATGCTAAAAGTGCCCCTCGCTCACAGCCCCTGTTCTGTCACCGTGTTGTCAGCTTGATAAAGAGCTGTGTTTAAGCTAAATGCGATGGCGATAAACAAAACTCAGGAAAGCTTCACTTTTCCTTGTTGCAAACTGACCAATCAGTTGCTAAACTAAACAACATAACAAATAAACAAAATTTAAATATAAACTGTCAATGTTTGAAAAACAGCACAGTGGCCAGCCCAAACCCCATGAATGCTTAAGAACTGAATCATCGATACATTTACGTGTACTCATTATAATTTAAGTGCCTACAAACATAAATATATTGTCATACTAAAATTTTACTTTAACGAGCTGGGAAAAGCGTTGATCGGTGCAGTACACATTAGTGCACGGCTCCATCGTGCAAACTGTAAAAAGCTGCTGTTATTGACACAGTGACTTATGGGTTTGTTTCCCACTAATTGTTAACAGTCATTCAGGGCGTCGATTACATTACGGAAATACTGTGTGGACGTCAAACAGTGCTAGTGGCTCACTGCTGCTTTGCACTTCCCAGCACCTTCATCCATTCATGCCTTCCAAAGCTTTTATGCACAAACTTGGTCTTGTGTGTCTACCGGCTGTATTACGACAGAGATCTCAATAAGTAGTCGTCAGATTTGCCAGCATATGTATAGCGATTATTCCAGCCAAGCAAGGCACATTCATTTTTAATGGAATGGTGCATTTAGCTGAATTCCTCAGGGAAGCATCTAATAAGGTTTATTTTCAGCTGTTTATCTCCCCCTTTAGGGCACTTTCGGCTCCTCTGTCACCTGGCACATTATACAGTTACACTTCCGGCAAATGGGATTAGTAACTCCAAAACTCTTTTAAAATGTTGCTGACTGGTCAGCATTTTTAAGGGTAGGTCCTCCACCTGGAAGAGAGAATCTGATTCGGATTGTTGTAGCACATCCCTCTGAGTTCACCTTGCTAGAATCGCAGCAGGTACCATTTGAGTAGAATTAAATCATGTAGATGTTTTGAGCAGTGACCTGTGACGCTGAGACTTACGGTGAGGTTGAGGCCTTCTGAATAAACAGCCGTCTGAAGTGTGTCTATGAATGTTTCGGGCCGGACTGGCCATATACATCAGCCAGAGTTACCTGTACTTTCACACAGTGACAGTGGAGACTTGATTGTACAGAAATTTGTACACGAGCATATTTGGATTCACATTGCTGTAAGAAAGTAATCATTCTGGACTTACTGTAGCATCGCGTTTCATATGCATCTAGTCTGCCTTGGAAGCCAAATATAACGTGCCGAATCTGGCTTCAAAGACGAGTTTCCCGTCAGGCTTTTGTGTATTTGCTTTAATTTGTGACCCCTCTGAATCTAATCCCTCACCCGACTTTTCTCGGTTTTCCTTGGCAAACGTTACCCAAGCTTGTCATTTGCATGCAAACATCTCCAGGATGTCGTCTCTCTCCACACCTCCTTTGTCCCACTGCTTTCATTTGATATTTTAAATTAGCAGAATAACTTATTCTAGCGGTCTTTTATTAAAACATTTAATAGATGTATCCATCGCCTTTCTTTTTCACATATCCAGGAAAAAGCGTCAGTATAAACTTTTAGAATTGCTGCCCCATTGCTGCATGCGTCCTAGATTTAACCACAATTCTTCTGTCTTTCTGAATTTTTAAGCTTGAATATTTTAAGATAGTATTGCCTTATACGGCAAACATTAACTGAAAAAGTTAACTGTGCCGGAGGCAATTATTATTGCATTGTTATTAATTTTCTACCTGTCTTTCAACCGCTTATCTTGTACAGGGCAATAGGGCCTGTCATTTATAATATTAATGCATGTCATTCTTAATCCTGCACTGGACAGGAGGTATGGAAGACAGATGGATAGATTATGTGCTATTTTAAATACATCCCGCGTTCTGTCAGTGAACTTCCACAGCACGCAGCTGATACTAGAAAAATTAGTAGCTGGGCTTTGATACATCCATTTTTGCCTATTTTCTTGTCATCCTGTCATGCTCAGTGGGAGCAGCCCTTCTAATAACACACTTTCTTAAGTTGTGTGTGGAATTCTGGTTTTTCCTCATGATGCTCGAATAACAACTGCTAGATTGAGTAACTTGTGTATTTTACATGCAGTCCAAGCCAGCCTGCGCCGAGTGTCATCCCGCTGGTTTCCGTGCGCTTAATTCCTTTGTGAATGTGAGCTTCTGTCAGCTACAGCTCAGAGTGAGTCTAACAGCTTTCAGCCGAATGTCCCCTTCGAACAACTTTGCACAGGAGTGTTTCCCTCTGTGTTTTCACAGGTGAGAACTGCAGGAGCTTCATTGACCTGGCCCCAGCCTCGGAGAGGGGTGAGTACCGACTATTGGCAGGCTATCCGCTGCACCAGTGGACACTGGATAACTAATAACTGGACCAATATCCACTTGGGTGCCCTGACAGAGACAGATGGTACTGAGCACCGTCACTGCAAATATTTAATTTACCAGGACAGGGAGACCTGCATAAGATATGACTGTGTCAAGCAAAGTCAAGGACGACCGTAAAGTTTTATAAAATGTGATCAATATGGTATAGACCAGTGAAAAAGAGTTATGTCAGTGAGCACATCTGGGGAAACCCTTTATAAACCCTGACATGGCTTAATGGCAAATTGCTAGATCAATGTGTCTTTAGTATTTAAATTATGTATTTTTGTCTGGGTTCATGGTTTCTTTCTCCTGTATTTATTTTTAGCATGAATGCTCAGGCTTTTGTGTTCAGCCTCTAACCTATAAAATGCATTTGAAATATTTAAATGAATTGTTTTTCTGTTTGGAAGAATGACTGTCGAAACACTAAAGAGTCATAAAATAACTTTTTATTAAAATGTGAATTTGTCATGCTTGGGGCTGCTGTGCACAGGGCATGAGAGTTTAATTCTGCAAGCAAGGACCAGGGTATATAAAACAATTACACGACTGGTCTGGTGGCTGTAAACCTGTGATCTTTGTTAATAGTGCTGGTTTATTAAACATATAAACAAACAAATAAATAAATTATGAGAATAATGTACATGCAGTCCCCGGGTTATACAAATAATTAAATCATGAGAATAATGTACATGCCGTCCCCAGGTTATTAATGTCCAATTTTCAAACAGAAATAGGCAGTTCATTACATTTGAGTATTTTGTATTTTGCTGAATGGGAAAAATATCAGCTATAATACTTTTAGAGACTTTACGATTTAAAATATTTAAAATACTTAATAAAATATGTAATTTTACTTACTAATTTCCTGTCATTTTAAGAACCTTCATCACCAGGCTTACTGACATTTAAATACAGTCTATCACCATGTTTGGCTAGATGTAAATAAATCACGTGACACATCCTGCTGGGCCCAGCTTGCTCATAGTGACCTTCATTTTCCCATGACCAGTAATCCGAGAAAAGAAGCTGATTTGCTGCTCGGTGCAAATTGGTAAAGTATGTAGTAAAATATCAGATATTGCTCACTGAATGTCATTATTGGACAGAAAAACAGAGCAGTTGGGAAACTGAAGTGCTGTGCTCTAGAACTTGTGAATTAACTTGCTAGCCTGCCAGTGGAATTCTAGTTCATTTCAACAGGGATGCTCAGGCAGTGGCATCTTGTGGATTGCCATATATGGAGGCCTTCATTAGCAATAGATGAGGCTAGCTACTTTTGTTCCTAAGGATAAAATAAATTTCTATTAGCTAAACGTAGGCATTTTTATAGCCACTGAGCCTGTGTAAAAGGGAGAACCGACTGGTGAACTAGTTTTCATATTATATGCATGGTTCCTTTTTTTTTCAAAAAACAGTTTCTTTGAGTTTGTGAAAGTTCGGCACCCTACTATAAGACAAAGCAAGAAATTCACACCGTATGATAATTTATATATAACCCACCACCACCCGTTTTGTCGGAAACAATGCTTTAAATAATGGGCGTGACAGGTTTGAAACCCAGACCAAAACCGCGATACAAATGGAGATCGCGATACAAATGTTCGCGATCTTGTATCGCAGCTCAGAATCACAACACTCCCCTCCCCCCCACCCAAGCTGCTCAAAACTGATTTTTTGTTGCACAATTAACACTATTAACACATGCAAATCACAATTTTTTTATTCTATTTAAAGTTGGGGCTTGCTGTATGTTTTGTAAATATTGCACATTACTAGGGCTGTAAGGGTACATGTATTTGTCATGTACTGTTACTATTTTACATTTATTTATGTAGTTTCAAATGCCAAATTACTTAAATGCATTTTCTCACAGCAATATTTTGTATTTTTTTATTACATTTGATGAGCAAGTATTTATAATTTCTAACAATACTTTTTGATGTATTTTTTCCCATCTCTGCTCATGGACAATGAACGGACTGCTATAAAGTCTTAAAATTTCAGGCTAAATACAATGGCTCTTAATTTAATAACGAATGCATGCATAACTTTGTGATGTTTGCAAAAACACTGCATGGCTGCAGTGGTTCGTCAGCTTCCATATGTAGTTATTTTTATTATTATTTATAAAAAGTATTATAGTTCTGTACTGTACCATTATTTTTACAACTTAGCTACAAATTTTACTTAAAAACAGACTTGGGGGCCGGGTGTCATTTGTACCCTGGGGACTGCCTGCATAACACAAATACAGAAACAAAACAGACAGAATATTTTTATTTCTTCTAAAGGCGTGGATCTTCTTAAGGGATCATGATGCTTCTTTCAAGTTGAGAAATTAGACCTAAAATTCATTAAAAGATGGCCTGGTTTCTGTTAGGCTGCATTAGCCAAGGCTCTGTCATCTAAAAACTTCTCACGATTTGATATGTACTGAAGGTCAAAGGTTACCTGTGACCCAGGTCTCAGGACTCCAAATAGCTTTCAACTTTGTGACTGCATTCCTCCAAACCCATTCCTATCAGCAGTAGAAAGAAGTAGATCTCACTCTAATTCTAGCTGGAGGTATTTTGGGGGGGGTGCCATTTGTTGAATTAACCCCACAACTTTCACCGGAAGGTGGGACTATGCACCAGTTGGTTGACAGTCGCTGTGTGTCACTCCTTTCACCAGCATTTATTGGGTGATTTTAATCGATGAGGGGTTGGAGCAATACCTTGAGGATACAGACTGCAATTTTCAGAACCATGTCACGGTTTCCGGGGATTAAGGTATCTTCTGTTTCAGAACCCTTAAAGGATTGGGCTCCTAGATGAAAGCTTATGTCTTTTCTGGAATCACTTGACAGTGTAAGAGCAGGCCCATGAAAAAAGGCCAACCATCTAGCTTCTTATCTGGGTCGGGCTGTGGGGGGGGAGCGCTGGAGCCTGTCCCGGGAAGCAGAGGATGCCAGGCAGAGACTGCATGTTGGTCCATTGCTGGGCTCATACACTGAATGGTACACTTTAGAAAAGCCAATTAGCAGACCTGCATATCTCCAGACTGCAGGGGGAAGTCCATGTGGCATAGGGAGAGCACAGGACCTCCACACACAGGGAGAAGCAGGGGTGCAGCCCACCCCCTTGGAGGTGTGAGGCAACAGGTCTACCCACTGAGCCACCATCCTCAATAAAGTACTAACAACAGTTTTAATATATATTTTAAACCATGTGTGTGGAGCCATGTGTGTGGAGTTTGCATGTTCTCCCTGTGAAATGTAGTTACTAAATTGTGTGTGTGTGTGTATTATGTTGAGGAGACTAAATGTCCCCAGAATGTGATTAAAAACCTGTCCCTGTGATTAGAAACATGTTTGTGAGAGAGCGTGATGTGTGAGTGTGCTCTGTAATGGGTTGGTGCCCCTTCCTGGGTTGCACCCATAGCTTCTGTGATAGAAGTCAGATGGATGGACATTAGTATGCTTTTTTAGGTCATAATTTAGTATTTCTTTCGGAACAGTTGAAATCTTGATGCTGTTATTACTGCTCTTTGTGTGTCAACATTTTAATGAAAAAATTGATTTAATTTTCCTGTAATAATAACATCTGTATTTGAAACAATTCCTCTGCAACAAATTGCTGTTATACTTGTTACCTATTCTCCTCACTGCAAGTCTGGGAAGGTGTGGCAATCACCCGATCCTCGTCAGAATTCTCATTTTGCAGGAACCAGTCTATGTCTACATCACTAGCTATGTGTGTGACAGCGCACTGGAGATGATGTATATTGTAGAGCCCTCGCTGTGCCCTTCTGGTGATAAATGCAAAGACTTATGAGTACAGAACGGAGAGAAAAAAATAAAAGGACTGCAATATTTACGATGATGGAAATTGTGTTGGGTAGGGTTTCCTGACCGCCTAGGCGATCCAGCCGCAATAGCATTTGATGGGACTTGAATTTGGGCTTTGCGAACTCTAGTGTCATTGGCTTGTATCATCTGTCTTGACAGGGTAATATGCGTAAGATTTAAAGACAGTCTTCTTGCTTGCATCAGGCGAGAAATTTATCGGGGAGGCTGAGAGGAATGTAAGTAGGTGGTCCAGAAGTTTCTGAACGTGTACAGACTGGCCTGGTGCCACCTGAAAACAGCTGTCCGCTATGCCGAATAATGAAGTATTTTATATTCTGGGCCGAAGGTGAGTGTGAGTGCCTGTTGCTGGTGTATTTATGCATGTTTTTAACCCTTGGGATGTCCCAGCACACGTAAAACCGCCACCCTAATTTCCTGTTATCTCCTGTTTTTTATTCACCTTCCGACTGTCACATCAAAGATGTTTCATGCCGACATCAGTAACCGATGTTTCTGTCCTACATCAGTCCTTCCAGAAGAACACTGACAAGTTCCTGACACTCAAAGTCAAAAACACTTTTACACTTTGATCAAAACGATCTTCATAGAAGAAGGTAGCAGGATTGATTCTGTTCCCCTACATAATCCTGCCACTGATCTAAAATATTACTTTATAATATAGCTAGAAAGAATTACAGTATCGTATATGATATTTATGTCATGCATGTTAACGGACGATTCTCGGGAATTCTCTGGAATCTCTTCTGGAATTCTCAGGGATCTGTCCTTTGGCCATCAGTCTTCTTTTCTGTTTACTTCAGATGGTCGGTAGGGTGATGTGATAGGCCATGTCCTGCTCCATTATCTTTTCAGTGTTATAGCTGTGCAGTCTGCCTGTTCAAGCAGGACTTGAGTTTTGATAATAGAGCTTTCATAAATTGATTCAATTAAAATTTTAAATTTTGGGCATTGCAATGCTGACCACCAGAAAATAGGCCAGTGTTAGGTTGGTAATTCAGATTTTGTTGATTTTATAAGTAATTATGTATTATATGGTATAATGATCGAGTGGCTTAATGACCATCATTAGCACCCTAGCTGCTCATACATGCTAGCAAATAGCAGAAATATGGCTATAGTGCAATGCACAGATTGCTGTGGATTGCTGCTATTACTAATGACCTGCTGTTGCTGGGTAAACTGCCGCCCCTTATTGTCTGTATGCGTGCATGAACGCATGTGTGTCCTGTGACCCTGTCCAGGATGTCCCCCTACCTTGAGCCCTATGCTACCTGGGATTGGCTCCAGGCTCACTCTGACCCTGCACTAAATAAATGCTTATAGGTGATGGATGGATGGACGGATGGATGGATGGATGGACAGACTTATTTCATCAGCTTCCCAGGCTTTCTGCATCCTCATCTAGGATAATGTATCAACAAAACAAACCCAGTGTAAACATTCTGGGTTTTTCAAAAATTAATTAAAAAGATTTTCAGTCTGATTTGTATTTACATGCCTGTTCTGAATGCATGAGTAAACGAGTATGTGTGAAATGCCTCAAAATAAGAAGATTGTGTTCTGTAATGTAAAAAAAAATATATGAACATATACATTAACAGATTAACTTGATAACTAGATTTCTGTATGCCTTGCTGTCTGAGATGCTGCAGATACTGATATTTCTCATTTACATTCTTTCTGCAGTTTCTGTTGATCCATTTAAGAACAATGTATTGCATTTTCTGCACTCCCCTCCCATGCAACACATCCATTGCATCAAAACAACATTACTACATTTCTCAGGTAGCCTGATCAGTTAGAAAAGTGCACAGCGCTGTCAATTAAGGCGGTAATTGGCATTGAAATTCTAGCCTCATACGTTGACCTGAGGCAAAAAGGGGTTTTTACAGACTTGTCCGGCTGTGAAAAGCATAACGTGCCACATCTGACCACCTGAAGGACTATCCAATATGATCTCCAAAGCCCCACATGCCAAGGCTAACACTCATGCCATTTAGATCTTATTTAGTCTCACGGCTGCTGCACTCATGCACCTGTAAGACTAACAGACTCCTCCCCCTTTTCCCCGCAGGAGTCCTCTGGCTGTCTGTGGTGTCTGAGGTCTTGTACATCATGCTGCTGGTCGTTGGCTTCAGCCTAATGTGCCTGGAGCTTTTCCACTCCAGCGACGTGATAGATGGACTCAAGCTGAACGCCTTCGCTGCCGTTTTCACTGTTCTGTCAGGTACGCGCTCAGAAGATGCCTCTGAATCATCCCATTCCATGAGACACCACATTGGCGTGCAGCTCCTGGTATGGCATATGAGTGGGGATGCGGTGCAACAGAGTAGTTCTGGCTTCCTGCCCTTTTTTCAGTTCCCTCTTCTGGGACCAGCCTTACTCCCCCAGGAGCTTCCATGAATATTGAGTACAGTGGCTGTGGGACCCAAGGGTTAGTAGGATCAGACCTAATATTTCTTGGGAATGCATCTCTTTAGCTGAACTGTATGCTATGGCTCAGAATGTATTTTTAAAAAGTTATATATTCAGAGGTGCTTTAATTATGGGCTTGCCCAGGACGAAGCCCAGGGGTCTCCGCTACAAAGGGGCCTCAACAAACATTGTTTATTAAAATTATAAGCCCAGAGTTGCCACCTGTTGCGTCTATACCGAGATTGTCCCATACTGAAATATAATCGTGTCCAGTAAGTTAGTAAGTAAATTACACCCAGACCACTCCCCCCTAACATTTTAAACATTTTATCATCAGGCGCTATCCATACCCCATCGCACCATTACAAAGAACAGAAGGGCGCCTTCTGACAACTTAAACTCAAAATGCACCTTCGTATATAATGAAAGCTTCAAATAGTGAGGCTATTAAAAACATTCCCAAACGATGCGTCATCCATTTATACATCCATCTTGCAACCACTTACCCAGTACAAGGTTGTAGGTAAATACACTAGCTAACAGACTGATGTCTGGATTAGGGTTGTGTATGTGTATGTATTCTTGGCTTTCTAGAGTACAATTTCCATAACCAAAATAGATACACATCACTAAAAGTGACATAAGGTAGGTGCGTAATATAACATTGGCGTCAGTGTATTTTTGGTTGACTGTCAAATGGTATCTACTGGCAACGGCTTTCATACGTGACCCCGAGAACAAGGCAGTGTTAATTGCTTAATCCTGCTCTGTGGAATATCCCTCTGGTATGTCTGTAGCCTGTTAATATTTCTTTGAAAAAGGCATCAGCCTTTAGAAATTAGGTTTAGGATGAGTTTGAAGACACAGAAATCAATACATATTGATGATAAATCAAAAGACACTACATGAATGCAAAAAATTGATATTTACGATTTTGATGTTTTGGCTTATAGACAGCACTGGTGATAACAGTACTATCATCATACAGACAGCACAGACATGTGGCACGTTTGCTGGGAGGCAACTGCTCTCAGTATACTTTACTGTTTGCTTTATTTGGGTATTTTTCTGTATATGGACATAAGATCTGTTCTATTTATAAAGTTTCAGAAAAAGTCACTGGTGAAAAAACACAGAAGGCAACAGAGGAGAGGAAACAAAAGTCCTGTGGTATTTATAGAAGGTGAAAGCCTGTGGGGGTCCGAAGCCGATCAGCTGCACAGCCCCCTTTGCCCACGTGCACTGCACGAGTGTGAGGGCGACATGCACGCGCTAAAGTTAGGCCATCTTCTCTTACGATGGCCAGTGATGAACTGCAGGTCAGCCTGGGGTACCACAAGCCTTGTGCCTAGAGCTCTGCTGGTGCCTGCCTAGCCCAGGTGTACTGACATGAGGCATTGAGGCACGGAAGCCCCAGCAGTATTATTTAGTACTATTTACCAAATGAGAATTAAATAATACCATATGTAGGTATACATTATCACAATTTTCATATATGATATGATAATAATAATAACAATTTCATATATGATATGATAATAATAATATGTCTCTAGATTTGAATATGCCAGGCTAGCGTGCATTACCTTGGCTGGAACACCATTCTATAAATTGTGAGCTCTATAGAACACTAGCTGCCAGGGTGTTTTAATTTATTTATCTTTAAATAAATAAGTTAGGGAGGCCTGCATCCCGCAGTTCGACAGCACAATCTGGATCGTCAATCTTAACATGCATGAGATTTTTAAACCCTGTCCCAAGTGTAAGCCAGCGAAAAGACGTGTTCGGCTGTATTATGGATCTTTTCTTTGTCTTATACTGCTGGTAGGATTCCTGCAGTGGCGCTGTGCATTTGCTATGGGCGGGGAGCGCGTGGCTCGGGTTCTCCGCGAGAACGCCACCGCAGCGGTTCACTCCGTGCTACACAAACATATGTTGAGATCTCACCTTGGCAGAAGCTGGGAAGGGCGCTAATGCGACTGTTAGAGGCCAGATCCGTGTCAGTAATGACACGTAAGTCTCCAGCTGACGTGGTGTGCTGCACTTCCAGAAGGGACTGTGGTGTCCTCGTAAAAGTGAGGGAACATTCAATGACAAAAAAAACAAAAGAAAGCTAAAAATATTTCTTTACTCTGCAGATTGTTATGTAACTTGGGAAGGTTGTGCCTTATAGCTTTGGCTAAAGCAAGTAAACCTAGCCATTAGCAACTCAGAAAAACGGCCTGACCTTTTTTTGAGATTATTTACTGCGCCGTATCGTTGTTCTTTTCACGTTTAATTCTTTCTAATCCCCCGACCAGCAGTCCACCAGGATATTTTATAACCAAGAGTTGAGGGACCATTTAACATCCAAAAAGAGGCAAGATTTTATTTAGTGAAATCCTGCAACCATAAACTGTGACACTGTGAATTTGTTATACGAAATAGCTTTTCTCCGTACCAAATGAGATATAGATTTTATGTTACAAAGCTTTAAAAAATATTCTAGATATATCTTAGCCTGTTTAAAAAAGGATGTGTCATCTATCAACACATTTGTTATTCAGCAGAGCGCACTCTTCTGTCTTAGGAAAGCTGGATACAATCAATGACCTAACTTCTCCTTATGTTACATGGTTAAGCTGCAGTCTCTCATTATTACATCCTAGTTGTTGTACAGCAGTTCTCACGCAGTAGTTGAACAGTGGTGAGTCTGCTACATTGTCATACTGAATAAACTTTTGTCCTGACTTTCTGTCCGGCTTGATATCAGCTTCAGTTCTCTGTAAACTGTCATACCCTCAGCAGGATGCATTATAGGCAGGAGACGTCCTTCTCTGTCAAGCTGGCTGTACTCTTCACACACTAAGGGACTGGAAGCTTTGCTCATCAGAGGTCCTCCTCACAGGAAGCAGATGCTAGCAGAATTTCTCAGTAATTTGCTGTTTGTAAATATTAGCCTTATTCCGGAATAATAAACTGGGATAAAACTGTTTAATATTCAAAAAAATGTTTTGATGTATTAGTCCGGAGTGTTTTAGTCAGCAACGTCACGCATCATGAATTGTTGGTGATTTCTTGGTATATGTTTCTGGTACCAGAGTCAAATTTCAGCAGTGTCAGGTTGCCAGTGCTGAGAGGGATGCTACTCTGCTTAGGGATGACTGGCAGTCAGGATCGTTTTCATATTAGTTTTTTTTTTTTTTTGATATTTCTCAAAATCATTTCTTATTGAGAAAGCAAATAATCACAGCCATAGTCTTCAAAGATTACAGTACATATCTGGGCCAAAAGCCACATTGTAACTGAATAACACATTATATAACATATAACATTATAGCCACATTATCAAAGCCACATTATAACTAAATTATATTTATAATATGACTGAATTTTAAAATGATACATTTAATGTTGTGGATTAAGAAGGGAGTATTCTTTTCAAAGGATTTTTGCCATATGTGTTGAATATAGTTGAAGATTGATTATTACTTACAACCTTGGTGCAATTTAGTCTGGAACCTATCAGAATGCATTACTGGAGCACTCCCTTGGCAACAAATCAATTTCATGTCTTAGCAGAACATGATAGAAATACTGCTTTGCCTTCCAGGGAAATTCTCCTGGGAGACACTGGGATTTGCTCCTCAGTGCCATCAGATTAATGATCACATTGTGCATTGTCTAAACCAATCCGATTTAGGCCAGGTATCTTACACCATCCCTGGAGAAAGTGTGTGGTGTGAATAAATCTTACACAACTGGCACCTATTCTGTTGGCACCCTTGTCCTCTGGATGCACTTCTGTTAATTGAACTACAAAACTGACAGCCAACACACACACACTACAGCTCTTGAGGTGCTCGACTGAAGGAACTGATCTGATAAATCCAATCATTGACTTGGAGTTTGTCCCATGAATGTGTTAGATAAACCATCGAAGATTCCACCTATGCCACCAGTGATCGTTTACCAAGCAATGCCAGCATGTTACGTAGGATGACGAATCAGTCAGAATACTTTAAAGGAGGTCTTGTTGATCGTTGTACATAACAAAGGAAAAGAAACTGATGTGATTAACATTCAACCAGATATAATTTGTCATGAAAAACCTGGATCTGCGTGATTCAGCCAGCAGATTCAAAGGGCATGCAGACTGGCACCCTCAGTGTGCATCGTGAAGGCTCTCCCCCTTATTAACACAGAGTGAACCTGCTTTATACTGCTTTATACAGGTGTGTAGAGGAGCTAACCACATTCCTCACCTGAAATATCCACACCGTACCTTAACCACCTCATCATTCTCATCTTACAACTCTGTATGATAACTCCCCGCGACCCATAATAGGAGAAGAGGCTTGAGGTGGATGGATTGACAGATGGAAGTTATGAACTTTGCTGTAATTAACATGCCAGTTAAGACATGAAGAAGAAGAAGAAGAAGCCAGATGTCTTCTCTTCCAGAAATTCATGCATGTATTCTTATTGTTTGCCAGGACTCTTGGGAATGGTGGCCCATATGATGTATACGCAGGTGTTTCAAGTCACAGTCAGCCTTGGACCAGAAGACTGGAGGCCGCATAGCTGGGACTACGGTTGGTCTTTCTGGTCAGTTCTGACAGCCTTACTTGTAAGATGCCATCCAGCTGTAGATCTATTAGGTGCTGGATATCTTATTCACATGTACAGTTGTAATCATTAGGTAGATGATTTAACCCAGGGGCAGAGATGAACACAAATACGTCAAAGAGTTTTTCATTACAAATTACAAATACTTGTTCATCGAATATAAAAATACTGGATGCCAGAAAATGTATTTATTTAAAATGCAAGTAAACTTTAATTTGAAAATAGATAAATACATGTAATACAGTAATGGACAGAGCAAATATATATACCTTTACAGCCCAAGTAATGTATTTATAAAATTTACAGCTTGTCCTAACTTTAAACAGGATAAATAATAATACTTTTGTGATTTACATGTGCTGTAGTGTTGTAGTGTTTCTCACAAAATGAGTGCCGGTGGGTGACAGGGGTGCCAGTGTGTGCATGTGCAATGAGGTATATTAACGCTTTCTTTAATTATCATAATGCATTTCCCGCTTTTACACTAGGGTGCCGAACATGTGCAACTCAAAGAGTAAACTTTTTTAGATATATGCTTAAAAATTTTTCTTTTAGCAATTTAGCTGATTTAGCAATTAAATGCCACAGTACAGTACATGTTCATTAATTATATTACAGCAGGTGCTTTGTCTGTACTAATTATCAAGTATAATTGGTATAATTAATTAATTTTACAAGGAACGTTTTTGCTTCCCTTTCGACCATTTTAAAGAATCCGGGCAATGTGAATTTTGTTAGATGCATTCAGATGAAGAGGACAGCACAGTGGTGCACTGGTTTGCAATGTTACTTAACACCAGGGTTTAAGTCTTTACGGGGCTTCCATGCGTGTGGAGTTTGCATGTTCTCCCTGTGTAGTCATGGGGTTTCCTCTGGGTTCTCCGGTTTCCCCCCACAGTCTAAAACATTTTGAGGTTAATTGGAGTTGCCAAATTGCCCATCGGTGTGCCCGATGTGTGAGTGTGCCTTGTGTTGAGCCGGTGTCCCATCCTGGGTTGTTCCCTGTTTTAATACTACTCCATTCATATGAAGCATTGCTGCCTCCTTACCTTACAAATATTATTAGGATTTATAAAGTGCTGGGACTTTGTTTAAGTAAGTTCTTTTCAGTCTGGCACATCACAGACAGCTAATGTTCTGTCCTCCCTTAGTCTGGCCTGGGGGTCCTTCACCTGTTGCATGGCAGCCTCTGTCACCACCCTTAACTCCTACACAAAGACCGTGATGGAGTTCAGGCACAAGCGAAAGCTGTACGAGCATGGCCCCCGTGACGAACAGACCGCTGTCGACCGGGAGCCTTTCGGCTACTTCCACGAGGTGCCGGTCCAGTCCGTCTCTGGTGCCGTCGAGGTCTTCCAGCGACAAACCAGCAGTGGCGTCAGACTACTGGCGTCCACAGTAGCAGCAGAGGTGGGGGAGATCCCGGAGTCTCTGGGTGAGGAGCAGTGCTGAGAAGGCAGAACCCCGCCAATCTACATGACAGCAACAGAGGCTGGAGATCTTCTAAAAGTTCTGAAAGACTGCTGAGCATTTATATCTGTGAATCATATCAGTCTTTCCTCTTTGAATAAAAATGTGTATTTTTAAAGCTTTTACTTTACTATTCTTAGCACTAGTAGTAATATAAGAAGGTACAGCATAATAAGAAGTGTGGATTTTAAATGAAGATTGGAAGAGGTTATAGACCTTCATTACCGAAAAGGTTGCTCTGTTTACAAAAGCTTTGTTTACGGGATGTGTGGGCGCTGTGATGATTTGATAAGATATGGTATCACTGCCATAATGCCATATTCATATTTTACTTAATTTCATTTTATACTGTGGTTAGGCTTCTGGCACAGTCTGGGAAAGTGTTTTGATGTATTGATATGTAGTTAATATACTACGCATTTAAAGGCATATATGAATTATGGTATAATATATCACATATTGTTGCTGTAGCTATTTTTATGAGGCATGTTTAAATATGCTCTGATATATAAATATATATAAATATATATTTATATATAAATATATATATAATTTACAAATTCACTTTAAATAATTCAAGAAGACTCGCACCTGTCCCTATGGAACCTTAAGTTATGTCACTCTTGACTAAAGGGTTAGTCTTACTGTTACAGTCGTGTAATTGGGATTTCCAATACAAGGTCTCATGTGACCCGATAAAATTACCCTAGATGATAGTGAGTAGCTTGAGTTATTTATTTTTGTATCTTAATTCCCTGGTTATAAAATTATAAGGTGTTAAAATGTACTGTATGTTGGTCTTCCTCTGTAAATTGGTGAATTAGCACAGCATCACAGAATTGTAATTTTGCATATAATTGGTAAAATTGCCATTACAAACATACAACATATAATGGAATATATTGCATTATTTCCGAATAGTTTTAAATACCTAACTGTCTGCCCCTCCCTGGGTTCTTACTTGCCTTGCACTCGTGGGGGGGGGGGGGGGGGGGGGGGGGGGGGGGGGGGGGGGGGGGGGGGGGGGGGGGGGGGGGGGGGGGGGG
>JAODKN010000093.1:24754750-24769425 GCA_026774425.1 Petrocephalus zakoni | reverse complement strand
CCTCCTCGGCAAATTTAACCATCGGGACCCCCATACTAGAGAAGATCTATATTATGGTTAAACTTGTTTAGCCCTCCGACTGTCATGTTCATATAAAGCACCACCACTTTCCATTGCAGATGTTCCCGGCTATCAACCTTTTTCGGGGAGTTTCAAAGAATGGAGACGCATGAAATTTCAGTTCTGTGGCAGCACCAATTACAGCAGGGTTGGATCCTCAATGTTCTATGCTTTCTAAATGATTGCAGTCAGTTAAAATTCGAACTGGACATGGTGTTTCAAAGCTGATGCCAAAACTGCACAAGCCATTTGTTAATAAACAGATGTTCGCTTACACCGTTAGTACAATTTCTAAAGGCTATAAACCCTGTAGTAAAATTCAAAGTGCCGTCCAGGAAAGTCATAACAGGTCACTGCCATGCTGGTGCCGATTCATTTTCATCTTTACAAGTGTGGAATGTTCTTAAGCAATCAGTGTGCAATGAAAATGAGACTTGGTGCACATGATAGTCCCTTTGAGAGAATTAAAGCATGCTCTCCTCTGGCCAAAAAAACAATTATATCAATTACAATTACATCATTCAAATAGCAAACCAGGGGAGATAATGTGACTGCTCTAAAGAATCACGTTTCACTCTAATTGATTCTTTGGAGATACAGTAAATACGGTTTAGTAATACTATTATTAAATGAGACGGCCATTCAGATACAGAATATAGCAGTGATTGTGAGCTATTATGTTCCTCACGGCTAATTATCAACAATCTTAAAAAAACATTTAGGAGAAAATTACAATAGACATTGTCAAATATTTAGGATAGAGACAGAGTACTTAGCATCAGTTTAAAAATAAAAGTACATCTTTGCAGTGTACTGCTATCATGGCCACCTAATTCCAGAAATAAGATGCAATGGTCTTATTTTTTATTCAACATATCCTTGCAAAATAGATCCAATAGGCAAGGATCTTGTAAATAAAGACTGCACCAAAGCCTTCCAGACCAGACCAAAGAATGACACAATTCAGCACTTAAAGCTGAAAAGATTAAATGAAAATCACTCAGAGAGATGAGCTGAAGCGCTCAACCAAGTTAAAGAGGTCAACTAAGGAGCTACCTTCCTTTGACCCCCGCAGAAATGCCTCTCTGTGCTGATAAGACGAGAGAGTGGCAAAGCGAACTCATTATTTAGGGTGAGTGACACACAGGTCCGGGAACATCTAACATGTTATTAGATAACTGGAATGTATTAAAGAAAAGGAGAACAAGCATGACTGACACTGTAGATGAGGTCAGTAGGTTTGATGGACCTCTCCGTGCTCACAACGCCTTGTAGTAATGGTAAAAATGATTAATTGTCATTGTTGATACACCACAGCACAACAACAAAATGTGTCCTCCGCATTTAACCCATATGTGACACCATGACATAGCAGAGGGCAGCTAATTCAGAGCCCAGGGAGCAGTGCTTGTGGGCAGTACATTGCTCAGGTTAACTCAGAGGTACCTTGCCGGTCAGGGAATCGAACCAGCAACCACAAGAGTGCTTCCCTAACCATTAGTCTATCACTGCCTTAGTATCTCAAGGGGACCCAGGCACCAAAACAGACCTGTTTTCTCTCAGTGAATATTCAATACAATTAACTCTACTCGGGGTACTTTTAGCTAACTAGTCCTGTTCCTCCCCTGGCCAAAAAGATCTTAAAGAAAACACATCAATTACCTGCTTCACAATAATGGTAGATGAACAGTTATTAGTATAATGGTACACTCAAATAAAAGCAGACTGACTCACATAATAATTGTGGTAAGATACAACATACATAAACACAGAGTACCTCTGACAGACTCATAACTCCTGAAGACAACCAATAGAACCACACCATTTAAATGAACCCAAATGTGTTGCATATTAGCTTGCATTTAGACAGTTTTATTGGAGGGGGTGCTGTGAAATCTGACTGAACCAGGAATAGAAAGCGACTAAATTATCTGACTAAATAAGACATAGATGCACCAAAATATCAAGCAAATTGCAGCTCAGTAATTATGATAATGATCTAAATACCAATGGAAGGAAGGGAACCGGAATCCACTGTAAGCTGAAAAAAGTTGCAAATAAAAGTCTGACTCATTATTTATGAGGCTATGAGCATCTTGTATTTTGACATATGATTCCAAAATTGTTGTCCAGCTGGCAAATATAAAACTGCGTAACCAACTGACACCCCAGCTGGTAACAGGATTTTAGGGAAGCTGTTTTAGGACGGTTTACGAACTTAAACTATCTGGAGAAAAGAAACAGGAACCACATTTTTCAAGATAACTCTGCAGTTTTTTTTTTTCTTCCTTCCTGGGAGACAGTTTGAGCTTTTTTCTCTTTCTTGTCTTTTCTGTGAGAGCTGGCTCCTGCAGACCAGCGGGGGGTGAAAAGGAGGCAAGGGGGCGGAGAGTAAGGGGAGGTTAGGGAAGGGGGCATAGGCGACCAGGAAGAGTAAGGGGGGAGGGGCCGTGCAGACCGAGAGGAAGGATGGGCAATTCCGAAAAACAAGCTATTAAGAGGCTGAGAACGGGGACAGTAGGGAGCAGAAGTGGACTGACAGAGAGGCTATATAATATAATATATATATAATATTATAATACTTGCGTGGAATGCATGCATGTAGTAATTGAAATTTCTGACATTTTGAACATTTTGAAAATAAAAATGCAAATAACAGGATAAAATCTTTCCTTTCTACATGGCAGTAAAACCAAGAAAGGGTATTCCGGTAAAATTTACCACAACTAAAAATTTATGACTTCAAAAGTTAAATTACACCATTCAGTGAAATATTTGAAAATATTCAGCATTTGTACAACACACAACACACACATAATCACTGCTGTGGGTCAGTTTTATATTATATTTATATTATTAAATAATATTAATTATTTAATAATTAATAATAATTATTTAAGCTGAAAGACACCCTGCAATGTGTGTGAGAGTGCAGTGGTATCTTCCGTGACGCCAGCAGGACATCACTTTTGGTGGGATTATGTCACCTGCATGTGGATGTCAGTGTATGGAGAGTCTATCACAGCAATTAGATTCATCACCATTCACCATCACCATTCACCATCACCATCATCACCATACCTTTAGTCATGTGCAAAGTTCACAGCTGTTCTATCAGACATCATAGGACATACTTTTTAGACACACACACATATGTGTATATATTAGTAGATAATATACATTAGTAGATAATATATTAGCTCCACAAACCATTTCTGCAGAGCAGGATCTTCTACTTCTGGGTTTATTAAAAAAAAACTTTTTACATCTTGCAGTTACAGTTACAGTAATATAAATCATGGAAACAGATTCCACAATCCCCTGATATTATAGACCAAATAAATTATGCATGATTTAGGTGTACACTATATTTTCACTATCTTAATTTTCACTTTTCAATTTTTCAGTCTGCCAATGCACCATGAGCCTAATTATTTTGCAATGGGTAATTTCAGGTGCTGGAGAAACACAGGCGTGGTTCACTTTTATTCAAATAGAATGTTTTGAAATCTGATGATGGAGATTTCTTAATGCACAATTCAATCAGAGAAACATTTGGGAATACAATAATCTTACAAAATTCGGTCACACTTATAGAACGTAAGTACTAATAAAGTACATCGGGATGCCAATTTAAAAACTCAAATCTACCTCTAAACACTGAACTTGCAAAAAAGACTTAAAAGAGGCATTGCATAATAAATACACACAGAAGCCTCTTCAGAGGAGTTTCTCCTCAGTTTGCCTGCGGTTGCTACAATAACGGAGCATTTCTCACCAGCCTCAGGTGGTCAGGGCCAGTCCCTATTCAAACCTAATGAAAAGCCTCCTACCTTCTCTCATTAAGCAAACCCTCCGCCTGACTCCTGCTCAGCTGTAATCCAGCACTTCTTGCACCACGTTCCCAAGCAGGCCACCGCTCCTGCCGCTTGCCCCCGCAGCTCTGCTCCTGCGAAACGTCTCTGCCCAGGACTGGAGGGCTGCGGCCGCTGTCTCTTTAAGACTCTCCCTCGCCCCCACTGGCTCTCCCTCTCTGTCCCTCTCCCTCCCAAGTGTGTCAGAGAGGGGTCCAACAACTCAAGCTGTTCTCGGCCATTCACATGCAGATTAGCGAGAGGCTCGCACTAATCTAACAGACGGCAGAAGCCCGGGCACGGCTCGTCCCCCTCCCTCTCCCCCCACTCCCCCCGCTCCCCTCCTGCTTTGCCTTTTCTCCAGCTCTCCAGGCTCGCTCATGAACAAGTGTTTCTGCTAGCAGTTCATCGAAAGCTAAGTGACTTACAGACCGAAGAAGTAACAATTATTAAAGAGTGGGGAATGCTGTTAACCTCCCATAAGCAAAACCTTGATAAGTTCTTCTTGTAGTAAATAAATGCTATGTAATTACTATACATGATACAATATATTATTATTAGTAGTATATTATTATTATTCCTACTACTATAGTGCTATTACTGCTGCAACTTAAGGCACAATACCTACAAATCTTGATTCAATTTTATCCAAATGAACAGCTATTAATAATCCTGCCCGTTATCTCCTACTTCAGCGCTTCTTGCCAGGAAAACCATATCAAGATCATATCAACATATCAAACCACAAAATTAGTGAATATCCACTGTTCACAACCATTTTCAATCACATAATGCTTTTAATCTAGCAGATGAGTTGACGTTATAACTAGCCTTTGATTCCTGCTACCTGGAAAACATTTTACAATAATTGATTGTTCTTTTTTTTTTGGTTAACAAGTTAAGCATGGGCTATGTGACATACGTGCGATAGCGTAAGTGGGCGTGTCTGACATCAGAGATTATAGTTTCCTTCTTTGTAAGGTCACCGTTTCCTGTTTGGTTTTAATGATCTATACTTACTCTAGTCCTTCAGACTAAGCACTTCACTGTGTTCCGTCTCCATTTGTTATTCTGTACTTAAGCGTGTAATAACATTTAAACAAATTATTGTATAATATATGAGATTTTTTTTTAAGTACCCAATAAATTCTTGTGTTAGTTGGACAATGTAGCATTACCAATAGCTATTCAGATACAGGAACCTCACATTCATTTATTAGATCTTTTAAAGTCAAATTGTTAAGTTAATTCAAAATAAATTCAACTAACAGCAAATATAAAAACTTCCTAACGTGGAAAGTTCCGCCCTGATGTCATAAGCACGGCATTGTCTCCCCAGATTTAATAGCCGGCTTTGGCGTTTCGTGGTTTCAGATAGCCGTTTCAGTGGCATGACTCCCACATTCAGTTTCCGATCCTCTGAAAAGCAGTTGCAGACTGTGTGCATTCCCATCCCACACGGTCGCAGCACCCCCACAGCTTACAGTCTGCTGACAATCCAAAGGGCAGTATAATCTAACAGCCACTTCCATAATCTATGTGGCTCATTTCTTCCATAAACATTCATTAAGTCTTCTCAGATATTTCTCATTTGCTTCTTTAATGCTCCTTCAAATGATCTGCAATATTAAATGTTCTTCACACCTCCATGCTAGTATCCATACTGCAGTCCTCCAAAAATCCGCAATTCAACAGCTCATCGCCTATCTGTATTATGTCTCAGAGCACTGTGCACTGAATCCCTGTTCCAGAACTGAGATTTAAAACAGGAACTTTATAGATGTTATTTGAAAATAAACAGTTGCCTTCACCATTGCGGCTTTTGCCCCTGAAGACAATCCCCAAGGCCTCACCGCAGAGCTTTGCCTCTGCTTTTCCAGGTCACCGATAATTTATTGCAGATTCAAACTGTTTTCTTTTTGGTCTATGCTGTACCTAGAATGGGCTGCACTTATCTCCAAAGTTTTTCTACTCAAGACTGAAGAGAAAACGGTATGAGGAAAGAGACAGAATGTCGGAAGGAAGACATTAACACCTGTGCAAAAACCAGTTCAGTACATTCATTCACTGGGTGCCGATAAGGGACTGATTGATTTACGTGGCGACCAAGGCTTCCCGACTCATTTTGGAATGCAAGTTATGCTGATTTCTTTTTTTGTCGAGACCGCTGTTGGTCATTGGAATTTCTGAAATTACATACGTGAGTTATACAGAATTGCACTTAAGGAAAGGTGCCAGAACCTGTACCTGCAAGGAAATTGCAGACATCTGAGAGGAACAGACTCGCCAATGCCGAAACACAGATCATTGCTGTACTGGCATCTATGTTTACCTCATATTCACTGAACTCCTACACTATGTCAATACGACCAGTTAGTGAGGGAAAAGTCAGGTAGAACAAACAACATGTTTAAATGCAAATGTACATCAGAAAAAATAAGCACATTAAAGGACCTAATTATATGCAGGGCTCACAGACATTGTCATCTGAGATTCTCCTACACTACCACACAATCGTCTATATACATGCCATATTATGTTGTTTCGTGACCCTTTACTGAATAAGTAACTGAGAAAACTAGTGATATACACTATAATCTGTATAATAATATGCAGCCCTGCTAGTTAGGTTATCAATTTTTTGTATCTATCAGATTGTCCCATAAGATGTTTGTGCATTATTAATACAATATAAGTCTGTGTTTGTGTGTGTATGTACAAGTCCCCATTATTGCATGTTAATTACACGCAGTTAAACTAATTATTACTTGCCTCTACGACAGTTATACAATAATAAAGTTTTAATTTAATACTAACTCCCTACATATGTACCACACACCTTTGTTGCACATCTCTGGTTTCTCTTTTTCAGTACAATTTTCTCAATTTGCTCCTTATTTATTACATATTTATTATATAGTTTTTTTCTATTTTATTCTTTTGTTGCTATTACTATTTTTATTATAGAGGGGTTTACCACCTTCCATTTCTTTTTTATTCTTTTGTTACACAAGAGTTCAGGCAATAGTCCCTGTCCCTAGAGGATTCCTTCAAAGATATCTCTACACTGGCCTCATGTAGCACAGTGTGCAGCTTCATTCATATTACTCATAGATAAAGTGTGGAATAGTCACACGTAAATCATGCTTATAACTCAAAGTTCACAAGTTTAAATTAATTGTGTGCAATGATGGTCTTTACCCTTTACACAAATGCTGTACCAAAATAGCTTTGTTTAATATTTTGCACTATTATTGGAACATTGTTGACAGCAATTTAAAAAAAAAAACAACAAAAATCAGAATTTCTATGTACTGAGATTAAGGAGTGTTCTAATGCTCCCCCACAGCTTACAGTCTGCTGACAATCCAAAGGGCAGTACAATCTAACAGCCACTTCCATAATCTATGTGGCTCATTTCTTCCATAAACATTCATTAAGTCTTCTCAGATATTTCTCATTTGCTTCTTTAATGCTCCTTCAAATGATCTGCAATATTAAATGTTCTTCACACCTCCATGCTAGTATCCATACTGCAGTCCGTCAGGGTGCGCAGTGCCACAGAGGACAGTGAGGCTGACCTCTCCATTAAAATGATAAAGAGAACATCACAATGGTTGTAGTTGTTTCACTTCGATGGTTGTCTAGGTAACTTCGCAGGGGAAGCAGAAAGTCTCATGTTGCTGCCGAGATAAGAGTCACTGCTGAGAAGAGCAGCCTGTAGCACCTGTGGACATGGCTACTTCCCAAGCATCCGACAGGCCCATTCAATCAGAACATCGGAATTAAAATACTGTCACCACATACTAGCAGTCATGTGAGCCGAAAGCAGTGAACTTTTGGCTCATATTTGGCCCATTACCCTATAATTTTCTAGGTCTTCTGTATAACTACTCTTAAAAGGAGTCCAAGAAAGAATGAAACAAATGCTAATTGCAATAGACCAAAGCAACATTAAAACTAACAAAACTGGTTATAAAACCAGAATGTGTGCAGAAGTGTAGCTGGATTGATGGATTGGTGTATAGCTGGTAAATTACAGAGTGCAAAAATTAAAGAGTGAAAGTCACTCATTACAAATATTTTGCTCTCGGCAGTCACATTCATTCATTTATTCGTTCTATATACTATTGCACTCTTATATAAAACTTCTTCCAGCTCATATTCATTGTGGCAGACTTGTGATTTAGCTCTAAATTATTCATCTGAAACTACGCATACTCTGCACCCTGATAGCACAAAAAAAAACATTCATTTTCAGTAATAAAAATTATTCAGTAAACCAATCAGCCTTTATAGATTTCGGCAAGTCTCATTTTTACATTACGATAGTTTCCAAACTTTCCTTTAGGGGAGCATGTTAAGCGATAACAGAAGCTGTACCTGAGAAATTACTATTTCAGATTGAAATAAATGCTTTCTCTCAATAGCACAGCAACTCCTGGCAGCATGCAGGGTCAGCTGTTTAGATACTGTAATATGGAACTTACCTGATGTTGTGACAGAAACAAGACGACCTGTCAGACTCGAGCTGTCTTTGATGTCAACCTGGAACGAAATTCAACTTTTCCAACTGCTGCAACACGTGATAATTAAGGGTTCACTTCTAATGACCAAACAAAAGAAAAGAAAGCAGAACCGATAACGAGGCAACTTCACTGCGAGAAAGGGAAAGCCACAGCAGGAAACAAGGAACCATTTGCAGAAGGAGGAAGCGAGGGCTAGCACTCGGGACACTCGCACAATACAAATTAACCCCCCACGCACTAATTCAGACAGCTGCCCCACCCGCCCCACTCCTATTACGGCACTGACATGCTCTGGACCCACGATCCGTACAGTTAAAGGAACCACAGAGAATAAACACGTCTGTCCTACGGAAGGTTTAAGTCGCAGATGCCTCGGATTCTCTGGCCATGCGAGCAGCAGGACACCAGGAGAGTTAATTTGCGATGGAGAATATCTACAGGAAGTAAAAACAAGCCCCTTCCATGCTGTCAAAAAGGAAATTACTTCTAACCCTTCTCCTTTCACATTGCCCCCCTGGCCCCGAATCTGTCCCACCCCCTTCCTTGCTGCAGTCGAAAAAATTCCATAATAAATAGGGATATGAATTACAGCACTGTCTGGGTGTCTGAAATGCCAGTATGAAATGCATCCTGAATACAAAAACATGAAAATGTAACAAATTCGATTTATTGATAGTACGGACCAGATATGCCAGCAATAATAAGCATAGCTAGTAAAATTATGAGCTTAGGGGTTAACTTATTACTTTAGGAATACATATCTTCTGGCTCCACCAGTTTTGTCATCATTTACAACCAGTTCCAATCCTGGGTTACTTTAATTTGTAAACCATTATTACAAATCTATTCAAATCTGTCCAAATTCATGACACATATAGATTATAGAAACCTCTACCCCTTACATAGGTTGTATTTTATATTAAGCTTTATATACTACTGGAAACCATGGTTGACCTCTCAACAGGAGGTTATATACTGTACAGACTTATAAGCACCTCTGATAAGAACTGCACGATAAAATTTGCAAGATGAAAATGTTAAAGATGTTGATAAATTGCGCAGATGCAGAAAAGCACCACGAAGATCCATGTTGCACAATTCAAAATGATAGGAAAACGTGTCGCAGATACAGAGAAGATGTTTCTCTGTGTGAAGATACGATCAGTGACACGCGACATCGAGACTCTACTCTAAGAAGGCGTCAGCTTTATTTTGCTGCCATCTGCTGGAGATACATATAACCGCAGTAATATCGACTGGCATCCACAGGAAAATCACGCCACATGAAACTAATTTTCCCATAATCAGATTTCACCTTCATTTTCACACACATGGACCGAAGATGATTGATACATTACCGACAATCTGCTTTATATGAAAAGAATCAGTATTTTCATAGTGCAAAATAAAATTGCTTTCACCTAGTTGTAAATATTGTGAAAAGCTTTCGTGATGTTGAACTGATGTTCATTTTTCCGTTTTAGGTTTGCCATTCAGTGCTGAGCTCATTTACATTTCCCCCAGTGTCTGCTATTGCAGTTAGACTTTGTGGAGTCCCTGTAATTTTACGATACGCCCACAAAACTGGCAAAGGGGACAATCTGCTGTTTACACTTTCCAGATGCATTCTGTTAAAAAAGGGTATGTGATGCATCTCATAGCATCCAGCTAATGTGTTTCTGGGCAGTTAAAATATGTATGAAATACTTACAATATAACTGCACTCTCAATCTGTTAAGAGCCATGCTGTATGCTTATGCATGAAGAGATGGCTTAAAATTTAATTGCTTGATGTTTATTTTCCTATATAATTATCTACCTGTCATTGAAATTGTACACTTGTATTTATGTCCATATTTGTTTTCTTTTGTCCATCCATATTCCAAATGATCGTCCTATTCTACATCGTGGGTCTTTTATGACTGTTTTTAAATGGACAGTTTATTCCTGTTACAATAAATATTGTAGCCTATTTCTCAGCAGTACCAGGGTTCAAAGAAATGCTTAGGACTGTAATCGGGCATACCGCCGATATGACTCCAAAGGCACTTTCCCACCAAAGTTCAGGAACCTTTGTTCATCCAGTTTTGTGTCTTGCTTTTCCACCGTATAACAGGAACTGTAACTTTCAAGCTAAATAAGCATGGGAGATACTTAAAGGTTGTAGTTTAAACTACCCATGTCATTTCATGCAAATAAACACCACTACCATAAAACAACTGAAGATGAACAAGTTATTTTGTTCGTTTTTGGGGTATTGATCATGCGGTCCGAAAGTATGGGACAAACTAATTCCTGCACTCGTTCAAAATTGGACACAAAGTCTAACTTATATTTTACAATTTGTCATTAAATCTGGCCAGAACATCTATCTTTTGTTTTCCACAGAATAAAAAAACAATGCTCTGGTTATTCGGATAGGCACTGGCAAGGTTCACCGCTGGCACTGGCGATATTAGACAGATGTATACCGGTTATCAATCGTATTTTCCGCAGTAGGAACAGGGAGATGCATTTTAGGCAGAAAAATAATCCAATCTGCTCAATTTTTGCTCCACTATTATTTCTTTCCCCATATTTCCACATAACCTCCAAGTAAACATCCGTGCCTGTGGTCCACAAATCAGCAAAGTTCATCACTGTAAGCCCCACCCAGGGGTTCTTGGTCAAGCAAAAAGTACCTGTTCCGGAATAGGGACTAAAAAGGGCTCAGGAACTACCTTCTCGGACCTAGCAACCGCCAAGTCTTGCAGTGGTGAAGCTCCTCAAGTTTCTCGAGATCTTAACAACAATTAACAAGAGCTTTTATCAACTGTCATACTACCGTATATCACATACCAGCACTTAAAACCATCCATCCATCTTCCATCCAGTTATCCAGTATAGGGTCATGGGAGCAGTCAAAAAAAGCTCTTCTAATGAGTTATGCCTTCAAGCTGTGCTTCAGGAACTGCTCTTACAGATAAAAAGCTAACTCGCCCTTTGTGTGGCCTTTCAGTGAAACTGCTAAAACATTTGTAGACTTGCATTATTAATTAAATTGCGGATTTGGCAAAATCCCAATATCAAAGACATTTGGATACACTTTCAGATCCATCTTAAAACCCTTTTAATGCCCTCTGCATTTTTTAAGCCAGATATATTACTGTAGAAATCTGTTTTAAGGTAGGATGAGGACATCGATGAGGCACAACATCAATGCCTTTCAATGACATATTACACATGACAATGGCAGATGTTTGAACAAAAGTTCTTCGTTATGCCTTCCCAGCATTCCATAAATGTTCCCCCGCTTCACTCTGAAAAATAGATGTGGCCCAACTACAGCAGCACAACTCAGCATTGGTACCGCCTTGATGGTGACATGTACACATCATGCATGAGTCATAGCGTATCGGCAGGGTGTTCTCACAAATGTTATTGAGCCATCTAGCCATAGACTTCCAGTGTTGCATGTTGCTAACTGCTAACTGATACTGTTACCATAAAAGCTCAGTAAAGGCCTTTGGGATGAATTAAGGTAACTCATTTAATACAGTATATTAAACCTATGACTTGTGGAGCGTGGAGGAAAATGCTGGCTTATTTCTGAGAAAGTCCGAACAACACATTGTGTAATAAGGGAGCCATGGAATTTGCAATATGTGGAATCTTGTTACTTGGGTCTTGCTCAGAAATGGAAGCCTATAATCGATTTGCATGCACCTTTGCCGCCCTTTAGGAATGAGTTTCTATGACACACTCTCATTAACGGTCTCTGCAGTGGCTGTAAATGAGATGTGTGCTGTGTAAATATCATCAAGCAGGCAAACCTAACTGCTATGACTGCCCCCCTTTACTGAAACAATACTGGAATACTGCTTCTGCATTCATTACGTTCGTCAGAAGTAAGACTGGAGATATATTTATATATACATATATATATATGTGTGTGTATATATATATATATATATATATATGTGTATATATATGTGTGTATATATATATATATATATATATAGTAATTGGATTTAAAAGTGCAGACCACAAGAAGAAAGTTTGAAAATAAAGTATTTCAGCACTAAAGATTAGAAGAGAAATTTGAGATCCGAAATGTTGTGTCCAGATGGTCGTAGTTACTCTGAGATGAAATGCAGAGACGCTTCTCCAAGATCCTACAAAATCAGCTATCAGGCCCATCTGCTTTCTCACATTGAATCTAATAAATGTTATGATGTGGCGGGTACTTCAGTGCCTTGAAAATGCAGATGCAATTAATCTGGATATTGCACTGAAAAGGGCATCACTTCATTGCACAAACAGGCCAACATATTTTCTAATATAGGCTTCTAAAACTGGCAAGATATCTGTCTTTAAAATTCAGATAAAAATGTTGAATAATTCAGTCCTCTCTTCATGAATATCTCTTAGAATCTCCAAAAAAAAATCTCTAACAGGACCAACCTGACAATGACTTATGTATGTATGTAATGTAATTGTTATTCTGTTTCTAAAAGAAAATAACCTGTATCTGACATTTAAATGGTTGTGCTCTTTGAAGCATTTACTATCTCACAGGATGATAATATCATTGCAGCCAGTTTTTAGCAGTATTGCAGAAGCTCGCACACATGACTGACCAGTACACAGAAAAATCAGAAATGGTTAGAAAAAAACAATTTAAATGATCCCTTACCTGCATTATTCAAAACTAAACGAATCCTTGTGAAAAGGCTCTTCTTTCGGCAGAAGATTTCCACAGTACAGCAAACACCAGATTCTCCAAAGGGCATCATGAACATTAATCACCTCTGGTGGACATTTTAATGAGGAACTAGTACCAGCAAATTAAATATAAGCTTACTACTCTACCAAAAACATGTTTATAAAATATTTCAGAAGTAAATTCGTGGTCAAACTCCCAATAACATGGTTATTTCTGAAGCCTGAATATATCACCAAAGCTTCTTGGTGTCACACCAGCTGTTTAAAGCTTCTCAGATCTGCAGTTTTGTATGCAGGCAGCTGTCCATTTTCCAAAGCTCCTCACTTCCCTCCTTCCAATTCCACCTCCTTTTTTCTGTATAACTGGATACACCAAAGTCGGTTCCTCTAATTCTCACTCACAGAGGTAAACCTCCTGTCAGACTTTTCTGGGTGCTGGCACAGGAGTTAGAGTTGTAACAATTTCACAACTAAACATAACTAAAAACAAAAATAACTGAAATCCTAAAATCCAAAAATCCAAAAAACTAATAAAAATAAATAAATAAAAAATAAAAATCCTTGCACTCTGCATGCATGCATAGTAGGGCTGCCATAAACGACTGTTTTACTATACATGTGGATTAAATGACTATTTTACCGATTGGTCGATTAATCAACAGGATTAGTTTTCCTACAGAAAACCAAATTTATGTTTCATTTAACCTCCTGAGACCATATGTCCTCATATGGGCACATTACATTTTGGCTTCCCTGCTCCATAATGTGTTATTTTGCTTAACTTAGACCTGATGTACTTATTCAGGGACATTTGTTCTGCCATCTAGTGGTCAGATAAGCATTTTATGCAAAACAGTAAGAGAACAAGATGCTAAAGGAAAAAGCTAAAGGAAATTTTAAAAAAGCACACCAAACAAAAGCCCGGGTCTCAGGAGAATACGTTTATTTTATTTTTAACATCAATAAACAGTATGTTATTGCAGAGCTTCAGATAACAGACACCGGGTTTTCGGCACTATACAGACGTTTACTTATGCCTACAATTGGATAAGCAGATTAGTAGTGTGCCTGAAATATTAATGAGAGGCGTATTGTGATGCCCCAAAGTTAGTAATCTGTATAAATCTGGCGTATCCTTATACTTAAATTCAGATAGCATGCTACAAGTGACTGTTTTGAAGCAATAACTAAACAAAGGGACAGCTCAGCAAGCATAGCATCTTTTAAAAGTGGTGGCATGGTTTTGCAGTTTAATGTACAACTGGGGAGTTGCTAGAGGTAAAGCTTTACTGGGGCACAGCCGCCCACCCAATCTAAAAATGATATGTTCATGAATTAAGGATTTTTTTTTTACTGGGGCACGTGACACCCATGATGTCCGACATGCTCTTTTATTGGTAAATATAGTTTTCATTTTTAGTTCACAAATTATTTTCTTTTCCACATTACATTTCTACTGTGTATGTAAAGACAACTTTCGAAGAAATAAATGTTTAAAAAAAAAAACGCAGCTCTGCTTCGTAGTTTC
>JAODKN010000093.1:24742437-24752555 GCA_026774425.1 Petrocephalus zakoni | reverse complement strand
GGTTGGTGGGGGGCTGTGCCCCAGTAAAGCTTTACCTCTAGCAACTCCCCTGCCTTACTCCAGACAACAACATACAACATAAGCTGGTAAACAAAAACTGCAGTCACTCCCTATGCACCTGACACACACACCTAGAGCATACACAGAGATCAAAGCATCAAAGTCCGAGGGGCTAACCAAAAACCGGGCGAGAGTTCGGAACCAAATAGCAAGTAAACCAAAGCGAAAGTAGAGACAGGGGCAAAGCGAAAATCAGAAACCGAATAACCAAACAGACCATACACAGTAATATCCACTCTGTTGATGTTGCTTAAAAACTGGATGACAACTGCAAGAATAAAACGGGATGATTCGCTAGCTCAGACTGAAATAACATCCTGTTATAAGCCTCACACCTCATAAATATCATGTAGATTGTATGTGTAAACATGTACGTTGTACTGTACTGTTCATGTTCAAAGATAGGGGCATTTCTTACTGACGGGCACTTCTTGGTCCCATTCTGCACGGATAAGGGAGGTTTGACAAATTCTGAATACACAGATTCTTGTATGCATTTGCAAATCTCAGAACACATTGAGAGATTCTTTCACACAATTACAAATCTGATTACACACACATGGTTACACAACGCTCCACATACATTTGCAAATAATTTTTGCTACATTCCATTAGCAACATGGGGGAATCGATGGTTTGGATTCAGTTGTGTTTTGGTCTGCCAGTTGGTGACCACTGCTGTTGACCATCTGTGCTTCATATGCACTGGTTTTTAGTGGTAAACACACACAGACGTATGCAACAGAGAAATGCATTAAAAGCCCAGGGTATATCCCTGCCCTGTGCTCTGTACTACCTGTACCCCCCCACCAACAACACTGCTCAGGATAAGCTGAAAGGTGGATGGATGGATTATTTTAGGGGAAAAGGACCAGCTAAGCAGCATGCAAAATTCCCTTTTAAATTTATGCATTAAGTGCTCTCCCTCTGTTGTAAACATTTTCATAATTTCTAAAATCTTTAGCAAGATTATGCATTGTTTACATCAAAGTTAATACACATTTATAAGCATTGTTTTACCTCTGTGTTAACAAGCATGTATCATAGTGACAGGCTGCAGAACTTACCCAGCACTGTCTTAAACATTTCCCTTTGCTGCAATGACGACTTTTCCACAGCGGGTCTCACTTGGTCTGGGTCTGTCAGCACTGGGAAAGGGGGAAATCCTTGGCAGTACTGAGCCCACACTGTAAGTCATGTCCTCTTCCCGCTCAGGGTCACAGGTCATGTTCATCTGAGAAGGAGGAAGATCGTCACAAGATTAAGTGCTTCCAAATTTGGCTTGAATTCTGGTGACTGAGGTGAGGAGCTTGACACTGGGGACCAGCTGACAATGGGGCAAGACCCAGGTAAGACGAGGAGCTTGCGTCAGCCTGATTCTGGATGGATAGCATTTCTTTACTGTACTTTACTGAGCATTTGATTAAAAGTAGATAAGCTACAGATATTGCAATGTGACTCTGAGGGCAATTGGTCCACAGAAATAACTTCAGCAGGTGGCTCTTGAGGTTTAGCCACCAAGTTATTTGTATCAGGGGAGCTTTGTTTAGCTGCTTAAAAGACTTGACTATTGGAAGAAGAAAAGTCCCATTTAAGGGATTTAGTGTAGTGACATTTAGGAATCAGGTTCCACAATGCTCTATGTACTGGACTTGGGAGGGGCAACACTATCTATGCCCTAATCATCAGAAAAGTGGAGTGATTCACTGAAGGCATGCAACTGTGATTCATGATAATAGACTTAAAAGTAATAGCAAAATATGGTTCAGAATCATAGTTAAACATCTTACCATTACTGCAGATATTCATTAAAAGCAGGGCTATTGAGAATATTGTGTTCATTAATTCCTGGTGGATTCTTGGTAATCCTCACATGAGAGCTAATCCTGGAGGATCCCTGGTGATCCAGGACGAGGGAAGAGCTGTGACACCCATCTCTGTAACTCTCAGCTCCAGAGGTGGCAGATGAAATATCTGTGTCAAATGTCAGAGAAGAATCTCTGCTGACTCCAGAACATGCATGACTGCTGGTATTAGCTATGCTGACAGTGTTAGTGGGCATGCTGGTAGGCAAGTAATTATTCAATAGGTAGAGTGCTTGACCCCACATTAACCTCGGTCATGTTTAAGTTGGCTAGGAGTTGAAAGGAGAACCCACTATGGACGTAGGGAAGAACTTATGGATACCATTGTCAGCCTCAGCATCCAAGGATCTTTTCAGCACTGTGAATAAAACCGTGATTTTACAAACAAGAGAAAACTGTTAACTTCTGTAATGAATGCCTATGAATAACAAAGCAAAAAATAGATAGCACGTTAAAAACTAGATAGCAATTAGACAAGAATTAAATACTAATTCAGAAGAAAATTGCAATTATGAAAATGTTAATGTTAATATTGCATATTTTAAATATTTAAAAAGTATAAAGAATGTGCCTCATTAGGAAGAACAGGAAATAACTTGGAAGTTATTAATAGTTTATGAGCTATCTATGGAAGAACACAGTTATGTACGACATACCATAGTGTGGCCAGCTTGACACAGGAATAAACACAAAATACAGAGCATTGTAATCTTCTAGATTACAGCAAAACCTGGACTCTTTTACAAAGTAGTGAAATGTAGGCCAAAGAAGAATTTATACTAATAATGCTTGAGTGGAAAACCAAGTATCTGATTTATGGACAGTAGTATTGTGTCTTACTCCAGATTATAAGGGTTCTTATTCATAAGAGTATGTATTTAAATGGGAAGGACCTTACATTCCATTCAGCTGGTTTTGTTGATTGACGAGTTGACTTTGATATACTGCTGATACACTACAATGTACTGTAGGTTACTGATAACATCCAATAGCTTGCTTTGGGGTTTGAGTTTTAGAAATGTAAAGGAGAGGCCTGATTCTGGTACACTTTGTTGTGTGCATATTCTTGAGTTAATAAACTACTTTCCCTGCTATGTCAGTGTTGTAAATATCTCTAAAGAACACTACTGCAATTTTGCCCTTTATAAAAGTCCTAGTACTAGCTGGCTCAGCAGAACAACAAAGTACATATACTAGTCAATTAATTACCTCAATTATTTAATTACAGAGCCATTAACTGTGTGGTAGAATTCAAGCTATACATTTATTATACAGCTAATAGTATCACTTATTAATTTATACAGCACTATTATACTACTACTATAATTTTTTTCAATTGAAAATCAAACATAATTGTTGAGCCCTATTAAAAAATATCAAAGAAATGGTCAACACAACTTGATTCTGTTACATTGGCTAATAAATGGTTGTTTCTTACCATTCTACATTAATTATAGCAATGTCAAGCAATTGCAATAAAAACTTACCAAATCTGCACAATAAAGCCTGGGACTAAATTCAAACCAAAAACCCAGGATTTCAATTTACCCGCTAATTTAGAATGCACATCAATGCCTTAATGTTTTACAGTGCTCCTGTCATGCCCAGCCGTGCATGTCTTTTGCCCTGTGTTTCCCTCACGCGTGACTTAATTAGCCACACCTGAGTCTTGTTTAGCTTCGCCTCATGTTCCAATCCCCTTGTTAACAAAGCACACCTGCCTTATGTTTGTTCCTTGATTGGCTCCCTATATAAGTTTGTCTCAGTCCTGTGATCCCTCATTGTTGATGCTGTTCGTCATGGTCCTCCTTGTGTTAACCCTAATCCTAACAATAAATGCCCTCTAGAGGGGTTTCCAAACTGACAGCCTGCATCCTAGGTCATTCCTCTCTTTGCGACGTGACCGCTCAGAGTTTTTAAATTTGTGCTCTGATAGGGGATTTTTAATTACTTTGATAATGAAGAACCCTTTGTTTTATTGGATAAGTGATAATTAATGTTTGTGGTAAGAGCATGGCAGAGATCATTCAATACTTTTGGCTATTTGTGGTGCTTCCATAAATAACCACAGACGATTAAGGCTTAGAGTAAACTGAAGCTGAAGGGTCAACTGACATTTTTAAAAACGATCAAGCAATAATATAGAGTCTAGAAACCATGATCGGCAAGTCTCTCATTAGCTTCTACATAATGAGGCAAAAAGGTGCATTTTTTTCACTCAGTCTGAGCAGGACCATTTATTAGCGCGATTACAAAGTTCAAGTTTATTTATACAGCACGTTTACAGACAACCTCTTGCTGTCCCAAAGTGCTTTACATATACTAGAAAAAAAAAATGCACCGCAACAAACATATGTGACAAATTAATGAGAAGCAAAGAGTAAAAAGAAAATAAGTGATATTACAATTAATCAGTATAATTAAAATATAAAATAAATAGTAATAAATGTCAAGCATGACCGGAATTAAAAGAATTAATCTGTATCAAAAGGGAACGCAGCAAAAGCGACCCAAATCAGAAAAGACGGCTGGCAAAAGTGGCTGAAAAATTACATACATTTGTAGTTTTAAATTTTTATGCTTATTACTTGAACGCAGCGTTACATTTCAAATGTGTCACATCATTAATTGTCATAATTCCAGATGAAACGGAGCACAATCAGGACATGGGAACAAGTTAAAGTGAAGTAAAAAAATATACTTCAAACTGGTAAATAGTGTACGGTAAAGAGTATATATACACACACACACGCAGGTGTCCGGGACAAACTATGGAAACCCAGAGAATGTATTTCAGGGCCAGACAGACTTTTTTTTATTGCTGACGGTTAATATTCCAACTTGGTTGAAAGCGGTATCTCTCAAAAAGAATATTATGCAGAAACAAAAAAGGATCTTACCTATCGTGCAAAACCCTCTTCATTTGAAATTCTCTTCTTATTATAATAATTATATTTGCGCACCGATTGCAGTCCCTGAAAGGCGAGACCAACGCTGATTGGCTGTACACGCACAGACACTAATTAAGTGTTCGAGCTAATCCTTGTTTACACAGAACAAACCTGCTCCGAGCAGGTTTGATGGTTAGGATGTGTTGGTATAACAACACATCCAGGGAGAGTTTTGAAGAACCGACAGATCCATAATCATGCCAAATCATCAACAATTTCATCCAGCTAAACAAATAATCCATGTACGGAGAATACCCCCCTTATAAACTCAAATTTTATTCACAACAAAACATAGAAAACAGATGTTTACCCTGAGAAAATGTACAATTTTAAGGAAAAATTAAGGTCATTTTGAATGTCATGGCAGCAACATGTCTCAAAAAAGTTGTGACAAAGCCATGTGACATACCACTGTGTGGCATCCCCTCTTCTTTTAAAAACAGTCTGTAAATGTCCAGGGACTGAGGAGATCAGTTCCTCGAGTTTTGGGAGAAGAATGTTGTCCCATTCTTGTCTGATACAGGATTCTAGTTGCTCAACTGTCCTAGGTCTTCCCTGTTGTATTCTTCGTTTTATGATGCGCCAAATGTTCTCAATGGGTGAAAGATCTGGACTGCTGGCAGACCAGTTCCGTACACAGACCCTTCTTTAACGAAGCCATGATGTTGTAACTGATGCAGAGTGTGGTTTGGCATTGTCATGTTGGAGAATGCATGGTCTTAACTGAAAGAGACATCATCTGGATGGGAGCATATGTTGCTCTAGAACCTGGATACACCTTTCAGCATTGATGGTGCCTTTCCAGGTATGCAAGCTGCCCATGCCATACGTATGTACTAATGCACCCTCATACCATCAGAAATGCTGGCTTTTGAACTTAACACTGATAAAATGCTGGGTGGTCCTTCTCTTCTTTAATTAAAATGACATGGTGTCCCTGGTTTACGAAAAGAATTTCAAATTTAGATTCATCTGCCCAAAGGACAGTTTTCCACTTAACCACAGTCAAATTTAAATGAGCTTTGGCCCAAAGCAGACGTCAGCACTTCTGGATCATGTTCAAATACGGCTTCTTCTTTGAATGAATTTGAACTGGCATCTACAGATGGCACGGTGAATTGTGTTCATTGACAATGTTTTCTGGAAATATTCCTGAGCCCATTTAGTGATTTCCATTACAGAATCATGCCTGTTTATGATGCAGTGCTGCCTAAGGGCTCGAAGATCACAGGCATCCAGTATGGTTTTTCGACCTTGTCCCTTACACACAGAGATTTCTCAGGATTCTCTGAATCGTATGATTATATTATATACTGTAGATGATATATTCAACCTCTTTGCAATTTTACGCTGAGCAACTTTTTTCTGAAATTGCTCCCCTATTTGTCAACCCAGTATCGGGGGATTGGTAATCCTCTGCCCATCTTTACTTCTGAGAAACACTGCAACGCGAAGATGCTCCTTTTATACCCAATCATGTTACTGACCTGTTACCAATTGGCCTAATTAGTTGCAAATTGTTCCTCCAGCTGTTGCCCAGCCTCTTATTGCCCCCATCCCCATGTTGCATTCATGAAATTCCAACTGAGCCAATATTTTTCATGAAATAGCAAAATGTCCCACTGTCAACATATGATATGTTTTCCATGTTCTGTTGTGAGTAAAATATGGATTTATGAGATTTCCATGTCATTGTATTCTGTTTTTATTTGCAATGTCCACAATGTCCCAACATTTTTGGAATTGGGTTGTACAAATAACAAATAACTAACTCAAAAAAGGCATTTGTTAGAATTTTAATTATACATCAGGCCCTGTATTACAGTGTTAACAGATGTTTAAAGTTAGGGGTGGGTTATATGGCAAAAATATTATATCACAATTTTTTTTCAGACAGGATAATGATTCACGATCTTATCACACTTCGCTTTTAAGTCCCCAATATACTTAGCATGCCCAATTTGGGTGTTTTTATTTTAGTTAGTTAAAATGGTTGGTTGTGTTGCCATCAGACGTGCAAACCTTTTGTTTCATTAAGTTCCTTAAGGTCCCATATTACCAATGTCGAATTCTTTTTACAAGATTGTCAGCTTTGGTCAGCTGGCTGGAGTGAGGTTTTCAATTTGAGGGAAGTCTGCACAGATATCCACATGCATGTACATGTATCTAACTGTTTTATTACCTTGTAAATAGTCTGTAGTAGGGCTGTGTATTGGCAAGAATCTGACGATATGATACATACCACGATACCGGAGTCACGGTTCAGTATATTGCGATATATTGCAATAGTGTAAGTGATGTCAAATTGTCACGCCCTGCCCGTCTGATCCTTCTGTGTGCCACGGCCCCTCGTTACCCTCGTGGGAATCCTCCTGTTACCGGCTGTTTCTTGTTTTGTGTTCGTGCAATAGGTGTATTTAGTCTGTCCAAATCCAGTCTCCCCTGTCGGTTGTTGTAGATGCTTTGTGTGCTCTCAGTCGTGTTTGCTCCTGTTTGTACCCCCGTTCTGGGAAATAAACGCCCCTTGGAAGGGCTTAAACCCCGTACAGCTGCAAGCGTGACACAAATATTGTGTTTTTTTTAATCTAACTGTAGAAAAACTATAATAGTATAATGAAGACCGTGTGCATACAGATTTAACCAAAAATGTTTACTTCAGGTAAACAAGTTCAGTACACACAATTTTTAGACAGAAACTTACAGTACAAAAAGTAAATAAATATTACAAAATGGCCTGCAATATAAGACTAAGTACCAAAATAATGGCAGTGTAGTCTTCCCTAATGATCATTACAACTGAATTTTGCATGGCAGGCAATGCAAAATGCAGCTTTCTGACTGTTTTTATGGCAATCTGCTGCACAAACTGAAGGTTCAGCATGCGTTCATGCCTGTGGGGAGCTGACAGAAGTAAAATAATTTTTTTAAAGCGAAAGTAACTTACTCATCTTGATTATGTTCAATGTTTGTACGGTCAGTGTAAACACAAGCTGGACATGTGCCCTTGATTGTAGGAGTTACACTGGGCATTTTCTCACATTTATTTATCCAGTAATGACCGCTGGATTACTGTATTGTTACCATGTGAATAGCGCCATTTGCAAATGAGTGGCGATCAGCACTGATTTGAGTCTCAGGCACTCGAATCAGTCACTCTTCTACTTTTTATTCTCTTTGCAGAGCTCTAAAAGTATATTTTGTTTCTTCCTTTGTATATTTAAAAAGTAGACCATTCAAGGTTTCTGGGGGTGTTTTAAAAATGTTTCTGTGACAAAAACTGAGTTTTTAAAATAGTTTCGGGAGATTTCTGCTTAGTCCCGCAGGAGGGACTGCTGACTACAGGGGGTTAAATTTTAAGTCACTTTTTAATTTTCTTATTAATTTTTTTTATTTTAAATAATTAAAGAAAATAGTCACTGTAACTTCCAGCATGTTTTTTTTTTTGTTTTTTTGCCGTGAAAGCCAAAAGGATTCCACAATTCAGCTTGGCATGCAGCAGGAGCCGGTCTAACACGCTCAGATTCATCCATGGCTGCGAATTAGTGATGTGTGAATCATGAACGAATTTGTCTTTTTGAATGAATCTTTAAAGTAAACTGAATGAACTGATTCGCTGGCCAAAAAGAACTTGAGTCACTGTATACGCATACGTGGAATGCCTGCTAAGTGCTAACGCTCGCGTCAGTCCATGTCAGCAATTCAGGAGGCAGCCTATCACTAAACAGCATGAGAAACACAGCCGAGACGACATCCAGCCAATAGCTGTCATGCTTAAGTTCACCAAACACCTCCCACTGACTGTACAGTTCCACTGACCTGAGATCAGTGACTACAATGAACATCACAATGTGAGCGCCCCCACTGACCTGAAGTGTTATTGCAGTAGAGCTGTAATATTTGGTTCCTTTTTAGGATTCGGCTCCCTCTGAGTCACTCACTAAACTGTGTTACTCACTTGAATCACTTAAGCCTGATTTGGCAAATCACCAGCCAGAACGTTTGTTTTTCATAGAAGAAAGTATACGTGGCTTGTGATGAGAATGAGTGCACTTAGAAATAAATCACAAAGTATCAAGACAAGGCTACCAGAGTGGTAAATATTTATTTGTGGCACACACCAAAAAGGAATCATACAAAATATAAACACACATGACAATATGACAACAAATGGAACAAAAATGCAAAATGTACAAATTACTTAGAACATAGCCTAAGAATGAAATGTCAAATGAAAGCTGCAAATGAAAGAAAAATGCAAAATGTGCTAATTGCTTAGCAATTAGCACAAAGGGCAAAAAATAAAATGTTAAATATAAAAACACTAACCAAATGGAGAAAAACAGCTAACTGCAAATCAGAAGTAGGCCATGAATAAAATTCGAAAGTAATGCAAAATGTGCAAATTACTTTTAACCTAACAAATGTGTTGACTATAAGACCAACAGCAGATGGAAGAAAAATGCAAAATGTGCAAACTGCTGAGCATATAGGCTAAAAGTTAAATTCACCATTCATCATTTCAACATGGCAGCTTACACATTCAACAATTCTGTATTTCATAAATACTTCAAAATGTTTCTTTTATTAAATGTATTATTAGTCATGAATGTAATCGCACACGGTCTTTCATGTGAAGTGATATGTTTAATTTCCATTAACTTTTGGGCTCAAACAACAACAAAACAGCGTGTTTGTGGAGGCAGCCATGTTTGTTCCGAGATGTACGTGTAGCTTGATCGGGAAATTTGTCGGGTTCGTCAGGATAAACGAACGCACCAACACAGTTCATTTATTTATATCAGCTGTTTAATGAGGGAACATAAGGGAGCAGTAACTTTACTATGGGACACCAAGTGTCAAGTGCCAATTTTCCTCCACAAAATACATTCCGTGCCACTAAAACATTATTTAATGACGAAATCAAATAATACCTTGCTACAGTTTGTACAGAGAAAGATAAATGCCTGAAACATTTTGTCCACGAAAGCACATTCTTTTGTGCACAGAAACCAAAGGCAATGTTTCATTTTATGCACAGAATTGATATCAGCACTTTGCTTTTCGTGGACTGAAGAAAGTAATCTTGTGCAGATAATGCAGACCCAGGTGTTCACAAGTTTGCACATAATATTTATTTCCACACTGAATGAAGATGTTTGTCACGCTCAGCCCCGCCCTTCGTGTCTTTTCCCTTGTTTTGCCCTCAGGCGGGGCTTGATTCGCCGCACCTGTCCCTCATTGT
>JAODKN010000093.1:24715690-24729195 GCA_026774425.1 Petrocephalus zakoni | reverse complement strand
CTTACCATAAAGCAACAAGAAATTACAGCTTATGGTTCAGAAATCAATTAACAAGACTTAGTACTATTAGCATAGGATTTATAATTACAAGGCCCTGAATGGACAGATTTTCAGCTGGCTAGTCCTTCACCTTTTCAGGTGGCAAACATCCAAGCATTTCTTCTTATTAAACATATTAGTAACACTGTAATAGTAATATATATAGTAATAGCAGTAATTTAGCAAAAGCAATTTCACCTAAATTCAGAGTACAGCTCCTGCATCAGACCTGGTTGTACTTCATCACAAATCCACAGTACTTTATGCCTTATTGAATGAAACCCTCCATGGTGCAGTTAATTCTGCTCAGAATCGATAAAATGCAAAGATGGACCATAACCTGCTCTTAGTTTGTGAGCCAGAATCTGCTACCCGATGTCTACTAAAGTCTGTGTCAGTTCATATTTGGTCGTCCGATGACAGACTTTGACTGGAGCATTTGTTCATCCATTTCCCCTTAAGTGTTGCTGCCAGGACCTTCAGAATTAAGCTCCCATGCCAAATGCACCTCCTTCAGAAGAACTTCCATTGCATTTTCCAGAGTTGCGTCCATTGAAAATCACTTGCTGAAAATGTGTGCTGATGGTAGCAAATCATTAGTCACTCTGATGATAAAGCTAATTGCATTAGCATTAGCTTGGTCAGGAGCTAAAAACTTGAAAGCCAATGGGGACTGTGATTCTTTACTGTTTAGAAATCCCATCAGTGTATTCCAGGTACTGCAAAGATATTGACCACTGGCAGGCAGCCTCTCATCCAGGAGACAAATGGGCTATGTGTTCATTCATCCCCTGAATTAATTTTCAACAGCACAGCACTTCTGTGATTCATAAACCAACAAATTCATTTACAGTGTAGCTGTAAAGATGACATCACTGTATAGCCAACCATGCTAAGTCACAATAGATTTAAAGTATGGGTGGCATAAAACTATATAATGGGCATAAATAACAGGTACTCTTTATGTTTAGTATTTGTGTTTGAGATCTTTATATAATCAAACAAAATTCCTTAAATGTCATTTTTTTCAGAATTGAGGGATGAGAGTCCATGGTGTCCTTTTGGGTCACTTTGATGTCTCCTCTGAGATCATCCCCCAGTTATGTAGACTTGTCCCATAACTCACATCTGAAATTACACTCTTCTCCTTTTATCGCCACGCGCCTTTTTATGCCCTTCACATATTTGTCCCTGTCCTTCTGCTGTTATCACATTTGCTTTACAAATTAGCTCTAGATCATGTTTTGATATAACAGAGGAATAAGGCATTTTGCTGCATTTGAATGTCTATAATTATGATGTCATTTTCGATTCTATTAAAGGAATCCATAATATCCATAATGCCGGTACAATCTTGAGTAAATGTTGAAAAATGTGATTAAATAGCCCATTTTCTGTTGTGCTATTATGTGGTTAACCCTCTCTGGAAATTGTGAACAACTTTTTTGGAACCATAAATAAAATAAAATAAAAAATAAAAAGCCAAATAAAAAGTCAAAATCTACAGTATAAATTTTTAGTATTTTCCCCTCAAAATTCAAAGCCAGATATGTAATAGGCCTAAAGTGACTGTATAATAAAGAAATATTGCAAATTGGCAAACTAACCATTATGTTGTCAATCTTACGTTCAATCAGTCATTCAGTCATTTCTGCAGGATGAAGCAGCGTATGCCCTACAATTAATTTCTGCGCTGAATTATTACTTTAGCTCACTTTAACCTATAGGATATTGGCTCGTTTTATAGGATCGTAATGCATTTCCATACACGCACAGTGTATTTTACTGTGTAACTTCACAGAGACTGACGGGCGCGGTAATGCTGAGTAGACTGAGCAGACGCTTTTTATACCGCAGCGTCAGCAAGAAGCCTGGGTCTATAAAACGGTATCGGGGGGCTTACCGGGGCCGGCCGGGGCACGTGATCGGGGTGCCCTTAAGAAAAGGCACCTGGCCCCTCATGTGAGCATTAAGCCACTGCGGTAGCATGCTGAGCAGCGCAGCCCCCCGCCTCCATCCCCGCGTTTAATGAAGAATACGCCTTATCAGTGTGGGGACTGCGCATCCTTCATCGCGGCGCTTACAACCGCAAATGAGAACTTTTTGTTTTTTTTGCTGTACAGTTAATTAAATCCGCAAGAACGTCAGATTTTTTTTTTATTGGGCGTTTTCTCAGCGGGGTAGCAGAATCCAGTAAACGGCACTGCGTGCGGTGGGAGTCCGCGGATATGATTCGTACGCTCGAAAATGATGTTCGGTACTGGAAAATGATTCATAAATAGTATAGTAAAAACAATACAGGTAATCGCTGTACTGGCCCTCCAAGGCGCAGGAGTTCTGTCACCGATATTAACTTATTAAAGTGAATGACGATTGGGATAAAATCTCTGGAGTAATTTGGTAAGTTTCACAACTATGCATGTACAGTTGCTCAACTATGTAGATGTTATAGTCTTTATAGTGATAAAAGTAATGACGTATATTGATAAAATCGTCAAATGTAAATCAATGCTTGTTTAGTATAGGCTACGAATGAATGTACTTCGGTATGTAATTCACTGAGCCTAATTGCAGTTGAAATTGCAGTTTCATTACCATAATTCTTTTTCATTTTTCATGCAACAATTTCTTTCTTATGTTTTCTCAGTTTATATTTTTGTTTCACTAACAAGTATGTAGTACGTGTTAGTAGAACATATTATAACACTATAACCATATAGCAAGTTAAATTACCTAAACAGACTGCCTAAAGTATAATGAGCTTTTGAAGGAATTCGGGTAAAATTACTTTGCTGCTGAAATCTGATTTGGCTCTGCTTACTTATTAACATGTAACATATCATGTATGAATAGGACTTGCAGATTAATATTAAATATAAAATAATGTAAAATAATCTTATCAATTTAAAATAATGTAATGCATCTGATTTTTTTAAGCACCCAAAACTGGGTAGTGTAACAGAGATGTGAATATGTCTCTGGCTCCGGCCATCTATAACGATCGCAGCAGCCTGTTTTATCCTTAATTAGAAGCCAGCAATTGCCAGCAGTCTATTTGTAAGATTTATTTATGCATCGCCATGATGGTGCAATAGTAAATGAGTGTCGTTCTTGTCCCTGGTTTCTCCTGGAGAACCTCACAGGATCTGGAGTGTGTTACCTTTCTGTTGTGCCATCAGTCGGTTCAGCACACGTCCTCAGACACCATGCTGGTGAAGGAGTACAGGATCTGCATGCCTCTCAGTGTGGAGGAGGTAGGACATCCAGAGCTTATCATGGCTTTGTCTGCCACTTTTCACATTTTATGTATTTGCCAGAATTTCCTTTTGTCTTCAGTAAAAAACAAATGTGTATTGAGCTTGTTTTCAATCGCAGGTAGCTATTGTTCTTTAACGAGACATATTTAGGAATGTTTAAATTGTGGTTATGTAACTAAATAGGAATAGCATGACAGAACAATAAGGTTTATCTTTGACATTAGCAGCGTACACGCATATTCACCAGACTTCACCATGTGCGTAGACACGTGACGATGCAACTGACTGAGGGACAGAGTTTACAGGCTGTTCCTATCAGGGGGTCTTAATGCATCTATCGTACCTACATTTACTCCGGGGCCTTTGATAATCATCCATGATGTATTTACCTCATTTCCAGTGTTTTTGCCTTTTTTCTCCAGTAATCACAGCAATAACTTCTCGTTTCGAGATCAGCAATCCAATCATTCCATCCCGTCTTGAGCCATTAGTCCCTGCCTCTCCTCAGGCACTGTGTTATTGACTGAACGTGGGGTCTGCTTGCATTTAAGGAGTCATTTTATTAAAATAGCAATGGTTGTTAACTCAGCCTATTTCAGAAACTAGTCAATGTTTGCCCTGGATGGAGCTGTGGCAGTTAATACAGGGAGAAAACAGATAACATCATGAAAAGATGAGTAATTATGCTTTTGCAGTAGTAGTTATTAATCAGAATAAAATTTGTTTTTATTGCTCTGTGCTGCGTAAATTTGAGAACATAATCCAAATAATGATGACATACTAGTTTTTCCTTTGGTTTATTAATACACTCAGTAATGTAAGCATAATGTGCAGTGACTGTAATCTGCAAAAAGCAGGTTCACCCCTGGCATGTACACCTTGCTCCTCTCTGCTGCCAGATTGTGCTTCTTAGCATCGCGGCTATACTGTATGCTTTATACATAATCAATCACTGCGGCCCCACCTCTCCCCCTTTCCGTCTCACATTCCCAACAGCAAATCATTATCCGCCGCTGTATTGCTGCTATTTTTAGGCTGCTTTGACGTCAGTGTGACGTCAGGGGCTGGGCAGGAGACTGTGATGCAAGAAAGATCTCCACTCCATGAGTCCACACACGTGCATGTGTGTGTGTGTGTGTGTGACTTTTTAGGGTTTGTACAGCAGGTGTCCTGGACATTTAGTACATCTCCTGAGAATTCTGACTGATGTTCGCTGTGGCAATGAATCACCTTGTTTGTTCATGGCTGCATATCTGTTTGCAAGACATGTTTAGCTCATGTCAAGGACTTTTAAAAACAAAAGTCTGTTGGTTTTTCTTGACAGTGGGCTAGCATATATGATATAATAATGACGAAGACTTTCAGGATGCTCTCTGGTGATTTTTGGGCAGTCCACGTTTTTTTCTGGGGAGCTGGGAGGGAGCAAAAATGTGGACCATCTGTGGCTCCCCGAGGACCAGGACGAGAATCAGTACCATAGACAACCCCATCATGATCTAAGAAACTATTTATGGTGGAGGGTATACGTAAGGCGTCTTCCAGTATGGAGTTTTCATACTCAAGTGTGCTGGGCATTCAGTTGCCCGTCAAGCCAGGCTCGCTCGTAGGGGCAGGTTGCTGGATGCCCGTTCACATACACCCTGTCTGTACACATTACAAAGCTCACTTCATGCTGTGGCTTTTCTCCCCAGTACAGGATAGGGCAGCTGTATACCATAAGCAAGCACAGTCACGAGGAGAGCCACACAGGGGAGGGCGTGGAGGTGGTGTGCAACAAACCGCACCTGGACCCTGTACATGGTGAAGGGCAGTTTACGGAGAAGAGGGTCCATCTGTCAAGGTGAGGCAGCGTCACGAGGAAGTCAGCCTTAGTGACGCACCTGCATTTATAGCGGCTTCCTATGCATCCTCAGCACACTCAGAATCGGGTTGTTTGTGTCAATAATGTAATGTATCCTGATTTTTCTAAAGAAGAAATGGTTATGCTTTATATTATTGCCACTTACATAATGGCTTAATAATACATTTGTAGGACATTCAGTGCACCTTCATAATGCATTCATAGAACATTCATAAGCAACATGTAAGTATAACACCCAGACATGCCCTAACAGCTTTAATACACATTAAGAACAAATATCATACTATTATTCAATTGTAATGTTTATTATTGTCATATAATGTTTGTTATTAATGTTTTTTAAGGCTGTTAAGGTATGTTCGGATGATATGGTATACTTACATGCTGCTTTTGACTGTTCTATGAATGAGTTATAAGTCCATTATAAAGGTGCAATTAACGTGAAGCATTACCAAAGAACATTGCTAAGAAATAGTTACTATATTTCAGAAAAAAATTTAAAAAGAATTTTTACATTCTTTCTAATTCTGTTGGATGAAATGCCGCATTAGTGACATCTGGCTCAAGTAAACTCTTAAGCTTTGCTGTACTTTCATTGCTGACAAAAAATTTACGATATATCATTAGCTGTTCTGTATTGTGGATGTCTCACTTTAGTTTATTGGAACTGGTTGTAATATTTTCGAGCTACTTCCTATATGGAAATATTAAAATAAGCATTTTCTTCTCCAGGTTGGTGTCCCGAAGTTTTTTGTCATGATTATTGTAATTACTTGAGTGCCTGGCTATTTTTAGCTGACCGTTAAATTCCCCCATCTTCTGAATGGCAGAGCAGGAGCACGCTCTGTGGTTCCCTGTCGATATTTCAGGTTACAATTAACGGTGTCCGCATCCCCCTAGCCACTTTGCAGTAGATCCCCTTTAATGACATTATGTAATGACACGTCCCCAATTCCCTCAAGACGGACTCGTTTTTCTGTCAAATCGATTGGTCATTCTATTTGTAGCTAGTCCCATTGAATGGGGCTCTATTTTTAGTAACAGTGCTGTGCAGCCGTCTTATCATGACTGCGTGTCATACAGTGCTGAACAGTACCATTTCTTTTCTTTTTGATTAGAAAGGATGGTAATTGGTGGATAATTATGGAATACTGTGTTTTGTGTTGGCTTTGTATGCACCACTGTGTGGCTCTGAGGGATCCTTTCTGTGTTGTTCCACAGTAAGCTTCCCAGCTGGGCATATGCGGTAGTGCCGCGCCTTTTTTACATCACAGAAAAGGCTTGGAATTACTATCCATACACAATTACTGGTAAGATAAACATCAATGCTCACACATGTTGAATGCATTCATATGAGACTTTTGATAAAAAAAAATTATTTGATTTATGTAATAAAACCCACATTTCCCCTTTTTTATGCGTGCCCTTTGATGCCAGAGTACACAGTAAGTTTTAGTTTTTTCGTTTTTATTTTGTTTATTTCTATGTCACATTAAGTCTTGTAAGATGCACTCATTAATGTACATTTGTATGAAAAAAATCTGCCCCCTCCCCTGTCTTTTGAACATACGTAGCTCAGACAGTATATTTTTAACTCACAATTGACGCACTTAGTTATCACACTTACCTCACTCTGAGATTTCTCTTAATCCATTTGGACTAATTAGCAGCACAGCTTGAGGATTCAATTTATTGTGATCATTATCCCTTGTGACCAATATTATCTCGAAGATACTGCCTAAACCAGACACACACAAACATACAATCTTTTCTTCTATAAAATTTTTATGTGTGTGTGTATGTGTGCCTCAAAGCAATAGTTGTGCAACCCATAAATCTGTATCATTTTATTTGTATTTGTAGTGCTCATTTTTGCCGAAGTTTTCAATACACATAGAAACAAAATATGAAGACAATTGTGGAACCAATGAAAATGTAAGTTTAATGGGTAACACTTTCTATGAATGCCATATCTATAAGAACCTATGAATACATTCATAACACATTACAACGCGTTAGTAAAGCATTTCAAGCATGCCCGTAAATATTTACCAAAAGGCATAACACAGTATAGCCATGCTAATCATGCATTATGAACACTTTATGAAGCTCTCATCTATAATTCAATATAGCTTATAATGCAGTAGAAAGCATCCTTAATTTATATAGTGACATTTATAATGTATTATGAAGGTAGCTATATTATGAAGTAATATAATCAGTACTAGTCAATAGAAGATGGTGTATTGCTTTATTCATTCTAATACTGAAAATTATAATGCATTATCTATGACAGGTTTAAGTAAAGTGTTACTGTTAAACGGTTTTGTCTGATGTACTGAAGACGTTTAGCAGCCCACGCTGTTCCGTTTTTGCCATATTCACATTGTTTTGTGTGTGCTTCAGATTTTTGGCTTGGAGAAAAATGCATTTGACACAGAGATATGCTTCTTGGACATAGCCCATGATGACATCCCAGAAAGGCATTACAGAATCTCAGAGGTACTCAGTCTTTGTCAATTGATTCTTTGTGAATTTCGCTACTTTTATGTTTAACAAAAAATAGCAACACTTTGATGAAGGTTATATGAAGCTCAGTTTATCTTAATTATTAACCTGTCACTCTGTCATTGTAATAGTTATTGTTGAAAAGCACACAGTCAAATGGCTTTACGTATATCATTTAAGTATATTAAGCAATTATTTAAGTATATTAAGGACCATCTATAGTGACACCCAAATGTCTGGGATGGTCTGGTAGCTATAGGGAGTAGCTATTACTGCTAAGAGACACATCGGTCAAGGTCCAATAACTTTCCAGGGTAAAAAACCGACCTATTTCTGGGAATGTGATTCAGAATATTTGACCTGGTTCACAGTGACTTGTTACCTACTCCAAACATGATTTTTTTTAAAACGATTTTTAACGCTACACTGCAATGAAGGTTAAGCTATGTTAAAAATGCTCTTGCTGCATTGCGAAGATGGCCTACTAAAATAACTACAGCGACCTCTCCACAAGTGTTGTTTTATGACGTAATTGAAAAGAGGACATGTTTGACCAGCAATATCCCATTTTCAGGACCCCAGGATTTTTTCGTCGACTAAAACGGGCCGGGGCCCACTACAGAAAGGTTGGAGGGAGAACAGCGATCCTGTGATGTGCTCTTACAAACTCGTTGGAGTCAAATTTGAGGTTTGGGGCCTGCAGACGAGGGTTGAACAATTTGTTCATAAGGTATGACATCAATCTTCCTGACTTCCTTCTTCTAAACGTATACATATTCTTAACATAAATCTCTATGTTGTCAAATCTAGCTTCTGACATCCCTGTGTAGCCTCTAGTGTGTTTTTAGTCACCCTGGGACAGGAACCAGGGCAGGAACTAAAAGTGTAACGAGTTATAGATAGCCGCTGCTTGGGAATACTTTTTAAAAATAAAATGCAACATCACATGGCTGTTGTTGTTTTATGCCGCTAGACACATTGAATAAAAAATGGCAATAATAAGTAGGAGAGAGTAAACTGAACTTGCGTATTTAGCCTTTAAAGAATCTTCACATGTCATTTAAGTGTCATTAAGTATGATGCAGAAATATCTTAAATGTTAAATAGATATCAACTGCATATATATCCTATTTTAGACAAAAAAAAATGAAATAAAACCTACACAGTGAACTTCACCAAACCACAGATCTCACTTTTTTTAGTGCTATGTATGATTATTCATAGCTGTCATTAGGATTAGGATTTTTGTATGTTTAATAAATATTGATCTTCCATTTATACAGCTTCTACTTTAATTGAAACTCATCGTGTGGTAAAATATATTAAATGAATTGTACAGAACACTTGAGTAAAAATACAAAAGAAGTATGAATTGCATTTTCTTTTGGTAAGATTATAGTATTACACAGAAAATACAGACACGGTACCTGAAGATATTGCTTTGGCATACTATCATAAATGACTTTTTGAATAATTTTACAGATCAGTATTGGGTAGTTAGCTCTTTTTCGTGATACCTCCAGGACTGGGGGCTGTGTGTGTGTGTGTGTGTGTGTGCGTGTGCCTGTGTCTTATGTGTTTGTTCTTGTCATGTCCCACTGGTATCCTCCTGCACTCTAAAGATATGCAGTTAGGCTAATTGGCATCTGTAAAATGACCCATAGAGTGTACTGGATGTGGCCTGAAATGTAGGATGTACCCCACCCCATGCCCTGAGATAGACCCCCTCCTGCCCACACACACACACACCACAGTCCAGGATAAACACCTAGAGGATGGATTAACTCATCTTCTAACTATACACATCTCATTCTGTGTTGGGCTATTATAAGTATATAATAGTGCAAGTAGCTACTTCAGGAGTAAATCACAAGCTGAATGTTTAATATCTACCAGCTGACATCTGTTGTTCTGCAACTGGAAGATGAGACTGAGATGCTTTAGCTGTGTCGTTGTCTTGAAGGTCATCAGGGATATCCTGCTGGTAGGACATCGCCAGGCCTTTGCATGGGTGGATGAGTGGTATGGTAAGCCATTTCCCTTTCTTTTCACAACGATAACATGAACCTTTGGAGAGATTTGGCTACACAAAACCAGCTGTCCAGAAATGATCTTCATTACACGTTTTGATTTCAACACAGCAGTATTTATGAATGACGCTTCAGATCTCGCGTGTCATGGAATACAAAACTTTTATTAAAATGATATGTCATACTTTAAATTGAGATCTTAAATGTGCACATGATTTATCTGTTTTTGCTGATAGTAAATATGACCCTCAGAAAATAAATATTGAATTCCCTCATTTTACTAAATTAAACTGTTTATTAGTTTAAATGAATTAAATGTTATAATCTGCTAATAGGATAATCTTTTTCAGCATCTTTTGGTGATTATTTTCGGGGTGGCTCCCCTCCGTGGCATGGTTTTAAAGATCACAGTTTTAGCAAATGGAAGTGAAGGCGGTGCAGATGAATACAGACTGCATGCATGCAGGACTACATTTCATCTTTGGCATGTTTTAGATCCATTAATCTTACAAACACTAATCCAGTACAGTTCTGCAAAGTGTAGTGAATTCCATGTCTGGGTATTACTGCTCTTAAAAGCTGGCGGTTGCTAATCTACACCTGCAGTCATGAAGGCTTTGATGTAGCGAAAAAGGCTGTAGTTATGCTGGGCCTTTACATTCCACTGTTTATATAGAGTTGTATCTTCTCCCTGTGCTGCGGAGGGCTTCCACCTTTAATCCAAAAACATGCAATTAGGTGAACTGGCAGCTCCAAACTTGCCTTAAGCTTCCCAGGGTAGGCCAAAGGTACTCTGTGACCTAAGATCAGGTGTGGCCAATCTTATCCAGAATGAGACATCGTGTATGCGGGTTTCCTCTGCAGCCTGGGCTGGACTGAGATTAAAAATCGGCCCTGAACTTTATGGCCCTCTATGGGGGGGAGATCCCCAAGACAAATTTTTCCTGCTCATATACCTATCAGCCCACAGCTGAACAGCTGACCTAATGGTTATCCCAAAAACCTGCATACACACCGGCCCTGCTGTATGTAAATGGTTGGATCATGGAAGATCACTGATCTTCATTATAGATTCTAGTAACCACATATCTGGAGCTTGTGCTGAGAATGACAAGACAGGCTAGTTCCCAAACAGAATGTGGGTCCTCGCAGCTCTTATATGCAGACAGACTTCTTAATCCCTGTCCACCAGCTGATCTTTCTGTTGGTTACTCACTATACTAATGAGCCCATTAGATAGTCACACATCTGGGTTTTCTGCTTAACAGGTGCAGGGTTTTATTTTTTAGCTTAGGTACAGGCAGATGCTCAGTCCCCCGTCTGACTGACCTGGGCCTTCTGCTTTCATTAAAATGCATCCTGCTGTACTTCCTTGTAGATGTTTAATAATATTAATAATAAGGTATAATAAGCTGTTTGACTCATGTCCAAACACAGGTAATAAGTGATTCCATAAATAATGCTTTTAGATGAATATGGCATTCATCTATTTATTCGCGTTATATAAACGCACATTTCCGTTTTAGCCAGGACCTTTATGGCAGTTGACACCCAAGGAACTGGACAGTATTTTTAAACATTCATTTCCTCATCTGTAATTTTGCTAATGACAAAATCCATACATGATGACTTCAGTGAAACCTCTGCCAAATCCAAATTGTTTTCATTTAAAAGACACTGCACAGTTTACTATTAAAGTTCTGTGCTATCATTTTGAACTAGAACTTTAAAAGATACCGCTAATTTATTCCATACAAATTAAAAATATAGTTTCAACAGGCATATATTTATGTGTGCGCATTTTAAGTTATGCCCTGGCCAATACTCCAAGATGCCTTAGGTAGAGTAAATTAAACCTGTACTGAACCAGTGTTCATCTCCCAGTGTTTTCAGTTTTTGTGTTTGCTTTGGCAGTGCAGTAGTATCGTATTATATTGTGAAATGTGATGCTTCTCAATTTTCTGGGCCATGCTTTAAATTTTCTTTATCAAAACAAGAACCAGGCTCTTCTTCCAGGTGAAGCAGGAAAGGTACAGTAACAGAAACATTTGCATGGGTTGGTTGGAAAAAGACTTGACAGTCTTATCATGTTATTTTTTTTCATAAAGATATGTCCATGGAGGAGGTGAGAGAGTTTGAGCGGACAATCCAGAGAGCCACCAATGAGAAGATTGGCTTGCTGACACCCAACATCTCCACACAAAAGGTTCCAGCCACGGTGGCCCTGCACTGTGGCCCCTCCAGCGCTCCCTCCACGCCAGTCAATGCAGACTCTCCAGAATTCCTAAGTTTGCCCAAAGACCGGCCACGGAAGACCTCCGCACCAAACACCCTAACTCTTCCAGAATTAAAGGAAGGTGCCAAATGATTTCTTCAGGACTTTCCATGCCAATAGCATGTTACTGTCACTGATCTGATTTGTTTCAATGTTCTTAAGATTCGCAGCAGAACTGAAGATGAGAAGGACTAAGACGAGACGGACTGAGACGAATCATTTTGTTTTTATTTTCAAATGGCATTTTGTTTAGTATAATGTTGCCTGTTTCACATATATGAAGTGGGCAGAATAGCACTCATATTGGGGTCTAAGCATTTTAGAGATGCCTTTCAAACTGTAAACTGAACATTAAAGGCGAACACTTTTCATCTCATTTAATCAAGGAAAAAAAGATATCCAATGAACTGGGGTTTTTCTGCATCAAGTTAGACTGCTTTAAAAATTGTATTTGTATCTGAGATACTTATAGAAGACAGAAATATTTTAAGCTGTCTTTAGGAATTAGAGAATCTTGATATTTTCCTCATAGGTAGAGCAATTCTGACACTTTGAAAGCGAAAGATATGCAAATACCATGGATATGTATATGAAATGTCCAGGTAAATGCAACATTCTGCCTTTTTTGGCTGATTCTCTTATAATAGTTATGTTGCCAAGATTCATAATAGTCTAGTAAAAGTAATTATATACAGTACTTTTTTATATATGTGGTAACATTTTTATCAATTTAACATGGGATTCATATTTATGAAATCGTACTAGGACATTTAGATTAATCACTAGCTCTGCTGATATTCTTTCACGAACATACACCTAATTATAATTAAATAGAAATGTTGTCATTGATAATATCAGACCAAAAAGCAGAGAAAAAAGATTACATAGTTTTAAGAGTTTTGATTGCCTGACACACATTTCTGGAAGAAATATAAATGTTTAGACAAAAGAAGGCTAGGTGTCTAATTGGGTTTTTCATCTTTGAACATTTCATTAAAATGTCTAAAAGGGTTCTTAAGCTGACAGATTTGTATTAGGTTTATCATAAGAATGATATTTCAAATGTCTGAGTTTGTGTTCTTTTAATATGTAAAAATATATTGGTATTACTGCTAAGCAATGTCCTTTGTTTTGATTTGCATTCACTGCCAAGCTGCAGCTCAGCGCCCTGGGTCAGTGGAAGGGGAGAAGTTCCAGAAGGGGGGCGTGCATTGGCTGCAGCAGGGGTCCAACATCCTGCTGAAATGCTCATTATTTTTTATTCATTTGGTTTTTCTTATTTGCATTTTTTATTTTTGTTAAATTTTTTTGTTACTTGCATTTTTGTTTTTATTCTTCGCTTGAAAACAACTAGTTTTAGTGTACATAGTATTCAGTTTCAGATTTGTTTATCAATGTTATGGTGAAGTCCTTGATGAAAGGTAGGTGATTTAAAAGAAGAGGATACAAGAAGTTTAAATGCATGCTGTAGGATGTTAACTGCAAAACCATACAGTTAACAAAATCTGTCACAATTCCAAAATGCAATTCTTACA
>JAODKN010000093.1:24702317-24715590 GCA_026774425.1 Petrocephalus zakoni | reverse complement strand
GAGCGGAGTCCGGGGTGATGGCGGCAAACATCGGTTGGAGAGCGTCTAGGGACCGGGCGGCGTCCGGATCGGCGCCGGAACGAGGGGGCGTGGCACACGAGGAGGATCGAACGGGCAGGGCATGACATAAGTCACTGTTTTTACACTGAAAAACAATTAAGTGACTTTTTTGATAATGTGTTTTTAAGTGACATAGAGAAAGAGAGATGCATCTTAAGTAAAGTAACGTCCTATTTGTCTGATGGAAAGCTGATACCCCGGACAAGAGCTGGCCCTATTTCTCAAACCAGATCAGTCTTCATATCACTGAAAAGTACGGTAATCCTGAATTCATCCATGAACCTTTTTTCTTTTTAATAAGCATTTTAAATTAATTAAATGACCTTGGTCATGCACTGGGTTAAGCAATTAACTTCCATTGTAAGGTTTCCACCTAATGCTTTCCATGGGGTTGACATCTGTTATGCTAGAGTTCCAAGGAAGGATGGCCCTGCTCAGTGCATTGTCATGCAGCTTTCCAAAATAGTTTATCTTGGAAGAATCCAAGTTATCTGCAGAAAAGGGGGGCAAAAAAAATACAGATAAGGGCTGTCTTCTAAGAAGCAGCCACAGCCCTTTGGAAGTACAATAACCTATGCTCTAAAACCAGCTGCTCAGGAAAGGAAATTCTGTCTGGCGGACATGACTGATAAAAAGAAATGGGGTTGGTCCAAAGAGGAACGCAAGCAGAAAGAAGAAATTGAGTGAAGTGACAAGTCACGCCCTTGCACTCAGCAGTTTTTTTTTAGCTAATCATAGAATTGCCAGCTTCTAGCTGCACCCTCCCAGATGCCACATCACCCTAAGTGTATTGGAACCATGCTGCCGCATGTTTGTTAAATGGGAAAATTCATTCTTTGGCCTTTCTGTTGAGCAACAGGTCTTTCATCCTCTCACCTTCTGTCCAGAGGCTGCCGCTGAAAACCCATGGGTAGTGAAACTGTATCACAAACACTAAGATGGACTTTATTGATCCCTAGGGGACAATCTGGAACTACGAACATCCTAAGACATCCACCCCACAAAAAAACAAAAATAAATTTTCTATGTAATAATTTATTTGTAAAGTAAAAAATGAATGGTCTTGTTGTTTTAAAATGTTTCTTGTTTACATGTTGTTTTAACATCTTTACGGAGGGCACTACGCAATAATTCCAGTGCACTTGTAAATGCCAAATAAAGTTTAAATTCAGTTCAGTTTAATTCAATAATAACAATTAGAGGATACAATATTCTAACAGATAATTAGAAACCTCTGTTTTGAAACCGAGTACAACCATTCTTTCTTAAAAATATATAATTTTTATTTGATAATTTAATACTGCACATCGACTTAATAACCATAATTTCCATATTAAACATATTTGTTATATGAGGGATAAAAAAGGAATATCTAGCTGGTGATATTTTGTAAGTGTCCTGTTGTTGGTCGTTGTTGTGTTGCAGTTTAGGTCCGGGAACTTTATTATAAACCAAACTTAATAGCACATGAAATAAAATGGGACCATGAGGGGTCTAAACAAAGGCAGGTAAACAACACAGGAACTTGTGAGGATTAATTAGAATGATAAGAGCACACAGACCAATCTAGCTAACAAGGATCTGGGGTACACGGTGAGAGATGTAGACAAGGAACACAAGCAAACACCATCCCGCACATACAACGACCCACAGAGGGACAGATCAAGTACAGGTATGTAAATGCACGTGTAATGAGGCTTAACAAGGGACAGGTGAGGGTCACAAACGATCAACCAAGCACTAAGCACTCAAACCCCCGGAGAACTAAAGACCCAAGACAGAAATACAAAAACTGGACACAGGCATGTAAACCAGGGACAAAAGACACTAAAGACCAAAAACTTCCAAATACTTAAATACATAAATGCAAGAAGCATCGGAACATGGCAAGCACAAAAGCTAAAAAAAAAACCCTCAGAGAACTCAAGTATGGGGTACATGGTTAGGTGCCAAAAACCCTCACAGAACTCAAGTATGGGATACATGGTTAGGTGCCAGACGCTCAGCTAATACTGCCACGCGGCGGGCTGGGGAACGAAAGAATACAATAGGGATAGAGAAAGCTGTTACACCGAGGGACTGAGAAAAGAAAGGGATGTCCAGTGACACCTGCTGGCCAAATGGGGAAATGACAGGTCAGGGACCGATCCCACCAGTAGGTGTAAGTAAATCTTTTGTAATTAGTTTGAAGTCAGATTATTGCACTTTGCTCAATAATATCTATAACAGAAGAGAAATGGAAAATATTGTTGTTGTCAGAAGGAGATATGACATCTTGTTCATATTGCCGCTTCCCCCTGAACGAGAAAAAATGATTAATTAGTTTTCCTTTTGGCATCGACATTCTCCATCAACCTAATGCTGCTATTCCCTTTTCACAATGTGGAGTGCTAAAAAGTACCATGATATATGTTCATTTATTTTTTTTTGTGTTTTGTGCTGTGGGATTTTCATCTGAAGATAACATTTTGATGTATGTGGTTATGTTTACTTTTCTGGTGAAAAGTGTGAAATATTTTTTTCCCACTGCAAGATGTCAGTGAAGCCAGAAGTAGCATTGTTGCATACTCATGCCATCTGATTTGATCAGTCATACCTGGTGATTCATTATCAAAGTCATCCACTAGCATTCCCTCCGTAAAGGCTAAAGAGCCGTTGTTAGGGGCAGGTGTGACTCCCAGGAGTTTGCACATCAGTGGGTAGATGTTGACACTGTCAAAGGGCTCAGCCAAGTAATTCTTTTTGAAATCAGGACCAATGGCACGGAAGATGGTCTTCATGTCCATCTCTCCATTGTGAAATCCATGGTCTCCTTTATTGACGTAAAAGATTACTCTCTGCACACAGTGAAACACAATATAGTTTATCAAAGCTTTGTCTAATAAAAATGTTCTTACTCTACATTATAATAAATCATCAATAAAACATAAATGCTATATTAAACTATCCTACATTACTTATGTATGACAATGAGGGTGAAAATAAACATACTGAATTCAGGTTGTATCCCAAGTCTCCGACAACAACAATGGGCTGGATTCTGCTGTTGTGGGCCAGATGAAAGTTCTCAGGAAGATCTTCTTTTCTGTACACTGTCAAGTTGCGATGGGCATTTACCAGCTTATCATAGACTTCCTGTTCTTTTCCCTTTATGGGTGTGATCATTCCAAAACCACCATAGTCAAGTAGATCAAAATGGGAAAGATTCCGAAAGTTAAGGTATTTTGAAAGCAGTATCTCTTCTACTTCGGGTCTCTTCTTGATTGTGGTCATACCATGGTCAGAAGTGATTATAATGTTAAGGCGATGGGTTAGCTGATGCCGCTGTATAGACTCCATAAGGTATCCGATGGTACGATCAATTTGCTTAATCATATCTCTTCTGTTTTCAGTCTCTGGTCCTTTGGAATGCCCAACGCTGTCTGGTTCCCCATAGTACAGGGTTACAAAGTCAAAGTCTTCCTGGGTAAACCAGCCCATAACAATGTCAATGTTCTCACGCCACTCTGTTTCATTACTATCCGGGTGAGCATAAGACTCAACCAAAGCTCGATTCACTGCCTGTCCACTATAATTTGCTCCCCCTCCTGGATAGTGGAATGAAGCGGTTTTTAGGCCCTGGAGAAATAAAGGGATTTATCTTTAACTGCATATTGGTCAGTCTCTGTTCTCATGTCTGTAAAGGTCAAAAATTTGAATGACACTAATACATTGTTAAATGTATATTTTTGATTGACTGCCATGTGATGGGTATTCATACTATTGATATTATCAAATTTATGCCAAGTTGCCTTTAATAATATATATATTATGTGAATATGTTCAAAGGTTTATTATACTTAAAGATTCTCACCTGATTCTGAGCTGTGATCCAAAGGGGATCGACCCCGTTGTCCCACCACTCGGAACGGTTTTGAGTAGCCTTGTGGGTCAATTTCAGAAGTGTTGTGGAGTTAAACATCATGTTGTGGACCACACCATGGTCTTCAATCCATCTTCCTAAATAACAAAAATAGAACATCAGTGCAAGTACAGTGTGCGATTTGTGTTATTTTTTTCAAAATAGTATGTATTTGTGGTTGCATATTTATTTAAGGAAACCAAGACAGCTAACAGTTTTAATTCTTTCCAGTTTATACAGCTGAATATTTTAAAAAGAATGGGATATTTACCATGGGTATTACAATATATGATTTTAAGATAACAAGGGCCCTGTGTGGTTAACCTAATTATATTTTATTTTATTAATAATATTATTATTATTATTATTTTGTTTACCCCTGGACGATAAAATCACAGTGTTTTTTAATGTGTTGCATGTGTACTGCAGCAGAAAGATAATTATTAATTGAAGTTCATCTTGGTGCCTCAAGGTGTCAGGATATTACCAAACACTGCAAAATTTCTATGTAACTAGCTGAAGGGATTGCACAGGACAGTTACGCTAATTTTTTAGTTCATTTTTGATTTCGTCCTATGAAAAATATGTGTGTGTATATACTGTATTATATATTTTTTTTCCCTCTTAACAGGAAAAGTAAGCAAAAGTATGTAATTTGCTTTATTAAAAGTTACTATGTTTATTTTTATATTTCCATTTAAATTTGAATCTAGCATTGAATTACTTTCATTTATTATTCTCTTCTAATGTAATTTACTCACACATACCACTCTGAATGTGTAATTGAAGTAAACTGTTATTTTTTCAGCCATTGCACAGAATTTGAGAACAGACAATTTGACCCCAAAACAATCACAAACCCAGTTACAAAGAGTTTGCAGTAAGATTTTCAGCAGTAGTCGTTTCACAAAACATCCTTTCCACAAATGGGTACAGTGAACAAAGTGATATGATAAAGTTTTAAATATAAGGGTTTAGTCAGCAAATACACCCTACTTCTAGCTAAACCTCCATTTTAACTGGTTCTGTATTTCTGGCCCTCTTTCTGGGGTGTTTCAGTGTTATTTACGTAAGTGTTGATTTTGTCTTTTTTTTTGTTGTTGATGTTGCACATATTGGCCTAGTGAAGTTTCAGGCCATGGTTGGACTATGGCTTTTGGGATACAATTTGCCTTTAGTTTTTTTCTTCTGCTATTATTGGCTTTTTTATCTACCACCCGTGCTTTGAATTACAATTTTCAGATTGTGATTTTGAAATCACCCTCGTGCCTCCGCATTTGAATCCTCTCTTGTCTAATCATTACAGTTTCTAATAGTACAATGTTTCACCTACATCCACAGGACATCATTGCTCTTTTCGATCATGTATATTTCTTAGTCTCTCTTCTACAATATCAACTTATTTTTGGAAAGCTGCTGTTTGCGGAGGGAAACAAGAATTGTGCACTTATTGATCATCTTATCATTATGTCCCTGTTACTTGTTGAACTGAGTTACCATGGGCTCAGGGGCCTGTATACTTCTGTAATATTTCCTAGGCTGTCTTCGGTCACTTCTGCTAAGATCCTGTAGAGATTGGATGAAGAATGTTCCTCAGATGTGCTCATGAGCTAGGCCAATTTCTTTTCCCCTACATCAATCCTATCCTAGTTCAAGTACATTCCTTCCATAAATCCAAAAAGTGTAAAAGTTTCTGTGCAGTAGTAGTGTGTCATGGAATTACACAACAAATAAATGTCTCTGTGAGGTATCTGTTAAGGGTCTGAAGGAATGTGCTTGTTAAAGAACAAGACAATGAATGAACTGAACATATAATGCAGGGTTTACAATAAAAATGTTCTGAATATCCATTTAAACTTATGCAACCCTATTAAGTGTGTGATGTGCCAGTTGTTAGCAAGATTAACCAATCCCTCCCAATTTCCTAATTAGCCAAGAAATAAATTAGTCAAACAAGGCTTAGGTTAGTGGACATGTCCACAAGGCAACATTCCTGCAACAGAACTAGCCCATAGGACAGTACCGCCAGATAGTGACTGAAGATTTGGTGTCCATTCATATTGTCACAGAATTAATGCACATTCAGAGTCCCCCGAAATGTATGTAAACTATTTAACTATTAGACAGCATTATTGGCAGATTCAAAAGACTGCACCCTTACCGGTAATTGTCGTAAAATGAGATGGGGATGTCATGGTTATCATGGGTGGGGTGATGTATTTGGCTTTCACTCCCTCCTGCACAATCTTATCCATGTTTGGGGTGTTGACATCTTGGTCATAATCCCACCTGAAGCCATCAAATGATATAACCAGGAGCTTGTTGAAAGTCTTTCTCCTTGGAAGTGGTTTACATTCTGTGGTCTGTAGCAGAAGAACAGAAAACACCAATGATAGTATTAACTTCATCTTGCAGGCTTTCTCTGTGCAAGAGCCCAATGGCATTGTCAGTCCTTTTATAGTCATTATTGTAGGGAGGGCCGACTTTTGTCTTTAGTCAGGCCATAAAATGTATTAATAGCTATGGGGCCAGTCAGTTTTGTCAGGTGGGGTGGTTGTTACAGCTATATGTTCTGATTAGCCTCTCTGGTGATGCCCCAGCACATGCAAGCAATATAAAATTTGTAATTGCATTATCTTATGATGTAATGTTTTTAGAACTGAGCTGTCTGTTATTCTGTGGAACTTAGAACTTATGCCTATACGCTAACAAATCAACATATACTGTTCGAAAATGCCGTATAATGTCTGGACAATAAGACTGTATTTAAAATTAAACATCAAAGGTATATGTGAAAAAATATGTGTTCAATCTTTAAAATGCACTCATGTGAGAAACAGTAAACTCAACATGAAAGTAAAAGAGCCATATACCGAGGTTGGACAATGAAACAAAAACACCTGGTCAATAGTGATTGAGGTTTCACGCCTGTATGTGCACGGTCTGGTGGTCAGTCTTCACTGACTGCACATTCCATCATTAAGAGCATAGTGTGAAGATTATATTAGCAGAGCAATAGCACAGCTGTACGTAAAATACTGCAATCCACAGAACATAACCAGACACATATCAAAGTAGACCTGGACAGTAAGTCTACCACCACAAAGGATGGACCACACGCAACAGGAGTAACTGTGGACTCAAGTGGAAACTATCTGAAAGGGATGTGCAGGTACTAATCTGTATTGTATCCAAAGAACATAAAACCACAGCTGACCAACTCACTGCAGAATTAAATGTGCACCTCATCTCTCCTTTTTCCACCAAAACTGTTCATTGGTAGCTTTACAGGGTCAATATTCATGGTTGGGCTGCTATAGCCAAAACTTTGGTCACTCGTGCTAATGCCAAACATCAGTTTCAATAGTGCCAGCAATGCAAATCTTGGGCGATGAACAATGTGAAACATGAGTTGTTCTCTGACGGGTCCACCTTCACGGTCTTTCGCACATCCAGGACAAATACGGTGTGGAGAAGCCCCAAAGAGGCTTACCTCCTGGACTGCTGCATACCCGAGTGCAGCAAAGAGGTGGATCAGTGATGGTTTGGTCAAAAATATCATGGCATTCCCTAGGCCCACTACTTATCCTAGATGGGCACATCACTGCCAAGGACTCCCGAACCATTCTGGAACACCTTGTACACTCAGTGGTTTAAACATTGTACCCTGATGGTGGTGCCATGTGTCAGGATGATAAGGCACCAATACACACTGCAGTACTGGTGTGATAGAACGTCTCCCTTAGCCTGCACATCTGCAGATCTGAATATTACTGAGCCACTTTGAGGTGTTTTGGAGGTGTATTTTCCTCCACCAGCATTCTGTAGTCACCTGTACTGTAGCTGTACTAGCTACAAAAGGAGGCCCTACACCATATTAATAAATTATTGTTGTATAAAACCAGGTGAATAAGTTTCATTGTCCAATACCTATTAGGCTTGGGTGGTATCTAATTTTGGTGCAGTATACCCAAAATGTAACGGTATGCTGTGATACTGCTCAAGCCTACCTTCAAAGTACTTTTATTTCATTAATTTCTAAATTATACTTTTAATATTCGTGCACAGCGAGTAGGCCAGACAAAGGGGTAAAGGGGGCTGCCAGTTGCCTATCCCTGCATTAGTGGTTTGAAGATAAGATTATTTATATATTTGAAAGGTAAGTTCCTGCAATGTGTAATTACCTTTTATGGAGTCATTGAGCCACTCTTCTGGGAAGGCTTTCCACAAGATTTTGGACTGCGTCAGTGATTTTTGCCCATTCATTCGTTAGACGTGAAGGCCTGACTTGCAATCTCCATTCTAGTTCATCCCCAAGGGGTTTGATGGGGATGAGTGAAGGGCTCTATGCAGGCCAGTCAAGTTCCTCCACACCAAACTCACCAAACCATGTCTTTATGGAACAGAAAAGGGCCTTCCCCAAATGGTGTCCACAAAGTTGGAAAGAAAGAATTGTCCAAAATATCTTGGTATGTTGAAGCATTAAGAGGTCCCTTCACTGGAACTAAGGGGCCTAGCTCAAGCCCTGAAAAACAAATCCATACCATTATCCCTCCTCCACCAACCTTTACAACTGGTACAATGCAGTCAGGCAGGTAATGTTCTCCTGGTATCTGCCAAACCCAAACTCGTCCTTCAAACTGGCAGACATAGAAGTGTGATTCCTCACTCCACAGAACACATTTCCACTGCCTCAGAGTCGAGTGGCGGTGTGCTTTACACCACTCCACCTGACACAAGCATTATACTTGGCTATGTGAGGCTTGCGGGCAGCTACTCGGTCATGGAAGCTCATTCCATGAAGCTCCTGGCACACAGTTTTTGTGTTGAAGCTAATGCCAGAGGAAGTTTGGAACTCTGCAGTCAACAGAGCTTTAGCGACTTTTAAGCACTATGCACTTCAGTACTCAGTGACCCCAATATGTTACTTTACATAGTCTGCCACTTTGTGGCTGAAATTGTGTTGTTCCTTAATGCTAAAGAGATAAACTACAATTCAAAAGTTTTATTTTCAAGAGAAAATTTTTTTTCCCATAAAAATAACATCAAGCAAGTCAGAAATACAGAGTATTGTGTAAATGTAGCTGGAAACAGCTGATTTTTTATGTAATATTTATAGTGATGTACAGAAAACTCATCAGACTTTTCTTGTTGTGCGAAATAAAGGCTATTCCATGGGAAATTTCTGATTGACCCCAAAGTTTTGAACGGTAGGGTATCAGTTACAATCCTTCAAGACACGGATCCCCGGCATCAATAGGGAGATATCTCTCCCTCTGCACAGCATCCATCTCTTGCTAACATTAAAGTTAGTTATTTCTCAAACATTAGCAGGTCTGACACTCCCCAATCAACTGAAAGATAATCTGGCCCACTATATAAGCACTACTCTCATTCCTGTTTGGTTCTAAAACATGGGTAATTAAAATTCTAACAGTTGAAGACTTTAAATAATACCATAATATTCACATTACATTTACGGCACTAAACTCCAGTATGTCTCATGCACTGTTCCGTTTAAATCATGTTTTCTTTATCCCTGTCTTTAAATTATGAGACAATTTGACAACTGTTTAAATTAATGTGTTTTATTATATGAATGACAAACACACACACACACATATTACCACAGTTCACGTAGTGATTGCTTTGTGCAGAACAGGATTCCTCCATAGCAAGGAGCAAATGAGCAAAGAATCATATACAGTACAGTAGGCCATCATCATAGTATGCCTGTAATAATGCTGAATGGCCTTCATATTTTACCAGATAAGTTCTTAGCGTCAGCTGCATGTTATTCATCTCACAGTCTCTTCGTTTACTGCTTCCTGATTACCTGTTCAAGTTCAAGGCCTTGGTTCTAATCTCAGAAGGGACAAAAGTGTGTGTGATTGATCCTCTGTCCCTATAAACCGCACGGCTCAGGAGTCCAGCACACACCAGATTAGCTTTTGCTTACTGATTTTCTTATCAGGCTTTGCTTAAGTCTTCTTTTCTGTCACGCATAAGTCAAAGGTGGTTATGTAACTGTGATAACTTCTTTGGATAAAACTTTTATGATGTTGAATATGCAAAGATTATGTAAAAATATGGAATTAAAATCATTTAAAATCTTTTATGCAGTTACTAGATTGCCCGTAGGTGTGCATGTGTGAGTGAATGGTGTGTGAGTGTGCCCTGCGATGGGCTGGCCCCCCATCCTGGGTTGTTTCCTGCCTCGTGCCCGTAGCTTCTGGGATAGGCTCCGGACCCCCTGTGACCCAGAAAGGATAAACGGGTTGGAAAATGGATGGATGGATCTTTTATGCATATGCTTAAAATTCCAATTTTTGAAGCTAAACATGACCATGAATACTTTACTATATATATTTGCATGTATATATTTCTTATAAATTATTCTAAAATGTATATAATTTTTATAATTAAAATAATTATACATTTACCTTTATCTAACAGACGCTTTTTAACAATACAGAAAAAACTACCTGCGTATAATGACATATAGTGTGTACCAGTAACCTTGAATGCTCTATGACCTCGAGGTCTACATTCCTACCAAAGCAATAGAGCACAGCACGGGACATATTTTCATTTCTGAATGTACGAGAGGGCGGGAAGTGACTGAGATGCCTGCAGGGGCGTTAGAATAGAAACGACTCACAGGATCCTACAAGAGGCATTAAAATGAATGTTTCGCTGAAATGCTTTTTGTTATTTATCAAACTGCTATTCAAATAAAAATAGGCTACTATGCCAGATTTGGTTTCTTGTGGTAACCTGCACAAGGACTCTAGCATTTTGTCCCTCGGGACTGTTGCGTGCACATGGCTAATGTTATGGATGGGCATGGTGAGATTATACACGACGCGGCACCAACAAACAAGGGACCTTATTTTTCCTCAGTAAAACTATAAAGAAAAGAAACCACAAGAGGTCAAAAACAAAGAGGATAAACGACAAAAAACTAAGACAGGGTGCAACACAGGATCAACCATAGCAGAACAGCATCAAACACAGGGCAATAACACAAGCACACAATAACCAACTGGGGAACAGAGTAGGAACAGGTGCTTAAAAACACTGTAAAAGAACCTCAACAAGGTCATAAGCAATCAACTAAACAAACCAGTGCAGGTCATAAGCAATCAACTAAACAAACCAGACACAGGTGAGGGTCATAATCATAAAGGGGTTACCAGTGACCCCTGCTGGCCTGGCAGGCACCGATCCTGCCAACACAAAAAAATTTTAACACCTTTTATGCCTGCATAAGGAAAGGTGAATTTAAAGCTGTCTAAGTAAGTAGAGGAAATCAGACCAGGGCAGATGTATTGCGACAAACCCAAATGCCAGCAGTGTACTGAAACAGGTATTATTATTAGTCTGCTTGGCCAGTATTACCATACCAAGGCATGCCATGGTGTTTTGAAATCCTTATGACCAAATTGAAAATTTCCCCAAATGGGATAAATATTGATTATATTATATTATAATAAATATTATATATTATCAATTGCCATTTTGTTATTAATGTGCTATTGTGGTCACTTATCAATAAGGAATTATTGCTCCCTGCGTTCCTACGACGCTTTCCCCATTCGACATGGAGCCCATGCAGTTCAGCAGTGCCCCTCTCCTGCAAAGTGCAGGTGCAGACTGCAGCAATGACTTGCCTGTACTATGGGGAACCTGGTCATCCGATCTGCTCCTGTTGAGTTTGCCTAGGTTCCGCCACGTCTCTGCTAACCCAGGTAGGAGTTTTATGTCCTCTCTGTCTCTGCTAAACAGATGTCTGTTTTTGTGTCCCTGTTCGGGTTAAATGGTTAACTATAGCAGTGAGCCCTAGTGGATTCAAGGTAGAAAACCCCCTTCCAGAAGGACAAACCTTGACTCCCCAGGAGTACTAGGACTTTGCCAATGTGTTCGGTAAGTCACGGGCCTTGGGTCTTCCACTGCAATGTGGCTCCGATTGCAGCACTGAACTTGAAGAGGGTGCCACATGGCCAAGAGGCTGCCTCTACTCCCTGTCACAGCCTGAGGAGGAGGCCATGAAGATGTATGTCAAGGAGGCCCTCGCTCAAGGTATCATCCATCTGTTGACCCCTCCTACTTCCTCAGGATTCTTTTATATGAATAAAAAGGACGGGGGCCTGAGGCCGTGTATAGATTACCTGGGCCACGACGCCATCACCCGAAAATGTCGGGAGCCACAGCCGTTGATTTCCTCAGCCCTGGAAAAGCTCTGTGAGGCCCAGGTCTTCACCAAGCTGGACCTCAGGAATGCATAAATCTTGGTTTACATTTGTGAGGGTGATAAATGGAAGATGTCGTTTTTCACCACAATGAGACAATATAAGTACCTGGTGATGCCTTATGGGTTGGCTAACAGCCCCTCCATATTCCAGAACTTCATGAGTCAAATGCTGTAATAGTGTACATGGATGATATCCTCATATACTTCCCCTCCCTTGGTGCACACGTCAAACATGTGCATCAAGTGCTGCAACACCTCCAAGAGATCCACCTGCATGAAAAAAGGGAGAAGTGCGAGTTCCACCTACCTGTCATCAAGGTTTTAGGGTACCAGATCCAACCCAGGGGAGTGGGGATGGATGTGGAGAAGGTAAGAGCTGTGTAAAATTGGCCATAACCTCTCACTATGAAGGAACTCCCAGGGTTCCTGGGCTTTCCTAACATTTACAGTAACTGCGATTTATCCAAGGATTCGCCTCTGTGGCTGGTCCCCTTACTGCCTTCTTGAGAGTAGATTGGGTTTCCCTCCACTGGACCCTCAAGGCTCTATTCTGCTCTGCTTTAGTGCTCCAGCAACTGGACCCAAAGAAGCCATTCGTGGTGGAGGTAAACGCCTCTGAAGTTGGGGTAGGTGCAGTGTTGTCTTAACAATGCACAGAAGATGGGCAGTTACACCCTTAGACTTCTTTTCTCATAAGTTATTGCCAGCTGAATGCTGTTACGATATTAGTAATCGTGAACTGTTAGCCATCAAGCTAGCCCTGGAAGAGTGGTGCCATTAGCTCGAGGCAGCAGTCCACCCTTTCAGGGTCCTCACTGACCATTGCAATTCCTGAAGACGGCCAAACACCTCACTACTCGCCAAGCTAGGTGGGCCCTGTTCTTCACCCGGTTAGTTTTCAAAGTATCCCATATCCCAGGGGAGAATAAATCAAAGCCAATACACTTTCCCATCAATTTGACCCTATCCCCTATAGACTCACTGTCATGCCCTGCCCGTTCGATCCTCCTGTGTGCCACGCCCCCTCGCTGCCCTCGTGGGAATCCTAGTGTTTTACC
>JAODKN010000093.1:24687363-24701630 GCA_026774425.1 Petrocephalus zakoni | reverse complement strand
GAACTGCCGGAGGGTATGGCGATAGGTGCGACAGCCACTGGAGACTTAATCCCAGCGCCAGAAGTTTCAAGCTGACTGTTGTCACCGACTGGGACCCACACTCTGGCCAGGCCAACAGGTCTCACTCAGCAGTACATGCTGTCCTGAGTGTTCTGTCCCATAACAGTGTCACACTTGTTGAATATGACTGTCAAGTTAAAGGAGGTGGAATGTAGAGGTCTCATGTCAAGAAGTGATACTCGGCAGCCTCCAGTAAAAGCATTTATGGATGACCTGACGGTAATGCCTAAATGCGTTACATACATTGAAAATGGGAGCAGATGGCTTCTTCAAGGGTTGTAACAACTCCACTCATGGGCAAGGATGAGTTTTACACTAACCAACCCCAGGTCTCTGGTCCTGAAGAAGGCAAGTGTGGCCAATTGGATGTGCTTTAACCCAGATTCCCATATTTCAACAAACCGTGAGTGACTTTCATCCTGGATCATGGCGACTGACAAATTGGGATTTCTGGGTAAATTCAAGGGAGGCTATAATGTACTAAGACTCTTTAGATTTTAGAGTGGATTCGGGTTTGAATCTTTGTAAACACTAGAAGGAAATGGCAGACACAGGAAGCTGTCAGCCGAGTGAAGGCATGGCTGTGGCACATGGTGGGCATTATCATAGTGGGGTAGGCAGGGCCGGGCAGTTTTCCCAAAGCATACTATAACAAAATCTGCATAACTGAGAAGCATTAACTGGTTTAGGATGTGATGCAAGCAGAGGTGGAGGAATAATGTTTCAGCAAAATGGTTGGCATGTACAAACAAGACACTTGGACCAAATGGGAGCATGGATGAGAGCACCTACACCTGGACAGAGCTCTGGAGAGCTGAACCACTGCACATTAAGGTTCTCATCCAATCAATGTATGACATTCTTCCAAGGCCAGCTAACCGACATCGCTGGGGCATGGCAAACACTCCAGCATGTCAACTTTGACCGATTAGGGGTACCTTGGAGCAAATCCCCAGTTACTGCTGGAAGACACCTAGAGAAGGGCAATACCGCTGGCACCAAGTCATAAGATCTTTGGCGAATACAGTCAGCGCAGCAATTGAAGTCAGCAAGAATCAGCTTGGTCCTAAAGAATTCATTACCTTCATTCGAGCTCTGGAGAACAGCATATTGCCACCACATGTGACTGGCAACTCGACCTAGGAAGGCACATTAAGTTCCAAAAAAAACATTGCAACCACTTCACTCCACCTAGGCATATTGTTGACATCAGAGTTTACAAAGCAAGTGGTTCTATTGGAAATAACTACTGTCCCCTCGGAACACCAAATAGAAAAGGCCAACAAGTGTCAAAGGGCTAAATATGCAGACCTGGTTACAGAGTGCTAGAGCAAATGTTGGAGAGCCCGCTGCGCAACAAGAAAGTTAGGTGCTGGGGTTTGGTGACTAATCATTACAATAAACTCTTAAACCCCTTGGAGTTTACGGACTGCGGTGCAGATGGGTCACCGAAAACATTCTGGAGGCAGATGAAAAAGCCTTGTGGTAGTTGTGGATATGGAGAGGGGAGATCTGTGGATTAGTCGGGGACTGATGACCACTGGGTCGCTCGGGCAAGGTGTCTGATGATGATGGGCATAAAGAACCCCTGCTTTCTGGTTCTTCTGAAGCATCACATGATTCACTGTCTACATTAACTTATTATAATGGATTTTGCTTAAGATTATTAGTTGTACTTCACAGTTAGTGCCGAAACACCTGCAGATACTTTTGGTCACTGTGCTGGCCTACCACATTTCTAACAGATGTTTCTGGCAATGCCACTGCTTCCACTTCCTTGCTGCTTCTCAGCTAGAAATGGAGTATCGCTCTATTCTTTGACAAGTGTGGCATGGCGGAATGAGAATCCATGGTGTGGCTCTCAGACAAAAAGGGGTTTACACAACAAATCTAAACTCCACAGGAAACTAGAGAACAAAAGGAACCGTGAAGCAGGAGGCAGAAGCTCAGCAAACCACAAATTGCAAAATGCACAGACACACTCAATGGCCAACTCAAGACTACAGCATGGACCAGCACTTATATGCACAGATAGTTCGGTATAACAAGAGACTACAAACAGTGAAACAAAGAAAAACACAAGGAATTGTACAGAAATACACCAACACAGAGCCCACTAAGTCCAATAGCCATGCAGCAGCCTGAGGAACACAAGAACACACTAGAAGCTATGAATGGGATGACCAGTGACACCAGCTGGCCAAACAAGGAACTAACATACATAAGGGGGCAGGACAGGGGCCAGTCCTGACAATTCCTATTTCCTGGTGGCCTGCTAACTTACTAAATTCTATTACTGGCCTATTTTTCCTTTATTTCTGTCAGGTTATCTGTTGTCACAGACCAGTCCGTGGAGGCCCCGATGACGTCACACTGAGCTTCCACTTCGCTACACCGCGCCCCCAGGGAATCCCAAATTGCAAGCATGGCAAGGTCAGGGAAGCCTCTATCCTGCCTGTCCCGGTTTCCTGGCAGAACCATTTGGCCACACCCCTTCCCAGTTGTCATCAATTGCACTAATTCACTTCCCTGCCTATCTGCCAGACGCGAGATCTTCTTAGCTTTCTGAGAGTTTTAGCATTTTCTCCAAGTGCCCTTTTCCTGCCTGCCTGCCTAGCTCTCTGAACGTCTATGACTGACTGATTTGGTATCTTTATATTTCACTCTATTGTAGAAGTAAACGCAAATATGCATCCTATTCTGAAGGTCTTTCTGCTAGAAAATATACATATACAGGAAACACCTCTGCAGCAAGGACCAAAACTTGGGCAGGAGCGTCCACATAATTCTCATTCATGATATGCACACCAGGGACGTACAGGCTAATGGGTGGGGTGGTGTGACAGTTAGTGCCCCAGCATGCATAGCAGTTTTATTTTTATCTTTGCAAGTGTTGCTCATGTGGATATTAGGGACAGGTGGAATTTTATTGTACACCATGTTCTGTTATATTTTATACTTGTATACTTTTATATTTGTATTTTGAATGTGCATGAATTTCCCTATTATAGTTTTCGAGGGGTGTAAGATACCTGCGAATGGACCACTGTCCTGTAGTGATTTTACAGAAAAACAAGCAGACTTGACAACTGTGCTCATCTCATGCCACCATTGGAATTTGGGTATGGATGGGGACCCTACCAATATTGCAAGAGTACCGTGTGCTTAGAGGGGTAGGGAGTCCAGGGCCAATTTTGTCCCTGCCAGTGCTGAAACTCAACCTATGTCCTTGATCTGTAGATCCTCAGTCAGAGCACAGGAACCATTTCAATTATTAAAACTACACAAGTTAAATGCATTACTTAATTGGTCCAATTCAATATCCCAGTTTGGCTTCTTAAGTGGAGGTGCCAGATGAATGATCAGATGAATATAGTACTTAATTAACACGAGAATCACCTTGAAATGAATTTCTAGAAAGAGCCTTTGGATATTTACCTACTGCAAATTAATTGCTCCATATGAAATATTAATATGTTAGTGTCAAATGTAAAGGATGTAATTACTGAATGGGTAATTCATCATTTTTAACACCTACCCCACAGCCTAGAAACTTAAATGCCAGTTTTATAAAAGCAAATATTATCAAATAACAAAAAAATACACTTTTCTAATTAGAACATGTTTAGTGTTGGCAATCCATAATCATTCAATAATCATTTTTTAAGTAGAGGCTAAAACCTAAGTAGTCATCTTGCGTGGATGGCGAATAATTTGGTAGTAGATGTTTTGAGTTGGAAATGCAGTACTGTACATTGGACACCCTCATATTATGGGATAACTGACTTAAGTAGCTAATCCCTGACCGTGAGATTTTTCAGCAGCCTCAAATTTGAATCAAATGGCCCACTTATGCTCAGATTTACAGTCACTGTCACAAAATCAAGCACAAAAGTCTTTGGAGAGACCATGAAGAAAGAGGGAACATGGCGTGAAAGGTCTTTTGGTAAATTCTGCTGTAGGCTATGGAGGGGACTGGATAGTGAAGTGCTAGAGCAAGAGCAGCTGGGGTGATTGCACTGGAGACATGGGCATGGACCTGGAAGGTGTATGACTGAGTCCTTTATGTGCATCATGCTGTCCTGGCCCTGTGAGGACCACTGTGGAGTCACTGTGGCTTCCCATCAAACAGAAAATAGTCTGCTGTTGGTATTTAAGTTTCCCATTCATGTTGCTGACTTCCATTCTGCCCAAACCTCTATGCATCCTTTAACGTCTGGGTGGACTAATCTGTAAGGTCCCAGGAACAAATTATGTACTGTGGATGATTATGCCTTTGCTGTTTATACTAAACATACTGTATGTTGAACATACACGTTACATCAGACAAGGAGCCTTCTTGCAGTCACTTAAATGTGACCTTAAAACACAGCCAGCTCAGTGAAGGCCAAAAATCCAAACTTTTAAATGGTTTAAGGATTAGTTTCTGAGTTTTTGTTTTGTTTTACTTTCTGGGGCAGTTCATAGCCTCCTTTTGTGCTAAGCCTTACAAATAAAAACTGCTGTTGACTTAATCAGATGAAATATAAATTTCATATCTAGTTTTGAACCTGAGGTGAGTCCAGCCCTCTCAGACCAAATAGGAAAATATTGCCATGAAATACATTTCGAGGATCTACGCGCATATTGTGAGACCTGATGTCACTATTCAAAATGTGCCACTTAATAATCTTTGCTAAAAAAAGGCACATGCAACCAGTACAGGTGGAGGATCCCAGCCCTGAAGGAAAATCAATTCTAACATTGTGTGAGATATTTCAACTGCAATGCACCAGACCCACACTCTCAGTGCCGAGTCTAAAGCAAAGCAAACAATGCAATAACATTTTACTGTCAATAAATTTCTGCCACTATGAATAAACAGAAAATGTGATATTCTTCCTGCATAATTTCCATCATATCCACCTTATAAAGCCAAAATGCTATATTTACAGGATATCCTTCATGTTAAACTAATAAGCAAAAATATGAAGGCTGCAGTGGTTAGCAATGTTGCCTCACACCTCTGGGACCAGGGTTCGAGTCTCCGCCCAGGTTCCATGTGTGTGGAGTTTGCATGTTCTCCCTGTGTCATCGTGGGGTTTCCTCCGGGTACTCCGGTTCCCCCCCCCCCCACAGTCTGAAAACATGCCGAGGCTAATTGGAGTTACCAAATTGCCCGTAGCTGTGCATGTGTAAGTGACTGGTGTGTGAGTGTGCCCTGCGATGGGCTGGCCCCCCATCCTGGGTCGTGCTTCCAGGATAGGCTCCAGATCCCCCATGATCCAGAAGGATAAGTGGTTTCAGAAAAGGGATGGATGGATGAATGTAGAGGAAGGAGCATTCTTTTGAACTAAAGAGAAGTACCCATTTTATGGCTTATATAACAACGTTTTTTTGTAAGAATAAAAAATCTTGGTGTGATATCCATCAATTTTTCTGTAACTATTTATCCAGTGCGCGGTGGAATTGAGCCCAGTGCCTATGCCTGGAAGGAATGGCAGTCTCAGAGACACGTGTTTGAATACTGGGAGATGCACAGACATTGATGTAACTGCAGAGAAACACCCAGAGAAACATGAGGAGAACATGCAGGAATCTCACCCTGCAGTCACTAGGATAGTGAAAAAAATAATGTCAAACTGGCCCTTTCCAGAATTTTTATTACATGGTCTCACCCATAAAGATATTCATTTTGACATTCTTGGAAAAACTGCAAATTAACACGAAAAAATCACTTTTTAAAAATGTCAAGAAGGCAAGTAACTTTTATATGTAATATACAATATAAAATTAAATACATGGAAAGTAAAGCTCAGTAATATTTTGTTAAAGAAACACAAAGTTCAAATCATTACGTGTTAAACACATACATTTCCTAGCTATTATACACGTATAAAAGATGTAGATAACTCGATATAGATAATATATTAGATTTCAGTTTCTTGGGCAGAAAGCTTAAATCTAGGTTTCCTCTCACCAGTCAAGTGCTGTCCAAGACGTCTACCGCTGTTATTAGGCTTTTCACACGTGAGCGTAGTATACTGTGTAAAAACGTGGTACTGGGCGCTCCGGAGCTGCTGACGCAGCTTGGCAGCTGGGAGGGATCTCGTGAGCTTCAGCGCGGAGATCAGGACAGCGGCGGTGCGCACACGAACGGGACACTCCCCATGCCCATGCGTGGGGTTTCTTTCCATCAACCCTGAATCTGGAAACATCTGGAGTAGGAGGAAGATCTCCAGGCAGACAAACAAACAGCAAGTAGCTGTTCGGGAGTTCGGGGGACGGAAACTGAATCCCGGCGCGATGGAGAATTATTCCGGCAATGGTGAAATTGGTAAAGCCAGGGACGTAGTGAAATTGAGAAGAGAGGATATACAAGAGTCTCAGCCTGAAATAAAAAGAGTCAGATTCGGTGACAACGATGAAGGAGTCGGTGGCCAGCAAAAGGCGATCCCATGTGAGGAGATACATGAGGGTCACGCACAAGGAGACGTCGGGATTCTGCCCGCTGGAGGAGACTCCGCTGCTGTGAGTAACTCAGTCATCCATGTACCTATATGGCCATGAGTATTGATTTTTTTGTTGTGTTTGATATGATTGAAGATATTACTTCCACACAACGTGAAATGCGGACGCCACAGTTTTAATGATGTTGTCTTGTGTGTAAATATCATTCACTTTTTCCCGTGGCAGGTGGGAATATGACGGATGCGGTTTCGGGACAGTGGTTTGCACTATAATGTTACTAAACTATTTAAAGCTTCACAAAGCCAAACGATTAATGCATCGTGCAGCTTTTATATTGCATATTGAGCAGTTAGGTTATATACTCTCCAAAGTATCAAATCATGTCGCTTCACGTTGTTGGAAGCAGATTGATGGAAACCGGTTTGGCTTCAGATTATCACGATACTGAAACAGCATTTAATCGACATGGTCTCACATACGTAGGTTAAATATGACACTTTAGTACTTTAATCAAATCTACTGAAATGGTTTACTGCGCTTGATAATTCGATTATGTGGACATAAACTTTCATAATTATATACATTTGCTAGAGTGATATTACTCATTTTATAAAACTATCAGACATTTTGTGGTTTTTGTCAAACTGCTAAAAGTTATTTTTTTCCATATCTAGTTTTGTTGACTAAATATATAAATACAGTATTTATAAGAATATTTCACCTCAACTGATTTTATGCTTTACATATGGCATACTAATTTGTATATAACAATGTGTTGGCTCTGCACTCCTATACAGTGTGGCGTAAACATATCCCGTTCAATAGGGGTATAAAACGATTCAAACGAAACATAAAGCTTTCGTAAGAAATATATACATATAAGTGTCAAATCACTGGGAGTATATAAGTATGTTAATTAAGTATAAATTCAAACAAATTAATTAATATTGTCACCAATACTATAATTCTACTTCATTGAGTTCACTGAGCTACAATTTTAGTCACCATGGATAAATGTTTCCTAGGTAAGAGTGGCAGTGTTATTATTGTTATTATTATTATTTACACTTTTTATGTGGCTGATGTTAAAGCCTGTCTTTTTGCCAGCTCACCTGGTCATATATTAAAGATCCAAAATAGGCCAGGTGCCAGGCTATGTCATCTAAAGCTTCCCCTCAGGTACTAAGCAGTGGGCCTGTCTGCTGATAGTGCTGGCACCATCCAGTCAGGGGATGGCACATACTGGGCCCGATTGGCTCACACAGGGCAAGTCAGCAGGGAGCGGCTGTGAGCTAAGCTGTGTGGATGATGGAGGACACGTCCCAGGCCAGACACCTCAAAGGTCCTGCTGTTACAGAACATCCTTCGTTTCATATTATCAAATCTAAAATAACTGTTAGTGTTTCATTACATTGTTTGATCCTCTTTCTCTAAACACCCAGTGTTTGATGTTCCTCTTATCCATGAATGGTGTTTCTGGCTGGCTTACACTCATCAAAGAAGAAAAAAGATTACACGTTACATAGGTACAGCATGATGACATTAAAGAATTGGTTGATTATAAAGACCCAGTGAAAAGGACAAATTTTACATCTAATTTAATATGTATGAAATCATTTTTCTTCCTACTTGGAGCAGTTTTAGGGCACATTAAGCATACATGTGCACAATCTATTTTAGAGAAGTAGCTACTGCTGAAGACGGCGTTCCTCGTGATTAACACTGTTCATCTCTTGACAGAGGGAACAGATGTCTTTCATTTAAGAATCTGGATTCCAATTTACTGTCATATTCATGCTTTGGAATATGATGAATTTTTAATAAGGCGACCTTTCAGAACATTATAAATGAGAAAGAGTTTTTGCCACACCAAAAAAGTTCAAGTCATTGGAGAAAAATCACTCCTAATGGTTGGGGGAGTGTCTTTTAGGAGACCTATTAACTTCCTATTCATCTTCATTGTTCATGTAAAGTACTTCTGGAGAGGTGATGGAATGGGCTTCGCTGTCTGTAGGCTAGAACCTAATTATAAATGATGTTGATCATCCATTGCAAGTCTCGGGGAGGGATTCTGTTCACATGTCTCTCTGCGTGCATGTGACACCTTCAATGAATGACAGCAAAGTGTAGCACTGAATTACTACTGAGAAAATGTGTAATTTGATTAAAAGAATAGTAACATCTAAGAAGTAGGTGACTTCTGAATAAACATGAAAATCCTGTTTAAAGCACATAACCTCTGATTGGGTGATTGTAATTTTAAGTGATGGGGTTACCTTGTGCAAATTCAGCGAGAGCACTGCCGTGCAGCGGTTCATTTTGAAGAAGTGCTGTCCATGTTGTTGTCAGGAGTTGACATTGACTTGATGGTACCTAATCATAATAGTGCTTAATTAACTTTGGACAGATGGCTGTGTTTTGATGGAGAAAGAAAGCTTTATCCATTTTGGATAGACTTCATAAACTGGTATTTTCAAAAAAAAATTTGCACCATGATATTAAATTCTCCAGGACATCATGGCACAGTCAAGCTGACCGAGACTGTTCTACAGTAACTAATAAGTAATGAAGCGATCTTTAAAGTATTCAAGTAATTTTCAGTCTTACTGAGCATGTTTAATTTACAGACTTGTCACTGTATTTCAGCAGATTTTCTTGTTTGAAGGCTGTATTTCTTGGTAAGATTTTGAATATTAGCAAATATTAACTTTAAATTTTAAGCTGAAGTTTATATGTACATTATTTAAAGATAAATTATTCACATCTATGTTATTACAACATCGTACTAAAAAATCACCTCTTCTTCCTGTCTCTTACAATTACTACAAACAGTGGTTAATTAGCTTGTGTTTTCTCTGCCAAAATTTGGACTCATCTCAGATGGCAGACTGGTTACACTGTGATGATGTCTACCTTCACCTCACAGTTTTTCCATCTGTTATGAGAAACCACATGGCACATTTTTCAAAAAATACAATTTAATAGAAGGGTTCAAGGTTCAGAATCATCACTCACAATTCTATTAAAGAAGGCTGATGCCATTAAATTATGCATTGCTTGAAAGAAAAGGATGAGAGTGAAATTAATATATTCTAAATCCAGCTGAACCTCTTCATTAAAAACAAACTAGACATAAGGGGCAATTTTATCAAGGATTTCTCATTAAAGAGGCTCGTTAAAGCGGCTGCAAATCACTATAAGAGTTCACGGGTCTTTCAGAAACCAAATATTCTCTTTCTCTGAAAACATTCAGATGTAAATTATTCCATATATGAAGGCTGACATGTTACCCTCCATTTACATTATGTACAAAATTAGATTATGTGGTGAACAGTTTTCGTTAAAATCATCTCTCAAATTTTATTAAAGTTTTAAGTAAAAAAAGGATTATGCATGTAAATGGGTATATGGGGGTTAGATTTGCATGTTCTTATGTTTATTTGGGGAAAAAATCTGAATAATGTATCTGAAAGTTATTTCAAGTTATATATGTTTGAATTCCTGTCTTAGTGAAGACCATCCATTAATTTCTATGGGAAAAACCCTAATTGCAATCACGACACCCTAACCCCCTGATCAGCCCTAACCTTATCCATGAGTAACCAAGACTTTTGGCATTTTGCTTTTTCATTGCATTCCCAGATTTTTAGAAATTAAGTCTGAAGTAGTGAGGACAAAAAATGACCTAGTCATGTTTGAGGATTTGTCCTTAGGTCCTCACAACTATAGCAGAAGCTGTACACACACACACACACACACACACACACACACACACACACACACCAGTAGATTCTGAGAAGAGAGCCAAAAATCCCTGCGGATAATCCTGCTAAATGTGTGAAAATTATGCCTGTGTTTCTCAGCCATTCAAGCTGTGGAAATTTCTCCACTTCACAACTAATTAAACAGTTCTTTTTTTACAGGAATCACAAGCTAAGAGCTTGATGTAAAAACTTCCTAGTTCAAAACTGTTTTGAACATATCCGTAATTTAGAATATTCTGCTGTGATTGTATAGTACACGTTTTTGGCTCCTATCAGGCCCATCACATATATAATTAAAGACTGTATTTATACTAAGATAATAAGGTACACACATTGAAATATTATTGGCATTGATATGCAAAAAAACTTGCAGCTGATTTTTCACCAAGGTGCAAGCGATGTTAGTTAATCCCACCCCTGTTTCATACGAGGAACCCGTTCCGTTAAATCTGTACGATGGGTATAGGATTGCACTGCTCTGCAGTTCCTGTTGTCAAGGGCAATAATTTGGGATTTGTTTCAGTAAGGCACAAAGCTATTTTAGGATGCAGCTACTTTCCCCCATTGAGTCGCATTTGACCCTTTGAATCTGATATTTTCTTTCAAGACATTTATGTTTCTTTTAGCTGTAGTGTTTTATTAGTCATGTAAGATGCAAGTCAGCCTTACCCATTCCAAGGTTACAGTGAAAATACAGTGGGAAAGCAAACATAATATTTAATAAAAAGTAACAAGAAATAGTAAAAAAAAATACATAAAATACATTTTTAAAAATGATTACAAAAATTAAAATCAATAACAAAACAAAAAAGCATTTGTTGTTATTATTATTGTTAATGTTGTTGCTGCTATTGTGGTTATGTACTTGAACTGACTGCATCAGGCTTTGCATATTGAAATTATAAGCACACATTTCACATTCCATTATCACCTTTTCCCCCAATGAGAGCTTGATGTCACCCACGTTTTACCTTTTCCCTGTTCCTGGGAGATGAATGGAGCAGGCCAGCGGTTAAAGGAGCCATGAGGGCGCGCTGAGTTAAGGGTTCCCATCTGGATGCTGCAGAGGGCATGGCACATTTTCAAGGTTAATTGAATGCTTAACGTTTTTATTTGCTCCATCAGTCTACGAGGCCAAATCAAATACCTCTGTTTTTCTATGGCTATTCAGGGAAATCTGCTGTCCAACAAGGCTGCAGAGACACACAGAATCTGCAAGGTTTACGTGATGAAGAATGATGAGGTTTTACTTTGCCATCGCCTTTCTGTCATTCCGTCAAATATGGATATCCTAAATTTTATGAACTTACCATTCAACTTTCATATTAGAAGATAACAATGGTTAAGTGATTACTATTTTTTCAATTATAGACTTGCATATGGTAAAAGAATGGCTTGCTGTTATGTCATTTAGTCTGGGGAGCTTGCCTAGTATAAATTCGCAGCTGATTCACCAAAGCCTCATGTCCTTTCCTTGAGGAGAGATGAGGTTCTAGATTTAAACATACACAAGTGGCTCCAAAGGCCATGCGCTTCTCCTTTCAGTGCCCATAAATAGACTCTGTTCATCTGAAACCCTCAGCATGTTCTGCCTGGAGGACAAAGGACTCAGAGAGTCAGTTCCCCCATGCTTGTCCTGCATTGTAAGTTCAGACGTTTGGCACTAGCACGGAGGTACCGAGGTTAGAATTCACGTGTTTATGTCTGTTAATGCTATGGCTATTTAGTGTTTGTTGTGTTTTATGTATTTAATGGTCAAATGCTATAAAAAATAAAGCATCACCTCCAAAATTTGAAGTTCAAAGTATAAAAATATTATAAGAAATAATCAATAGTTTCTTTCTGTAATGTTGTATTGTGCACTGTGCCCGGTCTTTATTCGTGAAAGTAAAATAAGAACAAGAAAGTAAATATATTTCATGTGTCATGCCTGGAAGTGATGGAGGATGTGGGAGCAGGCATGAGGCCAGCAAAAGGGGTTTTATTGACCAAACGGGGAAATGAACAGCATCACAGGGGATCAGATAGGGAGGCTAACATTCAGACAATGCAACAACAAAACGTCAGTGCCTGGGCTGGGGAGCACAGTACATCCCAGCCAGCACAGGACACAAGGCTGGGGTATACCCTGGTTGGGAGTCAGTAATTTCAATTAGAATGGTAAAACCATAAAAAACTACAACCCCTTAGAAAGACAAACAGTAGTACAGGTAGGATGGTTGAGTTGTTCGTCAGATTCCTGCATGGCTAGGAGAAGACGAAAAAAGACTGCCACTGATCGGGACAGAGAAAGCCTCTTAGTGTTTGAAATATGCTGGGATTGAAATCCATCACTCACAGATATAATAACATTGTATTATATTACCTGCAATCTTGCTGATCTAGGAAGTATCCCCTTAGGATACATTTGAAAGTTAAGAAATAATCAAATGTGATCGATAACAGCTGATGGGAAGCACTGCTTCATCAGTATCGTATTCTGGGATGGCAGGGATACAGGCTTCTCATATGAAAAAAAAATGAGGGAAGGTGTCTGTGTCTGCTGGGATATCATACAGACTCATGAAAGAGGGAATATATGAGGAAAAGCTTCCCTATCAAGTCCCTGCTATAGTCCAATGTTTTAAACTTCTTATTAAGATGAGTGTCCAAACAGGGAGTCCTAAGCTAAACAGTGGAAGCATTAATACTGGATATTGCTCATCTAATTTTGCATGGGATGAACAATGAAGATGATGTGAAGGAACAAACATGAACCACCGATGGTTAACAATGTGGTGGTGTGATTTATATGCAGAGAAACTTCATTAGAAAATCAGGATTAAGTTTTTTATGTGTACTTTGCTGACTGAGACATTGTGTCTGTTTTTGAAACAGTGTAGCATGACGGCATTTGAGGATAAACTCTATATTTGACACAATGGGATATAGACGAAAAGTTTGACTTTGTTAGAAGATTTAATTTGTAACAGAAAAGGCTGCTCTGGTAGAGAAATTGTTTTTATCAATTTAGCAATGAAATACAGTGGTTTAGGCTTTTGGATTAATATGTGAAAGAATTAAAAAATACAGACATATGATTGGCACACAAGGTGGACTGTGGATCTGGTCTTCATACATTACTACTGTGAAGTGTGAATATGAACCAACTCTCAAGTTAAACAAGCAGCCAAATTTTAGAACACAACCCAAAAAATCACCTTCATTATCTTGGCTTTGCTCATATTGTATATTGACAACATATGATATGCTGAAATATGCCAAGGCCTTCGTGCTGTGTGAATGTGAGCATGTCCATGACCAGGGGTGCCCAATCTTTCCCGCAAAGGGCCGGTGTTTATGCAGGTTTCTGGGATAAACTTTAGGTCAGCTGTTCAAACCCAGGTGTGAGGATTCTTCAGCCAATCTGGTCCTCTAATTAGTAACTTAATTAAAGAGTTGCAGTGAAAACCCGCGCACACACCTGCCCTTTGCGGATAAGATTGGCCACCCCTGTCCATGACTGATGCATCTATGAATTCCATGACCATTTAACCCGTTACGACAAAATAACATAATTAACTTAATTATCTTTTTCTTTTACTTTGTCAGAAAAGACAAAAGCACTAACTGTAATTACATGTTCACTAAAATCATTAAATAAAGTTTTCATTATATTATTAGTACCTTAAATCAGTGTTTCCCACCCCAGTCCTCGGGGAACCCCAGACAGGCCACGTTTTTGCTCCCTCCCAGCTCCCAGCCAATCAGGAACATTGAATACCAGGTATAGGTGCGTATAGGTGGGTTGGGAAACAATGCCTTAAATAAAGAATAATATCATATACTATTGTCATGCTTCCGGCGGGAGGAACGACCCATGGATGCAGCTGTGGGGTTGAGCCCTTCCAAAGGGCGTTTAATTAGGGAGAACAGTCATCGACAAAGACCGACAGGGGAGACTGGACTAGGGCAGACTAAAATAGGGCAACACATTAAGGGTCAAACGAGAGG
>JAODKN010000093.1:24642195-24664203 GCA_026774425.1 Petrocephalus zakoni | reverse complement strand
GGAGAGACATCACAGGAGCAAAGGGCAGGCGGGCAGGAAGGACGTCACAGGAAGTAGAGGCATCACAGACAGCAGGGAAGGATGGAGAGACATCACAGGAGCAAAGGGCAGGCGGGCAGGAAGGACGTCACAGGAAGTAGAGGCATCACAGACAGCAGGGAAGGATGGAGAGACATCACAGGAGCAAAGGGCAGGCGGGCAGGAAGGACGTCACAGGAAGAAGAGGCATCACAGACAGCAGGGAAGGATGGAGATACATACTGTAATAGGCGCAAAGGGCAGGCAGGCAGGATGGGTAGGGGAAATAAAAAGTGTATTAGCCAAAGTAGGGGAGACTAGATGCAGTGCAGTTAGCTGAGTGCAATTTGTATGCTTGATAAATCAGGTATTTTTGGGGCGTACGTAATCCTCTTCCTAATCCTTTCTTTCATATGCATTTTTTCATTATGAACTTTATACAAAGTTTTAGAAACAAGGCTTCTCGTTTCTGAGGTGACTTGGTTTGTGTTACTCCCGTTTCTTTTGAACTTGACCTGTGTTTTGAACTTGACTATTGGATTATGTTTTGGTGCTTGTCAGACTTAAAACCTGCTTGTTCTGCTTTTGTATCTTGGGTAATAATTAGCAACTGATTTTAGGTCATACTCAAATATTGTTAGTAAATGCAAAAAAAGTAAATGTTTTCTTTTTTTATAGCCTAAATTTATACCTAATTTATCTATCAAATCTTAAACTGGGGCTAATTTTCCACACTTTTGTGGATATCACTGTTCTGGAGTAGCGAAAACCGTAACTTTCTATGTTGTTTATTTTCAAAGCATACATCTTGTGGTTATCCACATCGTGAATCGTAAAATGATTCACTTAATTTACAAAATCTTTGATAACTTTGTAAGAGAATCCCTCATCTGAGTTAAATTTTATTTTTTCAGATGGTGGTGAATGTAGCTGCCAGCAAGGATAAGGTGAGTTTGGAAAATTACTATCCTTCATTTGCTTTGTTTGAATAACTGATAGTGAACTGATTTTTCAATAACAAATACAGATATAATATTACTTTTAATCACATTCTAATGTTGGTTCAAAAAGCATTTATAAGTGTATTTTTTTTGTTGTGTTTTTTAATAGGGGTGTAAATTGTTGGTCCCAGGATGATTCATTTACCGTTATTTAGGTAATGATTCTATGCATCAGAAATCACCTTTATCTTATTTCTACAATGATTTGATTAGATTATTTTCAGATCTTAAATTCAAGCCATTTCTACCTTTTCTAAAATTCACAAATATAACAATGGAAGCTTACTGGAATTCAAAGGAAGTAGAATTTCACGTTATAAATTTTTATTTGTACAGGAAAAAACACATAACGGGAGCTCTACTGGACTGGCTACTTTCACCTAGGCTAACTAGTGATGTTCCACTGTGGAAATTTTGACCAATACTAATAACCAAAATATATTTGTTTAATGTCGTCAATACCAGTAACGACTGAGCCACTTGTCGAGTTGGGGGTTATCTGCGGGAAACTTGCTCATGGGGTTTAACCTGGAAGTTAGCAATTTTGCAGATATCCCCACCTAAAAAAGTCTTGTAAGAATATGACTCTTGTTTTCCATTGGTTAGTATACAGAACCAAGAATACACATCCAATCTATATGCGGCCATATATAAATGATCACCAGTATTCTATATGCATCTAAGTAACTGCATCAATGCAAAGTAATTAAGCTGTCTAAGCACAAGAGACTTTTAAATCGCACACAATAAAACACACAACAGAATACAGTTTACACATGTAATGCAGTTTTTTTTTTTATTGCAGGTAAGAAAGATCACTCGGGGATGTCTGTAAGACTTTCTCCTTCTCATGCACATTGAAAACTGCTGTCAGGCAAGGAGACTATCATGAATAGTTCATGGTTATGTGGGAGGGACAGTATAAGTAGCAGCCAGTGTTGTTGCTTTCTTGAAGTCCAATGTCGCGGGCCAGTACTTTGAGACCTCTTGTAAGCAGTGAATGAGTCAGCAATATCCCTCGTCCACCACTATGGAAAATGGCTTATTGTCCAATGCAATCATCTTCTTTGTTTTAGTCGTTATGTTGGGTATGGCACATGGCCCACTTTTTAGTGGTAGTTTGTGAGTGGAACAGTGGGACAATCCTACACTCTGTAGTGCCATGTTCAGTCTTTCGGCAAAGAGTGAGCACCCCTCTAGTCCACCTTGCTAGGGTTTTGTATGCATATGGGAAACTTTCCCTTTTGCAGCGATTGGCTGAAGTTTTCAATCTTTTCAGCAGGCAGAGTGTGGCTCAGCAGGCTAAGCCGCCGTGCCTGTGATCGGAAGGTCGCGGATTTGAACCCGGCCTTGGCAGATCTGCGGGCCCTTGAGTGGGGCCCTAAACCCCCAGCTCCATGGGTGCCGCTGCAGGTGGCTGCCCTTTGCTGTCAAGCCCCTTCTCATCTACATATGTGTCTGTATATCATGGAGAGCAAGATGGTGAAGGCGAAAAAAGAATTTCCCCAGAAGGGATCAATAAAGTGTGATTATTATTTAGACTCCACTATACCTTCCCATGGGAATCCAGTTTAGAATAGCTCCCTAGCACCTCTTTGCTATCCATAAGAGGCGACGAATGGAGCATCTTTTTTGCTGTGCGATGTGAGCCGTGTCGGTGAGCGAAGAGATCCGGTTGCCTGTGAAATTCTGCAGCTCCTGCAGTATCGATGCTGCCCTTGTGATGGCGTCTCTCCAATGGGATGCCCTGTGTGGCTCAAAGAAAATGAAAGGGATATAGAACAGATTAAGTGCCTTCAAAAGGCGAGCTACCCGCAAGCTCAAAAACTGTTTGAGATGTTTCCATATTTTAACCTAACCATAGCTTTTCTTGCTGCACCAAGTCAGTGTGAATGTGAGTGCAAGGCAGACTTGATCTGGGTTATCAGAAAATACACTTTAATCAGTTGGTATGACTTACAAGTGCTAAGACTAAAGGATCTGATACTCTGGCTGTCAGACTGACAGACCAGATACAGACTGGCCAGGCTCTTAATCATTTGGCAGACCGAAACCTGTCAAATACGAGAAGCAGAAAGAAAACCACGCCCACAAAATGCATAGCTGGAGTTGTTCCCTGAAAGGCAAGGCTAGGGGACAAGTGCCAGTTTTACCCACCTGATTTCTGGAAAATGTCCAGTGCAATTGTCATGGTTTTAGGGTCAACTTTGCTGGACTGCAGCAGTTGGCTGAAGTTTTAAATCCTTCTGCCCTCTGTCTCAAAATCTGGCAACAAAAAAAAACAGTTTCTTTAACAAATTCAGTTTGCAATTTTCAATAACTTTGGTCTGAACCGCATTTGTGCTGCAGGTGGTACAACAATCTTAAGAAGAGGAGGTATAATTCATACTTGGAAGTGTGGGCACATCTTGAGAATGACCACTGGTTAAAACCCACAAAGGACATGCTGAGTAGGCGTAGCCCATGGTTCAATGATGCATGTCAGAAGGCAATCCAGGCTTGGCAAAAGGCAGAAAGGGTTTTCTTTAAACCACCAACAAGAACAAAATATGTAAAGCACAATTTTGTATGATTATTAATATAATTAATGGGCAAAGCTGGAGACACTATGGGCCCTATTCCACACCTGGTGCAAAGCAGCACCGGGCACAGTGCAAGTGCCTTTTTCAGCATGAGTCCAACACAGATTTCATTTTCCCATCTAGGGCCCATGTTGTTTACATAGCCCATCTAAGCACCCATGGGTGTGTCAGTTTTAAATGAGGTGGAGTCAGTGCTGTTAGCGCATTGCTATTTTGAGGTAGCAGAATGCAATTGTTGTATTGACAGAACAGAAAGCTAGTCTAAAGTGAATGGGGCAGTTGCTCACTGTTATGTAAAGGGCACATTATCGAGATAGTAATATGCGCCTACATAGGCATGTGCACAGTATAATGCTTGTTACATAGAAGGACATACAAGACAGTGATGGCTGATACCCAAGAACATTGGAAAGGGGACAGGTTAATGTTAGGCTGAGGATGGCAGTTCCACGCATACTCTCCCCACTGTAGGAAGTGGGCCCAGTGAGTGGGAAGGTCAGCACACAGCTGCTGGAGGGACTTTACCAACTCCTGATTGGTCCTGTGTTACCCTGTTGGTCTGATGATGGTAGCTGGAGGACAAACAGATGTATAAGTCTGGAACAGAAAGCAGGAAAGACCCTCATGGCAAACAGCGGCTCCCTATCCAGAATACCCAGATGAGGACTTCAGGGAGTTCCGTGACTACTGGAAGCTTGAGAAGGGGTATCAGCCTACACCTCTTCAAAAATTGGTCAACCACCGTAAGTATTACTGTGTTCCCCAGGGACATAGGCATGTTGTTGATGAAATCTAGAACAAGATGGGACCGTGGAAGTTGAGGTGTGGGAGCTGGTTGGAGGAGGCCTGCAGGTTTTTACGTGTCAGCCTTGTGTTGGGCACAGACCAGGCAAATGAGCACAAAGTCCACCACTTTCCTCTAGCTGGTCACCAGTACCGTCAAGCCCAGGGGTGGGCAATCTGATCCGCAAAGGGCCGGTGTGTGCAGGTTCTCGGGATAACCTTTAGGACAGCTGTCCAAACCCAGGTGTGAGGACTGTTCAGACAGTCAGCCCTCTAATTAGTAACCTAATTAGGGAGTTGCAGCGAAAACCTGTATACACAGTGGCCCTTTCCATATAAGTTTGCCCACCCCAGGTCAAGCCAGATGGACCACAGTGGTGGAAACCTCTGGGCGCTTGGAGCTGAGGGAGGCGTGCACCCACTGGATGGTGGCCAAATGAAAGGTGGAGGGGATGAAGACCTTATCTGTGAGACAGCTGAGAGGGCATCTGCATTAATGTTCTTCACCATGGGGAGGTGCAATACAATACAGTTTATAACTCACATTAGATATAGGGTCCACAGATTATCTGTGGTAGGACTTGGAATGTATCAACCGCAGATACATACGCTGATCCATTTTCAAAGAATTCCAAAGGATTCTTTTCTACTACATGGCAAATCCACAGTTATAATAGCAATTAGCCAATTAGCACACCTGGCTTTTAAAGGGACTGGGTGATGATATATGATTGGATTGCACCATGTTATGCCTCAGATACACCCATAACTAATTATGAGACTAAGTCCAACCCTTTTGGATCATGCACCTGGCGCAGTTCCACAACTATACTGGGTTTCAAATCCAGCATGTTAAACATCAGGACATGCTACGCACAATGAAAACAGAAACAGCAGAGAGGTTGGCAGAAATATTTGAAAAGAGCTACTATTAAGAACTGCCTTCTTGAATTTCAGACTTTTTGAGGCTGACAGGAAAAGGGGGAATTAATTTCTCCTTGCAAAACTTGGAACCCTATAACCAGCCTTTAACCATGGCGGAGCCTTTATGGCCTACTGGTAGAAAGCAAATGATGCAGCTGTGGGGCCAGACAAGATCTATTCCCATTTCCTATAATATCTACGTCAGATTGCTTTATCAGTCCTCCTTAAGTATTTTACGTGGTTATCAGGAAACATTCCATTTTCCTGGCTGGAAGCAGTAATTGTACCTGTGCCTAAGGCTGACAAAGACCACACTAACTGAAATAACTACCAGCCAATAGTCTTGACTAGCTGAATATGAAAAACCATGGAAGGGATAGTTAAAGAATGTCTGGTACCAAAGATTAACCATCATGTCAGTGATTTCCAGTGTGGTTTCAGGCCAGGCAGAAATACTACAGAACATCTAACCAGCTTGGAAATGTATGTGCATGATACTTTTATCAAAAACATGTGGTGTCAGTTTTTTTTGTCTTGGAGAATACAATACAACTTGGAAGTATGCATACTAAAAGACTTGGATCATTTGGGTCTTCGGGGACATGTGCCCATCTTTATTTCAAACTTTTACTCTAATAAGTATTTTAGCGTTTGGGTAGGAGATACCCTTTCAGGTTTATATAGACAAGAATTAGGGGTACCTCAATGAACTATTTTATCTGTTATTCATCTTAGTATAGAAATTAATAGCATTGCAAATGTATTTTTTTTTTGCTTTTTTTCTGCTACAGTGCTAAAAACATGAACACAAATGAAAGGTAGCTGCAGTTAATAATAAACAGAATCCATAGTTAGTCAGTAGTAAATGGTTTTAAGTTTTCCAAAATGAAAACTGTCTGTATTCATTTTTGCCAGTTATAATCTTTTCATAATGACACACACTTGTTTTTGAGAGAAGTCCCATAAAATTAGTGAAAGAGGCTAAGTTCTTCAGTCAAATTTTTCATAGTCTTTAATCACACACGAAGAATTTGAAGAAGAGGTGTCAAAATATTTCACAATTTCTAAGAGACTTGGCAGAAACAACATGGGGTGTAGAAAGGTCTGTACTCTTACATTTATACAGAATACTGAGATGCTCAAAATTGGATGATGGGAATATTCTTTATGGTCCAACTATGCAATCTTATAAAAATGATTGGATACTGTCCATAATCGAGGCATACGTCGTGTTCTTTGTGGTTTTTCTAACATGTCCTGTTCAAAGCCTATATGTCGAAGCCATAGATCCCTCACTCAAGAACAGACACCTGATACTTTCTCTGAAACCTACACTTAAGCTGCCGTTCAAGACATGCAATGTAGCCTGCTCTCCAGTTACATTCCGAAAACATTCAAATTTATATAAGTCTAGGCCTAAGTTCATTCGTCCTTTGGTACTAAGAATCAGACCTCATCTAAAAAACCTAAATATTAACTCAAGCATCCTTGGCCAAACACGCATCTGTAGCATCCCTCCCTTGGACCTAGAGAAACTGAACGTCATCCTGAACCAATCAAAGAACAACAAAGTCCCAGACTCACCAAAACACTTATTTTAATTTTGGAATGATAAAGAAAGGTTTCCATTCCATGTGCCAGTAAACACAGATGGTTCTGCTGCAGTTTAAACACCTGCATATTGGTATTTGTATACCAGAAGAGAGTTCAATTTCTGTGGCTGAAGCCTCTGCCCTTCTGTTGGCACTTGAATATATTGAAAGTGAGCAACACAAAGCCTCTTTAATTTTTATAGACTCAAAATCCTGTCTACAAGCAATTGCATCACTAAATATATCACCCCGTGGGTGTAAAGATCTTAACCAAGTAACCAGCATTCTTGATGTACAGAATTTTTTTATTTATTTTTGTGGGATCTCAGGTCATTGTGGTATGCCTGATAATGAACAAGCAGACATGGTCAGTAAGAAGGCACTCTGTTCAGACATACAGAAGTTTTTATTACCACCATCAGACCGCATATATGTGCTGATTATGAGTATGTAATGAAAATATTGCAAAGTGAAAAAAACAGTGCTGTTGTAGAGGAATAATCAATTTTAAAAACTGTTATGACCAGGTCATCTACACAAGGCGTCGTTCTGGACTGATCCACCTGTATGTCCTGCATGTAAAACTCCTTTAACTGTTAAGCATGTAACACTGAAACATTTTATAATTATTTATGTACATTTTATGTTTGTGATTGTTCAACCTGTTTTACAGTCCATATATTCTCATGAATACAGCACTAGTAGCTGGCATTACAATAAAAACCAACATAACTAACTGTCCTTACCTCTGTGCTACTAACTTTGAATAAAGATAAAGTTTAAACACTGGCCAAAATTGAAACATGGGGCTGATACCAGATAACCAGCCTTTTTTATACCATAGATTTCAGCTAGTTAACATGTAAAACGTCATGAGCCAAACACTTTACAGCTGACAAATTTATATAGACCATACAGTGAATGAGTTAATAACATTATGTTTTTGTTAGCTAGCCATCATCATGACAACGTCAGGTCATTTTCAGGAAGGTCACTAACTTACATAATAGTAAAATAAATAATAAAATAGATACAGTAATATGATAAATAATAAAATAGGCACTTATTTGTGAAAAGTTATCCTGCAATGCCTGTTTTCAAGGATTCATCTGATTGTCTATGGCATTTTTCCAAGCAGTCTCCTATCAGTGATTCAAATGTTGACTGCCCCAGTATGGCAAATGTGTAGACACTCGTCCAGTCGCAAACGTGGGATCTACCTTTTTATACCTATGATCAAAAGTATGAAAGAGGCACAGATGGAAGTGATAGGGAGATTATCTGATAATTTTTCAAAATAAAACATCCTGCAGACTCCAAAAGTCAATAAAATGGAAATAAAAAATGTAAGTTTTTTATTCTTTCTGTGCAGCGCTAAGCCAAAAGACCCATTGTCCAGTACCAGTCTGCGGCCCAGTGGTTGAGGACCACTGTGAAAACCAAAATGTTATTCTCTAAGGCTCTCTAAGTACTTTTTAAATAACAAGCTAGTTAGCTACCTCTGAGTCTGGACTGTTGCTACTGTAACTAGTAAAAATAATTTACTTTTTGTGCTACAAATGAGGGGCAATTCACAAAAGCATAAAAGTGCAAAGATTATCTTAACGATCAGAGATGGTGTTCTGTACAACGAAACAGGGACGAGTTTCCCAAAAGCATTTTAATGCAAAGTTCATCAAGAAGCACTTCCTTTATGAATACTAATGAGACATCCCCTGCCATCCTGCGTTTTGGAAATTTGCATGCTGGAACTGCTATTTTGCATGTCTACCTGCAGCACTTGAGTGCGCAAGCATGCAATCCTGGCGTAGTATCTGGAGTATCTTTAAGGAGGATTTTGTGCGTAAAAATCGATTCTAGCCAATTCTGACTTTACAGATCAACACAGTTGAATTTCCACCATAATAATTGACTCATCAGAATGCATCAATGTGTCTTGACATCCCCGAATTTAAGCAGTATATGTTTCGTCTTTAATCTCTTCGCTTTAAATTCGATAATGTGCATCATGAAGCTGTAAGATGGCGATGTCCGTCGTCTTCGGAGATTGTGCATTGCAAACTGTATGAAATTAATACCAATTCATGCTATAATTATAATATTAACTGTGCAATATTGTGCTATGACAGCACAAGAGAAGAGGCAAAAATGAGTATTGATTTATGTCCTGTTGCTGTTATCAACCATCCATTATTACAGTAATATACTTTGCAGAAATGCAATCCATGATCTGTTTTAATAAGTTTTTAATTTGGTTTTGATATTTGCTCATGACTTAAAATGTATCGGTACCTTCGGATGTGAAAGGAAGAAGTTAATTAATTTGGTATTTAAAAAAAAAAGCATAATTATTTAATGGTCCTACATAAGAGATGGGCTGTAACCATTGTCCCTCCTCTCCTTTGCTGTAATCATGCAAGGCGGAGGACACTGTCATTAATGTTTTTGGATGAACTTTCGTATCCTGGTTATTTGTTATTACGGAGCTGCATCAGATACAAAAACACTATGCAAATTGGATGGCATTGAACTTGGAGGTTCCTGGCCCATTTGTCATGTGAACGAGTTAATTGGGTGATTCATCTCCCCGCTTCTGTACGGGAGCACCATTTTCCCTTCCCGTTGGTGGCTGTGGGGGGGAAATTGCCTTCAATTAGATTTCCACTGTACTCCAGAGAAAGGAGACACTGCTGGGGAAAACTGGCAAAATGCTCTCATTTTCTGTCCCAGAGGCAGAAAGTGGTGACGTTAAACAACGCGAGAAGGTTCATCAGGGCGTCTTTCCCGTAAAGGACTTTAAAAAAATATGCTATTAATCCATGTAAGTTTCATATAGCGGAATTTGGAATGGTTTGCATATATAGGAAAGTGTACAGGTGGCTAGTTATGCCCAACCTGGTTTTATTGGGTACAGCATTTAAAAACATCTTGTGCATTTTTTTTTTCTTGTGCAGTCCAAAAAGCCTCCATCCACCTCATCAATAACACTGAGTATCAGGTAGGCTAAAGATTTTGTATGAAAATATCAGATTGTCCAGAATTTTTGGTAATCATCTTATGTTATAATCTACTACAAATTAAGAATGTAGTTAACGACATTTATTTAATGTCCTATTCATTGGAAGCTCTGCTTTCTAATCCTTCGGTGTTGAACAATCTCATGCTGATGGTGATGACATAAGAAGGTGATATCTATCATCAGGCAGTTTGGTTCCAGCATCTGACTTAAATTCCCTCATACCACATACAGTTTGGGAGAGCTTCATGCAACTTGATTCCTTTGTGCAACAATCATAAAGTCTCACAACTATGTGAAATGCATTACATTTCTGCTTTTAAGCATTTCACACATCATCATTTATATGTGAACTGAGGAAACTCCTGCTGTACATGTTACTGGTAATTTCCAGGGCACCAATTTTCGGTTTAGTTTAAGATTTATATGGGCAGACCTTTTTGTTTATAAAGTTCCATTTATAGCTATGGATGGAAGCCTGCATGTTTTTATCCTGAAATCTCTCTTGATACCATGCCTAAAGGCTGCCCCAGAATTATAATAGTCCTGAATTACAACACAGACTCTCAAGCTGTTCATGTAACAACCTCTTTCTTGTGAGTAGAGATCGTGCTCGATATGCCACAGATGCCCTTCTCACCAGACTCAAGCCCCGTGGAACATTTGTGGGATTAGCTGCTATGATATATGGCATCTATGGCTTTAGAGACCAGTGAACAGTCACATCTTTTTTCTTCCCTCCACTGGGCAGAGCAAGATGAGTACAGTAACCCTTCGTGCACGTCCACTGGTAGCAGCAAGCACCACTAGCCTGTGACTTACCCAGGTTGTCCTGACAACAACCAAAAAAAGTGTTATTTCCCATGCTATGTAGAAACAGAGCTTCTTCAAAGGCATTTTCTTTTAATTTTGCCTTTTCCTGCAGAAGAATGAGGCCATAATCCCTTTGGAGTGCAACTCCTTTTGCAATATTGCTTCTTCCGTTTGCCGCCTTTGCCGCAGAGCCAGCAGGAGTACATCTGTGTGGCCTTCTTTAATTTCAGACTTTTATTACTGTTGGGGTTTGGCATTTTTAATATATGAACTCATTCCACTTTAATTATAGCCATTTCGGGGCATTAACTTCCTGTCCTATTGTGAGCCAAGTGCCACTGTTTAATCAATATGAACATTGTAATGTGTTTGCAATGCCTTTTTCAGTTCTAAACTTTAGTGCTATAACAAACTCCTTTCTGTTACCAACTGAAATTCATAAACCGATGTGAATGCAAATAGAATTCTCCTGCCTATTTCTACACTTGCAGTTCATATTGTGCCATTCATATTTAGATAACTTGGTTGTAGGAGAAGGAAGTGTGTATATGTGCAAGCAGTGTATGTCTACCATGACATACAGCTTGATTCCTAAACTTCAACGGCTGTTACAATGCAGACTAACTTAGAACACATAAAGAATGAGACAGTTCATCAGTCTCAGCTGGGAATTATGAGACTTGGCTGCATTGCCCTTTTAATTTATCTTGTATTCAGGGTCTCTGTCATATAATTAGGTCATTGCCGTTAAAGAAAGCAGCCCTATCCTGTGACTGTCACATTAATGAAGGGCAAAAATGCAGGTTTCTTTTGTTTTACAATCTGGCCCCTGGTTTATTGAAAAGAAACATAGAATTGATTTAAATGCTAAACAGGATGGACAGCAATGCAGAGCTTTTAATCATGGATTGGTCTCCATGCAAATCTGCGACTGAAATCATTGGAGCTTGCATAACTATACAGCATGTATTACGACTCGTACTCAGTGCTTACAAGTTAAAACCTTTTATTGGCCTTTATAAACAAAATCTGTGATAAAACACCCCAACCGGGATCATCCTTTCATCACAGCAGGTATTTTGCCCCCCCCTCCCCCAGCCCCTGAAACCAGCAGCCACAACACTTTGGAATGCTAGCCACTTGGGACCATGAATCCGGTAACAAGAAAGCAGCTAACCAGAATCAAAATCCAAATCAAGATGCCAGTCAATGCAGCCAAAACCAACATTTCTATTACTATTTCCGGTTGGAGTCCCAGGCTGTCTCTCTAAAGACAAAGTCAACAAAGGAAAGGAAGGGAAACAAAGGAAAAACAAAGGTAGCATTTCCTTCCTTCCTTCAAGGACACGGGTATGTCACTAAGTCTGGCGGACACACTGCTTGTGAACTCCCGCACTTACATTAAGGGCATTGATTGCTTTCTGTAGTAGTGGCGCGAGGAGTGCGAGATGTGCTGTGCAGGAGATATCGGTGGGTGATAAGCTCTCTGTCCACATGGCTTGGGTAAAGAGACAGAAAAGACGGTGGCGAAACACGGAGTAATGGTATCTGAAAGGATTAAGAGGCGCACAGCAATACAAGGCAATGAGAAAGCTGATGGAAAGCAGAAGGTTCAGGGAAGTGGGTGATACTTAGTTTTGGATAAGCATTCTCTGCTGATAAAACTGAGTTTTATAGCAGAATACTAAATAAAGCTTTATCAGGGCATCCAATCACACAGCAGTATAGTGGGAAGTCAATGGCGCGGAGGTTTGGAAACTATATACATACTTTCCCGTAAAGGATATTAAATTTGATGTTAATTCCCTTGATAAATTATGGATTCTGAACTGGATAAATATTTTTTTTGGGAATTTTGATTGTCATTGCGTAGGCTTTCCAGAAACACCAAAAGATGTTCCATACCGCAGCTAGAGTTTTGAATTACACCCACTTTATATTGTGACTTTTTTACATTATAGGGAAAACAATTGCATAGTATTCACAGTCAGTCTTTACAATTTTCATATTAAACATAAAACAGAAGGGCTACTGTGGCACAAATGGCAGATAATTTTGATGATGATCACAGGAGTAATGTGTCACGACACACGGGGCATGGAGCCCAGCTAGTGGGCCCATGCTGACCCTTACAATGAGGGTGCGAGTGTCAGAACTGGATGAGACAGGGCTCCAAGCACTATGTGTTGTGACACATTACTCCCGTGATCATCGTCAAAATTATCTGCCATTTGTGCCGCAGTAGCCCTTCTGTTGGTCTGCACTACACAGGACAGCCTACATTCACATCTTGACTCAGTCAGTCTTGGCCTCCCAACATCCTGTTAGTGGTTTATGGATTTTCCCACTTTGGACCACTCTCAGCAGGTATTCACCACAGCTCACTGTGAGCACCCCAAAAGCTTTGCCGTTTCAAAGGTGCTCTGACCCAGTCGTCTGCCCATGATTTGGCCCTTGTCAGTCAATCAGATCTTTATCCCGGCCCAGTTCTTCTGAATTCAACATGTCAACTTCAAGTATCGAATGTTAACTTAAACCTTGACCTTGACATGCATAGTTTTTGATAGACAGTCAATATTATTTGTTTCACATTGGGTTGATAATAGTGTTTTTGCTTATCAGTATGTGTTTGTATTTGTGCGTGTATTCATTTTAAACATATATATTCAATAAGTTTGAAAAATATCCATCAAATACTTTTTGAATTACCATCATAACAGGACCAAGCGTCAGAACTTTTTTTTTGCTATCACTACACCGCACTGCTTTAGGGGCAATCTATCACAAAATGTAATCATTTCCAGTTTGTCACCCATACAATGTCTCTGCAAAGTTTGAAAAAGATCCGTCACATAGTTTTAGAGGTATCGTCATTATAAGAAAGTGTCTGCAGCAGCAGTGGCAGTCCAGTCCCAAAACCAAATGTACTTGCCGGAAAAAAGCAGCATACACACCAATTAAAGTGTACATATGTATTTATCACAGATGCGGATAGTCATATATCTATGGGCAATCTTATCCTGAAAGGGCCATTGTGTATGCGAGTTTTCAGTGCACCTCCATAATAAGATTACTAATTAGAGTACTTATTGGTTGAAAAGTCCTCTCACCTGTGTTTGAACAGTTGACCTGAAGGCTATTCTAAAAACCTGCATACACACCGGCCCATTGCGGATAAGATTGCTCACTCATAATCTAGAGGAATGTTCTAAAGGAGCGTAACCGATTTGTTATAGTAACGTGCGGTACATTAAAATACTTTTGGGATTGTGAGAATTTGCAAAAGTGAATAGGAGGAACTTAAAGCATGTGAATTAACAGGCACATTCTAAGCAAGGAGAAGCTGAAGGTGAGGCCTTTTTAATATCTTGAAAGCGGCAGTCTTGCATTGTTCCCACAATTACATTAATTCCATCTGAATTTGAAAGTGTTGTTTAGTTTTGCAGTATTACCCCTCCCCCCAGGGACCCTTTCACAAGCATTTACATGCCAACACACACACAAAGTTGAAATCACATAAATGCCTTTTTACAATGAATGCAGCTTGCCATTAAATGACTTAATGGCTTTATAAACTTGCCATCAATTTCTAGCCTGGTATTTCGTGTGTAACATTCTTTTTGCCAGCAGAAATCTGACTGAGATACTAAAGGTCGGTCTGCATAAATTGCGTGGGGTAGCTAATCCCCTAGTTTCTGGAAAGCACTGGCCAAGACCAGGGTCTGAGCAAATTTTGCTGTTCTTGTTATATAGCTCTTGATCTTAGTAGTTCTGGGTTAGTTCACTGTCAGAGTATTTAGTGTTTGTGGAAGTTCCATCGCAGGCCTAACATTGGCAGCAGATAAATTGTAATAATCCCATATGATAAATTGAATCGAAAAACCCTAGTGTTAACCATCTGTTACAATAATTAAGTGAATAATGGCCTAGCTAAGTGTATCTCGCTAGCTATGATTATTGGATTCCACTTTTACTAATATAAATTAAATTTATATGAAATTATTTATTTAATCTTGCTTGCCTGTTATATATCAGTGATGACTGAGTTCAACTGTTCTGTATCAATGATTTTTTTAGGGTAAAAGTAATATCTAACAGCTACCTGTCTTACTCCCTTGATACAGTATCCACGGCCTCATCTTTGCCACACACGATGTCTTGGCTTCAGCTGCTAAATAACTAAGGCCAGAAATTATTCAGCCAATGATATCGCTTTCAGTTCATCTTAGTTTTCAGCAATGATTGTGATTGTAAAATCATACGTGCACACAAATAACATGACCTTCAAAGTAATGATGGCCTAAGTTCTAGGTCTGAAGAGAATATAACTGTAAAAACAAACTGTTTCACAATATTTAGGCTATCATGAACTGTACAGCTATATTTTAGCAATTCATGCAATGTATGGAAAATTATGAACATTTTGTGCATCTTTTAAAACAGAGACCCAAATGCTCACAGAAAGCTTGCAGTATAAGGTAAATTATGTTCCCATCTTCGCCTATCGTTAAGAGAATTGAATAATGACTGGGGTACAAGCAGACAAACAGCGTTTGGCCAGTAATCATGGCTTTGGATTACGGAGGAGAGATGATTTGGGGATATGATAAGGATGTCCTAGGGTAGTCTGGAATTATTTTGGACACATCCCGCAAGGCACAGACCGAGCCGCGAGCCTGCGACCTGCTAAACGGATTACATCTCTGAGCTGATTTGCAAACTCTTGGGAAGGTCTGTTGTGCCCTATTTGACATGCATAAATGGGTCACCAACATAATATTTGGAAGCTCACATATTCTTATTTTTCTATATCCTTGCAGTTTGTGATACTGCATTAAATGAATAGATTGAAGAAATGGTATCGTAATCCTGGTGTCCCTATATTTACTCTTCAAAGATATTTACATGATATATTTTTCCTATATTTTTGTCTGCAGCTCTCTTGTGGACTCAGAATCAGCCACGGCAAATAATCTGCATTTGTTTACATGCTACTTTGAGCCAAAGCAGGTGTCCATACTCTTTGTTTAACTTCCCCATGTCTTAACATTGAAAATGTCCCAGCAGTCATTTTGGTATGCAGAGTGTAGGCTCACAGAACTGAATTAATACAATGGCCACAAAGACCTTGGAGTACCTACAGAGCTTGATCAGTGATTAGATACTCCCTTCACTCTGACAGGGCCTTGAAAGTCCATCCTGCTGTGAAAAACTAATTTTCGGCACAGGAAATTCATTAAATAGGAAATCTGCATATCACTTCTTTTTAACACTGGGAGGAGTACCAGTAACATATTTTTTGATCGGTATATACATACTTCGCCTCCCTTGATTTAAGGTGGCTAGTAAATATCAGACTATAATGGTATAAGTATAACAGTTTCTGAATTGGTTAGAAGTAGGGCTGGCGATATAACGATAAAATAGCGGCAATAATAATCACGATATAATTTCCCTCTGTGTTGATATAACAAATTCAATATAATTTAATAACACATTTTGTGTCACAATGGAATGACGTTCCTTTCTCTGTGTATGCTGGTCAGAATCGGCAATGGAGCACAAACGGGGGATTTATTGAAAAGATACAGTAAGAGAAAGGAATAGGGCAGGCAGGCAGATGAAAAACAACACAGACAAAACCACAGGGCAACTCACTGCGAGGGCAGGTAAGTCCAAAGAAACGCCTTCAATTAGGTTAATCCACCAAAATCCAAAAGGGAAGTCCACAGTAAAATTCAGTCGACAAGAAATGCATACTGTAATAATACACAGAGAATTAAGAAACAATAGGCAGTGGGGTTGCGCTGACTAAAATAACCTGTGATTTGTGAAATGTGAAATGCTGTTTGGAAAGTGTTTGTCATGTTTGTACAATGAAGAATACGGCAATTATCCATCTGGTTTCTTCAACTTTTACTGCGGAGCAAAAATCAGCCCTTAAACTGGAAAGAAATAATGACATTTGACCCACAGTACTGTGCAAAGCAGTCAAAAGAAATGTTTAAAGCTATTTATCTGGGTAGTAATGCACATTTGCTTAGTTTTAACCATGTTGGTTAATGGTATACACAATTTTAACATTATAACAATTAAATTATAAATAGCACAACAAAAACTAACAGGCATTACTTCTGTTATCCAAATAACTCACAGATATCCTGGTGGATGGCGAGATGAACCGCCGCTTCAGGTCCCAAACTTTTCCTCACTTCTGCACTTCAGCTATTCAATGTGATTATTAAATTTCACCACCAGCTCACTTAATTAATTAATTTATTTTCTTTTGACAAATAGCTGTACGAGGTGCACTAGTCGAGTCAAAAAATACATGGTTGTATTGTATGCAAATACAGGGGTGATTTTAGCAAAGGTTTTGAAATGGCTAAGCTAACACACTTTGACAGGCATAATACAATAGTTTTACACCAATAGTAAAATCATTTAAACATCATCTTCTTTGGCTACCTCAGACTTTTGCACAGTACTGTATATCATGATAATTACTGGTATCGACTGATATGCTACTTTTTATAGTATTAACATTTTGGCCGTATCACCCAGCCTTATTTACTGTATAAGTACAAAAATATATATCAGTGAATGTAAGGTATGGACACACAAATATAGTGATGGTATGCATATATGATTGTATCTAATTTTCTTTCTTTTAATGTATCAAACCATTATTGTTCGCTTTATACTTAATGTTCCCTTAATATTTCTAAGCAGTTTAAGGCATATGTTGAATTATAAGCCACTGCCTGATTCAGCCCAAACATGTCATTACCTCACCTAGTGGTCTGTCTGCAACCTTCAGCTACTCTGCTGAATGTGAAGTGTTTGTCACTGGTGTGCCCTCTGTAGAATACAGTGAGTCTGTGGCAGACTACACAGTCATACACTAAGGAAATTCATCTAAATTGCGTGTCTTTGGCCTGTGTAAAGAAACTGATACTGTACATACAGTGTTGAAAGGAATCAAATGTGCACCCCTGTAGAGTGACTGTTGGTGGTTGTAAATATGAACGAAATTATAACAGTTCACCTAAACTGCATTTTTTGGGAGTACCAGAGTACCCAGAGGAGACCTATCAAAGCCTTACTAACTGTCTTTTTTAATCTTCAGTCAGTGTATTATTTACCTATTGTTTTTATCTAAGACTGATTTGTCTATAATAATTTATTTTGGGTACATCCATCTCTGTCTTGATTCAGTGAAATATTACCTAAGCGCCTTGCTGCCATAATATATCTAATAGAGCCTCCAGCCCCTATTACTGAGAGTAACATGGTTATCAGCAACAGGAAAACGAGCCTAAAAGCTTCTGTTGGCCACATATCGCTGTGGAGATATTGGGCTTGTTCGGTAATAATTTACATTCAGTGCACCTTCATAATGCATTTATATTGTATTCATAGAACTTTATTAAGCATCATGTCAATATTCCTTAACATGTCTTACAGCATTGCATTCATAACACTTTCAATGAGCCAGGCATGAAAGTTTTAATATACATTAATAACAAACATTATATTCATATTCATAAGTAATACATAAGTTCAAAAACATATTAATAGTTTTTCGTGCATGGTGTACCATCATTATGCACCGTCATAATCCATTCCTAAATAGAATGTAAATTTAGATTAAAGCTTCACTAAGCCTTTATGATATCTTTAATGAGCAATATTGGTCAAGTTCAGTTGCATTTCTTTCAAAGCAAATGCAGTGAGCAATCCCACTAATGGCAGTAGCCTATAATGTTAAGGTATACTTACATGCTACTTATGGATATTGTAATGGGTAAAAGACTGCATTTAATTATGTTAATTATTTACACTTTCACTTTGCACTTATAAAACTATATAAATGGCGACATTCTAAAACTGTTCCTGTGCCTAACTACAATTTTAATTGTAGTTTGTTACATTGAGCCTTTATACATTTATTGATATCCAAATATTTTATAGGTACAATAGTAAGAAAACAGAGCACAACATGCAGTACACCTTTTCAATTATTGTATTTAATGCCTCAAAGCATTCGGCACATTGTGACATCAAACCATTTCTTCTGCAGCTGAGTAGTAGGCTGTACACTGCTTTCAGATGTTTTATGTATTGATATATAAACCATCTCAGCTCACGCCCCCACTTTAATAATGCCAAAACACTTTGAGGCAAATGCTAGTGCAGTGAAGTAGGCAATTGCAATCCTCTCTGACTGGAAAAGGATGGAAAATAATAGGTAACAGCTCTGAGCTCTGAGATGGAGATGAAGCCTCATGCCACTTCACTGGAAGGCAGGTGCAGTTTGCAAAGCTGCATCTTTGCTTTGTCAACCTGACTAAAAATATTGAAGCTTATAGAGATTTCACCAGGGAAATGTAATAGTCTTGTTTCAGAACCAATTGTCATTGTATAAAATGTTTATAAACATTCATATCCTCATTCTACCCACTGGCTAAAGCTTGCAGTCTGGCCTGAGTTTGGCTCCATCTCTTCCTGCCTGTTCTATTAAAGGCTGCATGTCTGACCCTTAATCATCAGGGGTGATCCCACGCAAGTTTAATGTGTCTGAGAAACAATATTTCATAAGCGACTGGCTTCCCCCGATCTGTGACCGGGGTTTTGGCCTCTGCACTGTGCTCTCTGGATATTCTGGTTCCCTTTCAAAATATAAAGACACATGTGCATGTGTGCATGTTCATTGTCATGACCAATTGGAATTTGTTATGTATTTAGATTCAGACCTGTTTAGATATTTACATATATCTATCTATCTATCCATCTATCTATCTATCTATCTATCTATCTATCTATCACTCTCCATCTTAACACTGGACCCCATGCCTGCATCATTTATTGACCTTATTACAGTCTGCTTTAGCTAAGGTGCTGGAATCTTAGCTACATGGACACGTAAAGCAGGGTTGGTCAATCTTATCTGCAAAGGGCCAGTGTGTATGTAGATTTTCGCTGCAACTCCCTAATTAGATTACTAATTAGAGAACTGATTGGCCAAAGAGTCCTCACACCTGGGTTTGAACAGCTGATCTAAAGGTTATCCTGCAAACCTGCCTACACGCCGGTCCTTTGTGCATAACATTGGCCTCCCTTAACATAAATTATCAGAACACTCATTCAATACCTGCAGTAGGACTGAGAAAACTACAGAATGGTTATTGTTGCCACGGCATCATTAAAGCATTTCAAACAGAAATGCTGTTTGGCTTTTTTATTGGTTTGTCTACAGTCTTAGGGATCACAATGTCCTTATACAGAGCAGAGACTTTCCTGATAATGCAGTCGCTTGGTTTGTCAGTGGTCTTACGGCCACCCATTCATATGATCTTACTGAGGTGTTGTCAGATTATAAGGGTGTCCCTCAGGGGTTAGTGTTGGACCTGTTCTAATTTACCATATACATAAATCACTTGGGGGAAGAATGTTCTTAATTCAGCTTTCCATTTTTGCTGATGATATTGTTATATATTGCATTTCATCTACCCTTAATAAGGCCTTTGAGTATCTACAAAATGCTTTTAATAGAGTGCTAACTCAGCTCAAATAACCTTCCTGTCATCAGCTTTTATGTTCCAGAAAGAGAACATTATGGGTTAAGTTTGCTGCATTTGCTACTTATGTCTGTCCCTAAAGCTCGGACAGAGGCTTTTTTTTTGTTACAGTACCTGCACCGGCTGTTTGGCCTGCAAGATGAGCTTAAAGTCAAGGATTTGGTCACTTCAAAGCTATTGTAATTTGAGTCGAATCAATGGGATGCCAGTCAATTAGAAGGCACACATATAATCATTCCCTGAAGGCAATTTAGAGACACCAGTCTACCCGAACTGTCGTTAGCCTGTCAGAGGAAAGCAGAGTGCCGGGTGATATCCACACTAACAAAGGCAGACCTTGCAAATGTGTCTGCTACAAAATTCATTTATCATTGTGGAAAATATGTTTTTCTTTAGTCTAGCTATCAGCAGCTGCATTCAGTGCCCTTTTCCATGCTCTTGGCTCATTTTCTAAATGCCATTTTAAGAGAGACTCAATAAATAATAATCTTATTTAACAGTCAGAACAAAACTATTTCAAACTGTCAGAGGCAATTTCAAAGTAATGGATACCTTAACTGTAAAAATTACATCGTGTTCATCTTATTCTGCCTTATTTTATGGCCACTGAGACTTCAGCAGGAAGATAGGTCATTACACATATTGCTCAACTGAATCTGTCTGGTGTCAGAACAGATTAAAAAGATGGTAGAGAAATGCCACAACATCACCCCTGGATTGTAGCTTCACGGTGTAATGTTTTGGTGCAGCTCGTGGTTGTTAGTTATGTGCCATGGGGATATTGTGGTGTTATGTTTTTGTGGCGTGAGCTACGTGGCGCTCAGGTGTACTGGGGCTACAGTATATTTGTTTGCATTTTTGGTGGTGCTGAAAAAATCTTTTTGTCCGAGATCTATGATTTAGAAGTCATAGTAGGCATCATCATGGTGCAACACCTACTGCAACAATTCATGATGGAACACAACACCTGATGTCCGATATAGGACAAAATGCTAAATATTATTTGATGAGAATCCAAGTGTACAATAGCAAGAACTGTTGCATGCACGAGCATCACAGCTATAGGTATTGTGATTAAAATAAGCATACAGGGAAACAGGAGACTGAATTACATGACAGCAATGTCATTTAGACAATCTTAGCAAAACTCTGTCTGAAAGAGAAGACACTTGCTGCTCATTGTTAGAAAAAGGTTCCAGTACCTTATAAAAATAGTTTTAGTACTGTTAAATATTCTAGTAGGACATATTCCATAAAATTTTATGGTAACCCTTTCTTTTATGGGGACCTTGTCAGAGATCTACTGCAACAGAACATCCTTCCTTGCAGCAAATGCCAGGATATTGTGCGTACTCTTCTCCTCAGTATTAGTAATATATCTCCTAAAAATATCTGTGAGGTTAGGTATCTTCTGACATTGAAAATGTACTCTGGAGTTACAAGAAACATCCCCCCACCTATAACATGGATTATATTCCCTTTGTTTAGTCCATATCCCAGCTAAATCTTTTATCTGAAAGTGTTCCAGAAGAGCTGAAATGGTGTTCGGGAATCGTGAAATCAACGTAATTGATTTGTTTTAAGCATCTATCCATTTGGACTATAGGGTAAAACCCATAACAATGACGGAAAAAACGGCGCATTTTTTCACTCATTCTGAGCAGGACCATTTATTAGAGCGATATAATTACTTTTATA
>JAODKN010000093.1:24618371-24634476 GCA_026774425.1 Petrocephalus zakoni | reverse complement strand
CCCCCCCCCCCCCCACCCCCCCCCCCCCCCCCCCCCCCCCCCCCCCCCCCCCCCCCCCCCCCCCCCGCCCCCCGCCGCGCCGCGCCCCCCCCCCCCCCCCCCCCCCCCTGAACATCTTCCAACACTACTAGCCTGCAGTCATGATGGACGACCAGGGCCACCCAGCTTTTAATAAAACCCGGGATGGGGTGACCCCTTTGTCATTGATTATGAGGTTACAAAAAAGGCAGGTGCTTGTTGAAAGCATACCTCTGATGTGGTCCTGAAGACAAGAAGCGATAGTGTCATAGATAGCAGCAGTAACCGAGATTTATATTGATGACTTTGGGAGGCTGTGTGTGTCCCTTGACCTTCTGGAAGGAGGACAGTTCAAATAAATGTCTCACTCGAAAAGAAATGACTTCACTGCAGCTACATTATAAAGCCTGTTTTAAACCAACAGGCCCTCAGTTTTGAATGTGGGCTTTGCTCTATTCTTCTTTTTTTATAGATCGCTTTTTCACTCACGGCTACAATCTCCGACGTTTGTCTGCCAGCCAAATAGAAAAACGGAACAGATGTCTCATGCTAGCATGTCCTCTGTATTCTGCAGCTTTGGAGAAATATGGACGCATTACATTTCTTTGCTTGCAAATTGGAAATGTCACTACCAATAGGTTGTCCAGGTGGGAAAATTTTAAATTAAGCATCACTTAAACTATGAACTGTGTTGAATAGTTGGTCAGTAATATACTGTATGTTAGACTTTTTTCCAAGTTAATTATTCATATTCTTATTCAAAGTCACCCCATGACTGACTCACTGACTGAATGGCACAAACTAGCAGAAGCATAACTTTGACGTCTGCTTAAAATAATGAGGTCGAATGTGTGACAAAATGTGAGGCTCATAATCTTATTGCCAAGGTATATGTCAAGGGCGTGCGGCTGTTTATTTGGTTATGAACAGACAAACACATTATGGCCTCATTCCGGTCAAAGAAAGACGTTCAAAAATAAATCAAAACATGGAGAAGCACCATCTTCTATACTCTGGCCTTTCCAGAAGCAATGATATAGGTCACATTGTATTTAAACTTGGAGACAGTGTTCAAATTCAGTGACAGTGACAAATTCAAATGATTTCCATAGGAGAGATTAGTGGGAAAAGACAAGACTAAAGCACGTGCTTTATTTATATTTATATATATATATATATATATATATATAGAGAGAGAGAGAGAGAGCTCTGCCATTGTCACCTTTGATAGACTGAGGCGAACTGTGGAATATTCTGCATATGGCAAAACCTGTTACTTTTCAGCTTTCGGCTTTTTCAGGTCCCGACAGAAATAAGTGCATGTAATGCAATCAACAAACAATGTCCCATATTTTCTTTTAATTACTTATGGTTAAGGTTTGGGCTGGGTAGGGGTTAAGGTTGTCATGTTATGAGTAGGGTTTTTTCCCCACAGAAATGAATGGAGAGTCCCCACAAATGTACAAACCTGTGTTTGTGAGAGAGATAGAATTGGGAATTTAGAAACCTTTAATAGTCCGAAGCCCGCCTCAAAAATCCACATCAAACTAAACTAAAAAACAAGAAGCGCTTTTAGAAAAGCGAATCGAACAGAAGCACACTACCATTCTATCGCATCATATTTCCTCAGATGTCACAATATCACCCATCACTTTAAAGAAATCAAAATCAAAATCCACCCTTGACTCTACCAATCAAAGTCATCACCGTTCTCCATCTTATTTGTCCTAGTGACATATATGGCCATTTTTGTCTCACCCAAGATAAAATCGACCAGGTGAAATCCTGACTCCTGCTTTTTTAACATACTGAAAGCAAAGGAGAGAACACCACACCAAAAGACAATGTTGTCAAGATATCAAACAAAGGAAGCAGCTGAAAACATTCCATAAAAGCATGAACACTGTAATCCTCTGCATGCAAAACAGACACTTATCAGCAAAAGCAGGGATCTAAAGAGAAACAAAGGCATTGACAGCTATGATCCCATACAGCACCCTCCCCTGCAATCCCCCAACTGTCTCCCACTTTGTCGCCTTGTACAGTGCCCTCCACTCCGGCCTTTCATCAATCCCCAACCAAGTACAGATCACCATGGAGTAGCAGTTCTTGAACTGAATTTCTCCCTATTCAACACGTATATAAATACGTGTTATAAGTTCCTTTATATAGTTTTGCCACCAACCACATCAAGAGCAGTGGCCATTGCTCTAAGACTACAAGGGAAGCTCCGCTTCCTCAAATATGTCAGAAAATAAATGTTCAGATATGCACTCGTATTGTATGACATTGTTACTAAAACGCTAAAATGCGTTCAGCTTCATGACAAGCTCTTGCAGAATCAACTATTTATCGTAGATTGTCTGACGCGATTTTCTCCTCACATTGCCGTGGCAGCACAGTGCTTTAAACCCTATTGAAGCACAGCTTCAATGGACTTCTATGGCACGGCTTTTTTCACTGCAGAGAAGCTAAACACTTATTGGGAGTGAATGGAGCAGTGGGCGGGCAGGACGGTGAGCTGATGCAGGATGATTGGAGGAAATGTCTGAAGGGCAGAACCCCTTTTTGATGGATTTTTACACCGGAATTGCAGCGATTTCAAGCTCATTCCCATGCAGATTTGCAAGTGAAGTCGTGAGACAAACTGCTGCACATAGTGTGTTATTTGCTGGTAAAATAAACATAAATCATTCTTTAAATAAATAATAATAATAATTATAGCGTTTTCAAGTTTGTTCTTTGTTGCTCTTTGTTTTCGAGTTTCCTCTTTGTAAAGTTCATTCGTTCATTCATTCATATATTCATTAATATAATATTAATATAATTTTAATATAATTTTATGAATTGGGTCTAAAATGAGCTTCCCCTGTTTGAAAGACTTGCAGCCGAAGCTCTTCAGCAGCACAGGCTTCTCTGGTGTGAGTGCCGACCTCCAGCACTCCAGTAGCTGTCCTGCCAGATAGACCAGACAGATCTCAGGACTACACAAGCTGCCACCACTGCAAGGTCACCAAGGTTGAAGCCCACCGCGTGGCCGTTCGGAGAATGCAGGAGATGCTCATCGCGAGAGGACCGAAGCACCTTGAGCTTTTGCTCTCAACAAATCAGCTAAGGACTTTTTTGCAGACTTGAAGGCGTCAACATGCAAGTGATGACCAGTCACACCAACATTTACATTTACATTTGGCAGATGCTTTTAGCCAGAGCGACTCATATAAGCGCTTAAAGACTCCATCAGTGAGCACACCATGTAGTCATATCAGGTCATCTTCACTCATCCATATATATCTATGAAGGTCTTCTGCAACCCTGAGAATACAATCCTCACTGAATTGTATAATCTGTATTTTCCCAACATCCCAGAATTGATGTAATGATGAGAAAGTGGTAATTGTAAAAAGAATCCAAAAGAATGCAAAATCCTGTTTGACATCAGTCGACAGCACAGTATTAAATGTCCCACAACCGCTTACCGACATTACAGTGAAAAGCAAACTGGACTGATAAAAGTTGACCTAAAACACTAGAACGCTAGAACACTAGAACACTAGACAAACAGTCTAACTTCGCCAACGAAACAACACTGTCCTTAACCTGGACCCAGCAGTATTGCATTAGGCCCTTATCTCCATATATCACACAACTCATGTGGTTCAAGAAGTTCAACAAGCTGCATCTGAAAAGCAGCGTGACGTTTCAAATGATTCCTATCGAGACTAGCCACAGTACAGTTAAAATCTAGCCCCCAAGATCATAAATACTGTACACTATTGTCAAGAGCCCCAAGCACTGTGCTCATATTATCTAAAAACCACATTCTCTCCCTCCACTGACTCAGCACGTAAACATAAAAACAAATACGTTATCCTCAATGTGTGTCGTCACTTTGCAAAACCTACCTGGCATTACTTCCTCAACTTTGTAAGTCCAAAGACCAAAAGGTTTTAAGAACAGAACAACCATGCCCCCACTGAGTAATGTATTGTGACTTAAGATCAACCAACCAAAGCCGGCACCTTTGACAGTAAACAGATCATCTATCTAAAATGATCCCTTTTTACACTAATACATTAGCTTTCTCGACCACGCTAAGGGAGAGAGCGATCGTATTGTTCATGTGGGACACCGACACAACATCATCATGCCCCTCTACATCGCCCACCGCCAACACACACTGCTCCACACAAACTATGGTGGCCACCCTGACATTTTGCTGCCTAGTCAGCGTTTATCCGCCAAGGAGTCACCATGCTCCCAGTGAAAAGTCGGTAGCGAATGCCCCCAGCTGAACAAACACAAAAATACCTATCACGAGCAAACAGACAAAATTCACAAAACCAACAAGTTAGAAAAAGTTAGTTGCCCTCACTTTTGCTATGCCCACGCACTTCCGACTACACTCGAAGAGAGAGAGAGAGTAATAAAGGTTGGGAGTCAGTGGCCGGACATGACAGCGATGGATCTCCACCCTGGCATGCTAAAACCTTTAAACAAAATCATTCGTGCTGCCATTTATATTGCAGGTTAGACATTTCCTTGCAGCAATAAACGATCTGTGGAGATTCCTTTGTGGTTCTGTGATGTCAGGTGTGGTCAAAGAAATATGTTTCATTTCATTGAGGTGTTACACAACTGCAGAGTCATGTCTCAAGCCTGGAAAATTACGGATAAAGTAATCTCAGGGGAATGTGCTTCTTGTTTCAAAGGCAATATCACAATGCTCTTTACAAACCTTTGTGCAGCCTAAACACAAACTTTATTGCTTATTCGGAAAATGTAATTTTAACAGCAATTGATATTCATTCACAGTGCTGACTGGACAGAGCCTAAATATACAAGCAATATTTTGAGCTTTGGCTTACTTGCAATATATTAGAAAAATATTATAAAATTATTATTTGATATCATGTATGTTAAATATTTTTATAAACATTTATACAAAATATTCACAAGAAAAACAATACAGCAGCCATAACTAAATATTATATAAATAACTGTCATTTTTTGCCATTTTTTTTTCAAAATTTTCCATAATATATGCGTTTGTTTATTAATTTTCTTTGAATGAATCATAATTATCATTTAATTAATTGCAGACTGAAAATGCCCCTTGCATTCGTTAACCGATGTAATGCTCACTCTCCATTGTAATGCATGAGCTGTACACTCGCCCTGCTGAAGGCAGGCTATTTTAACACATCGCAGAAATACTTCCAGCTGTTTGTAGCATTGAGATGGAATGCAGAGAAAACGCTGACTGGTGCTAAGGAGGCCCCATGGGAGTCTGACTGCAGACATACAGTGTCCAGCCTTGTGCATCATGAGGCACCAAGAACGTTCTCAGGCCCAGAGGTGAAGGGGCTGATAATTGGGCTAATTATTTCATGATAATTCCTTCACAGATCGTTTAAAGCTGTTTTCATGTTTCCACTGGAGACCAGATAGATGAGCTGATGTTCTTCTGACATTGAATTTGACTATTTTCTTGCATTTAATGGTTTAATCCTGAGGTAAAAATAAAAATGAGACCAAGGACTAAATACTTTATTGAATAATTCAGCACCTTCATATTATTCATTTGATTAGATAACGAAGGTTGGAAAATGTAAAAAAAAAAGACATTATCACTAGAATATATTATGTTTCCAGTGAGAAATTACAAAACGTTTCATGGAGAATACCTAGTCTGACCACATTATCATGATGTATTAAACTGTTTTGCAATTTCACGTTCCGTCACTAATGGTCATTCTTAGGACAATTACTGTATGTGGATTTATTTTTGCAGTTTTTTGCTAAGACTTTATTTGGTGCAGAATTGCCAGAAATGGCTTTTGACATCCCCATCATGCAAAATTGCTTGTTTTATCTAATGGATAACAACGTTTCTTAGATGTTTATGGGTATTTTATTTGATGTTCATTTTTAATAGATTACAAGGGGTAAGTGTTAATATGCTCCTAGTTCAGGAAACACTAAGAAATTGTGAAAATGCATGCAAAACACCAAAAAAAGAGCTGCAAATACACTCACAGCACAACATGAGTGAGCCACAACGCAATGGAAGTTTCGGGGAGATAATGAAATGAAGGCTGGGAGTTTACGGTATCAAAGCAACGCAAACACAGAAAGTATTCTGATTGGCGGAAACAAATGTCAACATGAAACAGAATCGAAATGTCATGCCATCAGTGTGAGTGGACATTAACTCATTGCTAATAAGCAAACACTTAAAGAGCATGGTCCATTTGGGTAGAGTACGTGCTGGTTTCCACCCGCAGTCAAAAGACATGTACACTACTGGCCAAAAGTGCTTACTTATTTAATCGTCCAATGTATGATTTTACAAACATCGTACATTGGACAATTAAAGGAGTAACTGGAGCAACAGTCAAACAAAGTTCTGCTATTTCTAAAAATTTTGGCAACAAGTGTAGTTAAATGAATTGATGTTTCTAAATTGACCATAATGTGTGACGTCTAGGATTGTATCCAGTGTTGGATCAGTGTCCTGTCCAGGATTTCTGGCGAATTATACCCAGGGTCAGGCTTAAGCCAAGGATAGGCTTAGGTGGTGTGTGAACAGATGAACAGCCTGCACTGAGAGATGTACAAGTTTGGGTGAAGCTGGCATGTTTGCACACAAGCAGAAAGAGGAGTCTAGCCTTCCTTGTGTTGCAAAAGTTGTGAACCGGCCTCTGAGCATTTCTTTGGTCTTTGCTGTCACGGAAATACCCAGTAATCAGGGTCTCATTTGATTTTTCCTTGTGACAGGCGGCAAGTTTCTGGCAATTTTGGGACTATGGTTTAATGATGGTGGAAGAGATCCAAACAGGGAAAAAGTGCTGCTAGGAGGCAGTCTGATTCTGCCCACCTCTACGTTTCATTTCAAGCTCTGGAGTTGTCAGTGGGTTATGAGGTGTTCTTGGACTTTCCTTTGAGTATTAAATATGCTCATGTGTGTCTAATTGATTGAGTGTTGGATGTAGTCAAATGAACTCTAAGTCAAATGACTGCTTTAACTGAATGATCCTTAATCACAATGTGTGAATCAGAGGCCTTTGGTGACAGTAATGTGTAATTTATAATCACTTGGCTCAGTTATTTCCATGAAACCTCTTCTCTCCTAATTTATGAATATGATGCTTGAATCCTGGGCTTTTCATTATGTGGCTTCTTACCTCCAAAAGTAATACATACAGATACATTCTGAAAGAATGACTGTTACCTTTCCTGTAAGCAGTATTTAAGCAGGTTTTTGTTAATTCTACGACGTGTGCCAGAAACATAATTTCTTGAATCTGAAGACTAATGCTGCACTGGCACTTGTTTCATGCTGCTCAACTTTATGTTGCTCTTCAGAAGCTTAAGTGTTAATTAACTATAGCTTTACTTTTTAATAAGAATTCTGGAATGCATTGAAATGTCTGTGAAACTGCATCCCACTGTGCACTCCACACAAATAAAGGATGCTGGTAATTACCATTAGGCAAACATTTAAATAAGGAATAGGTGCATTTTCTCCTGTGATCTTGACTTTGATCTTGACCCAATAAACCCCTCATTTATTCTGATTAAATAAGCGATGATATGCAGAGACACACATCTGAATATTAATGAACCCATTAGTGGCAAGAAAGGAGATGACATATGAACCATCATAAGTCTTCTGTAAGACCCCCCGCCAAAAAAATGAAAACTGTATTTGTTTCAGACAGTGAATAGATCTGTAGGCATGTGAAAATCTACTTATTAACACCAATAATAATGACTGCAAACAGTCTGTAACATTAATCAAATACGATATGCTGTCATGGTTAACCTTCCTGTATTTAACTAAGTGTTAGGTTATAATGTTTTCCTTTGACTTTTACGTTTCGGCAAAAAGAAAAAAAAACAGTATTGCGTAAGGGAAGGAAGCCGTTTCACATTATTACCGCCAGTGATCCATGCTGCCAGAGAAACAGTGACCTCAGCCAGATGGTCACTCTGCCTTGGATTCCCAGAAGCCCTCGGTTTGTTCTCATTGCCCTGTTTTACACAGTTTGATTCGGGTATATCAGAATGGCCCTCTGCATGAACAGCAACCAAATTACATTCCATTTTAAAAGCTTATACTAGCTTTAAAAAAAAAAAAAAAAAAATTGAATGCATTTTGTTGGTATTTTGTTAGTTAATGTATGTTGAAAAGGAACATTAGTTTTGTGAAAAATTATTTGTCCACACCTGATTTCCTGTAGTTGCATGCTTACTACTGAATATTATTGAGAGCTTAATGAAAGCGATGTTAGAAGAAAGGAGCAAATTAGTAGCTAGTTATGTAACAGGTATTAATGGAGAAATGCTTCTCTCATCAATTCTTCTGACATTTAATGACCTTTAGGTCTGGACTTTGAATATACCAGTCAAAAGTTTCACAAACACCATTCAGGCACTGTTGCCATGACGTTGGCCCACTGGAGACCCTGTGCCTTCGAAATTGCTTTTTCATAATTTTAGATTTATTTTAGGTTTATAGGGATCAGCTTTTCTTTGTTTATTAGCAGGTCTGTATTCTAAGAGAATATGCTACACACATAAAGACATTAATTTATACAAACACACATGGAGTTGGCTTTGTTTTGTGAAAGGAGGGTTATTTCTTTCAGGAAATATCTGCCTTTCATAAGTTACACAGACCTAATCATTAAGGAAACATATATGTAAGTAGACACTGTTTAGTAAGTTCAGCATTTTCTCCCACTTATCCTTCAGTTCTCATATTGTCAGAACACTATCTATGCTAAATTCAGGGTATATATTTCACTAAATTAATTGCCTGTCATTGTCACATATCATAAATGCATGTATATATACCAACATGTGCACATAAATATACCAAATCTCCTTATTAAATTAAGCAACTTCCAGAACACTGAATTGTTTTATACTTTTTAGTTTTTGTTCGTTTTGTTGGACGATGTATGAATCTGTGGTTTAGGACATTGTACCTATGATTGGAAGGTCACTGGTTTAAATCTCCTGGCTGGCAGAGTGATTTCACTGCTGGGACACTTATCCCCAGTTGCTCTAGGAACTGTGTCATACCCTGGGATCTGATCCACATTGCTTTGGATGAAAGCGTCTGCTAAATAAATGCAAAATGGTGTCTGTCTTTACAAGTGACAGTTTTGCCAAAAGATTCACCAAAAGTACCAAATAAGCAATTCAGTGCTGAGTACATTTCATTGTCTCCCCCTCAGAGCAGCGGTAACAAAAACTGGAGGTCACCAAAGACCATATGCTACAATACTAAAATTAGGAAATAGTTTTTAATTAAAAGGAAAATTGCATTGGCTTTCAAATGCAGGGAGCTGGTCTGTGTCTTTGGCGTGATCCAGATACCCTTGAACAGAAAATAAATGGTTTGACTTTTCGAGTCAGGAGTACAGGACCACGTTCATTTTGGCATTTTCGAAGGCCTGACCTTCATCAAATGCAAACTAATATTCATAAACAACACTCAATATAATTAAAATAAGGTAACAGGAAACGGAATGAAATACAGTATTAGTTTTAATATGTGATCATAACCCAGTTCACTTGCCTGAGGTAAAATTACTTTTTTTTTTTTTTACATATTTTCATACAATATTCATGAAAATCAATTAAATGTAACACCTACATTGACATAATTTATATTTTAATTAATGGGGTGATGTTGGCCATTTAAAAAAGTAGTATTTCCAATGAATACTTTTTGTTGCTTTCTTAAATGTAATGGTATTTTTAGATTACTAGGCGGACGCTAGGTGCTCTCTTTCATATGGTCTAGAGGAATCTGGTGTCAGATTCTAGTTTGTCCCATGTGTTCGAAATGAACACAATTTCATATATGTTAGATGATGGGAATCTTTTCACACAAAGGCTGAGCCTATTGTGTTGTCAGAATATGGAGGCAGTGAGACAGAGACTGGGGAAATGGCGTACAAGTGAAGAACACCCACTGTTTCGAGCTGCATTGGAGGAATGTGGTATTCTTAGTATCAGAAGGGACAATGGAGGACATGGTCTGACTGCAAGGGGAGAAGAAGACTAATTATGGAGCCTTCAGCAGCTGAAGGCCAGCTACATCATCCATGTATTTAAATCCGTGGATTATTCATGCTGCACACTTATGTTTTGGTATATTTTAGTTTCACAGTTCAATGTATTATTATTCTGACTATATGACGCAAATCATAATTTAGAAATATGTTTTGTACTGAGATTTTTGTTTTTGTTTTGCTTGCAGTCTTTTTATTGTTTTGGAATAAAAGTAAGTTCTATTCCCCTACATTAGCTTATAAACAAATTTATTATGGTATGGAGAAATCTTTTTCCCCCCAAAGAGGTCCAGCTAAAATTCCAGCCGTGATACAGCAAGGAATTAAATTAGGAGGCATGAACAATGTTTGTAATTAGAAACTGGAACGTGTCATCATTAGTTTGTTTACAAAGATAACACGGGCCTTGCTACCAGCAGATGCCAGGTTTGTTGGTGACGCGATGTCTGGGCATGTGGAGAAAATTAGCGGGCTGGGGACAAGCATCTGCTTTCCATGAGTGTTCAACTCTCTTGTTGGGGTTAAATGGTGTCTCTTTAATTTTGCTCAAGACCCATTTCTGACATCCTGATATGCGATTCAAATGTTATTTGAACATTCTGAAACCACCATCTTATGTATTTACTAAAGAATTTTGCTGTTGCGCCTTAGGTATTTGTCCATCAGATTTCTCTCATTTCAGACATTTAGGAATATTTTCTATAGCACAGTGCCTTATAACACCTGTGTCCTGAGCTGTATTATTTTGGGTTGATTTTTCCATCCAGCGAGGCTACAGTACATGGAAAACAAAAACCTCATCGGACGGGATTGATGAATTGCTCGGCAATTCTGCCTGAACACAGTATTTGTCGAGGCTTAGAATCTGCTGAGCAGTGCCAGGATGCCCATATGGAGCGCATTAGGACACCAGCAGAGTTCATGCTGTTCTGCTGCTGTTGGTCAATTGGCAGCTACTGCATTTTAGGGTAGATTTACCATCATGGGCGATGACTTCTGTGTAAATCATGCAAGGTTTCTGGCTTCAAGGGGATGTGCAGTGAAAATTATATTTGGACTAGCACAAGACTTCTGTTTTAATGAGATCAAGTAATTAAAATTAACTTAATGTTTTTATGAACGACCTTTATGAATCCCTTCCTCTAACAATTATTGTTTCTGTGCAATTAGACCTTACTACAATAAAATGTTTATAACATCATTTAGACTTGTTTTAGACATTTATGGCAGATTTTTTTATTATTAGAATTTGAATAATTACTTGATCTTTAGTTAAGTGATGATCAAAAAATACTTCATATTATCTACAATGAAAGTACTGTAGGAGATCTGAACCACAAGTAATAAATTCATTATTGTTTGGGGGAAGAAAAAACAACCAATTTGTCAGCAATTATTTTTCTTCAGGGTAGCAGGAAATAGGTGTTATTGTGCGGCAGAAATGCCAACATATCCAAATGCATCAAGAGATGTAAACAAAATATAAGAACCATATATAATAATACATATAAAACATGGCACACAGCAATACACGTCTCAAAGTACAAGTGTCACAGGTTCATTTTACAGTTTAAATATACAGACAGCCAAGTGTTCTGCATGAGCGTTAAAGAAACGAATGTGCATTCACAGCAATGGCACCAAAGTAAGTAGGACAACATTTGAGAATATCTGGAACTGGCAGCTGGCTGTGGGATGGTGGACCATGATAATAGAAGGCTAGAGGTGTGAACAGTGAACCAAGCTCTTTTTAATAAAGAAAATCACTCTGCCGGAAAAAGAATAATGATTTCACCTTGAGTTAAATTTATACTGAAAGAAGTGCTGGAAAGCCAGGTTTTTCCCACTGCATATTGTAGTTTGTGTTCGTTTCTTTAGAGAAACTGCGAATTTCATCCAGTATATTTTCTAGAAGAAAGGTTCCATGACATAATTCGAAACGTATGAAAACCAACTTGAATATACAAATACAATTGTCCTATAGGAAATAATCAGCTCAGGAGATTTTTGTCCATCTTCTTCTCCTTCCAGAAGCCTGTAAACTGGAATCAAAGTATAAATCTGCAAAACCATGTAGCTATTTAGCGATTATTTGGGTATTTTCCTTCTAAACTGTCTGGACCTTGTGTTCTTAGTGATTCGTAAAGACCTTATGTGGACATCTCTCCTATTCATTTGTCACCACCCTAAAGTCCACTTGGGCTCTTAGATAAGTTTTATTTATGAACTAGAAGGTGACAGATGGGTAAACTTTCCCATTTTACATTTCTGTGTTTTACTGCTTCATTGGTGTAAATCCCTGAAGAGATGATGTCTTTCATTGCCTGCAACCTTGAACAACCATTTGCAACTGATTTGATATTTATTCCTTTAGATACATGTATGTTTTTTTTTTTTTGGCGGGGGGGGGGATGCTATACATTTTTCGTACTTACAGGCAGGTCATTGAAGAATTAATGCTTTGACTTTAGGCAATGTCGACATTAGAAAAAAGACTATTCAATAATAGGCTACAGACTAGGACAGGAGGCTTGTTATAAGAAATGTGACATGATTATATGCAGAGCTATTCATCATTGCTATTACAAGGCTGAATTTAATAAGGTATATGAATCCGTTGTGGGGAAAGAAGGTAAAAGTGCTGTGTTCATTCTCCTATGGTATTTATTTTCAGCTCAACTTATAATGTATATCAACAACAACCTAACTTTTCAATAAATTCTACCAAGGCCTAATGATGTCTGAAGGGCTTTGTGAGAGTAGAATTAATAGAGCGCGGGCCTGAAAATGTTGCATCATTTTTTAAGATTATCATAATGTTTCTTTCACTGAATCAATGCAAATAAGAGATATATAAAAACAGTAATTGCAATAATCTTTGGGCAAGGTGTCATAAGAATACCCAAAATGTTATATCCTATATATTATTTGACACTGTAGTAATTGCAAACACATGACAACAAAACTGCCAAATGAGAATTCTGCTGTTTGTTAGTCGACTGGCAATATGGCAGTCAGTCATGAACTTTAATCTGAGGCTGCATACTTAAGATGATAGTGGAATGCAGCCACTATTGGAATGTTATCCCAAGCAGGTGACTGCAAACTGCTCCAGTAAAATACTTCGCTGTATAACAACTGATTAACAAATTAATATAAACAAATTCTTTTTAAGTGTTATAATTCTTGTTTGCCGTACATTAAAAACCAGCTAAATAGTTTTCTTTTTAAAATATTTGTTTTCAATAAGGACTATCATTTGTATCTACTCCTATGTTGTTTTTGTCACCTGTTATTGAATGTGTGTGGTGGTCTGGGGGGGCGTGGTTGGGTGGGGGGTCAGCCTATAATCAAATCAAGTACAGTGTTTTAAGAAATGATATATAGACGAAGGAAATGTGTTGGAATTCCATCCTTTTGGTATTTTTTTTATATTGTTCAAGTTACTTTTAATGCAATTAATGTTTAAAAAGTTACATTAAAAACTCATAAGTAACCCTATATGAGGGAATGCACATTTATTTTTGTAGGACGGTGCTTATTACTAGACAGAATATATTAGCGTGCACGACTTTCTGCTATTATTATCAATTTAGATGTTTTTTTTTCTTCTGGCTAAAGATAGCACTTGTGTGAAGCCCTTAATTACTTTATTGTAGCACTTTGCTTGTGTGAAGATTGATTTACAATGTAGAGAGGAGGACTTGAATGTCTCTCCTGTCATGGTTTGGCAATTTGCGTTCAGCTTACTGTGAGTAAATGAGTTAATGAACCATTCAGTTTCCAGTAATTTATGTTTCATGCTATGCTAATTGCTGAATCATTTGGTCTGATTGTGGTAACAAAGGAAAGGACGGAATGTAAAAGACTTCATTTTAGTTTTACAGTGATTTATATTTTTTAACATTTTTTGTTGGTAATACACTTGTGAATAGATTTTTTTAACTTTCTCGTATGACAATATTTTTCACAGCTCATATTTATAAAATCATTTCTTCTTTACACTTGAGGAAATGGCAATACTGCAGTTGCTGTGCCAAAACCACAGTATGTGTCTACCTTCACACGCACATCATTTTATAACTTCAGGCTTTTTTCTTCTCTTTTAAAGATAAAGATCTCTTGCTCTGAACAATCTAATAGCTTTTCAGATTTGCTGAACATGGGTATAAACCCATTGATGCATATCACATTAATGGCAAACAAAACCTTACAGTTTACCCTTGTCGTAGGATAGTATAGGAAGTCTATTGAGAAACAGAGTAATCAAAGCATTGCATAAGCAATTAATCACACAATTTCAATGTAACATATTTCATAAATAATACCTAATTGTGTTTATTGTACACATGTATGTACATATCTGTATGTATATACATATTTATTAGGTATGTAACGATGCATCGCGAATCAGTTAAAAATCGGTGTAAATGTATGATGATTCAAATTGGCTGATGTGGAAAATGAATCGCTACTTTTTTATGAGAACAAGTACTTAATAGAAAGAACAGTGTAACATTACATTAGATTTCACAACGTCAGTTCCACTTCACTCGTCACTGCATATGTGACGTCAACGTCAGTTATTGGTTCGCTAGATGGCAAGTTAGTTTGAAACTGAGGACGCGCCGCCCAGCTTTAAATCAGCGGTGTGGCGGCGTTTTGGCTTTTCAGTAATCTCATACAAAAACGGCGAGAAAATTACAGACAAGACAAAAATGGCGTGCAAATATTGTAAGACTGATAACCTAGAAAGGTTTATATATAGGGTGATGAGCAAAGATGGGCAGAGGATCTCCAGTTTGTCAACAGATGCATGAGGAAATCATTGAAATATTGAAAAACAATGTTCCTCAAAGGATGATTGGGAGGGATTTGCAAATTTCTCCCTCCACAGTGCGTAATATCATTAAACGATTCAAAGAATCTAGAGGAATTTCAAGCCTAAGCTGAACAGCTGAAGAGCCACCATTCATCAATAGCTGATATAACCACGAGTAGGGTGACCAGATAATCCATGTCATCCCGGACACATTGAGCTACTTCAGGTTTTACAAACTACTTTAAACCCGAAAGGCTCCTGTGTTTGGCTAAATAGATCATTTCTTCTTGTGCTTTGAATGGTTTGTTTCCTTGATTGAAAGACTCATCCAGCTGTTTCACATTAACATTAGTGATACGGGCATGAATATCGGAGACTTACCAATCAGCACACAGCAAGAACGCAGTTCTTAAGTGAAATCCATGTTCTTTTAATTGAAATGACATGGATTATCTGGTCACCCTATCTGTATAGAAATAGACATCTAGATGTATATAGAAACGTCTGTTTCGCTGGAAGGAGAATGCTAAGAAGTACCAACTGCTCTCTCCTGTAGCTAAGGCATACCTCACCACACCAGCCACCTCTGTCCCTAGTGAAAGGATTTTTTCAACTGTAGGGGACATTGTGAATTTACAGAGACCTCAACTTCAGCCTGAGAACATTGACGTTAATTTTTCTTAAAAACATGTAAATTCAAAGCTGCACATGCAAGCATTAGTTTATTTTAAAAAAAAAATATTGAGTTATTTTGATGTGGGATTTGTTTTAAAAAACAATATTTTATTTAATATCAGTTGCACTTTTAAGAAGAGGACATGTTTTGCACAAATTGGAAAGATAAGGTGTATTTTCAGTCAAAATTTGAGAAAATCGTTTTGTGAACTCAGAATCATGAATCGCATCGAATCATGAGTTGAGTGTATCATTACATCTCTAGTATTTATTATATATATACATTCACCTAAAGGATTATTGGGAACACCATACTAATACGGTGTTTGACCCGCTTTCGCCTTCAGAACTGCCTTAATTCTATGTAGCATTGATTCAACGAGGTGCTGAAAGCATTCTTTAGAAATGTTGGCCCATATTGATAAGATAGCATCTTGCAGTTGATGGAGATTTGTGGGATGCACATCCAGGGCACGAAGCTCCCGTTCCACCACATCCCAAA
>JAODKN010000093.1:24580554-24591797 GCA_026774425.1 Petrocephalus zakoni | reverse complement strand
GCGGGGAACGTACACGATGGATCCCCAGTTCATGCTCTCCAGCACCTCCTCACACACACATACTAAGGTGCTCTGTGTCTGTTCAGTTGTGCGGGGCATGCTTTCCGGTGTACTGCTGTCCTTGAGAGTGGGCTTTTTTGTATCTTATACTGTGCTACCAATCATATACCCACACAGGGGGTTTTCCGGCACAAAACACAAACTGTATTTTCTTGTTGACAAATTAGTAACCCTAACTTCTTTACTGTATGTTCTTACCATGTGGTGTTAACTATTCAATAAATAATAATAATAATCCATTTTTAATTTAAATAGAAGTAACATTAAAAAGGAATTTAAAGAGGTATTAATTTAACTATACATGTAACATTCTCAACATTAAGAAAAAAAAGCATTTACAAGCATTTGGACAGCTTTGGACAAGAAAAGACACAATCCTATGAAATGAATACATAGTTGATTTAATAGTTTAGCATTTGAAATCAAGCCAAAATTATGTGGTTTAATAGGTTAGTTTAGTAGTTTCGTATTTGAATACAATGCAAGAAGTGTTTAGTTTCAGAGATTTTCTTTGAGTTGTTTGTGACCTTCAGTGTTTGGATTTATGTATTTATCAGCATTTTCCTTTATTGTGGACTTTCCTGTGCTTTCTTCTGTATTGAGTGAGAGGACTAAACGATCTTTGACTTGCATGCCATTATAGAAATTGTAGAAGCCTGTTATTATATATTATGTGTGACATAAGAGGCATAGAAGTTGAATGAAAAACACACAGACCCCAACAGCCTGGGCACCGAGCTCATGTGCTGTGACCTGGAGTGAACCTTTACGAGCAGGCAACAACCTCTTTTGTGCATGCAGTACCTTTGCTGCACCAAGCTTTCACTGCATTATATAAATTGCAGTGCAAAGCCATTAGCCAAGCTGTGCATGCAGCCCTGATAAATCACATTGGTAACAAGGCTTTTTTCTTTATGTGGAAATCACTGCACCGGCCCACACAGATAACCCTGATCGGCTTGGATGAGGATTGTTCTCACTGCTAGGCCAAAATGAAATCAATCACCTTTAGGAGGAGTTCTACTATTTTTTGCCTATGTGCAAATATTATCTGCATAGTGCCTGGATGAATAACCAATATACTAATCAGAAGTACTAATCAATAATACCTTTGCATAAACTGAAACTGGCACAAATTACTTTCCGTGCTGTTATGGAGTAATTGCTGCTGATACTTTTTAAATTAAATGTTAAATTTAATTACATATATGTATGTTTCATTGTAGATCTTAATTCTAGAATATACCACATATCAAAGAAGATATACAGGCATCTGAGGGGCATGGATACCTTTTCAGATTCAAGGGGCCCGGCATTTCTAGGTGCTCCCCTGAATACAGGGTAACATATTGCGTACAATAAATTTGATAGATTTGTTGCAGATGATTTGAAACCAATTTGAAATTTGATTTGTATGCATGTTTAAAAGATCTCCAGATTAGATATGTGACATTTAGCTTTATTTGACACTGCCTTTTACATAATGATATTTTTATCCATGCTGAAATTTTACAGGAAATACCTGTGAACATGGAGACTTCTGGTGCTAGCCATGAAGCCACCTTGTCATCCTATCACTGAAGTAAATGTAACATATATGATCTTGCATATTATATACACACAGTAGTTATATATTACACATGCAAAGACAAGTGAAATGTACAAATTTACTTTGTGGAATTATACACCAGTAACCCATGCTGAGCAGACTGTTGGTTCCTAAGGAAGCAACAAGGATGCTTGTTTAGTAGACTGGGCAGAGGAGTCATTTCAGTACTGTAATGCTGCAGTGTGTTTCAGTGTTTAAGCTCCTACTGGCCAGTAGCCACTATCCATGAAGAAAGCACATGCTCTCAAGCTTCTAGTGCTTGTGTCTGCATGTGCTCTCTCGTTGGATATTAGCTGTATAATACAGATGTTTTCTAAGACAAATGGTAACATTTTTCACAGGCTTTAGACATGCCAGTGCAGAACAACATTACTTGCATGGCCGAGTCCCTTTTGGCATTTGTCTCTTGAACTAAAGGGATTGAATGAGGCTAAATGGGTTTGTTATAAAAGTGTGTGGGGGGGTGCAACATACTGTGAACTTTTAGGGTCTTTCAGAAGACCATCTATGCACATCACTGCAGGCACAATGCTCTGACAGCTGTTTACAAAAATGCTTTAGAAGCCTAATGTCCAGTGTTCCTTGAGAAAAGTAACTGATAGACATCATTCTGAGTGTAGTTTGTGTGTTCCCCTCGTGTTGCCTGGGTTTCCTCCCACAGCTGAAAGACACGCCTGTAGTATATCATTGTGTGTGTGTGTGTGTGTGTGTGTGTGTGTGTGTGTGCGTGTTTGTGTATGTGCCCTGTGCTGCCTGAGAGACTCTAAGCCCCAAAATGACCCTGACCAGGATAAGTGGTTAGAGGATGGATGGATGGTTTCATTCTAGCATTTCATACTCACGACTTCTGTAAAAAATAATTCGTATAAATATACTGAGGGTCCCAGGGCAAACTAGATAAGCTACAAGGACATTAGGAAATGTTAATCAAAGGAGAAATTGTGGTAAGTGCCCTCCCTTCATTCTGACATATAAATTTCCCCATGGAAAAAATAAGCCACCCAATTAAAGATTAGAAACTTCAAAATGGATAATTCCATCAATATGTATTGGAGGAATTAGGCTTTGGGATATAATACTGCATGCAATCAACAAACAAACAAGTCATTACTAGTCTTTTTTGTTTCATCAAAAATTCTCAGCATGTATAACTCAGATAATAATCAGATCCTATTTTAAGCCAAAGTAATACAGATCATTTTAATTATTCAAAATGTTCCTCTCACCGCTGTACATAAACAAAGCATTAATACCGCAAAGCAAAACCACATATTCCAGTGACCCACCAAAAAGATACCTCAGCATTTTAAAAATTAGTAGCCTGAAGGAACAGAAACAATATGTCCTTTTCTTTTTTTTTTTTTGTTGAAGCTCTGTTTGTCAAAGAAGCAACCAGCACTGAGTTCACCTGCCCTTTCCATAAGATAAAAACAGTCTCCATTGCATTGAGAAATTCCAGAAGAAAATTAGGAAAGCAAAAAAATTATAAAATAAAATGAAATTCCTATTATTAAATATTAGTTTAGTTTCCATGGTGACCCTGTAATAAATCCATGCACAGCTGTAGTTCTGTCTTTTAATTTATTAGTATTAAAAAGGATTACGGTTAGTTGAAATTGTCTATAATATTCAGCTAATATATTCATTGTTCAGCTGGTAAAATAGTGAGCATGGATACTGTGGCTTTCAGCCTCTATCGTATATATCAACACTACGCAAAAAAAACATGATTGTCTAAAGGATGCTACAGTTATTTCAGCCAGCTGTACTCTAAAAGCAGGCAGGGGAATAATTAAACATTATATTAATTTTTGTGTGATAGTTTGTGACTGAGGCAGTCAAGGTGAATCACTAACACTAAATTTATGAACTGGCTTGGTTTGACCCGAAGCGTTAGAACATATTAACAAGAACAAATTAAGGACATCATCACAGGTAGCGGTAAGATCAGTTAATGTAAGCAAAAAATAAAGCCAGAAGATAACAGAGAGCACTATTTATAATTTTAAAAAGCATATACCCCACCCTGCACTTGCTGGGATAAGCTCCGGGCTCCCCACAACCTTTTACTTGGTCAGCACTCAGAGGATGGATGGATAGAAACGGAAAAACTCAGGCGCAAAAATCCCCACGGTAGACGTTTTGCCCAAACCCCTCGGCACACTGCCTGTATTCAGGTCATGTGACATGGTCAGGTCATGTGACATGGTGGCCCAGTGTTTGCTCAGTATTAAATTGTAATCACAAAATCGATACAGCCTGTGACTTTTTCCCCATTGTTTTATTATATTTTCTTCTCTGCATTGTTTACAATAAATGCACATTACTTGATCTTTATATGAGTACAAATATTTGGCTATAAAAAATTCTGGTAGTTTACAAGTAAAAACTGACAATGCGTAACTTTGGGAAGGTCTGAGGATATGTTAAATGGGGAAAAAAATGGGGAAAAAAAACTAGCAATCTGAAACAAATGTATCTAACCCTTATTTTATTTTTTTCTATCTACTGAATAATCTGATATTTGATTTGTGAAGAATCACTTTGCCTTTGTATCAGTAAAACTGGAGGGCATCTCTGCTTGGAGGCCTGAAGAATCTTTTGGTTAATGTACATTCTATAAATTGAAATGGAATTTCATTGTGCTTTATTTCATTTGCTCCCAGACTGAAATTCGGTAGCAAGTGACACAAATAGAATGACAAATCTGGAAAAAGTACCTATATTAAATGAAAACTTGAAGTACATGCAGTCTGCACCGAGCCCCTGCATGATACTGTTAGTAGCTGGCATGAGAGGAGGACAATATCCTGAGGATATGTAATTTACAGACAAGCGGTCTCCTTTGGGTCATAAAAAACCTAAAAGACATTATGCCTCTGTACCTTTTACAGTATGTGTACTTTATATATATTTTCTCACAGTGTTTCACATTCAATATATTTTCTATAGGCATTATGGAACAATATTGAATAATAAAATGGAAATATTTGGAATTTTGGACTGAACAGAGGGCAAATGCAATCCACCGCAGAGGTTTAGGGGACTAAGTAATTTTTAGGTAAAAAAGCATGCTACATGTACTTTTTGCAATCTTTAACGTCTATAAGTCTCCTATCACAGAGGAGCTTCCATAATGGGCTCCCTCAGGTTTTCACTAATTCACTGTCATGAAGAAGATAAACCGCAAATAGCATGCTAGATATATTTTAAAATAAGAACCATATAGGTTTGCACTAGTAGGATCGCGCCTGTATTACTGTGTACTGTTCTGGTCCCCTTATTCGGAATTGGATCTTCCAGCTAGAGGAATATCACCTGAAAGCTCAAAGAACGAAGAACGATTGTTAGTCTAGAACATTTTTCCTAGTTTTAGTATACGAATGCAGTTAGTCTTGAACAAAGAGAGCTGGAAGGGGGAGACACAATCCTTAGAGGGATTCATAAGGTCAGCGCAGAAGACAGGAATAAAACAACACAAAATGGAAACATAATAGATGAAAAACAGCCTGGGACCAGGTTATATCAGAGAAGGGAACCATTTATAAAAAAAATGCAGTGGTGTAATAGAGGCATGGTCTATAGGGTGATTCAGATGAGCAGTACATAAAATTCTGCCAGTGGCTAGTTTTAAATATTAAGATGGTCTAAACAGCTTTTTTTTTGCTTGTAATCCTTGCACATTTCTTATGAATGCATCATGGTGTTGTGTTGGTAGCATAAAGGTAATACTTGCATGGAACCTTTTGCCTAAATGTAAAATAAAAAATAACATGGTATAAATATATAAAGTCCAGGAAAAAAAAATATCCAGAAGTGCATGAAATCACTCAATTTTGGCTTCTGAGCACCAGTCTGAATAATGCCCAGTTCCTTCTTAAGCTCTGGAACTCTTTGTTCTCTACATCTGAGCCAAGATGCAGTGTGTGGAATCCCAGTGTGCAGCAGGAGCACTTGGCACTGGAACCATTCGCGGAGTCACATTGTACAAAGAGGGAACACTTTTTGGTTCCACACATTGCCAAGGCTTGGCACGTTTTTCGGCGTGCTCTAGTAGTGCTACCATTTCATCCAAACATGCAGTTCAAGTAGTCTATGTTAGCTCAAGCAGATATTTGTTTTCTTCTTGCTACTTTTTCAGCTAATTCCTTTTTTTAAATATTAATCTCTTCAGCCTAAGTGTTAGTTTAACGTCTTAAAATTTCCATATAGCAGAGTGTATGGTGGCTTGATGAGTAATATTGCTGTTTCATACCTCAAGCACTGGGGGTCTGACACCCACCTTCGCACGGTATGTGTGCATGTTCACCCTGTGTTACATGGGTTGTCTCTTGTTTGTAAAACCTGGGTCCCCATAAAACCTTACTCATTCTTCCCATCCTCATGTGAGATGGGTCTCTCCACTGCTCCGACCAACCTGTCTTACAGACAGGGTTTATTTATAGATGGAGCTGATTTCTGCCTCCCTGTGTCCAAATCCCACCTTGTCAGAGCACAACTCCACCTCCTTCAACATTAACCTTTGTTTCTTTATGTATAGAAATTTATCAAAAGATTCAAAGTGAGCAGTTTCATAAAAGGCCAGTTTTACGCTAAAATTCATGTGGTTTCATCAGTAATTTACCTATTTATTCTGTGTGCTTATTTGTATTTATATGTATAAAAAGCACATACTGTATCTAATGTAGTGTCTAGTTTCATAAACAATGATGACAATGATTTGATGATTTCATTGATTTTTCTTTTGACTTTTTAATAGGATGCCTACTCAGAATGTGGGTTACATTTACATTTATACTTAACTGAGGCACTTATTCATTGTGAGTGTCCATTATTCTGAATTACCACCGACTGATGCATCCCTACTGTGTTATACAAAAAGTAATACGACAGTAGACATTGAGAAAAATGTCAGTGGTATTCAAATTATTTTCCAGAATACATTAGTAGTTCAATGTAGGTGTTAAATGCATAATTCGATTTAAGGAACTGCGGCACTGAGATGCTCAAAAGATTTGTCCTTTAAACATGCAGGTATTTTTATTATAGCTTTAGTTACAGTTGTTGACATTTACAAGATTTAACATATTAATTTATCTTAACATGCAACAGATAAGGATATAGTCTATCAAATGGCTTTCAGTTGTTGTAACAGCCTACACCTTTGATGGCCCCAACCTGGAGGAATCATGAATGGCCTATTTATTCTGTGTGCTTATTTGTATTTATGTATAAAAATCTAATGTATTATCTAGTGATCTAATCTTTCATTAAAAATAGAAGTTTCAACCAGGTAGAAATGCATTTTTAATTGATTTCAATCATTGAAATAAATTAATATTAATAAAATTAAACCAATGTATTGTCATGATTTGAAGGATGAAGTACTCAAGGGCAGACGACGTGGTGAAAGAATAGGGGGTTACTGAACTGAAAGAACAGAGACCAGGAATAAAAGGGGTCGCGAGGGACCACAAAACTAGGAATTAGGAAGGGCAGAGGCAACGAGGGCGGGAGGGGCGGGTGTGACGTCATTGGCCGGATAGGAGAACACAGGACTGGGAAGCACATATATTCGGGATTAACGGGGGAACTAACAAGAGGCAGCTGAGAGTGAGTTCCACACGAGGGTTAGGAATGGGAGGCAAAAGGGATAGGTGTGGCCTGTTAGGGCCATGACAGGGTGGAGACAGTCAGCGATATGACATTTATCATAATGAATCAATATTGTAACAACTATGTAATTGATTGTAGTTATCTTACCTTAATGTAGTTGGCTTTTAGCTTGTAGTCAGCTTTTTCTGACTTGCAGCAAGTCATTTGAATAAGATATACAGTAGTTTTGACAAAATATTATTTTGGTAATTTCTACCACTGAAACCAGTGGATAATGGTCAGTATGTAGATGTTGGAATAATATACACAAATACAGGTTCTCTGAGAGGACAGAATTATATGGCTAGAAACATCCTTTAAGCATAAGGTGAGTCATGGTGTCGAAAAATTGTTAATTTGAAAGCTTATAAAATGATGAAAATGTTTTGATAATGACAAGACAACTTGTGGGAATGAAATTGTTTTTATAAATGTCACCCTGGCATTTGTTTGCTTTAGAACATAAGCTTTTCTCATACAGAAAATCCCATGTGCCATATAAAACACAACATTGATCGCACAGGCATTCAGGTAGAACGGTACCTTGTTTTTTAAAGGGGTATGCATTTTTTTTGTGGTGGTTGCAAGGTCTGAGCCAAATAAATGGTATATATAAGCCATTAAATCAACTACAGTCTCAAGAAAATGAATGCACATCAACCAAGAAACACAATTCTTTAGAACCTGTGTTATACAGGCCACATGTATGTGAAGGATTTATGAATTAAAATATGTCTCAGAAGGCTTCTGTCCAGAGAATACTTACACTTGGTTGAAACAAAATAGGCAGATAAATAAGATGAATGCATTTTAAATGAGCGAGGAAGCATAGAGCTGCAGTCCACTGTAAACCTCATTGTCCTGAACAAGGGAGTAGCTGGAGAAGAGTTTGAATCATTTTTATGTGTCTTGTAGTAGATGGAGATGTGTGTGCTCTTAGAGCATGTACCCGCGTAAGTCACACATCTAATCATGACTCCTGCACCCTGTCATACTAGGAGAATTCACTTTATTGATTTTTTTAAACTCTCTTCAGTCACCTTAGCTCGCTGTTGTCAAATTGCTTTTATATCTAATCATCCAAGGTAAAATTGGCTTTGCTAGTCACAAAATAACATTGTTTTTTCATTGACATATTATTCCTATTATAACCTGCCTTAGGACACCTGCGGTACTGTTTGACATGCTATATCTGGGAAAAGAAGAACAGGAGCCGGTGTTCCTGTAGGTCATTAACCCTATAGTTTCTTGGGAATCCTTCATCTCTAAGAAAGTCTAAAGCATGCATTCTGAAAACGTTTCACCCCTCGATTTACCTTTTCTATTATAAATTCAGAGATTATTGCTGTCTCACAATTTCTACTTATACATTTAACTAATTATGATCAAAGTGCATTTAGCCCTGCTTCTTGGAACAGGCCAGGAGATGATTTTGACCATCACCAGTGCTAAACCTGAACTTTCACACTGGGTTGCTCAGCTGGCATTGAGTTAGGGGAACTGGATTTACTGGATGCTGAAAAGTAAGGTTTCATATAGATACTTTGTGTTGTTAGATACCATTATTGCATCCAGAAATTCCCCATTTCATGTAATGGAAGGCTGAATGCATCCAAGAAAATGCTGGCTATTGCCTATCATGTTTAAACCAGTCAGGGAGTTTTGGCTCAGTGTGTTTTATTAAGTACAGACTGAAAGGATTGGTATTCTGAGATGCACTGACATTATTATATACACCATGAATCATCCTTATATTTTACAACTTCATAACAGAAATATTCATTATGTATCATGTATATCAAAGACACTATTAACATTTTATTTAGTATTTATAAATGACTTTCATAATATATTTGTATAAATCATATTTAAATGTATTTATACATATATATTCATCCCAATAATAAAATACCAACAAGCGAAAATAAGCAGTATTTCATTACTGTCACCATGAAAACACTATACTGTATCATTTTATTAAAATTATGCTCACATGTCAAACATTTCATAGGTATTATCCATCTGTTGTAATGAATGTTTAGGCACGTTAGTTGTATTCTTGTGTTTGTGAAAATCACTGGTACTGTTATTAGCTCTTTTCATGGTCTGCAAACTTTGCTGTAGAACCACTAGAACCATAGTAATGGAGGAACATATCATTTGACCTAATTTGGCCACACAAAAGAAACATTTTAAGACTCCCTAGGAGTTGTTTCATCTTCACATATTGCTGAAGAGGCAGTGCTACTCTCAAAGGTATCAAAGGAATAAGCAGACATATCAGTAGGAGCTCCAGTGTGTGTGTGTGTGCGTGTGTGTGTGTAAGAAGGGGAATCTGCACAGAAGCAATTTTATGACTTGACACGTGATATCAGGCAGCTGTTAAAGCACATTAACAATATTAAACTGCAACTTCACGGTTACAGATATAACAATCACTGCTTTAAACATTTAGATAATATCAAATTAACTTTTTATTCTTTATCTTTATTATGGCGCTAACAGTTAAGGTTAGGGCTGGGTTGGGGTTAAGGGTGTTGTGACTGAGATTAGGGTTTTTCTCATAGAAATGAATGGAAGGTCCCTATTTAGATAGGTGCGGGGGTCTGTGTGTGTGTGTGTGTGTGTGTGAATGCTACTGTAAACATCTGATCTCGAAGACGATATCAGCACTTCCAGGGTGCCTCTAATGAATTAGCTCCCCTTGGTGTCTTGGAGTATTCCAGAAAACAGCACTGTTGATACCGGTGCCCTAGTATAGATTTGTGGTACACAGCTTGAATTTTCCAAACTGATGTATGCTTGAAGCCCCCTCACCCAATGGGGTTTTCCCCATATATGTTGGTTGTCATGAACTCAAATAGAGTCATGGACAGCACCATATATAAGGGGTTAATGGCTCAGTGGTTTGAGGTCTTGTGATCTTCAAAGTGGTGTTGACTGAGGTAAATGGGCTGTAAAGACACTGAATAGCTGCCTTCCTGGAAGTACTGGTGTGGTGAGCACCTTCAGCTCTGATGCTGTCATTACGCTGTTGCTCTTTTTTATATTAATTGGTCTCTAACTCTTTCTGAGATATAATACATAATATGTCCCTCAGCAGAGATTTCTTCCAGCAGACTTCATGTGTTCTACAATTTACTATCAATAACAAGTATGAAGAGCGTACAAACAGATGTATAATAGTAGTTAATGTAAAGCTCTGGTTTGCATGAAACAAGTAGTGTTGTGCTTTATGTTGCTTTAAAGATCATTTTATAAAGACCCCCCCACACATAACAAGAGATTACTGCAAAAAGTCTTTAAGTACATACCCACTCTCCTCAGTAGTGGACAACCACTTTGAACTGCCTAGTTTGCATATGAAATTGTGCTCTTTATTGTCGAAATTCAAGTATCTTTGTACCACCATCCATCCAATCCATCCATCATCAACCACTTATCCTGGTCAAGGTTAGGAGAGAGGCTGCGAGGCTGGAGTGCACCCCAGGCAGATGCTAGTCCGGTGAAGGGCATACAACGCTAGCCGTACACTATGTCATACATATAAACACACACATACTGTATAGTGAGTTGCAATAGTTTGACCAGCCGAGTTAAATCTGCACAGTTCTATTAATCTTGTAAAGTGTAAAGTAGTTAACACAATCTCTAACGGATACAAACTCAACATTTACAGTCGACCCTTCCACATCGGGGGGCTAACTACGAAAATTTTGTTCCCCTTGGCGAGCAAAAAAGACACAAGAAATGCCAGACACAAAGATCACTATGAGGTCACTGTGAGATATCATGTGAGAGGCTGTTGTGAACATGCTTGGGATCCTCCACACTAGTACTGTACATACACTCACCTAAAGGATTATTAGGAACACCATACTAATATGGTGTTTGACCCCCTTTCGCCTTCAGAACTGCC
>JAODKN010000093.1:24530032-24561323 GCA_026774425.1 Petrocephalus zakoni | reverse complement strand
CTATCTGCCTAATATGTAAACCCTATATAGCATTTATTTCAGATCATATACATCTGAGAAACAAGTTCCCAATTATTCGAGATGTGCACATTTATACTGTAAGATCTACGTCTCTTGAGGCATTGCGGAGATCCACCTGATATGGAGGACAGAGCAGGGAGTTTATTAACACCCTTAACAATACAGCAAGCTGGCTGAGCAGAGAGAACCTCCAAGACAGCTGTTTCAGATCTAAAAAAAGATGGCCCAACAGGAAAGCTAGGAGAGCCTGAACACAGCTTCCACAAGAAAAGAATTAAAAAAAAAAAGTAATGATTTATTGCAGGTTCCAGGAGGGAGTTCTGCCCTCGACATACCTTCCCCCAGAATGCCCATGTCCACACACATACCTTTTGCCATTTGATGGACCAGTTAAGAGATTAGCATGCTATTAGAAAGTAATTGGTTTCACATTTAGGTATATCAAGGAGTCCCCACAGTTCATTTAAACATTTAAACTGGATTCACAATCCTAAGAGTCTGCTCATGTGGTGCTTTATGGAGCTTTTATCCCCCACTCGTTTATGTGTTTTGTATTTATCCAAATGCATTTCCTAGAAGCATAATGCACAGGTTATGTATATGTGGAATGTGTGAGGAGCACAGTGTGAAGCATATAGTGTTCATTATTTAGATTAGCTGGGTCAGATTTGAAGCAACACTGCTCATTGGTTGGTAGTGTGACGGCAAGTACTATGTGTACCCTCTATGTCTATTACATAGTCCTAATGACTATTGTTAAGACTGTGTGGGGCACCGTGTGGCTTAGTATGATATGATGTTCCTGTGTTCAGAAGGTCACCGTTTGAATGGTTTCACCACTGGGCCTCTTAGCAAGGCCCTAAACCCCCAGTTGCTCCAGGAAGTGTCTGACTGTGTGGTCTAATGTCGTTTTCGATAAAAGTATGTCTTAAGTTCAACAGCATAAAAAAATCCCTTCGTTATGAAAGACAGTATGGCTGGGTGTAAGATGGTCATTCAGCAAGCCTGAGTGTAAGGTGATTTCCAGGATTTTGAGTTGATACAACTGGCACAGAGCTATAATGACATCTGTTGAATTGGCCGCAGATGTTAGAGGACCTTGTGGCCTGTTCCAAGCACAATTCCGATTGGTTGATTAAGCACAGGTGTTGACAATAATTACATTCTGTTTGACAACCCATTTTCTCAAGGGGCATGTTCAATCTCAAAGCTGTGTGCAACATTTTGTTATGGTTTTTGGGTTGAATGTCCTTGAAACGGTGTGAAATGTTGTGCGACTGATTTTGAGGTACATTTTCTCCCATTTGGTGGATGTGTCAAAGGTGTTACCCAATCAGCAGCGATGTGTATATAAATCTGGCCAAATGAAAAAGGCAGTGTCCACAATGGATCCTAGCCATAGTTGCAACGCTTGCATATAATACATATAATGATAATTGGCCTGTGCTTCTGTATATATAGTGGTAAAAATAGCATTTATGTAGTCAAAAAACAATTAAACTAGATGTTGTCAGTTGCCATTTTGCCCCTTACCTCATTTATTTACAGATTTGACTGCTGGAACAATGTAATTGAGTCCTACTGAATTAGTTTTGAGAAGGTCAGTTAATTAAAAGTAGCTTTAATACACGGTATTAAGTCTATGTTACAAATAAGGTTCAAATCTATAGAGAAGGGAGGTTAAAACTGAGTCTTCTGATCTGTCCGCTGCCCCCAGGACATTCACATCCTTACCCTGTCTCACACATTCCTTTCTCCAGTTGATGGACCACCTGTAACAACACATCATGTTATAATGCTGCAATATGTAGAAACAAAATGTAACAAATTTTTGTCATGTGATGCAGTGTTATTGCGTAATGCATTGTAACACACCGTGTAATAACACTGCATTTTGTCAAGTTATTACATAATTACAGTGCGTTACTATGTATTATGTGATGAAATTTTTTTACATTTTGTCGAGTTATTACACAATGTGGCATGATTAATGATAATGTGTTGTTACATTGCCAGATAAGACTGACGTCTTAGACATCTTGCCCACATCAGACTTCTCTATTACTACTGAGGGACTTGTGTGTGTGTGTGTGTGCATATACAGTATATGAGACTTACCTTTTGCCTACTACCTTACTACCTGCCATGGGGCTATAAAAACACATATTAATTTTTTACTAACTAGTGCAGCTTAATTCCACAAATACCCCAGGGTACCCTGCCCTGAGTGAGATGGAGGATGCATGCTGTCCTAAATAATGCACTGGCTGTGAACAATGTTCACTTTGTTTTAAATATGTAGGAAAATTGATTTTATATTAGGATGTATTTATTAAGATGTTCATGTATAAGCAGTAATGCATTTAAAGGTGATAGATCCATCAACACGGCTTGTAGCCTGAATACTCCTTAGTTTTTCAGAAGCTGTGAGCATATCTTGTGGGCCTGGGCAAGTAATAAGAGCAAATTAACATCACCAGTTCATCCAAAGACCCCTGGCTCTGGGTGGAAAATGCTTGAACAGTTGAAGGACTGGCTTTCATAAAGCATGCAATATTAGACGATAGCGTTACGCAATTTACAGAAGATGGTTACCTACTTTGGGCTATGCATTATCAAATTCCAGCTTCTGCTCTGAAATCCCAGGATTTCTAATTACATTCACCTCTCAAATAACTAAAACCACTGATATATACAAATCGTATCTAAACTGGCACATTTGAAAGTGTCTATAATTTACTGGGCCCCGTGTATTAAAGTAGGAGGCAAACACGGCTTCATTAGAAAACCAAAGCCCAGCTGTGAAACCTGGCCGGGGACTATCCTGATTTTTGAGTGTGTCATGATGCTGGCACTGCTTTGTAATCTCACAACCTGAATGGCTTACCATCATTGAGGAAACAATTTTTTTCTGGATCAGCAAGTTCCACAGGAGAATGGCGGCGTATCCATTCAGGGGCTGAAGCTTAGCAGAAACTGGGTCATGTAGCACAACACTCCTTTTTTTGAAGAAGAATGAGGCAAAATGCCCCCAAATAATGTGCGGCATTGATCAAGTAGAGGATATATTTGGAGAAGTAATCTCTGCTGATAGAGGTGTATTACTTAGTGGGTAGGCTGCCGATCAATAAATATTTAGCTACATAATTTGAGGGTGATGTGAAGTGAAGCCAGGAGGTGGATGGACACTTTCTGACTGCTTTATGAAAAGAAACCTGCATGTTAATGGTGTTCGTCAATTATATCAAACCTTATCTGTTTCTCCTGAGGCGAATAGCTTATTTTAATTGCCTTTGCCTACGTCACACAGTGGACTCAGTGGGCTAGATTAAAACGCACTGTAGTTTCACAACTTACACAGAGCAACAAAAATAAGTGCTTGTTAATTACACAGCATTTCATATATACAGCAGCAACATGTTAAGTGTACAGCCTGGGTTTCCCACCAGGTCTGGGTTTATTCTGATCGACACAAATGCAGAATATGCAAAAATAAGCATAATCACACACTAACTTTTGCACACACATTTCCTTCTCAAGCACAGGAAGATTATGGCAAATGGGTCAGGACCCTAATGTCTGGGAGATACCACCCTCCCCCCCCTCCTTGCCAGACTGTTTTGTTCAGCATCTGCTGGGGGCTCAGTGGTCATTTCTTTTCCTTGTTATTTTTTCTCCCTTGGGTTCCCATAAATGTCACAGTTGCAGAGTCTGTTTTCCCCGACTGTAGGTAAAAAACATCTCTTCAGGCTTCTACTCATTTACACTTTCACATCCACTGTACAATTCTGCAGCAGTGTTGCTTTAAATGCAGGTTTGGATTTTTCCCTTCCTCTCCCACTAGCCTTTCCTACATGGATTGACAGAAATTGTAGCTTTTTAAATTAAAAACAAAACAGCAATGCACTGCACTTCAATGCAGTTCAATGATGGAAGATGGAATTGTAGTTATACAAGTTTTTATAAATAAGTGTCAGCTACATGGATAACACATTCAAAGCTAATATAATTTACAATAAAAAGTATATTTCTTCACACTGCCAAAAGTTTTGTGTTTTGTTTGGTTACTTTTGGATAAGGTTAAGCGTTGGGTGTTGTCGTGATTGGAATTTTGGAATTAGGGTATTTCCCATAGAAATTAATGGATGGTCTTCATGAAGATAGGAATGCAAATGTGTGTGTGTGTGTGTGTGTGTACACACATGCAGAGGTACTTTTATGACATCCCATTCTAAATGCATAGGCATCAATATAGAGTCTCTCCTTTGCAGCCTGCCACTCTTATTGGAAGGATTTCCACAAGATTTTGGAGTGTATCTCTGGAACTTTCCGCCCAGAAGAGCATTTCTGAGGTCAGGTACTGATGTTGGGCATGAAGGTCTGGCTCACAACCTCCATTCTAGTTCATCTCAAAGGTGTTTGATTGGGTTGAGGTCAGGGCTGTGTGTGGGCCAGTCAAGTTCTTCCACACCAAACTCATCCAACCATGTCTATGGACCCTGCTTTGTGCACTGGGGCACAGTCATACTGGAACAGAAAAGGGCCTTCCCCAAACTGTTCCCATAAAGTCAGAAGCATAGAATTATCTTGTATTAAGTATTAAGAGCTCCTTTCATTGGAACTATGGAGCCTAGCGCAACCCCTGAAAAACAACCACATATCATTATACCTCCTCCACCAAACTTTACAGTTGGCACAGTGCAGTCAAGCAGGTAACATTCTTCTGGCATCTGCCAAGCCCTGACTCGTCTATCAGACTGCCAAACAGTGAAGCATGATTCATCACTCCACAGAACATTATTCCATTGCTCCAGAGTTCAGTGGCGGCGTGCTTTACACCACTCCATCCAACACTTGGCATTGTGCTTTATGATGTGAGGCTTGCATGCAGCTGCACAGCCATGGAAGCCCATTTCATGAAACTCCCAGCACACAGTTTTTGTTCTGGGGTTAATGCCAGAGGGAGTTTAGAAGTCTGTAGTTATTGAGTCAAGAGAGCTTTGTCTACTTTTACACACTATTTGCCTCGTCCGCACGTTGCGACCCTGCTCTGTTACTTTATGTGGTCTGCTACTTTGTGGCTGAGTTTCTGTTGTTCCTAAATGCTTCCACTTTGCAATAATACCACTTACAGTTGAACATAGGACATCTAGCAGAAATTTCACAAACTAACTTATTGCAAAGATGGCATCCCATGAAGCACCAAGCAAATGAGCTCAGTAAATTCAAGAATGACCCATTATTTCACAAAAATTTGTACTGCTGGGTGCTTGATTATATGCACCTGTGGCAATGGGTCTGCATGAAACAATTGAGATCAGTGATTAAGCTGTGTGTCTCAATACTTCTGTCCATATTGTGTGTGTGTGTGTGTATGTATATACAGGTATACATAAAACATACATATATACCATGCCACACAGATAATAAATCTATTTACAGTCTTAGGCAGTGTTTCCCAACCTGGGCCTTGGGGAGCCCCAGACAGTCCAAGTTTTTGCTCCCCACCAGCGAAAATGTGGATTGTCTGGCAGGGGGCAAAATATGGACTGTCTGGCAGGGAGCTGGGAGAGAGTAAAAACCTGGACCATCTGGGGGTCCCCGAGGACTGGCTCATAAAACACTGGTCAAAGGAAGAAGAAGGGAAGGGAGCTGAGTGATACCGACAGAGGCAGTATTTCATATCCACATAAAGATAATATCCAGTTCTCCTTCTGTATATCAGTGTTCTGGTTTTAAAATAGCTTCAGCTCAAAGACAGGAATTAATCTATCATGTGTACCATATTCTCTTCCACTGACACCATTATTGAAATAATCTTTGTGACCCGGTTGGCAGGACAGTGCTGGGCCTTTATGGTGATTTACTAACGTCTGCTTCTTGATAAAAACGACAAAGTCGACTGAATGATTCAAAATACAAGGTAGAATTTTGTCGGAAAATGGCTTATTATTTTTAAGGCTGAGAATAACTGTTCCGCCAACCTCAACTGCCTCGAACTGCAATGGTGATTTTAAACCTTATACTGAATATCATACAATCATTGCTCAGCAAATGTAGGAGCATATGGGTTATCTATGCCAGATGGTTGGCTCCCAGGTGCTGATTATGCTCAGGAGAATGGTATAAAGCAGGGCTACAAGGCGACATTTCAGCTGCCAGAAAGGTGCAGATACCTTACATCTCACTCAGCTAAAAGTTCAAAGAAAACTATGAGTATGAGGACTTCAGTTCTAAAAGCAGTTCACCTTTTGGCTGTAAGTTGGAGGAAACTTTCTCCTGGCACACCTCTGCACAGTTTAAATTTAAATAAAGTCCCAGCGCTCTATTAAAATGAAAAAGAAATGGAAATGTGATTTTTGGTATGGTAATCTTTACCACCAACTGAATGCATCACAAAAATTCTCAAATTTGGAAAAGACCTGCATTTTTATCTGAAATAGTAAGGCAATTAAAAAGAATTTTTAGTTATAGAAACTATTTTAGTTATACACTGATTCAAGTATAATAGTTATATTCTTCATATTATAAATGCTGTATTTATAGCTAATAATTAATAACATGCTAGATGTTTCTATCAGTGCAAATGGCATAATAAATAGCATTATTAATAAACTTAATGATCTGTGAGTAGTAGTATTATTGCATATATCACAAAACAAATTTACACAACATTACATATCACATAGCAAATATAAACAGATTGTTTCCCTTTACCCAGGGAAATGAGAAAAATATCTGCAGCATCATTGTTGGCTATGCAGTTAAAATGAAAAACAATATCTGAAAATATGGTTGACTGTCTGTTGTAACTTTGTCATGTAACCAATCTTTGGCAGATCATTTTAATGGTTGTTGGTATCATTTAAATTGTAAAATTATTTATAATTGATAAGAATCAGAATGATGATCTATATGTCAACAAGGCAAAGCTAATATATTGTATTCAAATGAAGAAATTAGCATATGAGCAGTGTAATTTGTTGTGAAATGCCCTTTTGGTATAATACAGTTTTTTTTTTTAACTAGTAAAACAGAAAAAATTGTCCAGTAAATCAGTTGTGTATTACAACTGTTTTAGAACACAGGACAATTAGTTTAACATTTATTTCTCTGCTAGGCCACCCATTAAAGAGACAATTAAACATCAATCCACTTAAAACGGACAAATTAAACAAGAGTAAGTGCAATTTTCCCTGAGAGCCATAGGGCATCCTTTAGTATTGCAAGATCAAGAGCTTGTAGAAATACTCCCCATGTGGTCTGTTAGAATATTTCACATTTGAATGCTGTTTCCTGCACTGTTGGTAAGAATTACTGAGGTGAAACATCATGATTAAAATAGTGTCCCAGAGGTGTTTTCAAAGTGGTGAAAATCTGTGTATCAAACAATTTACGAGGTTTTAAATGTTTCAGCTATTAAAGACCAAGGGTTTTTCATTAATTACACTTCACATATATGTTTTTAGTCCATAAACCTAAACCACTAGCTTTTAAATTAAAGGTGCTCTGTGGTATTCTGTCACAGAATGCACCTTAATGCTTGGAAGGTGCTTAATGCTTTTTTTCCCATTTTAAGAACTAATTATTGTGAAATAACATCTTGCATCTAACATCTTGACTACAAAGAGATAACTGGTACTCTTGCAGAGCAACAGAATATTTGAAACGTCTGGCACATGACTCTGTATTGAAAATTTGACTTTACTTTCAAAATTGTATTCTTTTGGAAATATGTAAAATTGACAAAATAAAATGATGGAAGTTATGAGTCTTCTGCTTACTCACAGAGGCATGGACCACATCACATGGATTGGACCGTCTCCCTGACCTGGATAAGCTATTACTGGTGTGCATATTGAAAAGAATCAACATAACAAGTATTAACCAGCATGAAATTTGAATGATTAATACTGGTAATGGGTGTTTGTTAAAGGCATTCCCTGTAAGATTCAGGAAATAGTACAGCACTTTCTCTAATGTGGAGCATCAGGCTTCACAGCCCTCTGTGGCATGCCGATGGAGGACCAGCTATCATTTAATCCCACAGGATAGTATGCAAATTTCTAGCTGTTTGAAGAAATGGACAGTAACAGCACCAGCCAAGTGATTTACCCTGGTATAAATAACTAGCTTTGCAAAATCCTTTCTCTGTTTATTCCATTGTTTTTTTTTTGTAATCACTCATTTGGCTCATTTTAAAGGGGCAATATGTGTTTAACTCAGCAGCAAAAATAAATGTGCATATTTAATTTCATTTACAAACATTGATGTTTCTTTTAATTGCTGCTTTTTGGATATTTTTGTTTTTAAATGCAGCCAAACAGCATCTGATTTGCTTTAGAAGTTCGCAATTTGACCCTTTTTTCCTCCTTGGATATTATATGTAACTGGAAGATTGATGGGTGGATGTTTCTGGTGTCATTAATATTTTTGGAGAAAGACTTGGAGAATTTAGTTACCAACCAAAAAAGCAAAGTGAGCATGAAAATAGTGCAAAAACACCCAATGTATACGGCACAAGTTTAAGATTTTGTAACTTAAAGGATTAGGGTTAGTCATTAAAAATATTCATAACGTCCCTGGGGAAGGACCGTTCTCACAGATAGACTAATATAATTACACCCAGATAAGATGTGACAAAGGTACTTTTGTGGTGTCACAAGGAAAATGCTTGGAAGAAGGAGAACATAAAACACTTTCTAAATTTATCAGAAAGAAATATTGGACTTGCCTTGTTTCCAATTATAAATGAAATGGGCAAATATCGGAAAATGTTCCAGATAACTTTAGATATGTAAATGGTATATCAAAATAGATGCTGAGGCCCAGTACTGCCCTAGAAAGCTGTGTGCCTTTGAAATTTCGTAAAACTATTTGTGTTGATAGGATTTCAGAATTGAACTGCATACTGTAAGCTTCATTGATTCCGTTGAGGCTGGCATCCTGGTTGGACCCAAATATTTCACATTTTGACTTCCACTCATGATAATACTCAATAGTACGCAGTTTAAAACACAAGTAATTATAATTCCAGGCAGGTGTGTTTGAGTTTTTGGTGTGTGCTTCATGTGGGTTTCCTCCTGCATTTAGACTAATAAGCATCCTTAAATTGTCCATAGATTATCACTGTGCATATGTGAGTGCCCTGTGAACTAACATCCCATCCAGGGTGTGCCCTGCGCCCTGTGTGTGTGCGAGTGTGTGTGTGTGTATTTGTAAGTGCTACATTGTAGGGATCAGATGTCCCTGCAATGTGATAACAACCTGCACCCCATAATGATATGAATCCATGGACTTGCTGTTAGGTGAATTATATTGAAATGAAATTGCAGAAAACAGTCTGTGAACTGTATGTTGCTACTTAACAGCTGATAGTCATACTTTATTCGGGGTTGCCAACTTTGGTCAGTTGGCTGGAGTAGGATTTTAATTCGAATTTAGGATTTTAAGTCTGCACACAAATGCACAGGCATTTACATGTATTTAACAGATTTATGACCTTGTAAATAGTCCTTAGGGTTTGAAAACTACCCCAAAACTTTTGATGTAGCTAATTTTATGTTTATAATGGAATTATCATAAGATTTCTTGAGGGACAGTCTGCAAGTGTGTGTGTCACACCAGCTGTGTGAAAGTTGATATCGCTGTTTATTTCAGTGTTTCAAGCCTTTCAGTGAGGTTTCATAGGATCAAAATTACGTTTAAAAAAGCTTTATTTCCCAGTCTAACATACAAATTATGTTACTTCCTATTTTTGCCTCATCCTCTCACTATGTTGTCCTAGATAGACATATATTTTAAAATCTAGATATTCGGCCATTTATGGACCACAAAACCCAGAGTGCCCAGACCCAGTAGACCACCCAGAGACCACCAAAACACAGAGTGCACCAAATACTACTCTGTAGTGAAATCTGGGGGGATGAAGACCCATTTCTCATTTACATCTTAGCTGGCCCTGCTAATCTGTCCAGTGCTGCAGCCAAGCTGGCCCTTTTCTTGTTACTCTATTGTAAAGGTACACTTCCAGTCAGCTGTCACAATTATTTCCACAGTTTTGTCAGATTTGACCCAGTACTCACCATATCACAGATTTTGATTCTCTACCGGCACATATTAGGTGCACTGGGATTGCTTACGGCCTACATTTGACATGTAGTCTGCTGTAAGTGCTAACAGATGGCTGACAAGGAGACCTGAAGCACTTATTAGGGAATTATAACTAGGAAGATATGGGGGGCAAGGTGGTGATACCTTGGTAATCCGGCATGTGCAGTTTTTCACACGGAGAATCTGAAGGATTATCGATTTTGAGAAAACTAATGGATGGGTTCTGACAGATATTTGCAGGGAATTATCAAACAAGAAAACGAAAATTACCACTGCCCTTGACAACAGTGAATAAATATAGAGAGTTACACAGATTCAAATAAAGATTAACCCATCTCTAAAGATGATACTACATATCAGGTGATATCTGAAATTACATTGTTGAGGTTTATACTCTTGCATTGAGTTTGACCTGTTTCCCTTGGCATGTGTTCTTTATTTGTTGTTTGAGATTTGTTTGACATCTTCAATTGACCTAGCACATTTATCTCACTGCTATGTAACGGTTTTTATTCGCTATCAGTTATTGTTCTTAGGCTTGAATATACTTAGTGGCCATTTTATTAGGTACATCTGACTTTGTGGATGCACTTGAATACATCTTGAATGCATACAGCACAGCAAAAACATAGGGTCAATAGATTGACATAATATCGCAAATTGAAGTGATTTTGAATAAATATATCAAGCTGAAAAACAGTGACAAAATTCTTTAGTCAGTTTAGGCCATTAATAATTACTCTAATGTTATTAATGCAGATGTGCAGTTTTACATGAACTGCCACCAAAACCCCATGGATGTGAATAAGTATAACATTCATGCTGGGTAGGTGTTGCTAGCTGTAGTCAGTTTTATTTAAATGCAGTATGCCATTGTATAGACCCCTTGTACTTAAAGATGCCCTTCTCTGTATAAGTCAGGATTATCGTTAACCAATCAATCTATAAATTGTGCTGATTTAGACCCAGCTCACCTAGTGTTATTGAAAGGCACGTCCTCTGCAGCTCTTCCTAGTTTTACATTTTAAATGAACAAACAAACAAATGGTATTTTACAAATACAGCTTTAAAGGGAATTTAAGTATCCACACATCTTAGCAGGTATTTTAGTAACTTTGTTTAAACATTAAGTCATTTCAGAACATGTTTTTCAGTTAAAACTGCACCCTGGAAAAAAAAACTGTAGATGTTTCTAGGTATTTATTCTGTGTACTTTGATCCAATTCATAATTGTATCACGTTTTGCTGATACAGTGATTATAAATAAATATTATATTTAATTATAGGTTGTCATACTGGGCACTACGCAGGGGCACCTAATAATGTGGCCATTGCGTGTATGTACATATAAATTCTTAATTATATGAAATTAGAGGCACAATCGCAAAATAAATATATATTAAGTCTATCAGTTTCTGTCCCGTCAGTACTTTGGCAGAGGTTGAAGATGCATTTTATAGTGTACAGTAAGCTACAAATCAGAAGACAGCGATTTACTCTAAAGGCAGGATCGACATGCTATTTAATGGGTTTTCTTATTTGTTGAAAGAGCGCTACTCCCGACTCCCAGTTTGCATCGGTGGGTTTTCCTGCACATTTCTGTCTCTTGCTTTTCATCCGCGATATCGTGGTTTCTCTTTTCAAGTGTGCGATCCCTTTCTCCCTGTCGAGAAAGAGGAGGCAGTGTCCCGTTTTCCCCCCATTTGCTGTCCGACCACAATGAGATCTTGGCAGCTAATTGCCTTCAGGTGAGGTGAGGCACACAGGCTGGGTGACGGGGAAATAAGCGCGTCCAGGAGGAATTTAAACGGACGTGGGATGTTTTCAATGCGCTTCTCTGTTAATTCTTTGGCTGGCGCAATTCCTTCGTTTTTCGCAGAGCCTCTCCACTGCACGAAAAAGGTTAGTGTTAGCACCTTTCTTTTTCCTGCGTTTGTTATGTAATGCGGGGAAAGTGGCCGTGCGGATGTTTTGCGAAACACTTCGCGGACATGTGCCTGCATGCTCGCTTCAGCGTACTGTCAGATTCCGAGGTGGACCAGATAGCCGGCTGTGTATGTGCAAAATGATAAAAAGGTCAGTGTCGAAATGTCAGCATATTCATTTAACTGTAACTAATAAGGGAAGTATTTGACTGGTCTGCTTCAGATTTGAAACGGTCCCGATGTCGGGAATTTGCCGAAAGGTTGATGCTTTTGTCCACGTAAAGAGAAGCGGCGATGTCCGGTAGATGAGAACTTTGGTGTTCGTCCGTACATGTGAGATGCTTCACATCTGCGCCCATCCGCGCTTTGCTACTCCAGTCTCGCATTTGTGCAGCTATGGTGCTGTGCCAGGTAAGGACACCTCTTTATATGAATACGAGCACGTAGAATTTCGCTATAGTCAGACAGCCCACAATTTATTGCCCATTTCACCTCATTAAAGACATGATACGTATAGTACTATAGTGAAATGTTATGAATTAAGACGTATTCTTTTCTTTGTGTTTGAATGTCTTCAAAATGATCAAAGAGTTATCGCTATTTTCATTGCTCAGTGAATTCGCATTTCAAAAGTTAATGGGAAAACTTAAAGTGAAATAAGCGTACCAGGACGTGTATACTGTAAATCACTATTCTGCGGGTATGCTCTAAGGTTATCAGCGTGACAGAATACACCCGTTAGCTGGTACGCGACCATTTTAATGTTTTCTACAAATCTGTCAAATTGTCATCAGTAACGTATATGTATTTAAGTTGTAGTATTGCGAGTTTTAATATATCGTATTCTTTATAATTGCTTTTCAGTGTATAGTTGTATCTGTAGCGCTGTAACCTGCTACTTTTTATAAGGGACATTGTATTGTCCATCAAACAAAAGATTTTACTGTGTGGCTATTTATTTTGTAGAATCTTTGCCTTTTCTTGTTCCGTAAGCACCTGGTATCCTGCTTGCTTGTATAGCCACATCTGAAAGACAGTTATGGAAAGCATGTTACACATTATAAGCATTAATATTATTACACACTCAAGCAGTTTACAGAGAACAACCAACAGCAAAAAACTAACATTTTACAAATTAATGTGTAATTCTATATAAAATAACAATTTTAATAATATTTAATGTTAATAGTACAGTAGGAATTGACCATATTAAAATTGTATAATTGTCAGTGTCACTTAAATATGTTAGACATCTGAGGATCTTTTACCTTTTACCGTGACAAGCAAGCTGCAAACTACATCCTTCAAATATCAGATGCCATTCACTTGTTTGTAATGCCTCAAGAGACAGTGGGCTGTCTGGCTAGTGCTGTGGATTTTGCTCTTGAATGGAGCTTGGAGTCAAGGGTGGCGTGTTTTGTATACGGAGGCTTTCAATGAAGCAGAGCCATAGCAAGCTGAAAGTGCTTCAAGCCATATATCGATGGATTTGGACATTGTGATTTTGTGTCCATGCTTGGGTTTCGAATTACTGAAGGCATATCATTGCATCCATTCTGTTTGATTACTTGCAGAGCATTGTCTGTCTGTTTTAATCTCCACTCAAGTTACACAACTCAGCACATTATCGGATGCATGCAGTCTAAAAAAAGACAGAAGAAGCACTTGAGGACTTTGAATTTATAATTTCAACAAGCATTCTTGAGTAGTTACAGTATTCATCTGTGCTGGCTCTGAGAAGGTTTTAAGTTGGACAGTAGAAGAAGCCAGATAGAAATCAATTTCTATTCTTCTATTTTTTAATAAAGGTATAAACTTTTTTTTTGTCTTTTTTGCAAGTACAGTATGTGAAATGTGATTTAATTCAAATGATATGATTTCTGTGTTTTAAAATGGTCTAAGGGAACTATTTGATATCTAAAGATATAGAGAAACCCTAAATTCTCTACTTTGTTCTTTTTAAAGATGCATTTGAACCTGTGATGGATGCTTTAATTTGTGAAGTAGCTAAGTAGTATGTTCAAAGTGTTTTCTTCTTTTTTTTTTTTTTTTCTAATGATTGAAATGTAATGCATTTCTCATCATAATGGTCTCTCAGCTGCAATTTGTCACCATTTTCTGGTCTTAGGATCTTATTTCAATTTCATTTCACTTGAAGGTGCTTATACCTTTCTGTAGAATGAGAGGTTCCCTTCTGGTCTCAAGTGAAGAACATGGCTGCCCCTATGGCTATGAAGTCATTATAAATATCTGTTGAGGTTCTTCTAATTTGTGTATTAATAATTATTATTAATAAGTTGGTGATTGTTAGTCCACCAACAGAAGTTTATCTTTTTTCCCATGCAAAAATTACAACTAACACATTTTCTAAAATGAATTATACCGGAAGCCATCTATGTGGATGTCTTCCCTATGGCAGGAGGCAAATGCAGTTTCAATCCTATTTTTGTCATGCATAAAAGATTGTGGATTTAACAAGATATGTGACTCATCCCCTCCCTTTCTTTCTGAATCTAGCTTCATGGACCATGGAAAGGCTCTATTTGGGCTTGTCACCTCTTCCGCTGCCCTAGGTGTCATGCAGTTGATTATTACAGAAGCCTAAAATCAGAGGGTTCAGCAGTGCCAGTAAAATGTAAAAAGTAAACGCATTGTAGGAAGGAGCCGTAATGACCACCCACTGAGCAAAACGCAAGACGCAAGACCGAAGGGGGGTCTTTAAACAAGAGGATGCCTGTCTTGTTCACAGCGCATGGTTATTTCCACAGAAAGCAATGTTTTGATGGGATGAGTCTTGAGGTTTTTGACTATGGCTTAATTATTATGGTCGTATTCGTTCTATTCCGAGTTCCGCAGCAAAGTTTTTAGTCATTCAAAATTGGGACATACAGCCTTGCTGTATGTATGTGTGCATCCATCCATTTTCATAAGCGCTTATCCTGTTCATGGTCGTGGGGGGTCCAGAGGTTCGTGGTGCCGGAGGTTATGGACACAAGGCAGGGAGCAACCCGGGATGAGGCTCCAGTCTATCCCTGAGCACACTCACACACCAGTCATTCGTATAGGCACCTATGGGCAATTTTGGTAACTTGTATTAATTAACATAATACATAGATTTAATATCATATATAGTATTGAGGATCTGGTTGATCCAGTGACAATCTGGGTTCTATTTTTTTTTTTTTTCTTTGAGGGTCTTCTGTTTCCCACACATCTAGAGCATACTGCAGTTCATTAATCACTAAATTGCTTCTCTGATTTAAAAAAAAAAACACTGACTGTAACAGCAGTATCTGATTTCCTTTGCAAGATCAGTAGACCTTTGAATGCAATTTATTGGCTCCTAAGGCATCTGACATCACCCACTTAATATACTATATTGTGCAAGAATTTGAGTGAAATTATTCAGTGAGTACTTGAACATCCATCTGAATCCAGTGAGGCATGACTGCGACATTAAAGCTTGGCATTAGATTTAGTACACCCTACCTTAAGTGATGGTCCATCCCATTTTTCCCCGATTTATGATTCATAGGTCACAGAATCCCAGGCAGACATCATCTTTGTAATTAATTACCTTCCCTGCAAACCCCAAAACTTTATATAATAAAAGTGTGGGCACGTTACATCCATTATTTTTTTTTAAATCTGAATAAATTATGTATCATTACATAACAGTTTCCAATACATTCAAACAGGGCCAGATTAAGGTGGGCGCTATTGATGCTGCAGCCCATTCCTGAAATAGGCCCAGATGAAAACGGACGAGAATTTTCCGGAAGCTGAACAGTTTTACTTTGCTATACTAACCTCAAAATAATTCTTAGAATGAAATTTGGAGTCCGACTTAAAGACGCATAGACACAGCGTTACTTATTACACAGTTACTATTGTTCTTTGCACTGTGACGTAACTAAAGTCATTGTGTTTATTGTTAACCAAAGATTACGTTAATGCTATCAAGTTTACGTTAAACTGTTCACTTAGTAATTTAGCTACCTTTTTTTTTTTTTTGCAATGTCTTGGGGATTCTTGCCATTTTATTATTGTTCGGTAAGTGCCATGTAGTAAATTCTTCACCTTGAAAGTTAGTTGTACAGTAAAAATTGATGGCTATTTAAATGGTTATCTGTAAAGGTAAAACTAAAAGCCAACTCGCGGGCCCAGGATGAATGTTTAGAATTTTTTAAATCCTCTGCAGGATTCTGGTCCATTTTAAAATTAAAATTTTAAAACACTAAGATTTAAAGTGAACAAATTTTTACCCTCAAGAACCTCAAGAGTCACCAGTGTCTCTGCCAATAAATTTTTTTCTTTCTTGTTTCATAAGAGAATTGCGAAATTTTATGTATTTCATTGTTAGGTTTTGACATGATGTCACTTTGTGATATATTTCGTACTGTTTCTCACACGCTTGCTATGGCATCTCAACTCAGTGGATGAGATAAAGCGAAAAAGAAAAGGAAAGATGCAGCAGAACAAGAAAAGCTTTTAGTGAAAATTCCAAAAATGAGTTCATACTTCCGAGTACGATCATCTTTGTCTCAATCGTCTGTGATATAAGTAAGCAACACTAGCGCAGTAGTTAGTGACAATTTGCCCAGGTTAAGTTGATCTGGTTTAGCCTTTTCTGCATTAAGTGCACTTTTCAGACTTGCTATTGAATATTGAAGTTGCATAGCTTGATGTGAATCTTGAGTTGTCACGATAATACGTTGCTGTAGCATCAGGCCTAATTTCGTCTTAATGTGGCCCTGCATTCAAATGAAACAGTTTTGACACTTTTTGTACCAGAAAGCTAGGTGGTGCAACCATTCAAACACATGAGCTAAATAAGAAAGCTATTAAAATTGGTTAGGCATAATTAATTTGGGGAAACACTGTGTTTTTAAAACCATTACAATGACATTCGTCTGCAAATTTTACAGTAGTTCAGATGTCACAACCTAGGGATATTTATTTAAAAGTCACTTTAGAAAATGATGTACTGGGTGTTACATTATAAAGAAGACACCATGGTACAGTGAAAAAAGTTACGCCTAGTAGATATAACTCAAATAATGGCATAAATTACCATTTTCAGCTTACCGTTTCCATGTCACGAGGTACAACTAGAGGTGTACTGCGGTGACCTGTGGTTAGGTTCGTAGTAGTACTTGTTGTTTCAGAACAAAAATAAATAAATAAAAGATACAGAGTGCTATACTGAACTTAATTTTCAGATTTTTAGCAAGCATACCAGCAACAATAATCCCGTGGGCTCATGCTCGCCCCCTTCAGTGAGGCAGCGGTACTGGCTGCCTCACCTGGCTCCTAATTTTTGGTGTGGTTTTGTACATAAGATCAACAATACTTAATTTGTTATACACATACATGAAATACATGAGCTGCTGTATGGAAAGTGAGGACATATAATATAGGTGCGTGCAAACATGATATTAGTGACATTCCATGAGAAAGCAAAAGGCGCACGCTCTGCGCTGTCAGTGAGGGAGCGTGTGCTGGGAGATGAGGCTCGTCTCTATCTGAGCTGGAAAGACGCAAATCCAGTGATTTTGATTTAAGAAATTGATTAAAGTGATTGAAATCATACAAACATTTATATTAATAGTACTGGGCAGTAGACAAATATTTGGTTTGACCATTATTTGTTTTTTACGTTTCATGATGACTGGTTTGAACCTCGAGCGGCTGAGCCCATTGAAATACAATGGCGAAAGAATTTTGCTACTTGCTTAGTGGACGTAGACATTTACTTATTTAGTTTCCGGCAGTCTGTAAAATGATCAGAATTTCTTGTTAAATCGATGTGTACAATCAATCACACCATTTTTCACATTTTAGATGTGTTTCAAGCTGAACGCTAACTATTTGCCACTCTGTGGCTGTGAGCGCGCGGTGACTTCCACCTTTTGTGACATCATGCGCTTACCCTTCAACAACATTAACTAGTACAGCAGCGATTTTCAATTTTTGTAAAAACAAAGTTTTGAGAGGTCGAAGTTGCGTTTAGTGGAAAACCCCACTAAATAAACTGCACGCAATTATGCGTTGTATCGCACTTTATTCAATGTTAGATATAAATAACACTTCAGTTTCAGTGACCACACCTGGGTGTAGGCTTTCTCCGTTACCAAGCGGACCAAACACAGTTCTTGTGGTCTACATCGCCGCGACATGTTGTTACTTTTCTGGGGAGATGCATGTCAGGCAATGGCGTAGGGTCCACAGCTTCATCTTACTTAGGGTGTCGATTCGATGCAGAAGTATAAATCAGCCTTCATATTCGAAGGTTTTGGTCCTCTCTAAAGACCTTTTAATGTGAGAACTGAAATCTTCATATAAATTATTGAGTTGAAAAAAGTTTCAAGTAAGGTAAATAAATACAGTTATAGAAAAATTCATTGAACTGATATTTATTATATATATCCATACATATGTTACATTTTCTTACAGAGTTTGGAAAAGATAAGCCTCATGTTGCCTTACACATTAAAGAATGATCAGTCTCTTCCGTACAATGAGGCAAATCCTACAGTTTATTAATTAAACACTGTCATCGGATCAGTACTCTATATAGGCTGATACTCAAAGTCCAGGTATTGTTATCAGTAATGGTGCACCCCTAGGTACAACCTATGGAGAATCATGAAAATATTGTAATATGCTAAAACTGTGTCATTATAATTGTATGTAAAAGCTTGATATCAAGGACAAAACTTTGTACAGATGTCCAAGCAGATGCCTGCCTTTTTCAAGATCATTTTAAATTAAACAGAAGGTGCGACTGCCATGAATACTACTGCTAATCATAAAAGGAATTAACACTGTTTGATTCATTGCAGACAATTAAACAGAAACTTTATGAAGGTTTTTATTGGGGGGGGGGTGTTGTAAGATGTATTTCTTTGGTTATGCCACCTGACATTTTTCATTTTGTGAAAACCTTATTTGTCATTCTCTGAGCTGCAGAAATAAGTAATGATCAGTCCTAGTTAAATAAACAGGCTGCCGGCCGTGACCAAAAGATGGAGTTGGATCCTTTTTAAAAAGCACATAAAGGTTTTAATGACACCAAAAGCCTGGCGTGACAGAGCAGGGTATTCAGATGGTCAGCTTGCTGTGTAATAGTTCATACAGAATGTTGAATAAGCACTTTCAGTGTTATTACTCTCCAGAGGAGGCACAGGACATGAAACTAATAAAATGCCAAATTGTCTGAAACAATCCATTGTAAAGGTGTACATTGCATTTTAGTTTTAGGAGAGGGTGCAAAAGAGCAGAACATGCTCTGATTTAGTGTGTGTGTGTGGGTGCATTTGTAAGTGGGTTTGCATTTACTGCATTGTGGGAACAATTTTTAGGTCCCCCCAATATTACCCTCATAAACCTCTTGAGTGCATCAGAAAATGTTTAAATGCCAAAAGTCTTGTATTTTGTTTAGTTACTTGCAGTTAAGCTCAGAGCTGGGTAAGGGTTTGGGTTGTCATAATTAGGATTACGGTTCTGCCCATAGTAATGAATGGAGCGTCCCCACAGTGATAGGAATATATCAACTCTCTGTGTGTATGTGGTCGGTCGTGTATATACTACAGTGAGGGAATCAAATGTCTCCACGATGTGCATGGTTATAACCTGTGATTTTTTTTTTTTTCCTTGTGGGGACATTTTTTTGATCATCACACACTGCTAGCTAACGCAAGCTGTCTGCTCAGACAGCATACACACAGGGTTCAGTTACAGTTAAAGCAAGCATTACAGACACTCCTCACTTAACGACCTACCTGTTTAATGACCAGTCAGTATTGTACGCTGTACGAGAACTTTGGTTGTGGCAATGGCAGCCCGGTATGTTTCCGCTATTCTCTTTATAACAGTATACAGTGCACTACTGTATGAACATTTATATATGTACAAAAATGTTATAAATGGTGTAAAGGTGAGATTTAAACAATATCTCGAGATGGTTGCCACAAACCCAATACCAGTGCAGTATGCTTGAAATATCAGTAAGGGGTGGCTCCCAATTCGCTTAACGACCTAGTCTTTGGAACGTAACTCAGTCGTTACATGAGGAGTGCCTGTATAATGGCTGCAATGTGTGATCTAAGTGATTTTGAGCATGGTGTTATTGTTGGTGCTTAACATGGTGGTTCCAGCTTCTCAGAAACGCCCTCCTGGGATTTTCACACGGTACAATATCTAGAGATTACAGAGAATGGTGTGAAAGACAAAAAAACATCCAGTCAAGGGCATTTCTGTAGCTGAAAATGCATCATAATAGGAGATCATGGGACGATAACAACAAGACTTGTTATAGGTACCTGAAAGACCACAAGAACAGAAATAACAGCACAGTACAACACTGATGTGAGGAATGACTTCTCTGGACACACAACTCATCTAAACTGGAAAGGGTCCTGTAGGCAAAAATGGGTTAAACTGAGTACTAAATAGAAGCACCAAAAGAAAGTGGCCAGTGAATGCATTTAATTGTGACTTTCAATAAATTCAGAATGTCTGATTCTGGCAATAAAAAAATCATTGAATTATACAAACTAATTTCACTCAACTTTACTAATGCAATTATCATGGATGGGGATGAGAGAAGTAACTGCAATCTTTGCAACTCAACTCTGTTTGTCATAAACTTAAATTCACTTCTGGAAAATGTCTTCTTACCTTGGAATTACAGGGTTGAATAAAGTGTAACTGACCTAATGCCTTTACTCAGTTGGTATTTCTGTTACCCAGTCTCTAAATTATTTGTACATTTAGCTTTCACACTGTTCATTCATTCATTTGCATGCAGGTGTACATAGACGAAGATTCAGCATCTCTCCTTTCAGTTCTAGCCTTTGACTCAAGCATTCTAAGGAGGGCTTGCGTAATATTAAATAGAGGAACCAATAAGCCAGATTTTCTGTAAAACTTGATACACCTTTCAAATGATGCTCAGGGTGGATGCATACATACACTAGGGTGAATAATTTAGCAAAAGTAAAAGGGAGAGAATGTTATCTTTATTGACCGTAAGTGCAGTAAATGAAATAAGTAAATGTATTATAGCTCTGATTGACCTTGTGTGTAACATCATGCTTGTTTTGTATTCCATGTAAAGACGCAAAGAGAAACATCAGTAACGTTCATGGCACAGTGGATACTGTTGTCTAGGTAAATGTCAAGCACCTGAAGGAGATTTGGTGGAGTATGGAGACACTTAGAGACACTAGTAAGAGTGGAAACCACTGAACAATAAAAACCAAGCCATGATATCAAAAGTTTGATATTCAAAGGATGGAATGAGTGTATTAGAGCTGGGAGAAGGAAGATATCGTGTACGAGATATGACTGCCTGCTATCTCCCAGCGCCAACTGGTCAGTGAGGTGGGGCTGAAGGAGCACAGTGTGGAGGTGGAAAGGAAGCCTTCTGGGGAGGAATGTCTGGTGGAATCCAGGTGTCTGTGAGAATGAGGGTCTGTGTGGAGTGGGAGGGGATGGAAACTGGCAGCCAGAACCAAATTACCTGTTAAGCATCTGGATCATGTAGTAATGTTCTATAATTTCCAGAGCAGTCATGTAGAGGTCATCATGGAGGCTCCATCTGCATTCTCAAAGTCATTCAGTGCTACCATATGGTTTATTGCACCATATGTGCATATTCTATACTCAACGCAGTTTTACACCACCTATTTGTTAAGAAACAAGATACTTCCTCCATGCAGAAACACGTATCGTTCTGGGAAGAACTTTTAACTAGCATATAAAATGATCAGTGAAGTGTTAAGGACTGGGAAACTGAATCGATCACTTTATGCTCCAAACTGTAAACTGTAGAGTGGAATGTCTATAGATAGAAATGTCATATTACAAAAAGAGCTTTGTCTAAAAACAGTGGAATCCTCCAAAATCTCATGGAAATGAGATTCCATGAGATTTACATATGGAAAATAGTGTTCATTAATTAACACAGTACACAAAACACACAAAAGTCAGTTTTTGACTGCTAAGAAAAATAAAAAAGACACTTTGCTTTATAATCAGAAAGCCAGTACTAATACAACATGAATTTAAGCCCTTGTTTTTTTTATGTGACCAAAATTACTGCTTGCTTTCAGTTTTGAGGCCTGTTATATCTATAAATATCATATAACACCCTGCGGAGCACTGCCAGGATCCCCGCTGTGGCTTATGCAAACACACCTCTGCTTTCTGGTGAAATTGTCTTTCACATTTAGTTTCTTTGCAATAAACAGTATGATATATTCTTCCATGTGGTTAATACTGCTTGTTTTAAAAACTGTTGATGCACACTGATTTGGAGGTTGCTTCTTCCTGGTGGAAAATACTTTTTTATAGTGTGCTTTGGCTCACTGGATGAGAACGTTGAAATGGTTTTGTTCCAAAAACTCACAATAGAACTATTTCTGGAAAAGTAACACAGTTGGTGGAGCTGGAATTTTCTCATCGAATTAATTCTGTGGCGGCAATGGTACGTTAAGGGTTGTATGTGCTTCATTAAATTGGGAGATACTAACCAAAATTGAATTTGATTTGAAAGAAGAATCCAGCCTTTCCGATAAAATGCTGTATTTCTCCCCCAAGTCTCTCTTGTTGGCATATCCCAAATGGTTTTTGAGTCTGTTCTGTTTCACACTTATGATGGTTAGTAGTCATTTTGCACGATGCATATCGCACAGTACATATCGCACAGTACATATCGCACAATACATATCGCACAATACAAGTGCCAGTTGGAAGTGCTTGGTTTTATGGCGATTTGGCCTTTATTTCAGCAGGCAATAAGAAAATTGCAAACCCTTTATAGGGCACTTGGAGTCTAGTCACGTAAAGTGCAAGTTCAGAAAACTCTCAATTACAAACACACAATGAAATTCTAGGACTTGGTGGAAACCTGCCCTGCCACGAGAGAAAGAGAGCGAGTGTGAGAGAGTGAGTAACGAACTGCATGGCCGATTACTGATATGGATGAAGCCAGGACATGCTTGCAAGGGAGAACAGGTTGTCTGCTTATGGCTTAAGAAAGGTCCTGACTGTACTGATGTCAATTGAGCCGTGACCAAACGGCTTTCCGGGTTGCATCAGCGAATGTGACATGTGCTTTGGACTAAAGTGAGAGAAAATAGCTTGACTCACTATAGGAAAACAAGGTAATTTTTATATAATATCAGGCAGTCAAATAATATGTAAAAAATATATTTCTAGTATAAGTTTTAGTAATAATATAGATAATAGTACATGTCCAAATCAAAATCAAATTCTTGGGGCAGAAATATTGAGCCTGGAAGGACAACAGGAATCGCCAAATGAGAAAATACAATTACATATTCTGCAGTGATTTATGAGATACACAGTGGCTGCATATTCTCCAAATTATTTCTTTTGAATTTGGCTTTTTAAATATTTTCTAGATCACCCCTGACAGCCTGGTGCACATAAGATAGTTGGTTATGCTTGTCTCCTTTCCCTCCTCTTCCAGATTGTAGTGATGTAAAAAATATATAAATGGAAAAAAACGTCTCACCTGCACATTTATATAAATGGATGTCCACTTTTCTTGTTAACGTATTTCTTAAACTGCAGAAAATGAACCTTTTTTTATAGCTACAGTTTCAAAAAGCATATTTCATATTCTTGTAATTTTCTGTTTGGACTTCATTTAAGTCTGTTTAGTTTCTGTTTAGTTCAAGGTACATTTCAACTTATTCTTGCTCTTAAAATTAAGTCTGTAGGACTTAGGTCTGTAGAACAAATATTTAAAACTGTGCCGAATAACTGTGTAGTGGTATGTGTCTTGCATGCAAATACAGCCACATTCAGAGGGGTATTGGAATGCCAGAACTTCCTGTGAATCTGTATAAGAAAGATGCATGTATGAATGTAGGTGCATGTATCCCATATGCTTGTTTGTAAGAGCAGGGGTGTATACGAAAATGATAAGAAGTTATAATTTTATAATGATTTTCCTCATTAAGAAATATAGCCAGGTTCCCAAGCTGAAAATTAATTTATATTTAATAGTGAGAGTGGCCAGGCACTTTAACTAAGTATGATTCACCCTGAGGGAGCTGTTTTTCTTTCTTTACTCTTTCGTTAAAACTGTGCTCGTGAATTCTCATAAATTGCATCAGGCTGTGGTGAATTCGGGCCCCAGCCAGGAGGTGACGTTTCAATGACCTGACAGAATAACTTGAGAAGAAGTAAATGTTTTGCATAAATGAAGCTAATGGAATGTTGCACAAGTCATGCATATTCAGTACCAGTCAAAAGTTTGGACACGCCAAGCTGCCTGCAGAGGAGAGCGATAGTGTTACATCACTTGACCTGGCCTAAACACAGGAGAAATAATTTAGGGATGTCTGACCAAGGAATAAAGGAGAAGCAGCCTTCGAGTGAGCAGCATACAGTGCTGTGCAAAGGAAATGTTTAAAATGTGCAAAGGAAATGTTTAGAGCTATTTATCTGGGTAGTATATATTTGCTCAGAACAAAAACACTTTTTTTAACATGCAAATTATGAGTAACACAATAAAAATGAACAGATATTTCTCCTGTTCCACCAAAAGTCACAGATATCCTGTTGGATGGCTAGATTAATACCACTTTAGTTCCCAAACCCCAACACAAGAGAAGCCATTGCGTGTATTTAAGTTTCACCACCAGCTCACTTAATTAACAAATTAATTAGATTAACTAATTAATTAACTAATTATATTAATTGAGATGTTGATTGACTAAGCATGGGATGGTAGTGGTTGAGTGAAAAGATATATATTGATGTATTGGATGGTTGCTGCAAATATTGGAGTGACTTTAGGATAGGTTCCGAAATGGCTAAGCTGACACACTTTGACAGACAATTTTATACTAATACGAAGAGAATTTAAACATTTTTCTTGACTACCTAAGACTTTTTCACAGTACTATATTTGGGGGATCTCATTCAGGACAGCTGGAAATGTGTCCCAGGAGACCACCTTATGAAACGGGTGTAGTAGAGACAGTAGGGTCATCCAGTTCCTGGAGCAATTGGGGATAAGGGCCTTGCTCAAGGGCCCAATTGTGGGATGACTTTGCTGACCCATGAATTTAACCGGCAACCTACAGAGCTGTCCTTTCCCTTCCACCAATTTTTATATGTTTAATATTTAATATTTTTTGGCCAGTCTATATTATAAAATGTATAGAATAGTACACATAAACCTTTCAGTGGGTAGGTGTGTCTAAACCTTTGACTGGAACTGTACATGCTTGCATGCAGGCATAGGTGTGCCTGTGGAGGTATTGTGGGTCAGGTAAGGCTGATTGTGCTTTCGGATAATCGGGTAATGGGTCTGGTGATCGAGGCACGGAATTACCAAGGGTCCCAAGGGAATGATTGTGTCTCCGGACAGAAAATGAGACTTGACTATTATAGAGCTGCAGTGAGCTGCATCGCTGGAGTTCAGCACCAATTTGGAAGCATGGAGGGCATCAGAACTTGGAGGCGATGGAGTGACTAATGCTTCCTGGAGAGGGAGGTGCATCTGCTATAGGACGGAGTGGGTTACAGCAGTACACCATCCCAATAACTCCTGACTCTATTGTTAGTTGTGAATTTGCCTTAGACTGACTGGTGCTGATCTGGTAAACCATTAGAGTGTATTTACTATTTAGTATGTAGAGACCCTGGTTCAGTTGAAACCAAGTAGTCAGAACTAGACCACTGTACCAGAACAATAAAATGCCATTTTGTGCTGCCTGTTTGATCTTCTGACTTAGACTACAGTGGTGCATGATTTACATTGTTTTCATGTTCATCAAACAATTATTATACTTCATTCCATACAGACTAATTTACCCCAAACTATAACTTGTGGGAAATAATCTTTCAGCAATTGGCCCCATAAACCTGTAGGTGTTATGACTCATGTTGGCCATAGGACATTTATTCCTCTCTGCTGTGCAGATCCGATAGTTTGTGCTTGTCTAGGTATACATGCATCCCAAAGATGTCTTCCGTTATAATATGTCTTGACCTGAATTATTATTATTATTATTATTATTATTATTATTATTATTATTATTATTATTTTTTTTTTTTTTTTAAGGTTTCATTATGTAGATTAACCCTCAGTTCTGTGTAACCTCTTGTTCATGGCTGGATGGCAGTGAGCCGGCCGGAAGCTTATCGCAGGAGGTACAGGGCAGGGGATGCCCTGGTGCCAGTGCATCGCAGGACACATACTCACAGAGTCACACACTTGCATGTCAAGTCAAAGACTATTTGAGAAAGCAGGAGAAAATCTGATTTTTTGCATGCGAAGTGGGGAACATGCAAACATGCGCACACGGCTGGTAATGGGAATCTAATGCAAATGAGTGGCCATGCTGACAGCTGCATTGTATTAATTCATTGTGTATTTACTAAACATCCTAAGTGGCTAATGTCCATTAGAATGACACACTGTATGCTGCTGAGGCAGACAACTCTGGCTTTGCTGATACCCGTCAACTGCAGTGTGGCCTATTTGTGTATCAGTGTCCTGGGAGAAGGTTATATGTGATCTCTAAAGGCACACTACAGGTGGTCTCAATACATGGCAGGCTTCCACAGAAAGCTTTGACTGCCTTTTGATTTAGGGATAATGTAAAATAATGTTTGTATGCAACATTATCTCTGCTGGCAGATGAATTCCTTCATTGCAAACGAGTGGCCTTGCTCAGATGGAAGACTTTGATTGTAGCCCTGTGTTCAACAGCTGACGAAGGAATCTGTGTGAAACATGTAAGCATGTAGGTATTACATTTAAATAATCTGTGAAAATTGTCTCCCTATGGTAATAACTTGGACTTAATATTTAAGATGGTGTATTGGTTACCCCTAGAAGATGCATTGATTTATGAAAGGGATGTACTCAATTGTGGCTATGATGACCCATCACAGGATGCCAAAAATATCTGCTTGTGTCTTTCTACTCAGTCCTCCCCACTATACTAACCCTTAACTGGAAAGGGAGAGAGCACATCTGTGTTGCCATGGTGACCGCCTACCACTGCTTGACTGGAATTGTTGTTGGGAGGTGAGAACCTGGTGATTCTGCCGTTGCTACCCACTCCAGTAGGGCATTGTCCATCATTAGGGGCGTACACATGAAGTATGTAAAAGCTGGCATCACTAAGCTGTCCACCTCAGAATGTCAAATACAGACATTCAATTTAAGGTATGCATTGTAATTTAAACACACAAACTACACTTAAGACTGCAATTTTCTGGATATGTTTAATATTTAATGGAATTTCAGAAATTGCCCATTGCCGTAAAACTTTTTTTTGATGGAATTATGTAAAATGTATGACTAATGGTAAAAAAAAAATCATAAAAAACCACAACTGGCACGTGCTGCCTGTTCATTTTTAAATTACTGCAATACACACTTTACTTCATAGATGCTTTTCCACAATGATTGCATTTCCTAAATGAAATGCTTTTCTAGAACCTGATCACACAGAGTAATTATTTGTAAACTTTTTTTTTTTTCCTGAACCAATTTTTTTTTTTTTCTCTGAAGTCTCAGTAATTTTATTACTTTGAAAAATAGGAACTGTTTCCAAAACATGAATAATGAATAATATGGGTGATTTATTCATATTGTTTACCTTGAGGCTAAAAGCTAGCCATCTATCAACAAAGCATGCATAATTATTTGACCAGTGGGAAGTGTTGCTGGGTTTAAATATAGCAATGGCTCATGTTTACAAATAATTTTCTTCTTCTTCTTCCGCATCCAAATGATGCTGAATCCAGGTCATCACTTCAAAGTATAATTGGTTCTGGGTGATAATTTGGTAAATGAATCAGTCTCAATCAGTCATATTACACCAAATCCCATCAGTTTAACTAAAGTAGTTGGTCTGAACAATTACCAATATCTGTCTGAAGGCTTTTGGAGTTCAATGGATAGTACGCCGACTTCTCTCTTATGTGAATGACCACAGTATTGATCTAATGAAAAAGACATTTCCACAAAACAACCCTAAACTACAGCAAACAATGGGCAAACTTGATGGGGGTATGAGGCAGGTGGGAAAGGGCAGCTAGGATGAGTGAGTGAGGTATGTGTGCATATATCCCTTAACGCCAGCATGCGCCACGTGTAATGTTCTATGTTTGTGTAATGGCAGGTTCGTCAGAGATATGAGGAAGAGGGAGGGAAAATAAAAACAAAATGAGAGAAAGAGGTGCACCTCGGAATAAACGAATGCTGTTCGTTGCATAGTTAAATGTCCAACAAGCTGGCCTAAAACTGACCTGCCACAGATGCACAGTTTTACTGTAAGGCTGGTGGAGAACAGAGGAGAGGAGTTTGTCCATTTCGACGGGGATAACTTGATGAGCTTGGCTCGCTGCATCCTGGAGTTCGTCCGACAGAGGCGTCCTTTATGGTGTCCCGGAGAAGGGATAGAGACAACCCAATAAGCCAAACAGGACCTGACCGCCGTTCCTTTCTTCCCAATCTGTTTTGGCACAGCAAAGCAGGTCAATTAATTAGCCCTGTGAAATTGAGCAGGTCGTTCATTAATAAGGTCCTTCGTAATGCGAGTCTGGCCTGAGTAAGAGACTTGGCAGTTCTACAGCCACGTGGGTAAAGAATAAAGTACTGGAGGGCCGAGGCCAGTTGAGGAGCGTGTAAAAAGACAGAAAAAGAAAGGAATAAAGTGCCAAAAGGGAGTAGGGCACAGGTGTCCCGGTCTCCTGTAACTCCAGGGCAATTTCCTGTCGACCTTTGCCTTGAGGGATGGCCCTTCCACAGGAGAGTGACCAAAATGGTCCCAGTGGCAGTGCCCCCTAGTGGCTGGTATGGTACCTACAGTTCTATAATAACATATGTGAGGTTACCTTCTGTAATGCAGGCTTCCCCAAGTTACCATAATGCATATCTGGTGGTCGGTTAACGCTGTTGCTTAAAATACTTTTCCTGAAGATTAAATTTAAAAGGCTAATCATTATAATGATACCAGGGGACACTTTTAAAAGCTTTTGTCCTATGTGCTAAATTATGTTTTTTTTTTTATTGCAGATTCTATGCAAACATTCACTTTGTTTCACTCCTTCATGTAATGTTCAAGCTGTTTCCTAACTTAACTTGAATAATTTTAATTTGTTTTAAAATTGGTTTAATAAATGTGGTTGGCAGCTGTGGCCTGGAATTTTCAACAGTTTATCTTACATCCATGAAGAATAAGCTGACCACCTGGAATGAGAATGAAGCCAAAACTACATCGGGGGGGTGGGGGTGGGGGTTCTTGTGCTGATTCCAGTCGCAGCAAATGTCACACTTAGAAATATTTATACTGTCTGGACTGCAAACTGGTTACAATGATACACAGTGTGCTTCATTTGAAAATGATGACGATATTTGGGATGGTACTTTTTATGCTCGTCTGGTTACATACTATACATACATGTTACATACTAATGGTGTGAAGTAGAGCTGTCACAATAATTCAGTTTTAACTCCAACTAACTCTAACTAAAAAAATGCATTGATTTAAAAACCACCGCAGATGAGGGTCAATAAAAAGTGTACTGATGCCTAATATTGAGCATATTAAGGAAATATTTTTAAGACGAATGAGTCAAACTATACATTTTTCAAGGGCATGGAAGGTAACCTTGATTGGGGGGAAAAAAATAATTCACTAAATTAAATTTTTAAATAAGTACTATGTACATAACAGTTGCCAAAATATACTACCTTTCAAAATACTAATCCATCATTGACTCATGTCTAACAGCTTTGTATAATATTATTTTGTGAACGTACTGTGTGCATGGAGTAGGGCTGAATGATATTGGAAAAGGTCACATTGCAATATTTGACATTTTTAAGTTTACGAATGAATGGCTTCTGTTGGGCTAACTCCCATCGATTTTATGAAAATTCGCACTAGAACACTCCAGTGTGACTAGATCTGACAGTTGACATATAGCAATATGAGAGAACTATATGTTATGTTAAACATGCTAAATTGGTGAAAATGGTGCCAATGGGGACCAACCATGTCCAACCCTGCCTCATACTGGCACGGAAAGCATTAACTGACTCATCGACAGCCCAACAGTTTGCGAAGGCTGAAAATCAGCTTGATGTGGTCCTGGCTTTAAAAAAAGGGCTGAAAATAAACTAGCCAAATAGAACTTATCCCCCAATAGAGTCAATCATATAAGTTGGTGGTCTTGCCGTGAGTTAAGCCAACGTACAATGTGATGCTGACAAATTGTTTTTTGTATCATCGCTATGGAATGCAAAATATTTTCATAGAGCGGAAGGCAAATGTGCTTTGGCCATCAATACTCGTTTCCGTTCCTCCTCCACACTAATTTTTGTTAGATTTCTCACCCACTAGCCACACTGGCTATGAGCTAGTCTAATGGCAAGCAGGAAAATCATTGTGATTAGCTTGGAGAAGACATGAAAGGCTCATGCAAGAACATCAGCGGTAAAGAACATTTTTAATTAATTTATTTGTATTTTACTTATTTATTTTCATTGATAAAGACTCGAGTAACTTTGATATGGGCCATATCATTATAGCCAGATGACTTGGTCAGGACCAAAACTGCAAGACTAGAGGTTGGTAACAGTCAGCCACAAAAACCAGAAACTGCTGTCAAGGTGTTCAGCGGCTTGTCAGTTGTGGGAAGCGAGTGAAGGCTGTCCTGTCTGTTACAAACCAACAAAAGGGCTACTGTGCTACAAAATGTAGATCATTCTAATGATGCAGCCCTACTGTGGATAGGGCTACATAGCCCCAAGTGACCTTCTTGCACCAGCACATCCCGCAGATGCTTGACATCTACCCAGGTGTCCACATGATTCAACAGAAAATGCGATTCATTGGAGCAGTCAGCCTTCTTCGATATCTCCAAGGTCCAGTTCTAACACTCACAGTGGATGCGGGTTGGCTGAGGCAAGCAGGGCTCAATGCATTATGTGTCATGTCAGTCTTGGCTGATATTTGTTTAAACTTTATGAATAATCAATATTGAAAGTTAGCAGCACCAGTGGTAAAAAATTGTGACTATTGCATTGGATGGCCAGCCATTTTCCGTAGAGGAGGACGAGGAATTTTGCTAGCACATTCACCAGGAGGTCTAAAAATATAAGAAGGTTGTTGGTATTTATGATGTTGATTAAAAATATATCTGTATCGGTCAAGAATGCCACA
>JAODKN010000093.1:24476852-24494416 GCA_026774425.1 Petrocephalus zakoni | reverse complement strand
AGATTCTGGTATCAGTCATGGGGGTACGTAGGAAGCCAACGGGTATGTTCTGAACTGTAAGAACCTTGTTGTGTTTTGAGAATCAGTTCACAGGCCGATCTGGGACAACCCTCTCTATAGAAAGTTCTGTGCAGAAAATATAACAAGAAGGGAATAGTTTTGTCAGAGTCTAGATCCTCCTTCAGGGTGAATGTGGAAGTTTGCAGTTAAAAGAAAATGTTAAAAGATGAAAAAGCTTTTAATCATGCTAGTCCACAGAGGACAGACAGGCCAGAGCAGTTTTGTGCTGTGCTGAAGAGTGAGATGAAGGGGACAGGTGAAGGCAAGTAGCTATATCTTTGATTGGGTGTGAAGCCTTCTGCATTAGCACACTTCATAATCAGATGAGAGTCTGCAGCCAGCCTAGCAGTAAATTCAGAGCACCAGTTTGACACCCTCTCCCCAGCTTTTGCAGCATTCGTAGTAACAAGTTCACAGAAAACGCCTCGAGATTAGCAGGAGCGCACATGGAACTTTGCATGAGAAAATGAGAAAATTGGAGTTGGCCTGTGTGAGAGTTGTGCCATTTATGCTCAAAAGTTGTATGGCAATTGTGCCAGTTATGTTAATTTTTACCACCATTTTCAATTTAGATGGTCAGGCTTGTTTTCTATTTCAATGCTAAAGCTCAAATATGTATCAGGTATACAGCTCCAGGGAGAAATGTAACTTCCGTTTAATCAAGGACACTGACCATGGTAACATAAAGTACTGTATGTGCAACTTGGTTCATAGAATCAAAGGGGCAAATGGTTTGTACATGTCTTAATAGCATATTGCTCTCACAAGTGTCAGAAATCTTTAAATTGACTAATGGTAATCATATGCAGAGAGTATGTAGAGGTAATTGGAACACTAAAACAAATCTAAAACTGCCAGATAAGCAGCATACATATGTATGTGTAGAATTAGATTAGGAATCACTGTCTAGTGTCATGTGATGGAGAGTCCATGCATGTAGATTTGCTCTATAAGACCATGTTTCTTTAAAATACGAACTTAAACACATTTTATTTGAAGGATTATTTTAAAGTAGCCTAATATCTCATAAAATTTTAGTTGTACTCATGTCAGCTGCTCTTGTGTGCGGCTTGTGATATTTTTAAGGAAGATGATCATGCATACTAACACTCAGGCAGACTGCCTGCTGGTAGGTGGCCTAAAATTTGAACCTCAGTGGATATTAAAAGTGTTTAGAAAGTTCTGCTGTGCTCTGAAGAAGTGAAAACTTTCTCCTTTGAAGTGTGGAAATTATTTATTGAGTGAACTTGGATAACCCCATTGTGTAACCATATTCTTCAAATGCTGGTCCTTTCTCAGGCCTTGCATCAGATGGTGATGATACCCTGGCTCATCCTCTGAACCGGTATTAGTCCCTCCAGAGGTTAAAGTACTTCTTGCCAAAAATGAATATAGTGATGTTTTTTGCAGTTAAATGTCCATTAATGTTCCTGTAAAATAGGACTGCAAAAAGGTATATTTTGATAATCGATTAATTTTGTGATCAGACGATTAAGTAATAGATTATTTGAGCTAAAACGGATGCTTTAAAAATACTTTAAAATCTCAATGAAAAAAGACAGTAAGAGGTATTTTTAAGTCAGTTTTAATAAAAACATTACACATTACGGAGTGGCATAGAAGCAAGGATCCGCTGTATCCGTCATATTTAGCTTGCTAATGATTGTACTTTATATTATGGAATATGGTATTTTGATGGCGTATTCAAAAACCACGCCATTTCGGCAGGCCTAGGGGGTTCCCTTTCATTCTGTCGCCAAGATTTCAAAATATCTCGCCATGCCATATTACTGTAATACCGCATAAGCTTCCTGACAGCTTTACAGCTCGTCATATAAGTTTACCTAATTCACTACACTGCTTACAGTATATTCCACCAGACCAGCAGAGAGCAGATGCATTGCAACAAATAGAAGCACTGTGGTGAAATGGGTAAACGAAAAAAAATGTAAACATTTTAAAATCCTTGTGTCAAAATTGTAGCCATTGTTAAACTGGCTACAGACCACATACTTTGAATTCTGTATTTTGCATTTTATATTGAATAGAATTCAACTGAAGATTCCTTCACAGTAAAGGACAGTAAAAGAGGGAACTTAGTGCTGCAGTTAGTCCTACTTCACTGACCATCAGAGGGCAGTAGAGGATTAAATAGGAAATAGCAGCAGTTCCGTTGTTAGGCAGCGGAGGGATAGGTGGTTTGCCTGGTGCTGTCTTTGAGTGGAACATTGTTGCTTTATCGTGTGCTGTGCTTTCTCACCAAGTTGTGAGTGGACAGTTGGTCAGAAATGTAAGCAAATGTTTTTAACCTAAAATCCCTTCATACTTTGCTGATTTTTGGCTGCTGGATCTAAGTACAGTACTTGGAGACAGGATTCAAATAATAAATGAACATAGCCCCTGAATCAACTGAATCTTCTTTCATCCAGTCGAAGGCAAGCGTAATAATATCTCTGTACTTGTCACGAGCTGCTGTACAAAGGATAGTACTTTTCCTATATGTTCTTCTGAATATCCGATTGTGGCCCTCATTTCCATGATAGATATACTATAGGTCTTGACTATAATTTGAAGATGCTTGCCTGGTCCTCCGTTCTCTTGCAGTGTACTGTTGAATTTTTTAAAATGCTTCGGAGGAAGCGGAGCATTAAAAAGTGAGGAATCGTGCTACTGCTCTGCTACCCTCCTCCTACCATGTTGATTACAGCTCTGATATCCTGAAGGGTAGCTCTGTTGTCACATCCATCTCCGCCATACACCTGCTCCAGAGGCACTTTCTGTGCTTTCCTGTGATTACTTCTTTTATTCTTAGGTAAATCATGTAGCTATTTCTCCTCTTCCTGCTTATCGGTATTCTAGGGGATGTCAAATCCTGCCCATATAAGCTTTCTGGCCATGTTATTATACCCTTTTCGTGTATGATCTTTTTCAGAATGTCCTGGATTGCACCTGTTCTCTGACGTCTGCAGTTTTAAACAGAAAAATCTTCCCAGATTCAGCTCCTCTATTAGCTAACTTCATAATTGCATAGAATGAGCCTAGACTGCTTTATGCAGATAAACAGTTATTATTGCAATCATCCCGTCATGTGTAAATACACTTGTGGTTGATTCATAGTAAATTACAGAGATTTGTGGTATTTATAGCACTGTAGGATGCACATGTACTTGTTTCATATTTTGAAAATTATCAGGTAACCAGTACCTGTTTTCCATTGAGGCCCTTACCCAGTGACTCTATATGGGGGCGTATTTAGTGAAACTATGAATAAAGAAAACATAATTTTAAGACCATAATTGTTATGGTCTAATTTCTAATATGATTTTCATCTGAAATGTTGTGTGTGGTCTGCTTTGTAAAACCATTTTTTTCTTGATTTCAGTCTAGAATTTTCTTACATATTTCTTGCCTTTTGTGATAATCTGCTCACAGTTAAAGGTGTTTATAAGGTTAGATTTAAAAACAGATGTATAAAGTGATTCTTAGCAGTGGGCATAACGGTACCAGATTAACAATGAGTTTAGATGCTTAATCACCTTTCACCCTTCTCTTAAGCATACATATTCAAATATCATTTATTACTCTTATTCTCTAAACTTGTTCATCATCTCACTGGCTGGTTGACTTCCAGTTCATAATACATGCTTCAGTTCCCTTTTATATTAGAAATTCATTCTCTTGGCTGTGTTGACTCTCCAATTTAATATGAATACTCAATTTCTGAAAGTTTAATCGTATTGTTTTCCAAAAGCCTGTTTGTGTTTTTTTTTTTGTTTTTAATGCTGCACATTTTGTGTTGCCTGCCAAATCATATGCTGCCCTGGGCAACATCAGATAACTTAAGATACACTGCCAAAAATGATAACAATAATAGAACTTTTTTTAAAAAGTGTTTTTTCATCGAGCACTCTAAGCCTTACAAGAAAAGAGGAAAAATAACCTTTAATGCTTCTTTGTTTTCCTTAGGGTAATAAAAAATGAAAAATTACTTGTGAAATGTCAAAAACATCATAAGGAATAGATGTGACGGGTTGATTAATGGAACCTGCGCGTGGTGCCATTGTGCTGCAGCAGCAGTAGCTGGGAGCACCAGTGATGTGAGGAGTAATATCTCAGCATCCACTTAGCACTTTCCATCATGCTGGGCCCAGCTTAGTCTTAGACCTCACTATACACAGGCTAGGGAGAGGCACTAAAGCGCCCATAACACCTTTCTTATTCTCTTTAATGTTGTCTGGAGGCAAGGGGAACACAAAGATTAATGCGAACAATCTAGATAGCTGGGGCAGCGGGCGAGAAGGGGCCTCTGTGAGTGAGCCGGCACCATTAATAGGAGAAGCTCAGAATCATTTAAATGGCTATGAGAACAAGAGGCGATTAACCCGGACCCTCGTGGAAAGCGTGCCGCGCTGGGCTCGTTTCAGTTCCCGTCCCATTGTCTCGGTAACCCGAGAATCTTTTATGTCTGCTCTGGGTGTGAGTCGATCACAGTTAGGCCTACAGAGTGTGCTGATAACCTTACACTTTTCCTCATTCCTCCCCATATGTATCCAAAATGCATATATTTTATGTTATGTATGTAGCATAAGGAATTGGCAGCAGACCCAGCGAAGAACATGCTGACAATACATTTTATAGCATCTGGTGGTCAGCTTGCTGCCATAATCTTGTGGACTGCAGACACAAGCTCATCACTGGCCCTTTTAAATGGCTACTCCAACAGTGCAATATACATTTTTCTAAAAGTATAAGGTTTTTCGTTATTTTTTTCCACACTTTCAGACTTGGGCAGCGGCACGATGGTGCAGTGTTTGGCACTGTCACCTGATACCTTTGGGACCTGGGTTCAAGTCTCCACCAGGGTTCCATGTGTGTGGAGTTTGCATGTTTTTCATGGGTCATTGTAGGGTTTTGTCCGGGTACTCTAGTTACCCCACACAGCCCAGAGATAAGCTGAGGTTAGCTGGAGTTCCTGGAGCTGGAGTGTGACTGTGCCCTGCAATGAGTAGGTGCCACATCTTAGGTTTTTCCTCACATTGCGCCTGTTGCTTCCAGGATAGGCTCCAGACGCCTCGTGACCCTGACTAGGTCAAGCCATTGTAGAAAAAGGATGGACTGTCCTTCAGAATTGACAATGCAACACAGGCTGTAAAAGTCTAGTCTTTGAAGCTAGCTATCTGGTGCTTAAATTATTTCACTCTGTGCCTTTGGGTGAAATGTACTGAATGTTGGATCTCAGCAAAAATGCCTCTGTAGGTACTGTATCAGCAAACCTTCTTAGACTGCTCTCAAACCAGCAATTAATTAAAGAGTACAATAATTCTCCTGCTACCCTTTTAGTAGATATTTTTGTCTTAATTTGTTTCAAGTAGTTTTGGAATTTCTGTAATAAGCCTGCATTATATTAAGCCTTTAGTGTGTAATATCCCATTTTTTTTGTATATTTGTAAAGCTTCATGAAACATTAACAGAAAAAAACTGTATGCATGTGTATGCACATACATTTTGTTTGGGGATATTTGTATTCATCTACTGATCATTATGTACTGAGAAGGGGGGGTTGCTCTGCCCTGTCCTGCCCTGCCCTGTCCTGTCCTGCCCTCCTTTTTTAACATATACTTTATTCTCTAGCCTACATACGCTACTTGGACAAAGGTATGTGGGCAAGCCTGTTGATTTAAAAGAATTGCCCAGTGAAGCCTCACTCATTGATAACTCAAGTATCTCCTGCAGCAAAGATTAGCAGTGGAACAGGTGGTATTGCAGAAGAGGTTTAGGCCATACACTTGGCACCATCATAGGGCACCTTCTTTTCAACAAGTCAGTTTGCCACAATTCTGCCCTGCTATAGCCACCCTGGTAAAATACGAATGAAGTGATTGTGAAGGTCAAAACGTCTGGGAACAAGTTGTAAAGTGGTAGCCGCACAAGCTCACAGAAATGGACCTGGCAGCCCAGCACCAATACCCCGCTGTTAATATCGACATCGCAAGGGCCACAATGGTCAGCTGGGTTGAGATTTGGCTTGGGCAGTGTTTAATTTTTCATACCACAATACACCCAGACTCCAAACATTATACTGCAGTACATGGTATTTTGACAGTACTTTCAAAAGCAACACTATTCTGGTATTTTGAAATCTTGGTGATTAAAATTTGCTGAGTGACACATTTTGTCATGGCAGACGATCCAAAACATATGATTTACCATGATACCAACCAAGTTTAGTTGAGCTCATCCACTAGCCTTGCAATTTTGTCAGAAAGTCAGGGGGGAGCCACTGCATGAACAGGAGTGCATGAATCGGCGCTATTGAATGGAGAGGTTGGAAACCCTGTTCTAGTATAATTTAAAAATCAGTGTAAAGTTTCCCTCTGCTGCTTTTGCGTGAGCTATTTTGCTGCCGTGTTCTTAACATTCATTTTGCTTATCCTGAAATACAGCTAAACCTACTTTCTGGAATACCCCCTGGAATTAAGCTTTTTTGACCAATCAAGGGTCATTGTACAGTATAAGCCTTTTTAGAACTGAGGATATCTAGTATATTTGCCTTTTTCTTTTCACTTGTTTGCTCAAAAGAAGCAAGAAAAAGTCATCATCACTACTGATATGCTTGTCAGTAGTTGACAGTCAATTCTGGAATGTGAATTTTTCTACAATCAGCTGTGAAAATTTTAAATCGTGTTTGGTGTGAGAGGTTTTAATCTGTCATATTCACATCTGACTATTTTGTGAATTTGTATCATATATACTGTGTGTGTGTGTGTGTATATGTATGTATAATAATAATAATATATATATGTATATATGTGTGTATATATATGTATATATGTATATGTGTGTGTGTATATATGAAAAATATATTTATTTTTTATATTTATCTTTTCATCTATTAAAAATCAACAATTCTTGTCACAGTTTTCATCAGCAAAATTTAACATTGGTTTTAAAAAAATAAACAACTTTTATGTGTGTTTATGTTTGTGTGTTTGTGTATGTTTTCTCAGCACAACATAAAGGGAAAAAAAAGTTTAATGTGACTGATATGCACAATTTCTTGTCATAGATATTGTCCTTTGTATTCTATTATATCTATAAAAAGTTAATTTACTATGAATGAGAGAAAAGTGCATCATAAAAAGTACTCACGATATCAATGTGTGCTTCTCTTTTTTTTGAATGTCACCTTCTCAGAGTTTAGTAATAGGAGGGAAAACAGACCATGGTGTTTATGCAATCTGTTGAGGGTTAGATTCCATACAACTTGAGAGCAGTGAGCTGAAAGAAGTGCACTATTTGACAGAATGTGTCGCTTAAGGGCTCTTCGTTTTTTAATCCATGTTAATGCCCCGTGGCATATTGGTGGAAATGTGAGAGTGGCAACAGAGCTGCTTTCACTGTAGTTTTCATGAAATATTTTAATAGAATGAAATGGGAAGTCCCTGTCTTCACCCCCCCACACCTTCCTGCCACCCTTTTCTGATTGAAAAGAGATGTGAGTGGTTTGAATAAGATTGATGGTGGACCACAGCAAACAATCAGATGGAACTATCACAAACCATCCGTCAATGCCCAGAAAGGACATGCAAGTGAGTTACCAGTATGAAATATAGCCAGCATAAACGGATGTCCGATTCCTAAAATTGATATTGAGGGGCATCTTTGAAAACAATACTGCAAGCTTTTTGGCTAAAATCAATATCCACTGTAGAAATTGGATGCCTGCTATCTAGCCTTGCCCAAACGAAAGAAATTGTTGATTGATTTGTTTTTTGTCATTTTATGTAGTTAGAAGTGAACTGTTGACTTTTTATTAGTTAAAACAGTGCAAGTGGTTGCACTGGCAAAGTTTAGCCATACACTAATGTATTTATGAGTCCATGTCTGTAAGTGTATTTGTACCTGTCCTTCGATCCTGGTGTCTGCTGTGTGTTATAGGTGTCCTGCTACCAGATGGCTATCCCTATTTAGTTAACACTGGCAGTTGGTAACAAAATTACTTGTAACATATAGCTTTCATCAGTGTGACACTTTTTTGTATTAAACTGTACAAACCAGTCACACAATAAAACCTGCATGAAGCTTATTTAATTAGTGGCTGATAATGTTAGCAACTGCTAATATGTTAATGGAAGGCTTCATCCAAAAAAAACTGCTTAGTTTCAAGAAGGTCACAGGATAGTGACCTTCTACATTATGTGTTTCATCCATCATCATTTTCTCTACAGTCGCTTGTAAATGCTTGTTCTTAGTGACAGGAAGTCTGAGAGTTTTTTTTTTTTAAGGCTATCTAGCAATTCTTCAAAGAAATAAGTCTGAAAAGTTATCCCTCTAGGGGGTAAGAGAGCCAAAGAAGCACAGTGGTGGTAGCGGGGATCAGTTTGCATTTTATGATGGATTGTGATGGGCCCTGTATGACATATGTAATGGCAGTCTTGCTAAGTGTTGAGCGAGTCGGGATTTATAGAATTCCCTAAATGAAAGCGATCTGTGGTAGGATATAGCAGTGAAGATACTCGGGTTGGGAATAATCCATTACTGGAGGTTTTAGGTTTCATTTAATTTGATTGTCTCAGAATGAATGTAGCGACCGGGTGGCAATAAACATTGCTCTAGGTTGACTTCATTGAGTGTAGTTTATCATAATGTGTGGTACTGATTGATCACACTCATTATACTTTCCTTGGCTGATTGCATTGGTGTGATGAGTGTCTGGTAAACATGGTTTGGGAAGGGAAGGCATTGTAAGACAGGCACTGTATGCATGTGGCTGCTATGAGGCACATCTGATTTTGAAGACCCACTGCTGACGTAATCAAATTGCAATGTGTGTGATATTCTTCTGTAAATCAAACCTGCATGTTGACCAATAGTGAAACTACTCCATGGTTTGCTTATGCATAGGAGCTAATGCAAAATAAAATGAGGATTATTTGCACATTAGTAGCCAATATATAGCCTCTTTAGTCTCATCAGTTACAGGGGACATAATGCACATTCTAACTGGAACATTTAATTGACTTTGAAGAGGATTTAAATAATTTGCTTACTCTTGTCTTGGACAATGGGAACTGCACAATCAAGGTTTGCAGTGTAGTCTTAGCACATGCATTTGCCTTGCACTGCTTATTCCACCTGTTTTAAGATTCATTAGTGGAGAAATTGGATAGGTTTTTAAACATTCACCTGGACAAAATTGCACCTATTTGTTTATTTTTCAGTGCTCTTGTTTTAATTCTGTTGAATTTGAATTTTCTCATGATAAATGTGAACCACTATAAATATTGCAGCATACAGTGCACAGCTGAGTAAGTGTTTGGAATGGAATCCTTGTGAAAGAGAGGAGTCCTGCAAAAATTCTAATCTGGAAAAACAGGATCTTTTTATAAGCAAAGCTGGAATAAGAATAGTGCCACATACAGAACAGTGAACATATTACACATATTATGTATCACAATTCTTTATTACGAATTACATGCAAAAGATTATCTGTTATTGTTTTAGAACAGAGGCATTAATGAAGTTATATTTCAGGGCAATGAGAAAAGAAAATACATTTATTAGCATGGCTGGAGTTAGATATACTCTTCTGTGCTCTATGACGATATGGGCATAGTAGCTTATGTTTAGGTTATTCAGCTTAGCTAAGGCACAATTCCACAGTATGGCTTAAAAATTTAAGACAATACTTTCGTAATGTATTACAAATAAATTCTTCCTATAATGGCACACTGCAGTACCACTTTACTGAATACGTTCGATAATGTGAACTTTGTTTTAGAATGTATTGATTGACTGCTCCTGTCAAATACTTTCACTAAGAATTTATGCTCATCTAATGACCTGATTATCAGTGGGGGTTATGTTTGGCTGAAATAAGCAGTTTTTCTAAATATATTTAAATTCGGACACGTTTCTGTGAATTTAATTATGTCACCATTAGTGCTTACTTATGCAGTTGTTATTATTGAAATTTTAAAGGAATGCCAGTAATACTGAGTACTGACCACTCAGGTTGACTTGTTAGTTAAACAAAGATATTGTACATGATGTGTGACTGGAGGTGGTGTTCTTTCAGGTTTTACCATGCTGAAAAGCATAACAGCATATTTTAAAGAAATATATCCCCTGAGATATGTTGAATCCTTTTTTAAAATTTCATTTTCAAAGTGGATTTCTACCCAGAGTAACACAGTGCACATTTATTTGCCTTGGACTTCAATTAAGACAACTTGCATTGAAAAATCTGCATACCTCTGAACATATGTATTATAAATATTTAGCATACTGTTTTTGATACTTAATTGAATCTAATGGCATGCATTGGGTTTCACTTCACTAATTAAACAGAAATTGTTGTTTCGCCTTCTGATACCATCAGTCTTTTTGTTCAACAAGTGAATCCAACCTGGCTGCTGGCATTGCTGCATAGCATTAAACTTAACGTGTTGTTATCAGCATCTGATTTGTGGAAACTGTAGCATGTGATGCCTACATGGATCACACTTCTTCTCAAGCCGGTGTATTCGTGGTAATGTCTGTATCTGAAAGGTTCCTGTTATTTGTTACATCATAACTTGTGAACAAATGAAACAAATTCAATAACTAACCAAAGTGGTTTGTGCATGTGTACGCAAAACAAGAGACCCAACTTAGCTATAACACAACCCATTCAGATTTTTTCATGGACAATTTAATGGCACATTGGTTGTTTCCCATCTTGCTATATTGACACTGAGGTAGCCGTTTGATCATGGCGATTTCACATAAGCCTGTATTTGTTTTGTGAAGTGCTTTCATCTGCCAGCTGTCACAACCTCAGCTATCAATATTCTGTGGTACTCCGCATCTAGTGAACTTTTAGACTCTGTTTCCACCAAAATTTCACTTGACATTGAAAACTTTTATGCGCATGAAGGTGGACCTATTTACTGGTGGAACAGTGACTTGGGGTGGCATTGCAGCTTTGTGAATGGCGTTTGTGTGGGTTTCCTCTGGGTACTCATGTGTGCTGCTTCACTCCAGAAACCAGTGGAGAACTGGCATCTCTAAAATGGAGTTTGAAGAGAGACCATTTTTGCAACAGCCTACATATCTTCTTATTTTCACCTGCACAAATGATCACTGGGAGTTTAATGTTGATGAAAAATGACATGGAATGCTTCTCGTTTAAGTTTCCAGCCCTCCATTGGAATAGGTTATGCTGGTCTTTTCTCTTAGTGATACTGGAGGAAGAATCTCTTCCTTGTCAAATGTAGCTGGATAAGGAAGATGCAGTTTATTATGTTTTCACATGTGTGTGCTTCCTTTTGTGCTATGGTAGCTTAGTTGTATTCCCAGTGTATACTATTTGTGATACACAATGTCAGAACCAACCCATTCTACTTAATTGGGGTAGATTCTTTATCCTGAACAACAGGCCAAGGAGCTTCCACAGTAGACAGACCTTTTCCAACTGGATTGTTTGGGATCACACTGTAGATAGCAACTTCAATGGCCAACCTATTAATTGCTTAACAGTGACTGTATGTTAGAAGCTTGTTGCCATGCAACCATTTAACTATAATCATATTGGCCTGACAAAACAGTGTTGATTCCATATATTAAGTTAATTTCATGAATTTTCCCAATTACAAATTAGAATTAGCCCTAAGATTTTAATCTATATATACCTGGATTCGACAGAGTAATCTACATTTGTAGTGGCCATACATTTAAAGGGCATTAACATTACATGGGCAATTTTATCCAGTGATACTGATCATGTGACGTCATGTTTGGTCTGACCATTTTCAGATCACTGTTTACAACTTAGCGCTACCTCAGTCTAACTGAATAACATTAATGCTTCTATTTCATTATTGAATGGTGGGAGGGACTGCATTGAGTACACACCATTTGAGACAAGTGCTAATATCTTCAAAGAATTGGCCTCCTTTGTTAAAATAGAAAGTTGTAATTAACAGCTTTGCTAAGTGAAGTGTTTTTCCTTGGAAGGAATGTGGTCCAGTTTCTTGTCTGTCTGTCTGTCTGTCTCTTGCCTGGGCTCACAGCGGTTTTCCACTGTACATATATTGCTGCTTCTTCTGCGCTATGGTTGCATTGATTCATTCTGGAGTGCAGTGATAATTCATGTGTGATCTGGTGAATTGATGGGTGTATCCTCCTTTCTTATACCCAGTACATTACTGCTGTCACACTCTTTCAGTGGCTGGCCTGTTTCATCGTTTTATTGCGTTTTTCCATTTATGATATTTGGATTTTAATCCCAGTACTATTCATAATGAAGCTACCCCCATATACTGCATATTGAATTGAATCACTGTCCTGTAATACAAATTTTGTCTGTATGCTATTGTCTTTTATTGTTAATAGCTTTTTTGCAGTCTTCCGATCCTGTCTGGTTTTCTGAAACAATATAGTATACTTGCTGATGTAAAAAGAGTCATTCCCTTGTAGTTGCAGCGCATGATTTAAAGCATCTGTACAACTATGCTTTTTGAATTCTTGAATTTAGTCCCTTAAGACAGTTGTCGCAATGGGTGTTCTTTCTCTGTAGGCAATACATTAATGCTCAGAAATGCTTTGAAGCGTGGATTAAATTGGCACCAGGAGCAGCCCCTCTCTAATATCCTGCATTTTGTTCCTAGTCGATAAAATCCGTCATCAATTACATCGAGCATGACTGCAATGACATTACTGGAATCTGTCTTTTCTTCATTTGGCTGTAGGACTAAAATTCATGTACACTGTATAATGCCTACATATTTACACATTTCGGTAATGATATGTATGGTTTACTGGAAATGAGATTTTTCCTGTTTTCTTCTTGGTCTTTCCTACTAATTGATTGCTAATAAGCATGCCCGGGTGATGCATGTAAGAAACATAGATGATTACGGTGTTCAGCAATGAAATGAGAAGTATTACATATGTGGAAGCCGCTGCAGTGAACTCATGTATTCACATTCATGATTAATGATGTTAAGTTAACTTGTCTGTAGCACGTAATGTAACTATAGCAACTGAAGAAATGATGGTATTCATTATGTGTTTTAATGATTAAATTAGCTGCCCTGCACAATGCATGGAAACAACCTATATATTCACATAAGGATTATTTTAACAGTGTCCACTGAGCCCCACAAAATGTGGAAGGATTATTAAAAATCCTTTTAGAGACAGTGCCTTGTGTTGTGACCATGTTATCTAACTCTACTTTGAATAGAGAAAATGTTTCCAGCTACGGGAACTGCGAGTTGTGAGAGCAAGAGAAACACCCACCTTCATTTCTGTAAAATCAGCCTTGTGGCCGCTGACAGTTTTACTGCATATTTATAGCTGTGGTCTTTTAAACAAGTGCTCTGGTAGTGAAGGAAATGCAGTGCTTTCACCAGCAGCACAATAGTGCGTCCCTTCTCGTGTCTTGGCAGGGGTAGCATTTCTACCGTTTCATGCTTAGAGCTTTTCAAGCTAGATAAGTTGGACCTTTGTTTTTTTTTTGTGCAACTGAAGTTAATGATGGGAGTCGTGCTGTCATGATGCCTTTCAGAGCTCAGAGTGAGTGAACACTCCTATCACCAACGCCCCCGTGTATTTCAAGTTGATTGAGATTCTTGGGCTTCGGGGAGTTTTGTTAGGCGGTATTTTTATGGTTGATAGGCTTTGGGTCATTTGTCATAGAAATCATAGCAACTAGCTGTGGTATGGCCTGAATGCTTAATTACTGTAGCGGGAAAATGTTAAAAGAGCTTTTTTGCTTTTTTTTGCTCCTTTTGCCTTTTTATATGGTCTAAATGTAAATAATGCATTATGCATTATTATATTTTTTAAACTCTCTATACACATTGACATTATTAGTTAAATTAGTATTATAGTAGTGTATATATGTATAGTGTGTATAGTGTGTGTGTGTGTGTGTGTGTATATATATTATATATATATAGTATTATAGTTAGTACTTGTTTTTTGCATTGCATTGTAATACTATCAGTTACATTCCATTTCTCCATTTTGTTTTGCGTATACACAAGAAAAGAGTCAATGATTAATTAGTATTTGGAAAGGGCAATTTACAAAATATAAGAAATATTTTACGCAGCTGTTCAAGGATTTTGACTTGTGTTAATTTCATTTCCATCACTTTTTCTATCTTCTATGGCCTTGAAAAATGTGGTGTGACCATGACATATCTAAAAAAACATAGTACGATTCTCTATTATGCATAATATTTTAACAATGTACTAGTAGCATGGTATGTTGTCCTTGGGGGAAAAAAACGCCTCTTTTCTCCATATTTGTTCAATTTTACATTTGTTTCAACACCTTTGGGCTATGAACATGTAGTTAAATTTTTTTCTGAAAAACCCATAAAATTATTGAAAATGCTATGTTTTATTTGCTTATTCATATGGCATGATTAATATTTGATCCATAATAATTTAAAAATATAATTTTGATTAGATTCCGTTACTTCCACTTTTTGTTGCACCATATGATCGTATGGTCACACCCGCTTTATAAAAGGACCGCATGAGGTTCAGCTAGAATGTTGGAATGACAGGTACTGTATACCCCTGACCGCCATATCACCAGCTCCACCCATCTGATTTGTACTTCTTGCACCACCAACCTGTGCAATTTCTAGAAGTACAGATCAACTGTTGCTGTTACATTTAATGCATTAATGAATACGTTTTTGCTTTACATGGCCAAATTTCTTCATCAGAAAATTCGATTGATAACTGGTATACTTTTGACTAATATCACTGATGCTGGTACTGAAACTTGGCTGCGTGCAGGTGTGGGCCATAGTACTAAGGGCTCTCACACAGGGGTATACCAGAAACAGGGGTACAGATATTACTACAAAACTAGGGACATACAGTCATGGATAACTAAAGGTACAACACAAGGATTCAAACAGATACAACAAGGATAAGATTTGCATGGCAAAGACCAGGGCACAAGAACACAAAATGTCCAACAAGGTGAGGCAGGATGCTGGCCAGCCTCAAACCCATGATGGAGGAGTTGCTTGGGTTGGGGCCACCCACTTAGCCCATTTAGCCACACGGCAAACGAGAGAGCAGAGGAACACACTAGGACTGATGAGGGATGCTGATCCTAGGGGATCACGAAATAGAAAAGCCAGTGACACCAGCTGAGCAAACAGGGAATCGACAGACAGGACAGGGAAGGGGCTAATCCTGATATCATGTGACTTTGACCATGTCATGATTGTTGGGAGTATTTCAGAAACAGAGAATGGGTCAAAAAAAAAAAACATCCAGCGAGCAGCAGTTCTCTGTGTGAAAATGCCTTATTGATGGCAGAGGTCAGAGAAGAATGATCAGACTGTTTCAAACTGACATAAAGGCAACAGTAGCTCAAGTAACCATTCATTACAACTGAGCTATACAGAAGAGCATCTCTGAATGCACAAACCTTGAGGCAGATGGGCTACTGCAACAGAAGACCTCACGGGTACTACAATGGGCACAATGGACAATGGAAGATTGGAAAAACTTTGCCGGGTCAGATGAGTCTTAGTTTCTGCTATGACATTGAGATAGTAGGGTCAGAATTTGGAGTAAACAACATGAAACCATGGATCTATCCTGCCTTATATCAATAATTCAGGCTGTTGCTGATGGTTTAATGATGAGAGAAATATTTTCTTGGCACACTTTGAGCCCTTTAGTACCAATTGCACATTGTTTAAATGCCACAACCTACCTCAGTATTGTTGCTGGCCATGTGCTTCCCTTTATGGTCACAGTGTGCCCAGCTTCTAATGGCTACTTCCAGCAGGATAATGTGCGATGTCACAAAGCCCATATCATCACAGATTGGTTTCTTGAACACAACAATGAGTTTACTGTACCTAAAAGTCACCAGATCAAAATCCAATAGAGCACATGAGGGATGTGGTGGAAGGGGAGATTCAGTTCATAAAAATACAGCTACTGCATAATGTTATTATGTCAGCCTGGACAAAAGTCTCAAACGAATGTTCCAAGCACCTTGTTGAATCTATTCCATGAATAACTAAGGCAGTTCTAAGGGCAAAAGGGGGTACAACCTGGTACTAAAAAGGTGTACCCAATAAAATGGCCAGTGTACATGTCCACCAACGGAAGTGCCTGCAATGGGCAAGTGAGTGTCAGAACTAGACTGCGAAGCAATGGAAGTAGGTGGTCTGATCAGATGAGTCACATTTTCTGTAACATCATGTGGATGGCCAGGTGTTTACCAGGTGTTTATCTTTTACCAGGGGAAGAAATGGCATGAGTATGCACTAAGGGAAGAAGGCAAGCTGGGTAAATGTTAATCAGTTTACTACCATTGATCTTAGTTATTGCACACAAGTAGAGTGTGTGTGGATGACTTGACATTATGAGATAAAACTTCATCAAATCATGTAAACGGGGCATTATCCTTCCCTAATTTGCTTTGATCTTTTCCCCCTTGCAACAATGTAACATAGCCATAACTTTATAAGGAGAAACATTTGTGGTTGTGATAAGACTATACTTGAAGCACACCTGTATAATGCATTATTGTGGTATGCATTAATTTATTAGTAATTTATGAAGCATTACAGCATCTTCTTTTGACAGTCATAAGGCACTATGATGTTGATTTTATAATACTTGTTGAACTCCAATGAAACTCTCATCTATAATGCGTTATGGATACCTTCATAATGCATAATAATGTATCCTTAATGTATTATAATGGACAGTATAAGGATTAAGGATGTTTTGTAATTTTTTTCCACATTTGCCCAGAAATACAAAAACCTTGGAAATAATGCCAAATATGGAAGGCTACAATTTCAAAATGACTGAGTGCTTTGACCAATGTTAGTAGTAGACTGTTGAATGTTAATATCAGTGCAGTGCAGTTGTCACATCACAAGGGTAGCGGTAGTCAGTTGACTTGAAATCAGGTTTAGGAGGTATTTAATTCTCCATAGCGTCATAACATCTACACACAATACTATGGTATTTTAACAGTATATTTAAAAGCAATTCAATTCTAATGTTCAAAAATCTTAAATATTACACAGTATAGTGTATTACCGTAATACCACCCAAGTCTAGTTAAGATCAGTGTAAAGTTTATAACTGCAGCTTTTGCTTGAACCTTGCAATCATTTTACCAGGGTCTTTTGGACTTACTCATTGACTGTGATGTTTTTGTGAGACATTTAACAAAAAGAGTGAGAAGGTGAGAAGCAAACAAGAACTGGTTAACAAGACAGTCTTCTGCTGAATGGCTTTTGTGTCTGCACAATTTGACAGACTTTATTGGTAGATGATAAGTTTCACTATGGAGATTTTAAACTTCTTTTTTTGCTTTATAAACATAGCGATATTAATTTGGAAAAAAAATAACATCACTGTATATATGTGTGTATATATACACTCACCTAAAGGATTATTAGGAACACCTGTTCAATTTCTCATTAATGCCATTATCTAATCAACCAATCACAT
>JAODKN010000093.1:24448162-24468180 GCA_026774425.1 Petrocephalus zakoni | reverse complement strand
ATTTACCTCATTACTAGCCCTAAATTGCTCCTGTCCCAACTTTTTTTGAAATGTGTTGCAAGAACCAAAATTGGAATGTGTTTATTTTGTAAAAAACAATAAAACTCACGAGGAACACATTAGATAATGTGCTGTCGTATTGCTTTCCATGTAATACACGTCAAAGTAAATTTATAAATCACGGCTTTCTTTTTTTTATTTGCGTTTTCCACACTGTCCCAACTTTTTCTGATTTGGGGTTGTACAATCAGTGTTCTGCGATTTTTGCAGTTGGACAGCAATATTTTACTTTTAAATTTACCCAGGATGTCCTACTTAATTTTACTTTTTTCTTGGATATCTACCTGGAGCCAAGTCTATGGATGCTAGGGTGCTGTTCTCTTTGACATTCATTTTGATGGCATTTTCGGGCAAGAGACATATCCCAATTAAAAGTTGCCGTTTTGGCTGGCATATTATAAAATTTGGGCTTTGAAATTTAAATTCACTATGAACAGCTTCCATTATGACTAATGATAATTAATTAATATTAATTTAGAAACATAGTTTTGTTTCAACAGTATATGGCTTAACTTTACCCATTATTAACTTTAGGTCAGTTAGATCAGGAAGTTGTTTCAAAGTCTGATGTAATGGTCTCCAGCTACCTTTCAGAATCCATATTGCACTTGGAATGTGATTTTCAATTGATTGTTTAGGAGAATGTCTCTGACCTATTAGCTCTTGTCTGTGGTCAGTTGACTTCGGTGCTGACATGATAGAAACTGAATGGGTTTGCTAGCCATCTTTAACATTCTCCAACTTCATTTTATGAAGAATGTTTCAGATATATTGGACACTTAGGCATTTCTGGAGCTGACCATACATAGCTGGTGAAAATGTTATTTATTACTCTGGACCTGTTCCATACTCTATGGAGCTAATGAGATAATCCAAGTCTATATGTGATTTTTCAGATAATTCAAATAATCTGGATTTACTGTGTTATGTCTGTTTGCAAACAGTTAAAAATATGTTAGCAATGTGTGCTGTTAAAATATGTAATGTTTCATTTCCTATGAGACACATTTTATGTATGATTTTTACTTTCAGTTATCAATAGACGTTTCCATGTTTTGTCTGTATACATATTGATTTAGCTGACCTTAAGATTACAAGCATGAATGTGTGGTTCAGGTGGTTAAGTGGTTGTAAACATCAGTGAGATTGTATGTCACATGAAAAGTAGATCAGTAATGAATACATGACTCATGGTGCTGATAATGTTAATTTGTTATGTCTTTAACACCCCAGTAGGCTCTATAAAGACCGTTTTCCCTCGTACATTGTTAACATGACACTTAACTGCCTGCCTGTTGTCATCACCTGTCAGTGTGATTATTATTATTTTTTGGTCTTTTAAAAATGCTGTTTTTAAACATTTTACATATTTTTCATTTTATTTTAAAAATGTGATACAGTGGACCTAAAGTACAATTGAATTATTACTAGCTTTGAATTTAAAAAATAAAAGAGTTTTGTTATATTATATGTCTTTATATTTTGAAATATTTCAGCAGAACCATTACAGATTACAGAAAAAATTGGCGGTACATAGAAATGAAATATTAGTATTATCCACGCAAAAGCTTTTATAATGATGCTATCATAAAGCAGACTAGTGTCACAAGTATGGAGCAGGTCTTTTTTATTCACTAAAACAGCCCCCCCTCCTCTGGGTGCTCTGGTCGCTTCCTATAGTCCGAAGACTTGTAGTTTACGTGAATCAGAGTGACCATGCATTGCCCATAGTGTGTGATTTTCTTTTCTTTTCGGTATGCATGTATGCCATGATCTACCATCCCGTCCGTGTTCCATGCTTCCTGGGATGGGCTCCATGCTCGCTGTGACCCTACACTGGATAAGTGTTATGCCAGATAGATGGATGGAACAATCCCAACCCGACTTATAGTTTATTGTGAAGCCATTGCATATTTATATCAAGCCTTTTAGTATTTAAGCATTTGACAATATTGACCTGTAATATCTCTGTTGTATTGTGTACGTTTCTATGGTTTCTATATTTGTACCTGGCATTTCATCAGAAATTACAGCTTCTCATGTAAAGTACTCAGTAAAAATACTCAATAAACAGGATCCATTACTACAGCTTAACATGGAAAAGCCAGATGTAATTATGGTGTTAAATGCACAGGTCTCCATAATTTTTATAGAGCTGTTTGTATTGTAAGACTTAACATTTTATTGATGTGGTTTATTTCACTCACGTCCATTTCATTATACATAAGCAGCATATTTTTAATAGCATAACTATTATAGTATTTTATTATGAGTTTTTTATATCCTATATATTATCACGAACAATTCAGGGCCACGACCATTTAATACAACTCTTCATGGAGGATAATACCTTTTTATTTTCTGCGGCAAACTGGAGAGAAAAAAAGAACCCTAAGGGTATATCTGAGTGCATTCTCCTTGATAAGAGCTAACTGAGTGTATCAATTGGTCATGATTTCCCATTCTGGACTAAATTGGTAGAAGCAGGAGGCAATAGTGTAACGTGAATTCTGATCCTGTCAGCAGTTTCACAAAGGCAGGCGCCTGCCCTTGCTCGTTAGTTAATTAATTACATAATGTTTGTGCCACTTCATTTTCAGCTGTCATTCAGCTTTTGCAGGGAGGCACACGCTGAATCCATTTCTGGGATTTTCTTCCATTCTTTTGTTAATACTCCTCCTCCTTAGAATGCGAGAGATTTGCCAAAATAGAGCAGTATGCACTGTACCTTCACAGACTAGCAAGAGCACATTACCCACTTTCACACTTACTGGGTAAAGATAGATTCTCCGATTTGCAATTTGCGTGCATATGTTACATTTCTCAGCTCCTGTCTTGGTTTGGGAGGTGTGGAGAATGAGAGTGGTTGTTTTAGAATAAGCTGAATCATATTTACAGTATATAAGGCATAGTTTAAGTCGATAAATATTGTCTTGGTCTAATTCTGTAAGTACCACGTTGGTTGTGTCTATGTGAAGAATACACAGGAAGCCAACTCTTAGTTTATAGAATAAAAGTTATGACAGAATGTAAACCACCCATTATAAACTAAATGTCAAATTGTAAAACTGCTTATTTAGTTTTAGTAAAAGTGTTATATTTGACCCCTATCTTGTTTAAACCACAATTGAAGCATAATCCCACCCATTGTTATGCTGTACAAAGTGTTGTGGTTTATTATTAGACAGCCAAGAAGTAAATAACCCGCTACACACTATGTGTCTGTTGTCGAAACAGGTGTATTATCTAGTAGATGTTATTACCTTGTTCTTGAATGAGACTTGCTTAAAGGGGAAGGTACTAACAAAAATGTGGATGTTAAATTGCTGAAGATTTGGCTGTCTGTGTGAGAGAATGCTTACAAAAGATGGCAGAGCTTGTGTGCTGGCATTAGTGTTATGTTTTCATCTAACATGGTTGTACAGTCTATTTACAGCACGACATTTGACGAGCACTAAACTGGCTCACCATTGCTGCGTTCGCCACTCTTCAGTCAGTGTGAAGTATTCAGTCAGCTCAGAAATCAGTGGGGGAACTGAATGGGGCGTGTGTGAGAATTGATTGGTCCTTGCCTGCAAAAGATCTAGAATCTCATCGATGTCTAGCCTGACCTGGACTCGCTCGGATCTTATCGGGCATGAAATGAAAAAATGCACTCATCCCTGCATTAAATGCACTTTTTTTTTAGAGGCGGGAAACCTTTTGCATCTGAACTTCCTCAGCTTTGAAATGCCTCTTTTATGTTGCCAACGAAATGAGAATGAGATGCATATGATATACAGCTCGTAAAGTCATACTGGAAAGTGCTTTAGAGACATTTCTCACAGAAAAATCGTGAATCAGAAAGCATGCTAAAGGAGGGGAAAAATTTACATTTGCTCTCGTGCACTCCTTGCATATCGTGTTTTCGGATTTTTATGTAAAATCGAAACCAAGCATCCATTATGTCAGGATCTTAGAAATAATATCTGAAAGTGTTCCTATAATAATTGTTTCTTGTAGTTAAAAGCACTCTGTCATTTTAACTCTCACTCCTTTGAGTTTTTCACCACTGTTGAATGCTTTTGTCATTATAAATATGAAAACTATGGTAATGTTGTTTTGATGTAGAAGTAAGCAGGGTTTGCCAACACTCTCACGCATCTAGCATGACACGCTTTTAGACTCTCACGCTCATGCAAGAAATCTTACAGCAAATCTATATTAGTCCATTTATATACATAAAATTAACCACATCAAAAGCGTTGGGCCAGTTTGCAATATCATGAAATATTTTTTCATTTTAACATTTCAGATATAACAATGCATTTGTTTTGACAATATGCCGTACTCCAGATTTAAAAATTCTACTGATTTTAGAATTCATACATTCAGATTGTTTAGGATCAAGTGGATCGTCAGACAACGTGTCCATGCCAAGAGTCATCTGTGTCAGTGGCAAAATGTTTTGATTGATGAAAAAAAGAACTCTAGGCTACATTTTTAAATACCATGTCCATCGTAAAAAACTGCAATTTGATCAAAATGTCCATCAGAATTAGCCATGGTATTGACCCATGGACATATCTCTATGAATGTACCAGAGCTCTGCACCTTGTCCATTGACATTGTCCATTTTGGGCTTCCCGTCAGACAAATATATTTTTGTTAGTGAAATTATGAAATGGAAGAAGTTGGCTGGGGAACTTAGTCACATACTTGAGTGTCCTTCGCTGTCATCGCCCTTACTGTCATGGTGTCCTTTTCGGACATGCCGCGGCACCGTGTACATACAGCCAGGGAGCTTCGTGTCCTGTGGAGCGCAGTAGACAGATTGACGACCCTGCAGCCTGAGGCACTGGCTTTATTCACCCATCACCTGCTAGCTAGTCAGCTGTTGTGGAAGATTTCCCAATTTGTACAAGTGCTGCAGCTCTGAAACTGACCTTAGGGCTGTTTTCTTGGGAAGTGGTTGCTTAGGAGGAAATGTAATTAAAGTTGCCTTCAGCCTTTTCCAGTTCATGCTGTCAGCATGTATGGAGTCTGCAGCCTGATGGGATCCTGCTACAAGTAATCCGATAATAATTATTTGTAATGGAATTATGATTCATGCTAAATGATAAAACAGAAAGGCATATACACACTTGCATTGCGTTTATCTGCATGTATCCGTACAGATTAATGTGCATTTTAAAAATTGTACTATAGTAAATTGAATGAGGCAATAAGAATTGTGATCTGAATTCATATGAAATGTGATTCTTTATTCAGTTAGCAGACCCTAGCTATGGAAGTCGTATGCTACAGTGAGTGCTGTCTAATGGTCACAGTGCATAGCAGTAGAATAGGGTAGTATACTTAGTGTTTAGTGAAAGGGAATGGTAAAAAGGCTTATTAGATTTACTATAATGGCAATTTGATTTGGCACCACTCTCAATAACGTATATTGTACATGTGACTACACGTAAAACTGCGCTTTGTTACACAGCTTGCCAGCTGTCTCTGATAAGCCTTACAGTTTCTTGGTTTAGGTATGGATGCCATATGCATTTCTGGCCATATAAACTGTGAGTAACACCATCATTCTGCTGATAGTGCAGCTTGTGGATCTTCTTGTTGAAGAGGCCACACTCATGGCTGCAGGCTGTGCTGTAATTGGTGCTCATCCAGCTGCAAGTCAGCCCATCGAGCGGGAGCTGCTCCGCTCACTTCTGGACGTTCTCGTGCCTGGGCGGGGATCAGAGGTAGAATGTGCTGTCACAGTTCAGCAGCTATTAGCTGAGTGGTTCTCTTGGGAGGTGGGCTTTTATGGCCGTGGAACTGTGGTCACTTGATTTTAACAGGCCCATGTCCAAACACTGTGCATGTTTTACTAAGATGATGTGCATTTGTTGCTGTGTTGTGAAGCTGGTTGCATATCTTCAGAGCGCATTCTTAAAATGGCTTCAAGATGTTTCACCAATAAATGTTCTCTCAGATTGATTTGGAGCTAACTTTAGAATAAATGAATAAATGTCAGTAGACTTTAAAATCTTAGAATGTAAGATACTAGAGAAGAGGAATGTTAATTAAAACACCAATCTATCAATCTTCCAATCACTTATCCTGAGTAGCTTCATAGGGAATCTCTCCCAGGTAGGGCAAGGCACAAGGCAGGGGTACACCTTGGATGGGATGCCAGTTCTGTTCATTTTTGTGTGATATTTCAAAATAATAAAAACTTATCTCTACTGTCATAAATAAGCACATTTCTGCAATTTAATATAGATAGTAAGTCAGTACATGTTACAGTGCTGTCAGTTATTTCGGCTTTAGTGCATTGTGTCCTTGTGCTTCTTGTCATTGTACAGGGCAATTATCCAGCCATAAGCATGATGTAGATTCTAATAATCAGCTTTTCTTCCTATCAGGGGCTAATTGCTGTCTCACATTTTCTGAAATCTTGCATTAACCAATTCCTACAATTGTGGAGGTAAATGAGACATTGTGCGTGTTAATTATTGCGTTTAGACACATCAGCTTTTGATACCTGTCTATGAGTAGAATTGCACTTAGGAGGATTAATGTATATTTCAGGTGGTGTGTTAAATTTCCTTTCTAACACATGGGTTACATTGCATTCTTTCACTTGTACTCGAGTTATGTTTGATATTTGTGTAAATTCTTTGAAATCGTAATGTTTTTAAAAACCCTATATGAGTGAAAATGCATTTCTCTTGCCTGACAAAGCTGATTTGGGTGCATTTTGTTTTGCCCTTGGATGTTCTGAAGGAAGTAGGGAAAGAATGAGTTCATTGGGTTATCATGGTGCCCGTACTTTTTTGTACATCTTACCAGTTCTCCCTAGCTAAATGATCATCACTCAAATCCATTATTGGGAAGTGGGGGACTGGTGTTTGAATGAGTAATTATGGTGACTCACACTCAGCCAGATCTCTTGAGGTTACTTAATTGTGTCTCAACTCAATCCGATATGCCCTCAGTGATGAATGAGTTAGAACTGCCATCTAAAATGTTATGAAAGATGTTTCCCCTGAACCCCTGACAGATTGCAGAATTTTTGCCGTACATTTCTTGGAAGTTACTTAAATATATACAGTTGTTCTGTGTTTAGTAAAGTAATGGTTTTGTGCATATGCATAAAAAATAATGTTCAGGTAAACCTACATTATTATAGCCAAGCATGTACTGTTTTCTCTACAGGACATAGATTCAGTTAAAACCATCATTTTGTGCATTTATTTAAAAATAAAGAAAAATGATAATAAATAATATTATTAATCTGTTGATCACTATTCCAATCGCTTATCCCGGGCAGGGTTGCGGTGGTAAACACTTGGCAGGATGGTTAAGTCTTAATCTACATAAAATGTAATTTACAGAAGGTGTGAGAAATAGGGAAATACCAGCAAGTGATTAATTAATCAATCACTGCTATTAATTCTTGGCCTCCCATCAAGGGTGTTCCCTTGCCCTATGCCATGTGGTGCCTGGAATAGACTCCAGGCCTTCCCTTGACCATGACCATGACCTGTGTAAACAGTTGGAGGATATATGGATAGTTAATTTAGAATGCAAGCCAATTTGATATTTGTTCACAATAGATAATGCAAAGCAACCAAACGGTAGTGGAAATGGTACTGGAACGTGAATGCATCTGAAGACGATGGGGTACAGACTGTATTTGTTATTGATATCCACAACACATATATCCATCCTCATAGGCTGACAATGACAAGAAGAAAGTCTACTTTAGGACATGAAAGGACAACAGACATATTTAGTATTTCAAAACTTGTAGTTAGGCTACATGAAGAGTTCAGTATAGTTTAATATGGTGTAGTATCTGTTTGTGATCAAGTAACGTGGATACTGCTAAATTTGTCATGCACCGCCATAGAAACATTTCTTTGTGATGACCTTGCTTTCAGCATAGAACACATTTTCTATTTACTGCTGACTAGCCTGGGTTGTCAGGGATAAGCTGTGAAAAGTGTTGTCCATGCAGAGTCCTTGTTGTGTCAAATGACTGAGAGCATATCTTTCCATTGATCAGATCGTTTTCTGTACATCAAGTTCTGCACATTAGCACTACCCTACCCGTTTATGAAAGTATAATAGTAAATCTCTTTAGTTTGCCCAGTGTGATTACTGACTTCATATCCTTTATAAGCACCAACTGAACTACAAAGGGTGGCTGTCAGAATGCCAGCGTTGTATTCCCCAGACAGCCCCGTCACCTGCTCTGCTCATCCAGTCCCTGCTCCTTGCATACTCACCAACCTGTACAGTTTGTAGGAGTACTGGATGGATGAACTTCACGGGAGAAAGCCAATAAATGTGTTTTTACCTGAATGCTGTGAGTCCTAGTTGTGACATGTTACTCTGAAAGTCCACCCCTTTTCATTTATCGTACATTCCACTTACATGCATTACATTACATTTTTAGAATCTTTCTCCAACGATTAGGTGGTTACTTGTGACGTACTGGTAAGAACTGTGACAGATACACTAATCGTATAGACAGTGCCCTGGAGGGGCCATGGACAGTTTTTTATTTTTTTTCCTTTTCATCATTTTGTGACTATGATGTGTTAAATCATGAACACTATTTAGTTCAACATTCCCACAAAATACTAAATCGAGCTCACGTAATCTATAGATTACACTCACATTTTTTGTGCCTTCAATTTGCTATTTCAAACTCTCAAAGTCATTTACAGTTTAATGTAACATAATGTTTTGGGTTATGTGTTCTTGTGTAAAGAAAATGTGACTGCAAAGCCATAAGCTGGAGAAATACAAATTCAAGTTATTTACACTGATGTGTCTTAATGAATTAGGTTAATCTGCTCCAGTTCTTTCATGTGCCACCAATCTGTATAAATTTGGCGTATCCTTATGTTTAATGAATGTGTCAGACTTTGATCTGCAAAAAGTACCTACTTTTTACTTTGTTTATCCACAATATCTAATTCAAGAATTCAAAAGGTATTGTGGCTGCTGAGCTGTCCCTTTCTCCACTGTCACTTCAGTGATTATCGCTTCCATGATATAGCAGTAGCTCCACTAAACAAACTTACTTCGAATTTATGCAGATTGCTAACTTTTTGCCATCACATTATGCCTCATTAATATTTCATTACTAATCTGCTTACCAAATTGTAGGTGAAAATAAAAATCTGTATAGTGGCAAAAAGCCAACATTCAGACAAATATTTCTGCCTATCATCTAAAGTCCTGGTGATTTTGCATACACCATATAATCATGATTATATTGCGATGTGATATTTTGCAGCCCTAGGCACAATGCGGTCAGGCAAGTAACGTTCTCCTGGTATCTGCCAAACCCAGACTCATCCATCCGACAGCCAGACAGAGGAGCGTGATTTGTCAGTTCTCAGAACAGGTATCCAGGGGTGGTGTGCTTTAGACCACTTCATTGCCATTGAGTTTGGTGATGATTGGTCATGGGAGCTTGTTCCATGAAGCTCCCTTTGCACAGTTTTTGTGCTGGGGTTAATGCCAGAGAAAGTTTGGAACTACAGTTACTGAGTCAAGACTGTTGGTAACTTTTATGTACTATACACCTCAGCACTCTGCGACCCCACTCTGATAACTTACAGGATCTCCAAGACTATCATAATCATTTGCATCCTTGCTGTGTTGACTCACTCAAAAATCTTGTGGTGCATTTGTGAGAAATTAAACAAAAATAAGTGAATAAAAGAAAACAAGAAATGGTCATGAAAAGACATTTGTCTACCATTGTATGGAATTATTTTGAATCCATACAGACGATATTTGTCAGCACTTTGGCACAACTCCATTTTCATTCAGCTTTAACGTGAAGTGCTTCTGAACAACAGGCTTTTGCTCTTTATTTGGACCCAGAAACGCTAACTGGGGTCTTCTATCTGCCATACTGCTGAGTAATCAATTAGGAAAATTTTAATCAGTGCTTTTTAATAATCGAGTCATCCAGTTTAATTGGGTAACCGTGACAGCAATATATTTAAGTGTAGTATCGAATCTGTTAAACACATTTTAAACAGAAATAGGTTTCAGAGCATATACCATGTTAAATTATCTTGTATCATTGTACTGTTATAGACCGCATGGTGGCTGAGTGATTTTATGTGTGGAGTTGTGTGTGCAGTTTTCCACTGAGTACTTTGGTTTACACCCATGACCCAAAAATGTGCGGTTAAGTGATGATTTGTCCATATTGTTTGAGTGTATATCATGCAGTGCACTGGCATCCTGTTCAGTCCCCTGACACTGTCCTGGTGCTTGCTGGGATAGGCTCCAAGCTGGTTTGACTTACACTGGATAAAAGGTGAATATGACCATGTGTACCAGTAATATCAAGTCCATTACTTGTATCGAAAATTGTTGACTATGTGCAAAGTGTGTGAATGTCCTGCATATAAAATGTGATGATCAAACACTAAGGGAGAAATAAAATGTTAGTAAGCAGTGATTGCTTCTGATTTGTTATACTTCATGTATACCTTCAGCTACCAGTGTGATCTCGCTGAGCTTTGACTGCATAAACACATCCAGGAACACTCAGTTTTGGTTTATTCCGTATTTTCATGGTAATGTGGGATACATGCTTTCTTGTGTGATACAGCCACCATCTCAGGGCTTTGTGTTCTTATTTAATTGGAAAGAAGTACACCTATGACCATTGCTGAATCATAGTGTTTTTTTTTTGGGGGGGGGTGCTGAAAACAATTTTCTCCTTATTTCCTATTATTCTTCTGAAGAACTATTTATATCTCATCGTCCACATTTCCATAGTCTTCCGTTCCCAGAAGAAATACTGGAAGTGCTGTCATCGTTGTCAAAGAGGGGATTTAAGGGTGTACAGGTTTGATGTGTAAGATTTGATTTCACTACCTTTTTATGCTTAGTCTTAGACAAATTTATGGCAGTTGTCAGGCCTAGGCCAGGGAAGGAACAATCGGAAATTAAGGCACAGAGGTTTCAGAAATCATTAAAGGAAGATATATTAACCTTCTGCCACCTGCACAAAATAGCACTTAGCAGCTACCAATCCAGCAGCTGATTTAGGATGAAAGCTACCCTCTTGGGCTCCTTTTGAACCTTTTTAAATATGCCATGCATAAAACCAATAACATGGAATAGTAGTGCAAAAGTCTATCAGCACAGCAAGTGCTAAACCCATCACTGAAACATTTGTGGACTAAAGCTGACCACGGAAAGCTGTTCAAACATGGATTCAAGTGAAAATATACATTTATAAGTTTGTATATTGCTCTTTGGTAACACTTCATTTGGATGCCATGTCTATAAGACATTTTGCCCTAAATTGGTCAGTAAAGTGTTGCAGAGGAAAAGTATGTGGCATACTCTGGAAACAAGGGTTAGGGGCCTTGCCACTTACAGTGAGTAGCCTGACCAGAGGTTATATTTTTATAGGGACTAGATTTTTAATAACACACCGGAAAATTATTAAATGTGAATAGAAATAATGTTCCTATGAAAAATTAGCTGTGACTGTTCTATTATTATTTTGTTCGTTAGCCATGGTGTAAGCGATAAACCATTTTGAGGTGTGCGGTTATGCGAAATAGTCAAATAGTCATTTATAATTCTCTGCTTTCTGTTAGGCTGCGTCACACCAAGTTGTCGTTGATTATTTTCGTATAACTGCACACCAGATCGTATCCCTTACTAGGTTATAAAGTTATGTATTGTTATAGATTACAGCTTTACGTGTTGCCCGTTTTCTCGTAAGATGGACTTACCCATAAATTTAATTTATGTACAGTGCCCCCTCCAGGTCCACAATTTTAACATTCACAGTTTTGGTTATTTGCAAATTGGCCGTGAACAAGTAAAAGAGGATATTTTAGGAGCTTCCTGAAGATTGTAAAAACTTGCAGACAACACGTAAGCCAAAAATATATAAACAATACTAAAAATGGTTTAGATCACATAAGATCATATATAAATGTTAATGTTATGTAATATTTGTTACTGTAAACACATACGCTATGTTTAATGTTAAGTTATTTTTGATTGGTTGGGATCTATGCATCTTGGCTTGGTACACTGTACATCCTTGCTCAACAGCCAGCTGCACTCACATGTTAGCTGTCTGTGACCATGGATTCTTGTGTTTCTCGCAGTAACTTTAAAAGCTTTCAGTGCCATTAATTTAGCATTTTAATAAAGGGTCTAAAATGTAGTACTCCCAGTGCATACACCCAGTAACTTTGTACTATTGTAATTTAGATGGTTTGAATATCATATAAAGTCTAGATAAGAAATAACAAAACAATTTGACATGCAAAATGTACAACATTACATTTGGTTTAGAAATTGGCAATGGATAGACTTTTATATTATCTTTCGGGCTAGCAGGGTTGAGGTTAGGGGTGTCATGAATGTGAAGGGTGACTGTATTAAATTGATAAATTATCAAAAATATTATACTATGAATGTTTCTATTTCGATTTTAGTTTTTTTTTTTCTTAAGAACTACCAGAGGAATAGTGATTTTGGTCCATCTACAATTCAGTTGCTAATTTTCATAGTTTAAATTTTTTTCCCACTCAATCCACATATCCAAAAGGCAGCACTACACCCCTGTGGTATATATTTATTCAGATGAAGTCATGTAGCTGGAATTTTAAAATGCATGAAGTATGTTGTGAAATAGTCCATCCATAAATGACTGAATCTGGCTGAATCTTTCAAATTTGATATTGATTTTCCCCATCCTAACTACAGAGGCCTGAAGTATCACCATGTATTTAATATTGTTCACATTTCTTCATATTTGTGATCTATTTGTTTCTACAGCTTTCGACAGTCTCCAGGGGTCTGCATCCAATATCATAAGGATAAACTGAATATCCCTCTGAACCGCTTCTTGCTTATTTCAGCTTAAAATAATTAATAGAAACACTTTCAGAGTTATGAAGTGGCTTGAATATGGAACACTGTAATTTAATGTTTATCAAGGTCATGCATTTCATGTTTCGCTTTTCAGTCAAAATGAGGAGAAAATAAGCAGTAACAAAAAACGTGTTTAAAGCTGCCACATTTCATTATTCTTCCCAGAGGACATAGATTTTCAAGGTAATAGCTGAAGTCTATGGTAGGCATGAAATTAATTATCCCAGCATACATTTTAAAGATCTACATATCTGTTTTCTTTGAATGAGCTGAAATAACACAGAGGACAAATGTAAGTGCTTAAATGTTCTGCAGATTGGTGTGTCATAGGGTGCCAAAATGCTACACTAAAATTTTCAGATTTTGTTTACTGGAGTATCTACAAGTTATCATTCTGTCTTAAGATGATACTCACACTGTAAATCTTGATAATGAAGTAACTGCTAGCGTAATGGATTTCTTTGGGAACTACTAAGTTGAGGAAATATTCTTAATATTAAAATAAATGTGTAGAATTGGTATTTTAATCTTGTGATGACAGCAGAATTATATTATGTTGATGTAGACATAAGGGAAGCATTAATTACCTTAACACGTTTTTACTTTTTGGATTGTGCCAGCGTTCATTAATTATTAACTTATTTTGTTTTTCTTTCTACTTTTTTGGGTTTTATCAAGACTTCTGGTGATATACCTCCAACCGATATACTCCTGGATTTTTTTTTTTATTTTAAAGGAAAATCACAGCATAAAGCATTTGGGCAGCTGTAACAGATGCTAATAAAATGCATGAAATTGGTAATTGATGATTGTTTAGGGGTGACATTTTAGCGTAAATATTTCTTGAAGAAAATCCAGTACTTATTTTTATCATCTTAAGCAGAGACCTTGTGCTTTTCACTCTTGAAGACTTGGAAGAATGTAAGAATGTAAGAGGGATTTTTGGTTGGATTTTTTTTATTCTTTTGGGGAAGGAAAAAAAAGAGAGACATCATCAAGTAGCCTTTGCTGGTCACAGTCTGCAGAAAACAGTGAAACATGATTGATCAAGGTGTCAGTCCCCTCACATTCATCGTTAAAGCCATTTACATTTTAGAAGAGAGCAGCTCCCTTGGACATAAAAAATTCATCACAAGAAAGGTAGTGGGGGGGGGGTATTGATCTGCGATCTGCTGTCCTTCCAGCAGCATTTGCAGCCTCTGCAGAAATCTCTCAAAATCTAAAGCTGAACCCTTCATATGTCTGCTGGCAATCCTCTGCATGGAGCTCTTCAGGGCTGTGCTTCATGGACTTTGCAGTAGGTCCATCTAAAGGCTAGCATGCATTATATAAATACTTTTTGTGAAGCCAATATTAAGATATGGGAAGCCAATATTATTCCAATAAAAAAGAAAAAAAAAAAAGTTATCTGCAAACCCCCAAAATATTACAGGTGGTATACTGCAGACATGAGCACTTAGTGCTTGACTGTAAGTCCAACTAACAAAGTTAACTGGTAAGTTTATTGATACAATGACCCAGAATTGACGGAATAATATAATGAAATACATCCACTGGTCTACTAACTGCCTGTCCAGTGTAAGGCCACAACTGGCCTATTCTAAGCGGAACAGGGCATTCACAGTACGACACTACTGACAGTTTAGAGACATAGATTTGCCTATCCGCAGGCCTTTGGTTTGTGATAAACCAGAACACTCAGACAAAGACTGCAGAATGTGGGGAAAACCATGTAAACTCCACATACACAGAGCAAAGGTGGGATTTGAACTCTGGACTCTGGAGGTGTGAGCCATGTGGGGAGCCCACTGCCCAACCATGCCGAATGTACACCGCCCGCAATCAGAAATGGATACTTGAGACCTCACCATCGAAAAAGTGCTGTCCTGTATTACACTGAATTGTGGGACAAGTTTCTATCAGAAGGTATAATAAGGCAGCCAAGGGACCCCAATTATTCCCAGGGAGACATACAGCCACTGCCATATAGCAGAGGATGTGGTGGTGTTAGTCGTGTGAGGAACACTGGAGTTGTGTGAAACTGCTGATCCAATTAGCTAGCAAACCAGTGAAGCTGACAAATAGTGACAAAGAGTTGCTCTTCATCAACTGAGCACTATGTGCCCTATTGGTTAAAATAACAAACAGCTTTAAAAGATACATTTTTCTTTGTTATTATCACGAGACTTTCGTCTGTTTTGATGGAGTATGTCATTTCTAACAGCCGACATGTCTTTATTCCAGATGGTCCCATGAATTTGCTATGCATGTGGTATACAAACATTTGCTAAACGCGTATTTATACTTTGTGTAAGTGTGATCGCGCACATCAGCACGATACACGGCATCCTTTGTATCCATGCAGTGCCGGCGTTTGCAGCCAGATCTCATTCCGGCTTATTCTTCTTTCATCTTTCGCTTCGGTACATTATTCCTGATTTGGACAGGGCCTGGAGCACTAATAAGTATATGTCATCGGAACAAGTGGGTGTTTCCTGATAAAATATAATTTATGTAACTTGGATTTTTTTCTATTCCGTTGATCAAGTCAGCTCCTGCCTTTTTAATGACCCTGTTATCAGACTCTTAGCAGATCTCCTTTAATGTTCTTCACCCATAAGTGCCTGGTAAGATATATATATATAAGATTATATATAAAATTCACTTTCATGTTCTTTAATTTTTAACCCATCACTTAAGGTTATCATATAGTCTATGTATTCATTACTGAATACAGACATTTGCAATGTTTAAAATGCGTACATATAAGCAGACTCACTTTTCTTTGAATGTCACAAAAAAGCACTGACATAATATTTTATGTTTTACTTTCTGTATATAGATATCAGCTTAATTCTAGGCTCTGAAGAAAAGGAGAGTTAATATCCCTGCAAGACCCAAAAGTAGTGTGCAGCATTTTTTCCAGTAAGCTTGCTGCTCTTTGCTGAGTTTTGCACATTCTGCCCATTAGCAAGCCGGTCAATGCATTGCTTTATGAGGCAATTATTTCAGCACTCAATTCAAAATACACATTAGAACTTAACCTTCTGAGTCCTGGAGTAGCATTTTTATTATCTACCCTAAGAAAAGAGTCACAGTCAGCAGTCCCTCTACCTCCTTTTCACCCCCCCCCCACGTTCTAGGATCATCAATTGAGAATGGTGGTGGAGGACCTCGTTCTTTTCTGCTAAGTAACGCGTGACACAGCCACCGCTGCACTGCTATCCCAGCGTGTTGACTTACTAAATGAATGAAACAATGCAGTGTATTGGGAGGGAGGTGCTTCACTTAATTGAAAATATGTATGTGGCGTTAGCTCCGGAGTTATTGGTTCTGCATAAGCGGGAAACGGCCACTAATCTGGAATTTTTAATTAGGAATCGCATGCATATGAAGTCTTTCATGTTAGCTTTATGAGGCCTCGGAAACGGTTTATCATATGTTTAAGAAATTTATGGCAAGAAACGTTAATGAAAATGAGGCATGAACCTAAAATTGTGTTATTATGGAAATGAGGGCAGCTTTGGCACTTTTGATTTCCAAGGCGTTGTATTATTGCTGACTGAAGATTAACACGGTGTATGTGTAAAATTACTGGATGGGCAACACCTGGATTTGTGCTTTCTGCCTAATGGCGTCTTGTTGTGTTTTCATGCTCTGGGGTTAATGAGCATTCAAATTATGTAAATCAAAGGCACTCACATCGCTACCCTTGAAACCGGAATGTCAGACGAAAGCGAGATCATGAATTTGAATTTGGCTATTTATAGCAGTTACTTGTGACTGGCTCTGGAGGGTGCTGATGTGAAAGGAATAGCTGTGTTACATGGATGGATAAAAGGGAATTGATAAAGTAATGACAGGCCGACTAATAATAGAGGTTTTGGGCTCTTTTGAAGACTCAGGCTGAAAGCGGTTTCCTCCAAATTTAACACCAGCTTAATGAGAAGGGCGATGGGAAAGATTGAGGGCTTCAAGAACTGTGCTCCTTAACAACAGCCTAACTCCTAATGAGGGACTAATGTCTTGCATCCTCTGGACTGCATTTTTCAGAAAATCATTCCTGAAGACGAACCGGCATCCTGATAAAAGTCTGCCGTGTTATATTTTACATGTAAAAGGTATGGTTTTAAAAGTTCCACATTTCTGGCTATACATTGCAAGCTACAGCAACTGTAGTCATGTTCTTGGAAAATTGTGATAGTGCATAATATTTACTAAGCAGTATCAATAAGACATCACTAAAGTCTGCTATACAGAGCAGAGAAATCGAGTTAAATGTAGCTGAGGACCTTGACTTCAGATCTTATTCTCCATGGTCTTGGCCAGGATCTGCCTTGCAGTGTAAGTATTGACAGCCAATTCCAGCCATCAGGTCTGCACCCCAGAGAAGTCTTACTTGGCGTCGGCACGGCACCTTTTCCCAGATTCATTCAAATGCCAGGGCAGCCAGCGGGGATGAAGAGGCCCCCAGGCAAGGGACTGGCAGATCTGCTGAGGGAGGCAGAAACTTCACCATTGTCCTGCCGTTAATTGAGCCGCTGCTGCAGGGGGAGTGAACCAGAGCCCCACGTTCGAGTGACGACCCCCTCCCCCCCCCCCCCAGACAGTGAAAACCATGCTTGGCTTGACGCTTCAGCTCCATCTTGTTACAGACAGAGAGAAGCTAGTAGTCTGTGTAACGAAGACCATCAAAATATAATCTAAGGCTGCATTCTGGGAGGGGAAAAAAATCTCTAGCGTTTTCTCTATCTCTGTTAATTCCAGACTGATAGAATACAGATTACAGGTTAATCAGTCTGTGATATCCCTCCCAAAAATAATTTCATATAAAAGTAGTTGGAATGCATATATGCATGCATATTTATTTTAGTCCACAATATTAATTCATAATTACATAACTTGCCCGTATCATTTAATTAGAACCTTTATCCTGGACCATCTCCCTCATTCAATGCAGCAGTGTACCGTTGTTCATTGTCATGTCTGACACCAAAGCATCATCCTATGCATTTATTTCAGGTTCTGCCCATTATTACTGACTGCATCTCACCTCCACAAGAATGAAGGCATGACAGGTACAGTGCCTGCTTGGCCAAGAAAAGGTCGGACCATGTGACTCGGCAGTGCCTCCGTATTTCGCACTCGTATATTGCCGTATGTCCATGTAGCTGCAAAGCGTGGCCTTCTTACACCGTCTTTTCTTTGAGTGTCAGTTCTGATGCTGCATGTGCATTTCTACTTCTACTTGGGAAACTATCTGTATCCATGTATGCTGGGACATGTTTTGGCATACTGTTACGCTAATAGAATTTCTGCTTCAGAAATTTAACGGTTTGCATGATGCCAGTTTACCCTTACACAACCCATGGATGTGCAGTTAACATTGAAATGTTATTGCTTAGAAGGTCCATTGTAATTTTAAGGGAGTTTCATTGCTTGTGTAATGTAACCAAACTAGTATGTCTCTCACCCAGCATAGCTAGTTCTAATGAGAATAGTTTAATCTACAAGTCATGCTATTGTTTTATAATATATTTTTTACAGATTTGTAATAATTCCATAATTAAAATCATGATAATGAACATGTGTCCTTAATATTATTTTAATTATGTTTTTAAGAGCATCCCAGAATACTAGGGTGTGACCGATTTTGTTTCTGCTACAGATTTTAAGTAGCTAAAAATTCTAATAACTTTATATTTACTAGTGCTGTGTGTTCTCCGTCAATCCCAGTAAATTTATGGAACCTGAGTTCCAAATGGAATCAGCTGGTTCTATTGGCCAACCTACACATCAGTCGAACCCTATAAAATACCACACCAATCTGTTAGTTGCCCAAGGTTTTAAAAAGAGAAACTATAACATATACTGGGCTCTCGATTTGCTGTTGGAATTCAGTTAATTTAATTCTGAAATGCTCTTGCCAAATTGCAAAACTGATATACTCTCACCAGTGCTTAGTAAGTGTCTTCTTCTGTGGTGACAGTAGATATTTGACCTTTAGAATTAAATGAAGTAATTTAAACTGGAGATACTTTCATCTGTGCTTTCTCGAGAAAAGCAAAAAAAAAAGTTGCTTGCTTGATTGCATACTTATTAATTCACATTGTGGTGTAGCAACCGAATATTGCATTAAAAAGTAATTATCATTCTGCACGAATGATGATCTCCCACATCTTCTTTGGAAACATGTTGTTCTGGCCATGCATGGAGTGTGTGAGTGGATAGAACCATGCAGTCTCAATTGTAGTAACAAATGTTACTTACATTTAATTTCAGATGTAAGTGGAAAAGAGAACAGTATTTTACATAGGTTATATAAATTACTATAGTTTAAATAAAATATGATCAAAGTGAATATTCCATATAGCCAACTTTGATATGACCATCTTCATGCTCTGTTGCCCGTACTGCAGCAACAACTTTGGCAAACCCTTTTTTATCATGAGCACTATATTTGTAACCTTGGATCCAACAGCTTGCAGAGCAGTGAAACTTGCAGCCTGAAATGCAGCGTTGCCAACTATTTCTTACATGAACTTACCTCAACGCTGCATTTCAGGGATTTTGAGTCATTCTGCGCTGCAGATGGGTTAAATGCGTTAATATTTTTAATCAGATTAATCCGTGTTAACGCGTCAATTTTGACAGCCCTTATATATATATATATATATATATATAATGATATGAAGGCAGTACCTTTGAGTAGCAGCAAAATTAGCTTGCTAAGCCAGCTGCAGATATTCATTTGGTATGCACATTTTGAGGTTTTGTCACTGGTATTATTGGAGAGTTTAAAGTTGATTAGGGGGCAAGAGGTATTCTTAAGGTGGAACACATGGGGGTTATCAGGCACTGAAAGTGAAATCTATTTGTGATTATGCCCTTGGTTGCAAATTGGGAGCAGGGTAATATTTCGGAACAGTGTAATATGAACTGTAAACATACACTCACCTAAAGGAGTAATAGGAACACCTGTTCAATTTCTCATTAATGCAATTATCTAATCAACCAATCACATGGCAGTTGCTTCAATGCATTTA
>JAODKN010000093.1:24419312-24442153 GCA_026774425.1 Petrocephalus zakoni | reverse complement strand
GCAGTTCTGAAGGCGAAAGGGGGTCAAACACCGTATTAGTATGGTGTTCCTAATAATCCTTTAGGTGAGTGTATATACAAACACACACACACACATAGAACTGCAGGGCATGTACTGTAGCTGTTATTTACAGATAGTTACAGTGGCGCAGTGTGGTTGCATTACTGAATGAAGTCCGTCTCCCTCTGTATCAGACATACCCAGTGTGTAGGTGTAAGAGCACTTGGTCACTTTAGATGTGTGATGTGACGATGTACCAACATTGTGGGAACTGACCGCTCACTGAGAAGACAAAGCTTCCACAAAACCTGGCTGCATCAAAGTTTTTAAACTGAGTAGCTGATTGGTGCAATCTGTAGGCAGGTAGGGCAATGGTCCACATTGAAGGATAAGTTAAACTAGTTTAATGACTTTCAAGGTGGCTCTATCAGCAGGTAGTGTATACTGACAGATATCTCTGATGAGATCATTTAGTATTGGTTTACATTGTATTCATGTTAAGCTTGTTTAATGATCATTTTCAGGTGGCTCTGTAGGCAGGTAGTGTATACTGACAGATTTCACTGATGAGATAATTAACAGATATTAAATATCTGTATTTTATATAAATATGTAAAATAACAGCTATTGTTGATGTGGTCATTTTGCATCACTCCTGCATCCATCCATCCATCACATCATAGCCCCAAACTGAAGCTAGCTTTACAGCCAGGTTAGTAGGTAAAGGAAACAGCATTTCAAGGGAGACTATATCAAATTATCTTCATGAAAAGAGGAGTTCTTCAACCCATCCATTTTACATAGGTCTTTATCCAGTATAGAGCCTAACACAGATGTGTGGGGGTGTACGGTTTCATTTAGTCACTTTTCTCTGTATGGTTCAATCAGCACCGCTTTGATGGAGAACAAACAGGAATACTTACCTAAGTTGCTAGTGGTTCTATGGATTTGAGCATCACTGTGCAAAGCGGGAGAGTCAGGTGGCTGTAATTGTTTGTATTGATTCGTTCACCTGTCCCTTGCTCCCAGTATTTGTATATAATTGGTGTGTTCTGTCATTATATCACCCATAACCCCACCCCAGAGCCCCCAGTCTGTGCAGGAGCTGCTTACAAGTACAACACTGATTCTTTTTTTTTTCCTTCTAATCCCACTGAAAGAGCAATTTACCTTTATTTAGCAGGAAAGTTTGTTTTTGTTGTCCTGTTCTCGTCCTATTTTTATCCATCTTTCTAAAGGCGATCCCCAAACAGGACTCTAGGCTCTCCTACGATCCCCGTATCACACTGTTCCAGCTCTAGTTACTGTTCGACTGAACATTAGATCAGCCAGAACGTGTAATCTAAGGGAAATTGTATGTGGCGTGATTGTTGGAGCCAGACGTGGTGGTTCCAGTCTCTTTGGTTCTCAGAAACAGCCACCCTCCGAATGAATGATCGGCTTTTAACAAAAGCTCCATTGTGTTTTATGAAACCCGTTTTCATCAGCACCTTAGTGTGTGCTTTGAATGGGCCTGTGTCACTGACCCAATGGCCTTTTATTTTATATATTGTCCCAGCTCTGCGTATGTGTAGTTTGCATGTTCCCCCCATGCAATCATGGGGTTTTCGCCGGGTTCTCCAGTTTCCCCCCACAGTCCAAAAACATGATGAGGTGAATTGGACTAGCCAGGTGACATGAGATGTGTGTGTGCTCTGTGATGGGTTGGTTCCCCACCCTATATTATTCTCTGTCTTGTGCCCATTGTCTTTGAGATCCCCTGTATAGGGCAAACAGTGTGCAAAATGAATGACTTAATCTTACTGTATTGTCTAATATATAACTGCATTTAATATATGTTTCAGAATATACTATAGACATGCTCATGCAGATACCTTATATATCACTGTATATTATTACTGCATATAATGTATATTTGACTGTTTAGTGTGTTTTGGTGTAGAAAAGGCGTCGTAATACATTATTATATATATAACATTATATACTATTAATGCATGAACAATAAGTACAATAATAATTCTATTTCAGTCATTAATTTCTAATTCAGCCATAAAACCAAACTGGTAGTTATAAAATAAAAAAAATAATAAAACGTTAAACCAAAATATTTCTTTTCACTGACATCACCTTTCTATTTTGTTCCAATTCTTATTTAAACTGGAATTTTTGTACCTTGCAAAAGGAACAATATATGCTTCTCTTTTTGAATAGCTAATTTTAATTCATAGGGTTCAGCTATTCAAATATTTGACTGGAGAGCCTTTAAAAAATGAATGTCACAATTTCTAGGGATGACAAATCTTTTGCAGTAGCAATAAAACATGCAGATCGGCAGCGCAGAGCCATAAGAATATATCGATGGCCGGCCAGACTCATCAGAAGATTGATCAATCTGGCCTACTTGCATTAATTGTGAAATAGAAAGAGTGACGCGATCAATGATGGGAATGAAAGTGCAGCGGTAATGATGCCACATCCCGCTAATCCAATAATGGAGAAACTGATGTATAGTGTATTGGAATCCCCACTGTTCGGGTCCTGCTGCAATAAACTATATGCTGCAATTACGTGGAAAAAATGCAGCAAGCAGCAAAGCCAGTCTAATCAGACGATGCCACATTCATTTATAGTGATTAGACATTAATTAAGTGACATTCCAAGGTTCAAGCCTGTCTACATTGTCTAAATTAAGTGTTTGGTTTTAGGGTGGGGGATGGAATTAAATTGGTAGGTAATGAGAAAAAAGATGCGGCGATTTTCTAGTTTTAGGTTTAATGTACAATAAAGAGAATGTTACTGGAGCCCACAAATGATAACAAGAAGAGGGTACTTTCTTTTAAGTGTTCTGATATTTTCTTTTAGGAAACCTGTTCTGTTCATCTATCCCTATTACATAGCAACTTCCTACTGACACAGTGTCATTTGATACTAAGGCTTTTGTGAGGGAGCACTAGGCACGAGGCAGGGACCCTAGACCCTATTCACCATGGAAAGTACCATGGATACCATTGAGTTAAACAAAAGAACTTAGTTATGTGTTCAAACATCCGTCCTGCATAAGCCTCAGGTTCTGCTTGTCATGTCTACGGTAGCTTTTTAAAGACTTTCCTGATGAAGATGAAAGGAGATTAAATAATTTTAGTTTTGTGCCCAAAGTTCTTGTATTACTGTATGTCAAATATTTTAATAATGAAACCAAATCAATCAAGGAGGCCTAATTGATCAATTCAGTATTAATATGAACTCTGAGAAAAATATAGAACATATAATTGCTATGCCACTGTTGTCAGCCTTATTAATGCATTTTACTTTATGCGTTTCTTGAAAGATACAATTTGGAAAGACTGTTCTATATGGGAGTAAAATAACTGACTACAACTGAACATATTATGAACTGGCCAATTCATTTTCAGAATCCAGTCACCTTAGGGAGAATGGTATATATCTCTTTAGTACTCCTTGAAAAGATACCGTGATACATTCTCCATGAGTTTCATGGGAACATCACAGAGCAGGCCGAAATATATAACTTTTTTTTTGTTAAGTTGAAAGTTAGAATTCAGTGTCTGGGGGTACAAGAATTGAGTTTCATAGTCATTGAGTTCAGGATTCACAGTTTGTTTGGCTAGCCAACAACAATCATTATAAATCACTAACAACTACTGTAGTACCATACTATACTATACTGTACTATATACAGTAACTACTGTAGTAGTTAAATATTTTCAGCAGCAGTCTGTTAATATGCCTGTTATTGGTGCTTGTGATTGCTCCTTCATCAGTTGACGTTCTTGCTTTTATGGCTATTTGATAGCTGCATATGTACGGTTTTGTTTCATGTATTCAGAACTCAGCAGGGCTAAAACAATGTCAGATTGGTGACTTTCCTGACAAAGCTTTCTACGGTATATAAAAGTTCAGTTTTGGACCATGTGTTGAAACGTCATGGTAGATGGTATAGGTCTCACATTAAAAGGGAGAAGATGACTGTTTTTTTGCTCTTGTGTGATGCAGTAGAGCATCATGGAAGCTGCTGGATGGCTTGTCACTTCTTCCATCTGGAGTGTCACTTGTAAGCCATGATTGTCTGCTACCCTTTTCTTGATATCCCTGATATCGTTTTCTATTTGAGGTGGAGTAAGAGTTTTACACAGTTCTTTCACTTCCCATTCGTGATGGTATCTGATGCAACATGAGCCATATGTGACTTTGTAGTTAGGAGTATCTGCTGATGTCCAGAAGGTCTCCAGTTCAAATTCCTTGGCCAGCAAAGTAACCATATCACTGCTGGGCCCTCAAGCAAAGCCCTTAACCCCAAAAATGCTCCAGGGGTACTAAAAAACGTCTGATCCTACGCTCTGACCCCCAGCTTCACTCTCACCTATATATATAAATATATAATGTGTGTGTGTGTCTCACAGGAGAGAAAGATGTGCTTTGCCAAGATGTACTTGCTACCTGAACAATGACGATAAAAGTGTTCTGTCTTTTTCTTGCATTGTTTCTTTAGATATATAGACCAGCAGACCAAAAATGCACATTATCACCATGGTATTTATATCATCGTTGAACGCTGGCACCATTTATGTCTGGATTTCTTTAGCATCTCTCCTCTTACTTCAAAATATTTGTTGTGTGATAGATCACAATGTGAAGGTTTACATGTGGTAAGTTTTGGGTTAGAGAGGCCTTCATTTGGTATTTTTTTGGCTAAGGAGCAGAGCAAAACTTTCATTACAGGAAACCTTTTTGATTACTTTCTCATGCCCACCTGAGGACAGTTTTTCATGGTACTAACGCAGACATATTTTATGGGCTTAATGTTTAGTGGTATTAGAAATTACCTTAAAGTACAGAACAATGAGTATAAATTTGATCTTTTTTATTAGTTCAGTGGATTATATAAAAGTTGTGATTGGTGTTAGCCTGAAGGAATATGTTCCATTTCGGTTTTGTTTTTCTGTTGTTGACTTTGTAACTAGTTCCAAACCCCTTTAATCTGTGAAATGTGCCTCCTCCTATCAAGCTTTTTTCTGTGTTTTGAAGCTGTTGAAAAGTTCCTAAACTAAAGCTTTATGGAAATATATGTGGTTTTCCCTTACCGAGTCAATTTAAGCATATTCATTGTCATAGTAGGTAGAAAATAACCATTTTGAGTTGTAAGTTTTTTGCTGTCTGTGCCTACTGTGTTATTTACTAGTTTATATTATATTTATATGCTGTGTGTGTGTATATATATATATATATATATATACGCGCGCACACACACACACACACACACACACATATATATATATATACATAATACATAATATTTGTTCCCCTAAAACATCCTTAATGCCCTAACCTAGCTCTAGCTCCACTGGTAAACTACTTCCTTTCTTCCGTAAGTGGCCCGTCTTTTGGTGGCCATTTAATCATTTTTGCTGCGTGTTCTTCCTATATTTTTGCTAAGAACAACTCCCAGCCCTTCATTTCATTCTTTTCTCTCTCTCACGCTCACTCGCTCTCCAATCCATTTGATCTTCCCATCTGTAACATTCTTTTTCCATCTCTGCCTCTCCTTCTCCTTCTCCTGAGCCGTTTTATCTGGATGATTGATTTTCACCCTTTCCTTTCTTTGATACTCCCTATTTATTCTCTTTTGCTCTTCTAATGTCAAGTTTGGTCAAGCCGCACTTGCTGGAAAAATATTTAAATAGATAACCTACATAAGCATAAATCCTTTTACTATATTAATCATTGAATAACACAAAATTCATAAGAAAATCCATCCATCCATCTTTCAGCTGCTTATCCAGTACATGGGACCAGATACATGATAGATACCGTAATAAAAAAATTTGAACTGAGGAGTCAAAAAACTTTTGCGTAGACAATTAATGGGTAGGAATATTTAAAATGATTCATCAACTTTTTAAGCAAATCAGTTAAAACTGTCATAGAGTTGATGTTTGATGGGGTTGACAGTGTACCGTGTGTTACCCTTTACCTTGTGCCTCAGAGGAAATGATTTGAAATACCAAATATGGAACTGCATTTCCATGTGAAAACCAAATTTACTTACCTCAGATCTTTTTTTCTGGGCAAAGGCATGGCCTACAGTAAAAGGCTCTTATGACCGAGTGGTGCTGCTTTTTTAAATTCAAATGCCATTTAGCCCTGGCTATGAGACAGAAGGTGCCACAGTCATTCACATCTATATTGGGCAGACCTGGCCAAAATAATGTCTGATTCTTTGCCAAAATTCTAAACAGCTGACCCTAAATATCCCTTTCATTGGCTGTATCTGAGTATTACCTTGAGCACCAAATAAATGTAAAAGCAGCAAAGGGGGGGGGGCATAAAACAATGCGGAATATAACTAAAGTTTATTAATTAATTAATTTATTTATTTTTGTCCTGTTGCGTTACTGATGTATTAGCAGAGATGCATATGTGACGCCTGACATTAGAAGGGTCATGGAAAGATATGGGTTGATGGTTTTAGATATGTGTGTAAGATTTTTGTGTTGCTTTTTGATTTTTAGGGTATAGTTGCAGCACATTTGTGTTTGTGTTTTTGTAAATACTGCTTCCTCAGGTGTACCTAGGCTTTAAAATTTTACTGTGAAGAAGTCAAGCTCAGTTTAAGCATTATGAAGTTTAAGGAACTCATAGTTTTAAACATTAAAAGCTTATAATGAGCTGTGTCTCTGAAAAATGCCCAAATGTTGGCCTGGCAGACTTCCCTGGATTACTAGTATCTCCGAGACTAAATCATTGGCAGGCAGCTCGTTTTGTGACAAATTGCTCTCTTCACATTTTACCCAAATCTGATCCCCCCCCCCGCTCTCATACAGATGTGTGGCAGCACCACAGCACAGCTGTACTTACATGAGTGTCTGTTTGTAGTGGCACGCCTCAGGGCATTGCTGTTCTGAACAGGCTGGGGGAGGTGATTTGTGAGGAAGCCCTGTCACATGAAAGCTGGAAGCAGCTTCTCATGTTGACTCCAAAGGCAGGGCCCTGGCCTCTGAGACCCATCATCTCAGTTGTAATAGCTCTCCTGAACAGTGATGCGGCTCTTTGCCATTTCTCCATCCACTGCTGGACAGGACACCGGCCCATCCCACAATTTACCTCCTTTTACCTCCTACTTTTTTTTTTTTTTGCAGACTGTCATTCTTTTAGTATTGTAAAAATATTTCTGGATTCTGCTTTTCAAATGTGTTGTTCAAATAGTACAGAACATCACCACAAATACCAAGATAATATGCAGCAGACACCATTTTTTTAAATAAGTTTAACCATATTCTAACAATTACAAGTGTTGAGTGAAGTGGTTATTTCTTAAAATTTATATGGAATTTTATGTATCTTTTTATAATAAGCTCTTGACTGCTGAATGTGGAACAGTGAATGGCTCAGGTACTGTGCAGCCACCCTCCCCATTAACATTATCAAGGGCATCACCAGATGGGCAGTGTAGGAGCCTGGTAATGCACTGAAAAAGCATCTACTGTTTATAGGTGTCGTCTTCTTAAATTGCACCATTTTATCTTGAAATCACAGCTATATATGTGCACTTGTATGTCCTAGGGAGGATGAAGCAGATAGCCCCAGATAGATAACCATGTTTGGAAAAAGTACACTCCATGGTGTAGAATCACCAGCAGCAGTAACTTGAAGGAATGATATTCTATATAACTTCAGCCTCTCACATCGCTGTGGAGGAATTTGGCCCACTCTTCTACACAACATTGCTTCAGTTCACTGAGGTTTGCGGACATTCCTTTGTGCACAGCTCTCTTAATGCCCGGCCACAGCATTTCCATGGGGCTGAGGTCTGGGCTTTGACTGGGCCATTGCAGCACCTTGAGTCTTCTCTTTTTTTGTTAGATTTGGGGGTATGCTTGGGATAACTGTCCTGTTGCATGACTGTCGGATGTGGCCTCACATTTGACTGTACAATACTTTTGTATGCAGAGGAGTATTCATAGCCGACTCAATGACTGCAAGGTGCCCAGGTCCTGTGGCTGCAAGACCAGCCCAAATCATTATCCCTTCACCATTGTGCTTCACAGTTGGTATGAGACGTTTGTGCTGATATGCTGTTTGGTTTTTGCCAAACATCTCCACTTTGGTCTTGTCTGTCCAAAGGACATGGTTCCAGAAATCTTGTGGTTTATTCAGAGGCAACATGGCTAACTTAGCCATGCTGCAATGCTTTTTTTAGAGAGAAGAGGCTTTCTCCCAGCAACCCTTCCAAACATGCCATACTTGTTCAGTCTTTTTCTAATTGTGCCATCATGAACTTAAACATTTAACGTGCTATCTGAGACCTGTAGAGTTGGGTTTTCTTGCAATTTCTCTGAGCATTGCATAGTCTGACTTTCAGGGGGAATTTGGTGGGACGTCCACTCCTGGGAAGATTGGCAACTGCCTTGAATGTTTTCCACTCGTGAATAATCTTTCTCTCTGTAGAATGATGGACCTCAAATTGTTTGGAAATGGCCTTATAACCCTTCCCAGATTGATGGGCAGCAACAATTGCTTCTCTAAGATCACTGCTGATGTCTTTCCTCTTAGGTATTATGTTAACACACCTGAATGCTCCAGATCAGAAAACTGCCAAAGCTTCTCCTTTTATAGAGATGGTCACACTTGCTGATGATCAATTAATCAAGTGAATTTTATTACCAGCACCTGGCTGCTACTTACCCTCTTAATTCCTTTGTAAGCAATAAGCATGTTGGCTTAGTAATGACATGGTGTACTATGTTATAATTTGTTGTTCTTCTGAGGTTGTATTTACCTAATTTTAAGACTTGCTAAGGACCAGATGTTTTTTTATGTACTGATACATACAACCTTACAGTTGAAAGAGGGTGTAGTTTCATTTTCACATGACTGTATGTGTCTTCGAAACAAAGCAGTTTTTGAGGGAATAAGGGGCCGTGTGGATAACTAGGCACCTCTTAGTAGGAGTAGTCACTTATACTATATATAAATAGGTCATCAGCAGCAAATGAAGCGATGCAGACCAGTCAATTGACTTGATCGATGTTTTAAAGTTTGTGTTAGGATCCTTTCGACTATCAGAATTTTGTTTTAGTACTCAGCATTGCTATCCCCTAATTCTAAAAAAGCCTGTTATGAAGACTCATACAAAAGTGACATACAGACTTTTTCTTTGTTAAAAACTGAAACTGAAGAGTGGCTTCTCTTGGAGTAACAAAAGGGTTAAGTCACTTTGCTACAGGAAAGATTTGGTTTCACTGATCAGAAGCTTTTATCTAGACACCGAAGTGGAATGTGACTCTTCACAAAACATATACAAGTAGATAGTGGTGGTCCCTAAACAGACATCTGTAAAACACACAACTTCTTGGCAGACTATTTGACACCCTATGTGTCTGTTTACTTTTTCGTTACATTGATAAGTGAGTGTGCATGCTTGTGAGAGCAGAAGACCTGATGATAAAGCTACATACAGTATAGACTATCCTCAAGTATATTATTTGGGAGCTCGGTCCTAGTGCCATCTCCAAAGAGAACAGGAGAAAAGGGCACCATCAAGGTGTGTGAATGCGACACCCTCGAAAGAACCATGCTGAATTTGACTCAAGGGAATCAGAGTTAATATATGACAAAGATCTTACAGACATGTACGATCTGTTTTTAACCCAATTTATATTTTGTATTTAGTGACTATCCTGTAACCCAAACCAATACAGTTAATTAGAAGACAGATTGTTGGATGGATATTTACTAACTAGAGAGGTATGGTAATGGAACTTGTTCTGGGTGATCTGTTTGATTACCTCTTCTATGCCTACATATTCCATGCTTATAGAAAACTCAAATAATGAATCCTATCTGGGCTTAAATTGGGTTTTTGCCTGGTGAGGGTTTTAATGGGGTCAGCTGTGTAGGGAGGAGAGAAGAAAAGATGACTCCACCAGAAGGGTAGAGTTTATAGGGCATCCAACCCCCTTGCTAGATTTGCATGGGGTTTTTCCTCTCCTGTGTCTTATACCCTTTGGTTGAAGCCGTCTTCTTCTATGACTGTGAGTACCTTTGGGTACTCCGGCTTACAAAGACATGCAGTTTAGGTGAATCTGAGTTAGGGCTGTGCGATATGGCCTAAAATTCATATTGCGGTATAATTCGAACCATAGGCAGTGTATATTGCGGTATATAATTTGGTATGTAAATTTCAATATAAGTTTTTGAATGGGTAACACACGCCCTTAGCAAATGCACTGCAGCAGGAACTGACATTTTATTATATCAATCATATGTCCGTTAGATTTGATTTTATTATATTATTGATGTATATTCAGGTCTTTACCAATGTTTTCTTGTCAGGGCTTTATTCATCATCACATTGACAAAAGATACTCGCATGAACACGTTAACTTCAACTTCATGGCTATTGCTTCATTCTGCCCCTGAATATGAAAATTACGTGATATCTAACTATAGCCTTACAATTAAATGCATATCGGTAAAGTAACACTGCAGATTTCTCAAGGTAATAATTACTCAGTTCATGCCCAATAAAACATGTTGCTTTCAACCTAAATATACACTTATAATCAACAATACATGTCGCTACCGAGCTAAATATAGTTATAGTAAGTAATCTCATAAAATTTGTAGGTTATAATGGATAAAACACATCCCACCCAAGCTAAATATACATTATCTAATGAAACACGTCAATTATGCCATCAAGCTAAATGTAAACGATTTCTTAGTCAATGAAAACACACTTTTAAAAAACATTTTCTGAACATTTTTAATTGAGGTACGATTTCTTAATGATAATAAAAACACTTTCTAAAAAACATCTGTAAACGTATTTTCTTGGTGTGGACTCTTGCTGCAGCCGTATGGATAAAGTTGAAATAGATAAATAATAGATAAAACACATCGCTGCTGAACTAAATATACATTATCTAATGAAATGTCAATTGTGCCATCAAGCTAAATGTAAACGATTTCTTAATCAATGAAAACACACTTTTAAAAAAACATTTCATAACATTTTTAAATGAGATATGATTTCTTAATCATAATTAATGGAAACACTTTTAAAAAAAACAGTTTCATTAACACTTTTAATTGAGGTACAAAATAATTAATGATAAATAATAAAAACACACTTTTTAAAAAACATCTGTAAACGTATTTTATTGGTGTGGACTCTTGCTGCAGCCGTAAGGATAAAGTTGAAACTTAAGCCTTGAAGCTGCATCATCACGTCGGAGCACGGAGAGGTTTTTTATTTAAACTCCGATAGTGCTCACACTGCGCTCTGAGGCATGCCCAAATCGGAACAAGCGTCGAGCCATTTCACTGGAGCAGGATTAATTTTAGTGGTATTGAGCTGAGGAGCAGGCAGAGCCAACAGCATTGCTGATGAGGAACGGAAATTCTGACCGCTCCACTCGCATGCTCTGGTCATCAATAACGACTACCGCAGTAGGCCAGTGTAATCAAAATCTCTCCCGTTGGCCAAATTTATACCGTTTATACCACTTATACCGCACACTCCTAATCTGGGTCACAAAATGGTTCATAATGTGGACAGTTTATTAGAGATTCTGTCTGCACAGGATAGAATAAGTGCTTATAGAAAAACAATCTTTGATCACAATTGTATTTGAATTCAGACAGAAAGATATCTTACCAAATTTCTTATCAAAGCTGCTTTTGTACATGTCATGACTGCTGATCCCTGTGAGTTGAGTCTTGAGACACTGGACAGGTGTCAGGACTAGGGCTGAATGATTTATCGATTTCAAATTGAAATCGTGATTTTAAAAAATGAAATAAGCAAATCACAAAGGCTGAGATTTTGGATATGCATTATACAGCACGTCTGCCACTGGGTTTAAAACTGTCGTGAGAATAGCTTTGCAAATTCATGCCGTCCTCCTTGGGGGTTTTCCCACCTCACGAAGTTTGGTAGTTTCGGTACTTTTGGTACTTTCGGTACTTCCTTTGGGTTTGTTTTTCCACTGGCTGGTACTGGCGCCAAATGACATCATCAGTAACCGTCCATGAATGACACCACCAGTACTTAAGTACTTTTGCGTTGGTTTTCCACTGCCATAAAAACTGTTACCAGCGCTGAATAAAAGCACAACGTGAGACGGGGCATTTTGTATTGAATTCGAAAAATATCTGTAGTGTACAGCTGGACGATGTTGGATATTAAATCTAACATCGCATGTTATGCACATGCAGTTCTTACATCGCTAGTGAGTTACATTAAGATCATAGTTTGTTTTTATACAGACATTATGGACGGCGCAGGGCGTTAATGTTTTGCTAAAACATTTTTACTTTGGCATAGGGAAAAAGCTTAGCTAACTTTAATGATAGCCACTTTAATGATTAATCCTTGCATATATTATATTTATATCCAATATATGTTTTTTAAATCAGTTTAAAGTTTACCTCCGGAGCTTTTGCTTGGGTGCCGCATGCGTTCTCCGAGACAATCGTAATAATTCTCACCCTTGCTATTTAAATCACTCCTAGACAGGTTTGTGAGAAATGTAACTAATTTAAAAATGTTATGTTAACTAACTTATGAATACCCCAATATTTATTACAACAAAATCACTATATTTGGAGACTCCAATACCATGCTGCAGTAGTATATTAAATAAAATACTTTTTTAAATTTCTTGTTATACCGTCCAGATCTTGTTGTACAGATCTGTTCTTCCAACCAGATCGCAATTATTATTTTTTACTTTGTTTATTGCTGTTTTCTGAGTTCGTAAAGTTTTGTCAAGATGGCGATCGCATTGTGTTTCAGAATCGGGCTATTTGCATAACCAATCGACAGCGAAAGCATTTCAAGTTACACCCAAAGTTCCAAAAGTACCAAAGAATTACCCCAACTGGTTTGGCACTTTCGGTACTTTTTGGTACTGGTACTCGACTGGAAGTCAATGGAAAAGCGAAAGTACCAAAAGTACCAAACTTCGTGCGGTTCAAAAGCGCCCCTTGTGTGTCAGCCTAACTAATCAAAAGTGTCATGCTCCTCTCGTGCCAATCATGCTCACCAATCAGAAGTGGCCCAAAGTGATTGCATATACAGTACATGAAACCCAAGGAAAACGTCACCATCGCAGTGCAAAATAATATTGGTTCTGCTGTTGAGCCGTAATTGAATTACCTACCTATCTCATGGTCAGAGATTGTTCACAAAAAGGTCCTATTATTAGGGGTCCAAGCAGCGTTAGCCGCATGGTCCCTAAAGTTTTTAATACTGGAATTGTTTTTATTTTCATTAACACAGTTGTGGCTTTTATGATACTGCGTCATTGTTCTCTGCTAATTTGACCCTTGTGTACATGGGACAATCCGGAAGCATTTTACAAAGGATACTGTAGAAAAGCGGTAAAGCGCTGTTTGCAAACACGGCACTTAAAATTTGCATGTAAAAACACAATCAGTTTAGCATGTTCAGGTTGCTAGAGAATTGTTCTATGGTTTACTAGGTGTATGCATCATTTTTGTTAGAATAAATACATTTTGGATTCAGTTAATATATTTGCATTCTTATCTTTGGATTAATGTATAATGCAGTTCAGATTTTAATGTACAGTTGTGCTCAATTACAGTTTTTTATACACATATAGTGAATACTGAGTTAAAAAAAATCGCAATCGCAATATCTGTCAGATAAATCGCAATTCAGTATTTTCTTAAAATCGTTCAGCCCTAGTCAGGACTAGACCCTAGTAAATCTGCAGTGGAAGAAGCAACAGTATGGAAGGAGTGAGGCAGCCAGAGGTACAGACGGGCCAGGCAGAAGAGACGTCATGCAGACTGCAATGGAGATAGGCAGAGAGCAATCGGCTAAAGGCAAAAAAATAATAAAAAAACATTTCTGTTTATATAAATCTAGGAAGAAGCATCATCTGTGGAAGTTTTCAGCTTCCCCAGTTCACTGCAAGTTAGTAGAATCCTCCCATGATGACGGTTGCGATCCTGTTCTCTCTTGATGTTGGCAAATTCCTCAGTGAACTCAAAATTTCAGTTTACTTCAGCTTTCTGTCATTTGATTTCTCCAACAGTTTATTACTTTTTAGCTTGTGTGACATTTTTCATGTTCCCGCAGTATAAACCTTCAAAATATAGTATTACAGAAACAGTTATTTCTATTATACTGGCTTTATTTCTGTGTTCATTTAAATATTTTTAATACATGTTGATAAAAATGACCCAGGTTCCTTCAGAATAGCAGCATTGCTCCAGGCTTAGGAGTTTGAGCTCTCACTGAGGTTTCTTTTTGCTGTGCAATGACCTTTGCATCCCACGGTGCATGAGCCAGACTGATATAGATATTGCTGTATCGATCTGAAGCCTTTAAAGGATTACCTGTAGTGTCGTCTGGCCCTACAAATTTTGCAAACTTTTCCAAAAGTAATGTCTAGGGTGAATACTATGTCACAATCCCATTTCTCTGAACCTAGTGCCTACTTGTTAATGTTCTGTTTTTATTTGTATTCAATTTAGGACATGTATCAGTTAATGAGCAAGGAACTGGAACAGTAATATTAATATGTAGTATTGCTTGCAGTTGGTATTGTGTTCAATGTTGCGTGCTTGAATAATACAGTAGATATTGTTAAAGGTTATATATATATATAGAGAGATGGATTGTCAGTATATTATCTAAAAACAAGGATACTGTAATTAGTGCAGATCAATCCCTGTTCTTGTGTTTGTATTTTGCATTTTCCGTTACAGTGCATCATACCAGCAATAAGGGAACTCTGTGGATGTTCACAATAGCTAAGTGAAATCAACACAAGCTGCTTGAAAATGTCTCTGTGTGATGCTCTAAATGCACTGTTCTGAATGTGCTTAATGTACTCATTCTCAGTAGCACTCTCCTTTTGGCTGTACTCAGCAGAGTTTCGCTTATTGGCATTTTTATATTCAACCTTTTTAGTCTCGCTAAGACACCCTGCTTTAGCTAAATAGCCTGACACTTTCGACACATCTCTGTAAGTCCCTATTTCAAGCTCACTTTCAGCAAACCACCTGTCCTGAGCATTTGAGGCATTTTGCCTTAAATATGAGTCAGATGTTTGTCAAGCTAGTGTTCTCTGTGTCAGTGTTTGTACTTTACATACAGATGCATTTTATTTTACACCAGGCATATGCTATCGATTTAATGAAAAACTCTAGGGCTGCAATTAATGATTATTTTAATGTTCGATTAATCGCTCGATTATTTTTTCGAATAATTGATGAAACAGATAAAAAACATTTTTTATTTCCACCCCTTTATTCAGAAATAGAACATTATCTAAATTGACAGAGCAAAACAGTGCACAAAGAAAAATGCAAATCAAAAATCCCAGTAACAGAATTTTTCTACATTAACACTTGTTTTCTATATTTACAGTAATACACATAAGTGATCTTGCATGGCACCATCACATATACTCACAGACGCAGTCACTTTCATCCCTGTCTAAATGCAATTCACCCTACCTCACTCACATGAAAGGTGAAAGATGGCACTGTCTGGGCAGGCAAGTGTGCACCCTTAGCTACCTTTTGTGAACATGGCATTTCGCCATTGAAATAAGTACAGGGCAAACAGAGAATGGGTTGGGGAATAGGTTTCGTTTTGGCAGATAGCATGTACGCGTGTTTATCGGAGCATGTGCGCGTATATGTGCGATCGTGTACACTTATATGTGTGATCATGTGAGTGAGTGCACATGTATGTGTGACCGTGTGAGCATGTGTGTGTGAGCGTGCCCTCCACTCCTTACGGGCTACTCTGTCACATTGCTGTCTTTGTCGACCTTATGTCGAAGTAAAGTTTATTTATACAGCACATTTAAACAGCTGACCAAGTGCTATTCAGAAACAGCATTAAAATGAAATAAGAGTAAAACACACACACACCATTTCTCAAACTTTTGCAATGTGAAGTGCTCCCACACTTATGACGGCTTTGTTAAAACTATTTTCTACATCTCTGTCATGTTTCATTTGTTTAATTTTATTTGGAAAATACCAGCTCCGTCTGCAGGTGAAGTTAACTTCTCAGTGACATTGTGATTGACGCACTAATAGCACGTCACAATGAATCAAGTTTTGATAATCGTTTATCGATTTTACTGATTTGTTGTTACAGCCCTAAAAAACTCTGAAGTATAATGCATGTTGTATTTTTAAAATAATTTCCATGTTATGCTTTTAATCGTCATTTCTTCTCTAGTAGAGTATACATGGCAAAATGTGTATTTTGCACTCGCTCTTGGAAGCCAACACAATCTTTCACATTGATGCTGTGGGACTGCAGAATGTAGCACTCTGAAATCATCTGTATTACTCTGTGTGTAACATCTGGAATTCACACCACACATTCTTAAACAACCCACCCCAGTGCAGTACATAGCACATAGAACATTCACCAATAAAGTGATGAGAAAAGGGGGCATAGTTAGATCATGGTTCAAAGGCGCATCCATCTATCTTTCCACTGCTCAACCTAGCCTGGTTCATAAGGGGCCAGGGGCCAATCACAGGCAGCATAATGCATACAATGGGAGTACTGTACACTGTCTTAGGTCATGCACAGTATAGGTAACTGGGTGACATCAATTTGCTTAACTACAGGAGGGGACTGGAGTCCCCAGGGAGGCAAAGGGAGAACATGCACACACTTCACATGCACACATAACCGAGGCAAAACCCCCAACCCTCAAGGTGTGTAGAAGAAGTACTATCCATTGAGCCAGTTTGCTGTCCTGCTTCAAAGATCTTTCCTAAATAAATGTGCGTGTCTGGATGCAGGATCTCCACTGACATTTCAACAGCTCACAAATGGGATGTGAAGTGTAAAATGTCCTACACTTGCATATGCATCAAAATGTATAGTACGGCATTATTGTTGCAATCTGTTTGGAATTAATTTGCCAAGAAATTGAATGTTTTAAAATCAATTTAAGATGGCTTTATAGTTGCCTGCACTTGTCAGGTGTCATTACAATAAAGAACTGGCTTTTTTCAAAAGTGTTTCCCATACAGTAATATATACCATTTGACTAGATCCACTGCAATTTACTGTGTAGGTATAGCACATCACCAGTATTGTAACACCAAGGGTCCTATTTCGCACTGACTGAAAGCGCAGCGCAAAGCGGTTCTGTTAGTTTCATACCATAACACCAATAGTAGGCAGCAAAATAACATTGTGCTTTTGACTAACATTGTGCTTTTGACTAACAAAAAGCTGGTGTAAAGTGAGTGGCGTACAATTAAACAATATTTAAGCACTGTGTTTTAGTAATGTGCGACTTTTACGGACACAGGTACGCATTCGAAGTGCACTGATGATTTTTTGTCCTTTCATTGTATTTCATTTATATATATTTTATTAGACAACACAACTGGCGCTGTCATGCAATCATACTGTTTAATAAAACAACACAGATATATATGTGTGTGTTTGTGTGTACACATTTATTTATTTGCTTACTTACTAATATCACGCAGAGATACTTTGCTAGAGAAATTCAGGTTAAGCACCTTTGTCAGAGATACAGCATTAAAACACTAAGGAATCTCCTGGGACTTGATCTAGAAAAAAAATCAGGTTACAGGGCTATGTCTATATCCACCATATTACCTGGCACACCACCCTAAACATGCCTTTACAATTAAAAAGATACATATAAATAACGGTGTTGTTTCAAAAAGTCCCGGGATGCATTAACAAACCACCATGCTTGTTTAGAATGGATAAAATCATTATAGTAATATCTTTATCAGTTGAATGGCAGTATTGGAAGTAAGACTTTTTTATGTTTCTATCAGGAGATGGGATACATTCTCGCAGTTCATGTCTCATCATATTAGCTTCCTACCAAAGAATACGTTTCTGCCCGGTCGTGGACTGGTGTCCCATCCTGGTTGTCTCAATACTGGTACCTGTACTTCCTGAAAGAGCCTCCAGGCTCACAGTTACCCTGTACTGAGTAAGCAGTTATGGGACATGGACCGATGGATACAGAATCAGAGGAAAGGGTAACTTAACAGGAAGAGCTTACACATCAGTTCTACCTGATAAGGAAGAACAGCATTTCAAGTAGTGATTAATGCTGCGTGCTAAGCTATCTAGTCTTTGAGGTGCCCACAGTGTCACTTCTATAGTAGCAAAAGTAACAATATCGTGGAAGGCACTTTAAAAGAGCCCAAGTCATACATAACTATTTGACTTGTTGTTTTCATTATATCAGACTCCAGAAATATCTGTTGTGCCTTTACTTTTTACTGGTATAATTTTAAAATGTGTGTACAGTCTTTTTTTCTGTTATAATATATTTTATACTTTTTATCCCTAACCCTATTTTCATTTCTGCTTATAAAAGGAGGTCATATTATGTTAAAGTTATTTTTGTGGATCAGCATTCACATCATACTTCATTTACTATGTTTGCAAGGCCCATGAGTTTCTGCATAAACTTACTTAATCAACGCGCTAGTAAATAGGAAATCACTTCGTAAAAGGTTACCATAAATGAATAAACTTACTGCAGATATATCTGATTTATGATGTGACATTATATCTGAAAATGTCAAGATTTTACTTTAAATTCTTTCTTCTTTTTTTGTTTGTTTTTTTCACTAAAGTGTTTATGGTTCATCATAGGAGTTGATCCTTAAATCTTTTCTATTGAAGTCGACATTTTAAATGTGGCTATATTTCTTTTGACAGATTCCGAGACAGCAAATGAGCTGTGACAAAGCGCGACTAAGGGTATGTAATTTTTCTTTATCTCCATCCTGTTAATACTTGCTCTCTCGACAGCCATGTTTGAGAGCAGCATTTCTGAGGTGTTTTTGTGTTTCCACGTAGGACAGAGCCAAGTCTGTCATAATGTCAAAGGCATATTTTTCTGTACAGTTGTTTACTTTCATGCCAGGCTATCGGTCTTACCTTCTGGAATATCTTTCAGATATTTTCATTGTATTTTATTAGATGTGGTTTTATTTCAGGAGGTTTCCTTACTTAGGTAACGGCATACTGGTTTCCATATTATTTGTAGTCCCCCCCCATTCAGACTGGATAATGGGTAACGTTATAGACCAGGTTTTCACATTGAATTGTCATGGTATTAAAATCTGTTCTTTTTTTATCTCTACACTTTTCTGTGTTTGTTATTAAACAAAATATACAGGATTGACACGATTATATAGAAAGCCCAATCCCAGCTGTATAATACTCCTAAATCTGCTGCCTGTTGTTTCTTATTTTTTTTTTTTGATATTGGGAGAGGTGGCATGCTGTATGGAGAATTTGTGAGTTACTGTAAGGCTACGTCAAGTAATTTTCAGTGTCTCCTGTTGTTTAATGAGAGAATATTTGCAGAATTTATGATCTGAATGTATGCTGTTCCTGTAACAACAATATTCTGAGTGGCTGGTGTCCCTTTATAGAGAAGCTCAGGGTTCATTAAAAGGGACCTGAATCCTAAAGCTTAATGGTCGTATGTTTAAGAAGTTGTCTATCCTGAGGTAAATGGCATCCTTGTGTTCAAGTAAATTGACTAGTATATAAATCTGCATTTGCAAAAAAAAAAAAAAAATGAACATAAACACATAATCATGCAGTTTTGGGCTTGGGCTTTTTTCTTTTTTTTTTCTTTTAATCCTGAACAAACTATTGGCATATATTCTTTCAAAAACATATAGGAGCATCTACAAAATTTTAGATGATGCACATGCAGTTATTTAAAGCTATACATTACTTTTCATTTTTATTTTCTTTGTTTCATATTAACACTATACTTAAGTTAATTATGTCCCATGTCCTGCAGTATATTACTCAGGAATAATGTATAGTTCCGGATTATAGTATGAAGTAAAAATGGGGTGGTACTGAAATGATTATCATCCACTGAATGCGGATGCAATGATGAGGAAAGGGCAGAGTCGAAATGTGCCTCTCTTTGTCCTCAGTGGTAGTAGCAGCAGCAAGTCAGTAGATGGCTGTAGAAAAGTATTCTTTGCTGAGGCCGTGCTGGAGCTGGAGAACTGGGGAAGGCCTTGACCTGAGAGCTTGCTGCATTTATTTGGAGTGGTTTTAAAGGGATAGAGCACCAGCAGTGTGCATCGCAGAACAATGCTAGCTCAATGCTTAGCGTGCTTTGCTCCAGCATTGGGGGATCCCGTGGATATGTTTTAATCTGACCAGAATATTCCCCATCCTTTGAATGCATTCAGCTTTCAGACCGCACTCGGAGACTCCCATACAGATGAGGGATGGATATGTGCTTCCCTTAATGTCTGGACAGTCTGTGATTTAGCTTTTCTCTTTTTTTTGTTGTTGTCTGTTTTTTTTTTGGGAAGGGGGGGGTGTCTGGGGGTAGCGAAGGATTCTACCAGCTGTTACTGAATGAAAACCTCCTGGCCTGCTGCGGGGAGGCTGTACTGTGCCGTGCTTTTTTTTTGTGCGTTCCTGTATGTGCATGTGCCGAGGCTGCCTGTGTGTGTATCTGCGAGAACATCCCCCCAGCCCAATCCCCACCAACCCCCATCACCTCTCGCTTACTTTGCCTGCACTGTTGTACTTGACTGCCTTGGTGCGCGGAACTGCTCATTAAACAGACACGCCAAGAATTGTTACCTAAGCAAGCCTTGTCAGTGGAGGAAGAGAGAGAAAAAAGGGAAAGCAGAGTTAGGGAAGGAGAAAAAGAAGGAGAACGAGAAGCCGTTCCCCCCCCAAAAGAAAGAAGAACCTGCCGAACAAGTGTCATTCTTATAAATAATGTAAAAAAAAAAAAAAAAAAAAAAAATCTAGAGTAGGGTGAGCACTTGATTAAGAAGCAAAGATTCAAGAACATTTCCGCACTGATTCCGCACCTTAGCTGAGGAACTTGCTTAAGTAAGGAGATTTCGGTCCACTGTAGGAAGCCTTTGATTCTTCACTCAAGATGATGATGTATCTGTGGGTATGTAATATTTATTTCATGGTGACTCTTCTGCACTTCTCTGTGTGTCTTGTGTGTATTTCCTGTATATATGCACTGCTGGTCCGGATGCGCGATGTGTATTACAGTGCATAGTAATATTTTGTGCGGTAGCTGATATCCTGACCTGTGCAACAAAAATCACTTTATTGATATATCACTTGCCTTTTTCTCTGTGTGCTGTTATGTTTGCCATTCTTTTGAATATCATTTGTGGTGAACTGGTACATGGTTACTGATCAGTTGTGAATCAAGGGTCTTAATTTATGCAGATTGTATTATGCAGAAACTTGCATGATATGTTTTATTGTAGGAAAAATATAGTTTACTTATGGTAGTTGTAGTTCAATTTAGTTTTTGTCTTCTGGGATAGTTTTACCTTCACGGTGCTTATTTTGTGCATTTCAGTGTGGAAATTAAAGTTTAGTCACAAATACATAATTTCTTTATTGCTGTAATATCACTGACTTGGATCTATAAGTTCATATCAAAAAGAATCAAACACCCTGAAGTACAGAGACTTTGCTGTTACATGTTTTTAACTTTTCTTGCTTTCCTTAAAATGATAAATCTGTATTACAGATAAAAAGTAACACTAATTAGTGGCAGAGCATGCATCCTGTTTGAGCTATGTGTCGTTATTGATGAATTGGCCAAGAGTTCATAGAATTGACTTCATATGTTTCTTATCTAATTTCTGAGCTTTTGTAATTTTAAGTTTCGTTTTAACTGCTTTATGTTATTCGAGAGACGGCACTATGCACTAATTGACTGATAACCCTAGGGTTAGATTGCGGAAAATGTCTTTTCTGAGAATTGGAACAGAATTGGTCTTCTGGAGTCCTATTACGTTTCTTCACTTCAGTCATTTCTGTCATTTTTAGTTGAGAACACTTTGCTCAAGCTAATTGGTCATGCATTAAACTTAGACTGCCCAGATGACTCTGTTTCTGGGAGGGTTCTCAGAAGATAAAGGCTAATCACTTTTAACAAATCTGAATGAGTCCATTAGCTCAGTTTAAGATCTGCATAAGTTGTGGATACAAAAATCCTGTATTGCAGACAGCAACAGAATGTAGTTCCTTAATAATATTCCTGTTTTGCCTGTATGTGTATCCTTCACATGAAATTTCACTGAAGTTGGATATAAATATGCTGATATTTTGATATTGTGTCAAGTTATTGGTAAGGCATATGCAATTCTTTTTTACTTAGCAAAACGGCAGTGACGATCTCTGGGTATATTCATCTGGGTTTATTGCATTTAGAAACTGGTTTGCCGTGTCTCTGCTCTGTACATTACTGCAGTATCCAAATAAGATACATTCTGAAATCCTCCGGCTCTCCATTACATTGAGTTGTTGCCTGTTACCTGTAAATCGCTGCTAGTAATACTAAAGGAATAATGTACAATAGATGCATTAAGGTCATCATATTTCATTTAAATGGCCTAATCTGGCAGGTCAGTTTTGTGAGTACAGTTTGGATTTAATATTTTATTGAAAAGAACATACACAACATATTTTAAATATGAAATATTAAATAATCTCGACTCATTCTGACAACAAATGCATGTTTTAAATGATAAAGTAACTGTAGGTGGCATATCAATAAATGTATTTACGTTGTCTGCTGTTTTCAGAATTAAATGTGATTCTTACTGCAATATAACATTGTATATGTCAGTAGTGTTGGAATTTCAGCTTTATGTACATAGCAAGTATTTTGTTTCATTATCTCTGTGGCCTTTTGCATGAAAATGATTTGCCAAAATAAACACTTACTCCATAAGGTATATATGAATGAGTATCTGGCTAAATGGGAAGGAGG
>JAODKN010000093.1:24389340-24416309 GCA_026774425.1 Petrocephalus zakoni | reverse complement strand
TGTGTGTATATATGTCTGTTGTATCGTATGTATTTCTCATAGTTGAAGCAGTGTTGTGAGTTTATGATAAAGCTTAGGAATCTCACTTTACACATTACAGGAAGCCGCTGACTTGATTGTCCCTTAATTGTTTTGTGCTTCTGGCATCGCTCTAACATGCAGATGCTAGCATGGCATCACCATGCTGATTAATCCACACATTCAGATAATCTTCCCATGTTGTCTTACATCGCACTGGTGTTTCTGGTGTTTGGTAACTGCAGCAAGTATGAACCCCTGGAAACAGGACACCATAGAAGAATAAAAATTTACATGCTTATGGTGAAACCTCCCCCCCCCCCCAAAAGAAAAAAACGTCTAAGTGGACATGGGAAATTTTGAATCGACCTTTTGATTTTTCAACTAAAATGAAACGGTCCTTTTCATATTTTAATTTCTTCTGATGTGCTTTTTGTATATTTTATTAGAAATGTCATTGGTCAATTACACACGCACAAGTATATAAATAAATAATTGGAATTGGTTAAAATTGGTTCCCAGACAAAATGATGGACATCTATCTGGAAAGCACTGCGCAGCAAGAAAAAGTAACACTGTTTATCTCCCTGTGAGTTAAATGTGTATCACATTGTTATGGATTGAAAAACTGGTCGCAGGATAAGGTGGGTGGTGTAGGTTCTCTGGCCGGCTTGAGAGCTGACAGCACATTTGGGCGTGTAGCTAGAGGCGGACGCTTCTGCATCACTACACAAAACGATAGTAACATTCATGTTAAAATTGGTTTATCTTAAGACTGTGGAACTGGCTTCCACCCCAGACTACCTGGTCAATACTCCGATTTAAGGACCACTGCTGCTGTAATGGTCCTTGATGTCTTGCACATAGCAGAGTACACTCTAAAATCCAATTAACAGCACATTGCAAATGTGCCTTTTGTTCTTTGATATCAAAGTGCTTTTCCAACTCATTAAAAATACAAACACTTTTTATCTCTAATAATTTGCCAGTTTAGCCATTAAATATCTTCATTCGCCTTATATTAATTTTTAAAATCAAGGAACTGCACTCTCAGAAAATAAATATTTTAAGAGCTAGTGACAGAATTATGACCTAATTAAATTCACAGCAGTGAAAAAGCATTGCCATTAGCTGGATTTGGAGAGCTGTGAAGTGTGCCTTTACCTTGCTGACATGATCTTACATGAATGGCAAGCACGTTGGGTGGAGGTCCTCTGTATTAACACCACTGGCCATGCAAGTAAAAAAGACCAGTAAAGCTCTGGATCTTTGGCGTGCCAGTAGGATTGATAGTGTGCATGCGTGCCTCGATACATGCATACGACGCATAATCGTATCTGACTGCATCAGCCTGGAAGATGGCCTGCTTACGTGTGTACTAAATGAGGATCCTGACGTTAACCACAGTGTGTGAGCATGTGCCCTGCGATGGACTATCACCATGTCCAGGGTGTCCCCTGCCTTACACGCAGTGCTTCCTGGGAGGTCATTCAGGCTCACCATGACCCTATAGTGGACCCACTGGAATATGGGCGGAGAATTTCATGTGTTAATGATCATTGTTATAATGATTAATGTTTAATGAGAAAAGTAGCTGAATGAACAAATGTTTGCTCCACTCTCATGTTCCTTTGTATTAAAATTGTGCATTGGTTATTTTTTTCCATTTGCCGTGAACTTGTGAGAGGTAAAATATACAATTTTTCTATTACCGTTGGACAATGTATGGAAAAAGATTTAATGGTTAATTCTGCTTTAACCATTGAAACATTTCCCTGTTTGCTTTTGTTAGTGTTTAGCTTCATAAAATTGGTTGGGAACTGCACATGGTATACTAGGGAGTCTAATCATAAGTGATTATGTTCCTCACACATATTCACATTCTGCACTTACTAAGTGTACTGTAGTAGTAACTGTATGTTAAAGGGAGTGACCAATGCAGTGAGTGTGGTTTTATAATGAGAGTAAAGGCAATAAGAAGATACATTTCTGAAAAACTGAAGCCTCTGTCTTTTATTTTTGAAATCTCAAAGCATAAACTTTGTAGTTGTTAATTTAATTGCTGATATTCTGTAATTCCCTAGAGAATATTATGGATTAATCATCTGGTTCATTCCAACAAGAGATAAGCCCCTCAATGAATTGCAATTTTACCAATTTAACCCTGTCTGGTCCTTAATATGACAAGATTAACATTTTTCAATTAGCTATATGTAATTGCACTGTGGGCTCAGTTGCCCTTGTCGTGTCCTTAAAGGTACAAGAGGCTGTTTTTAAGGGCTACACAGGTTATTTTATTAAACTGGTTGCAGGGTTGATTACACAGTTTTAATGCCGGCATCTGGAGTCTGGAGGGATGCATGCTCAGGCTGGTTACCATTTATTGTCATTCCCTTACTGTAACTGGCTAAATCTGTATCTAATCTTATGTTCTGCTTATGTGCTCTTTGAGATAGTAAATAACTGAAATTATGTTGATGAATATAAAATTTGCATTTGCATGGCACTGTAATTGCTGTTCTATGTTAGTAATAGCTGCATCAAACTTCTTGATTGTGATTCCGTGATTTTGTTGCTTGAAAAACACAGGAATAGATATTTGTTGTTTACTGCAGTAAAAGTGATGAAAAACATATAAAGTTGTGATTATATATATATCTATAATTTATTTATTTGTTTGTTTGTTTGTTTGTTTATTTTATTTTTTTCCCCCCACATGGGATATGGCACATTGAAAGTAAAATACACTTGCCGTAAGCTGGAGAAAAAGAAAATGATTTCTTCTTTTAAAGATAAAAGGCTTTAGTTATACATGTCATGGACCAGGTAGACCTTGTCATCCCTCAAGACAAGTTGTTGTTAAACATATGATTATTGATCTTACAGGCTGTTGGTTTGTTTGATGTTTTGCTAAGCAGTTTTTTTTCCTTCTACAAGGATTCCACCATGAGACAAATACCTTGACTGCCACTGACTGTGGCTTCATTGGATTTAATTGCCATTCTGTATTGTATGTTGAGAAATTACTTTTTTTTCCTTTATTTTGCTTTTTTTTCTGGTAAAGAGCCAGTAACAAACTTCTTAGTATATGTAATGCTGGACGCCAAGCTTGAGAGAAATGTGCAATACAGTCTGAGAATGATTTTGCTATTGTTAAGTTTGGCAGGATTTGGCAGTCCTGTGAAAATATATATTCATTAAACATTACTGCCAAATGCAATATTAAAGCTCAGTTTTGTTTTTTTTTTCTTTCTTTTTAATTTTCTCCCCTCAGAAATGAGAAATAGGTTTAGTGTTTCAGAAGGTTATTGTAAAAAGCAATCAGTGCCCCCCCTCAAACCACACCACCCCCAGTGTTTGACTTTTGAAGCACTTTTTACAAATAAAATCTGTTCCATTTTGATTTCAGTGGTGAATCAACATGACAGCCAATGTATTTTCAAAAAGATGTACAATGCATATTATGTGGCTTTTGTAGTCACCTCTCGCGGCAGCGCAGTTTTGTTTATTATTAAAATTGAGTTGCACTGTAGCTGATGTTGCACTTAAACATTAGAAAATGCATCTTGCATATTCACATGATACGCTCTAATTTCATAAATGGCAGAATATACACCTAAAGTGTCAAATAAGTAAATTTGAGTGGAAAGTTAAACTCCAAGTTATAAGTAAGGTGTCTCAGTGGCTAACATTGTTGGATCTCACCCCAGTGCCTGCTCTCCCCATGTCATGGGGGTTTCCTCCTGCAGTCTAGAGGCATACAATTCAGTGATCTGCCATCTCTGACTTGCCCGTAGCACATGAGTGTGTGTGTTCCCTGCAAAAGATTGGCATTGTCTCCCGAATGTACTCCTACCTCGTGCACGGTCTTGCCTAGGATAGGCTCCAGGCCCTTTTACCATCCTGTAGTGTATAAATTATAAGAAAAGAGAGGGAATACCTTTTGTAAATTATGGAACATATAGCTACATACACCAGTGAACATTGGGGGGGGGTCACAGCTTCAGCATTGTTAGAATGGAAGTGGTTTTAGCTATGATTTAGTAAGTCTTCACTGATGACAAGACCGTAGAAAAGAGTAGTTCAAAAAACCTCTGCCTAGTCCAACTTGTCGTGTTTCTACACCCACTCATATTATATTGCTCCCATTACAGGATGGATTCTATTAAGGAAATCCTCTCCTCAGCTGCTGGCAGAGTGCTGGTCCTCGTGTTGCTTTTCACTATGGTTGCACAGCCCAGCAGGTTCAGTCCCTGTTTATTTGTTCTCATTAACTGGCCTTACGGATGGAACACATTTAAACCCCATGTGATAGCACAGACACCCACTAGCCATATGCTGCTTCTTTTCCTCACTGGAGTGATGTGCGCCATGCATATACATTATGTTAATTGTGACTTAAAGGCTCCTTAAGAAAAATATTGATGTTATATTTGGTTATTTTCATAAATAATTTTAAATGATCCCAAGTGCTGCCAGATTTGTTTAATTTTTATGCTAATTGCAGAGGATTTTTTAAAAATCAGATAGTCACAATGAATTTGTGTGTCCATATATTTTGCACCTTGGTGATTTTGCTCAATTTTCTGATTTTAATATTGAAGTTCAGTAATATAAATGACATGGTAACGGATGACATGTTGACACAAGTTTGGCTTCCCAATAAATTACATACCCTTCATATTTTATTTGTCAAGAAAAATGTTACATTTGGAGTAAATGATTTCAATTTCAAATGACTGGATTTAGCCTCGGTTTCTGTTTACATTTCATTGATTTTTTTTTTTTCCTTTTTTGACCAGCATGTGCGTTAATGTGAAGTATGGTTTATTTTGACGTACTCTTAAATTACAAACTCTCTCGCTTGATATACCAGTGTGTCCAATCTCGATACGTACATATATAAGCATATCCATATTTATCACCACTAATACAGTCCAGGTTTGTGATGAGCCTGGACCGTATGTCAGGAACTGGAGGATGCAGAATATATGGATGAGACACCAGTCTGTCTAAGTACACACTTACAAACACAAGCACATATATGTAATATGGGCTGTGATAATGGTCCAGAATGAGCATCCTATCTGTATGTCAAAGCTGCTTTTTAAGGAGATATCAAAATTTGTTTCTGGAGAAAATTTATCTTGTTAGGGGATACTTCATTATTTGCATAGTTCACTATTTGCTTAATTACATTAATTGCTCGTGGAATTTGTTCCCAGGAGAAATATAGAACTGTGATAAGTGTTGAGCATCGTTTTGCTAACTCCTGCCGTTAACCATGTGAGAGATGATGCTTGCAGCATCAGCTTGTTATTCTGTAAAAGCACTACATTAAAGTTCAGGCGACATCATGGTTCAGGCCAGGGTCACCAGTGAATTAATAGGAAAATTCAGGTCTAAGATGCAGTGCCACTGTCAGTTACGAGGAAGCCAGGGGAAGCAGGGGCATCAACTGCATGTTTAGTTTATGGGGAAACTCTGGGTGAAGGTACATGTTTGGTGGTCAGATGTTTCAGGACGTATACACTTTTTTGGCTGAATGATATATTAACTTCATTTAACTTTTATTATTCATACCATATGCTGAGAAAAGTAGACGGCAATAAGGAATCTTATCATTCACACCATATTAAGGCCTCCAGCTTCTCTCCTCAGCATGGAAACATTTGGTTGCGGTGGACGCATGTCTTGAAATAGTCTGTATTCTGTGTGTAAATGTGCACCCTGAACTGTGCTTCCAGGGGTGGACTCTGTGCTGGGTGCCACTAAATGGCCAGATGGCTTATGTAAAATATACCTCTTGATTTCCGCCAGCATCTCCACCCTAACACACATACATATTAGACGTACATATATAATATTATGGATATTACATTAATTGCACAGGTCTACACATTTTTTTAGGTGCCAAGGTTTTTTGAATGGATTTAGGGTGTTTTGAGGGTGCTGAATTAAAAAAAATCCCATTACTTTGGCTGAATTGGTTCTAGTTTTTGAGATAATGGACATCCATGGAAAATAATGCATTCCCCCAATGCGACTTGTGTGTGATAACAAATGCAATAGCTTTTGGTCTTTTGACAGTGTCTTAGGTAATGAAATATCCCATATAATTATTTTGTATTTTAATTTGTAGGCCTATAATGCAATAAAAGCGACTTTTTGAAGCCAGATTAATTGATTGATTAATTAATTAACTATTAAATCTCTATCTCAGCAACAATAGCCAATCTGGCTAAACCAAAGTCATATTCTCAATCAGCACCATAAACCTAATATAAAACCGTTCAGATATTGTTGACACCAAAATCACCAGTGTATACCAGTGTTATTACTTTAATTTAGCACTTTTTATCAATAGTGGTGCACAGACTGTACATGGAGCAGTCCTAACCCACTGAGCCCTTGTTATTATGAGCAATATATGGACGTTTTTGCCTTATGGACATTGCTGACCAGAGCTTAGCACAGAAGCATTTAAGAAAGGAATGCTACAATCTCAGTGACAATTACACTACATTTTTGTCATATTTGTTTTATAATGGGCAATAATGTAGCTGCAGGTATTTTCATAACTCATCTGATTAAATTAATGGTTAATTATTGGAAACCATAAAGGATTTCATAATAAACCATTCAAAGATTGCATTGCATAATTTCAGTTGTGTAATGGCTGTGGTATTTTCTGTGGTAATGGCTTCAAATATTCCCCATAAAGCACCAACACCATAATTACTACAAAATCAGTAAATTCATTTGAAAAAGGTACAGTGTGTTTTTTTTTCTTTAACTAACAGGGTGGACGAAAATATTAAAAATGTTTCTCCTACTGTTAAATATGCATCTACAAGGCACACATATACTGTCATATGCCAACTTTCTGCTGGAACCCATATTAGCCACTCAATGTTTAATTATCAAAATAAATTCTTATACATTAAAATATATATTGCATAGTTTATCTGATACCCTTAAAGAACAGGGAACCTCTTTTTTAAATCTGTTGTGCAAAGAGACACATACCACACCCTCATTATTAGATGCACTCCTGAAGCTTAGTAATTTCAGCTCTTTAATGAGCTGGTCATTATGCAGATGGGAAGAGGACAGCAAGCTAGTCTCATGTCAATGACAGAACAGGAAGAAAAAGCCTCATAATGATAGCAAATTCATAATATAGTGTCCTGATCCTGTCAGTCAATATAAGCATTCATTATGAAAAAATGATGTGCTTTGTGCCAGTGCTGGGTATTTGCCCTGTACTTATTGTTGTATCTTTACTAGTAATTTAAAAATTGTCTTTACTGTCACAATTTTGCCTCTCAAATACAGCAAAGAGGGGATTTGCAGGGCAGTGCGGTTGCAGTGATTTAAAAAACATATGTATTTGAGAAGGTTACCCAGGCTTAATGCAATCTGTGAGTCTATATGTTCTTTATACCTATATTATTAAACTTCAGATCACTTGTTTAATAATAATAATAATAATAATAAGAGGAAGAAGAATGGTGATAACTGCAAAGTGCCATAGAAGTGTAATATGTTGCACAGAATATGTATGACAGTTCCACTCAAAGCCACATATTGTTTTTAAGCCATTTTGAAGATGTTGTACATCGTACACAGTGTCATTTTAACACATAACCAAGGTAAAGTCAGTTTGGAAGATAGGAGAATCTGGGAGATCATTAGACCCTTGAATCGTTTACATATCAGACAATTTAAATGTGAGGCATTGCAGCAGGTCAAAAATAATAATGATTTGAGTAACAGAGATATGGTAATAGAGATATCTACTTCCAAGTTCATGTGCTCGATCTAATCTCAGGGAATAAAAGTAGTAAATGTGTGACATAGCCCTCCGTGGGGGCAGAGAGCCTGGAATGTGGCAGAGTGAATTTGTATGTATAAGGCATACACTTGGGAGTTAATCTCCCCAGGTTCTGTACAGATTCCATAAACGTTAGATACAAATATCATCTGAGTTAAAACCTATTGCCTGTCTGCTTTTACATTAATAGTGCCATGCTCCATCGATCAAGCAGATAAGTCTTTAATGAAAATCTGAATTAAAATAAATGGCGAATATCCTTATGCCCAAGAACATTTGTTGCATTTGACTGCAGCTACCAAGAGACTGAGATAGTCTCTGAATATTTTTTCTTTCTAAGTCAATGGACAAATAACTAGTTGGAACTGAGATGGCAACACACAAGTATTTGAGGAAAAAGTAAATGTATAAGCAAATAAAACATTATTACTGTTTATCAGGCTATTTTACAAATGCAGCAAATAAAAAAATCATGATATCATTATGGTCATGTATACTGTACAATTTCAGGCCTAGTCAGATTGTAGAATATGCACACTTGCTAAATATCAAATACAATTATGTTTTATTGTAAAATTAAATACAAATTTGGAATAGAACACAGCAATTGAAAACAATTGAACAGAAATGAATGCAATTGAATAGAATGTGACCACAAATATGTATGAACTACGCAGTTTTGTCTGGTCCTCTCTGTTTCCTCTCATTATAGCTGCTGATCTAACAGACCCCTGAGATACTGTGGTGACCTTAAATGCTTCTTTTTGATGAGGCTGACTGACTTTACAATATTGTGAGAATGAGGAATTCCTCAAATATCACAGGATGAGCTGTTTGAGAAAAGTTATGCAGTCTACATTTTTGATCCATTGGGAACTAAACATTTATTTGTTTATACTGGGCCAGATAAAATTTCATGATGTGGAAGATTAAATAGCTGATCAAAACTGCTGTGCTAAAAATGTAACATGATAAATTTCTGCTGACTGGAAGAATCATGCTTTGTAAAAAATGCAGCACAGTTTAACTTAATTTCTAACTTAATCAGTCGTAAAGCAGATTGTAATACACTCGCAAACCACAAGTAGCTAAGTAGTAGTTACTTTAAGAAGCATTGTATAGAAGTTATTTTTTGCGTACTGTATTTTCTTCTGCTGAATTAGGAGGCTGGTTGCATGTTGTCGTTTCCATTCGTATTGTTTTTAATGTGTAAATAACATTTGAAAAGAGATTATGAACAGGAATGAAAAGCGGGCGAAGTATTAAGCAGACATTCAGGTACTAAGCCTGAGTTCCTGGCTTAAAATTCCATCTTTGCACGTTAAGAACACGTCTATTGTGACAAGTGAGGAGTTAGTGATACAAATATTTTTCAGGAGCTGTAGTGGTCAGAGAGCCAGCAAGACGCTGCTCGTCCCCTTGCTCGTTGTTCGGGAAGGGTTATTAGCTGTGTTTTAGCACTACCGTGAGGAATTCCCATCCCTGTGTCACCAACTATTTTGGCCCTCTATCCAACGAGAACCGTATTTAAAAAGTGCTTGGTATAATTTCACATAATGGTATATTCTCATTCATATGTTTGTCCTCGATAAGAGATATTCAACCTGTGCATTTGTTTTCAAGAAAATGTATACAAAGACAGCGCATTCGGTTTAGAAATGATAAAATAATACAGTAATTTCATCACCTTACTATGAATCCAAATGAAAACATGAAACCCAATGGTTTTGTCTCGGTCTAGAATTTTTATTTATTTATTTTTACTATTTTTAGTACCCTTTGGGTATTATTGTTACATATTGTTTAATCACAGGATCTCAACCATGATATTTTTGACAGGTAATTTTCTTAACACATCTGACAGAGATAGATTGCGTTGGCCTTTTGGACCCAGAGCTTTTGTCTGTGAGTGATAAGACTAGATTATGGTTATCTTGGTATAAGTGCCCAAGACGATACAGCTACCTAATAAGTCTCGAGGTAATACAGCATTTGCAGAGGGTGTCCAGGCACAGGGCCAGATGGGATGCGCAGCCGCAGTGAGAGGATGCAGAGTTTTATAGCACGCATGCAGCAGCTGGTCGCAGGGAATACATCATACCCCCACGACGCCGGCCGGGGCGGTGCTGCATCTGGGCTCTAAGCACGCCCCACTTAATGCCTTTGAATCTCTGTTATTTTGTTCTGCTAACGTCGCTTTGATGAAGCTCTCTGAATCTGCCTACTGATCCGGGGAGAGTTTTTCTGTTTTTTTTTTTCCTGCGGCGTACAGTCGCACTGAAAATGAGTCTTATCAGGTATCAACGGCTCTGAATATGTAACTACAATATCAGTGTTTTATAAGTCCTCTGGGCACATGTATGTGCTGTCACAGGTAACAGTACTTTTCCTTAGCACTAATTCACCAGCAGTACCAACAGTTACGAGCTTAAATGTCCTTAAATTCCGGTTAATATGAACTTATACAGCATCACCCTACATTACCCTAACCTTACCTTACCTTATCACAAAAGTGGAATTTATTGGAAATTGCCTGCTACATAAAACTCCAGTTTTAATAAACATCATGAGTTCAGTTTAATTTATGAATCCAGTTATTTTATACCAATAAGACATTTGTATTTGTTTCTCTGAATGAGCATCATAGATAAAAGCTGTAATTTTCATAGTGAAAGCACACTGGTGCTCTCCTGTGGTGGACAGGCAATGCATAGCAGCTTTCTATCTTTGTTAGTGCTGCCCTGCTCCTCCTTGGCCAGCACAGTCTGTGTGAGCAGCGGGGAGCTGTGGATCTCACAATGAGATTCCACAAGCTTTTGATGCACATGCGGTCATCTCCGGTCAGGGGGAACGAGGGGCTTTCCATAACACCTTCTGCCAGCGATCCAAAGGTACTGTACAGTAAGTCTAACAAACCATTTTGATTCTTATTGGAACCATCACACCGGAATAATACTTTTCCAGCATGTGATATTATCTCTCAATTGTAAACAAATCCTCCTTTTTAGATCATAATTCAGCTGTGAGTACCTTTAACTAAAGACAGACACATTTTTTTTGTTTATTTTGCTTTTTAAATACTCAGGAATCATATGCATCCTACATTATGTTAAAAAGGGGTCTGTTGTTACATCATTCAGAATAAAAGTGTACCAATAAGGACAGTAGGATCAGTGTGCATACTTCTGAATAACGGAAAACACTATGACAGAACATCACACATGGTGACTCAAAGACATGGCATAACTGACAGCAGTGTTCACAAGGTGACCGCACTGACCACTCGACTGATTTAACTGATGTGCGTCAGGTGAGATGGGGTCAAAAAGTAGCTAGAAACCTTCCCTTTGAAACAGGACACAGAAGGACACATGTAACACAATAGACACTATTGTGCAGTATGATGATCACAATGAACTATATATTGTAACTAACCAACCACTGTATTGTGCCATACAAGGCAGCTGGGACTGCTGAGTAAGAATAAGGTGAGAATAACATTTGGTTTTCCAGGATCATTTTTTTTCTTGTTTTTTGGTTATGCTATTGGCTGACACATGCTTCTTTTTGCCTAAGGTGTGTGTTTTTTGTTTATTTTAAAAAGTTTTAGCCAGTGTAATTGCATCTCCATGGACTAATGTGTACTTGGCACTGACAGCATGTATTGGTTACGTAACAGAATCAGGGAGTTGAAACTTTTGTGGAGCATTATTATGTTGTTTTTGTCAGGCGCTATAATAAGCAAGGCTGCAGAATGCATTTATGTCTCATTACTGTACATATCGGTCATTAATGTGAGATCCATGCATGTGTATGATCTTTGTCATTAGTCAATTACCTTACTGTCACATAGCCAGCATCACTTTCTGAGGAAAATCATTTTCTTCCAATAAATTATTTACGATTGATTAGCAGTTAATTACCTTGTGCATTTTATGGCATATGACGTAATACATTTAATCAACTTCATCCAATCCAGATATAACATCAGGCGTGTATTTCATTTTATTTTTTTTTCCTTCATCTTAAACTAAAATGTTTCATGGCTAACTTGTGTTTTAGCTTCAGTATCTGACGAGAAGCCTCTCTAGGTTTGAGGTGTGTGCACTTTTTTTATTAGAATCCCATTTTTCCCATTTGGTGTTTTTCACACCTGATCATATAATGATAGGCTTGAGAAGATGCATTATTTGTATCGAATGAAAGGAATTTCACAGGCATTTAGCAAAGTGTGCTTTTCTGTAAACAGTCCGGTTTCTTCCCAAATTCCGGGGTTCTTTTGAAGGATGGAGTCCAGCGGCTTTTCACGTTTGTCACATTTAGTTATAAGAATGTATATGTATACGCATATAGTAACCAACTGAAGTGTTCTCATTGCTGTGTGATTCATAGTGATTTGGGTTTGCATGCAAATGAACAAAATGGACTGGATGGCCTCTCTCGATTTGCATCGCCTTTTATTTTCACGTGCTGTGGAAATAAAAAGTAATGAAAAAACATGCAAAGTAACTAATAAATAATCAATCCAGTTGGTGGTGGTTTATTACTTGGTCCCTGCTCCCGTTAGATCATGGCTTTATGGCATCCTTCAACCAGATTAGAGCTTTTAAGCTCATCATATACTCATCCCTCAGCCTTGTCTCTGTACTTTATGGAATGACTATGTAGATGTGTATGTGCTTTGGCATAGATGATAGCAGCTACTCAATTGGCGTAATCATCCTATCTGATAAGCAGTGGTGGGCTCCATTTCGTTCTCCGTTCTTCTCCTTTATGACGTCTCTCCCTCACACATCAGCATATTTACATGTATATTGCAATATCATAATCTCAGTGACTATGTTGCAGTCATTACTTAAGTAATCTGGAAGTGTCCTGCTCGGTAGTTTTGCCCACATGGAGAATGGCACTTCATTATTTCGAGGCCGTTTTTCGTTTTTGTTTTTATTAATTTACAGTAAGGTAGTATAGTGGCATTGGAGTTTTATTCATGTGAGGGCAGTGGGGGAATTAAGTTTTTTTTTCTGGTTTTGAATGAGGCAGCTTAACAAGTGGCAATGGGCTTTTTCATTGAACTTGAACAAATGAATATAACTCCTTTCTTCTGTTATTTCTGGTGACCTTTTAGCACAGATTAAATGAATGTTGGAGTGACATTTGTATCCTGCCACTAGAAAACACAACAGTGCTTTTGGAAGAAAATAATCAGTGTCTTGTTTGGGCATTTGCTCCGGATATTATTTGAACGAACATCCTATTGATTTCGCCACCAGAAGTGGAAACAGCATTCATTTCCACCTGGTTATTATTATTTATAAAGACGACCATTCTGTGTGCATGATGAGTATATAATATTGCTTATTACTGTTTATGAACTTTATTTTTCCAGTATAACTAGAAGTGTGTTCTTGATAGTTATATTTGTGTTCTGTGATTGTATGTTTATGCAGTAATTAAGTTTAATAATGCCTGATACTACAGACAAGCTGTTTATACATATGCATGGCATGCCTAGGTGCCTGTGTGACCCCTTCTCCATGTGGAAGTTGCAGCATTAAGCTGCTCGGTGAGAAGTTCCCCTAATGAGACCTGAGTTGTTTCTTTGGATACCGTGACAACTCATATGTTACTGCGTGGAATCTGCCTTTACAATTAAAAATAGTTCATGTGAGCCAAAAGTACCTCTTTATATCAGTCTGTTCCTCACACTAGCTCTGTGGAAAAGAAGACTTCCTAGTTGTCGACAACACACATTCACACATTCAAATAGTTTTATTTAAAGGGTTCAAGTTAAGGTAATTTGCTGTTCTCCCCAGATTGAACATGATTTGTTTTCCAGTTTGGATTGTGTTTCAAAGCCCCTTCCACAAAGTATATTCTAACCATAAAAAATATCTCCTGTGTGTGAAATTGAAATTAAAGGACATCACTTCTAATTAGTTGCAAAGCCTTTAGTATATGATATAGTATAGTTTCGATAAACTTTCTAATGACATCCTTGAAAATGGAAGATTTATTAGTAGGGTGCTCTGATCCAGCATAATAGAATCATAATTATGTTTTTGCTTAATGTATTATATTATGTAGAATATGTATGTATGTATGTATTATTATTATTATTATTAATGTAACCGTATTCATGCGGTTGAAGTAATTTTGGTACCGTGAAGAGTGAAAGGTACTGTTTTGTCATATTTATTTCATAGAAAGAAAGTTTAGCTTTCTTGCACGACATGGATTTGTAATTCACAAGCCCACATATAATACGAAGTACATGAGAATGGGCTGTAACATTGATACACAAACACAGACATATCAGAAAGTCTTGGGAAGCTTGCTTAATTCTATAAAAATGTTGTAAATTTATTTGATTCATAACAAAAGTACATTAACAATCAAAGTTTAACATATCTGCACATATCTTCCACACAGACATTTTCTTTTTATTGTCATGATTTTTTTGACTGACTCATTTAGTTCTGTTCTTGCCATTTTGTCATTAATTACTGTTGTGGTCCCTGGCTCCCAAAGTGATACGAAACACAAATGTTTGGTGTTTTATGTTATTGCAAAGGTGTTATTAATTAAAAAGCACCCAATGAGAGTGCTTTTTGAACATAGTGAACATAGCTATTTTAGAAACGTAATTTGGGTTTCAGTTTATCACTAATTGAAATTAATGATTTACTTAAAACTATTGATCTAATGTGACATATAAATATTTCTCAACAAATTAATAAAATAATGATTCTGGTTATAAAACCAAAAAATTTGCAATAGTTTTATTGAATTAAGAAAGCATCCCAAGACTTTCTGTGAGCACTGTATATGCCTAACGAACGACGTAATCACTTTGGAACCTTAATTAATGGTAATAAATGACTGGTACGTGCTCTTGCTTAACTGATAAAAGTATTTTGAGCGATGGAAAATCAGCATCTAAAGTGCTATTTTCGTTTTCCTTGAAATCGTCCTCAGCTGTCGACAGCCAAAAGTCGTCTTAGAGGCTTAACCTAGAATTGAACAGAAAACCTGGGGCTTAAGTAAGCTGTCTGTTTTGTCTGTCAGACCAAGGTGCATGCCCCCCCCCCCGAAATGTACAGGGGCTCCTTGAGGGTTAATTGCATGCGTTATGTTGTGCCCTGTAGTAGATTAATCAGGAATGCATCGCTTGGCCCTGCAGTCATTTGCAGCAGAGCCTCTGTTGGAAGTCTTTCGGCTCAGCATTACAGCTCTGTTTGTGAGCCTTGGCCTCAGTCCCTCTGCAGGATGGATAAGTAATGGCCCTGATGCCTACTAGACTTGTCATCTCTGAGGGTATTCCTATTGGCCTCCTCTGAACTGTTACTGCATGTGACAGGCCATGATAGTGTCAGAATGAATCGCCGCTCTTGCACACTCTGCTGCAAAGGGAAGTGACAAGTTAATGGAGGCTAAAGGACTCTAATGGTAGCGGGGGGGTCATTTGCGGCATTTGCCCCACCTTTCCGAAATGTCTCTTTGCATTGCTGTCTGCACGCAGAAACTGCCCACTGAACTCCCTCGTCCTGCCCACTGAATCCCCTCTGCAAGCATGTCAACACGCCCACTTATACTGTTTCACAGTTTGTTTCTTTTTTCCCCCTTTAAGGATGCTTCTACACACATACGTATGTCATAAGTCAGGGGTGGCCAATCTTATCCGCAAAGGGCCGCTGTGTGTGCGGGTTTTTGCTGCAACTCCCTAATTAGGTTACTGATTAGAGGACTGATTCGCCGAAGAGTCCTCACGCCTGGCTTTGAACAGCTGATTTAAAGGTTATCCCAAAAAGCTGCATACACACCGGCCCTTTGCGGGTAAGATTGGCCACCCCAGATTGGGATTAATGAATAATCACAGCATAGCAAAAGCTGAGTGATGCAGTCCATAGCCAGACTGAACTGTTAGCTACCACTCATTAAAACTCTAAAGTCAGCTCAAGTTTAAAAGGCACCCTTGCAAAGGAAAGCTAAACCCGACATCATGTGTGATCTCATATTTGGTTTCACTTGGTGGCACTGTTTGGAAGCAGCCCAAAGCTTTATAGCTCAAAAAGTTTGCAATATATCCCAACAGTCTTGAGGAAATAGCATGCAAAATAATGTTACAGTTCCTTCAAAAGAGGAGCAGCGTTGCGTTTCCATGACAGGGCAAATAAGCTTTTGGGACGGTTGAAAAAGAGATTTGGATCTTAGGTTGCATTGAGGCTTTTTATGCAGAGTCATAGGCTCAAATACCAGGTTTTAGCCCTAAAAAAGCTGAATATACATGTAGTGGCATGTGTAACTGATTACTGCAAAACTTTTGTTATGGTATTACTATTTACAGTAACAAAATGTCATTTCATGAGGACATTTGTTATCAAAAGTTTGCACTCAATTGTCTAGTTTTGTTTTCTCTTTTCTTGCCTTGTTATGTCAAGGGGCTGTAGGAATCACACTGGCTGGATGACTTACTCGCCCTTTTACAGTAAGTTCAGGGGGTCTTCTGCTGTAGCACATCTGAATTCTTGTACAGTGTCATATGATGGCATTTTAGTGTTTTGACGGCATATGAAAGTAATTTACCTCACTGTATATTAGCAGCAATGGATTTTGGCTTAATAATTATCATAAATAATAACAATTTAAAAAAAATCTGTGTTTTTGTTTCCGGCATCTGTCAGTCGTGTGAGGTCATCTCATCTCATCCATCAGCAGACCCCTAATACAAGCCGTGATGAAATAACAAAGGATTAGCATTTGTGTGGCTGCACCGATGCACACAGAAGTGCTCATGAAAGACCTTCTCAGCTGTTGCCCAATCCGGCTCTGCTGCTGCTCTCCCAGCTCCCCGCCGCATCCGTCCCGTCCTCCGCAAAGGCCCGTTCTGGCTTCCGTCCCGTCTGTTTTAGTAATTACTGTTATATAAACTGACTTTTCAGGTCGCGAATGGCTCAGCGAGAAGACGGGAGGGAGAACTTATTAAGTGGAATGCTCCGATAACACTGAAAATAAAAGCAGTGGTTTAAAAACGGTCACAAACAGTCACTGCAAACCACTTTTTAATTTATTTTTTTTTTCCCCGCACAGATTGAGACACTCTGGTTCAATAATGGCTGCTATTAGGCATTTAGCAACCCCAGACAGAGGCTTCTTTTACAAGAAAGGGTCATTTAGAGTAAAATTGACCACTTTTAAAGTGTATTGGGAGACATTAGTAATGAAAACATTCAGCACCTTTTCCACATGGTTGCAAACAGTAATATGTACAGTACTGTTTGGTAGAATAGGTATCTCAAATCCTGTATGTACCACTTTTTTATTCTCTGTGGGGTAAGTTTAAGTTTTACACCCACACACCCACACACACACATACACACAGACTGGTTTGTATTCCTGCCTTAGTGAGGAGTATCCATTAATTTCTCTGAGATAAATCCTAATCCCAATCGTGATACCCTTAACCCCTACCCAGCCATAACTGTAACCATAAGTACCCAAACAAAATACAAGACTTTTGGGTTTAACGTTTACCTTTTTGATGGCATTTAAAGAGTTTTATAAAAATGAAGAGTGAAGTACTGAGGTCCGGCCTCGGATCTCGCTGTTTATCACTTTTTCAGGATTTGCTACACTTGTGAGGTCTTTTGGTCCATTTATATATATATATATATATATATATATATGTGTGTGTGTGTGTGTGTGTTAAAATATGGAAAGTGTATAAACATTTTATATCTTATTGAATAGTGCTGTTGTGCGTCCTAAAGTAGGTAACACTTCCCTGCCTTTTCATCCATACCGTCACAGTGATCTTGAAGCCTGTCCCGACGCAGCTTAATGCAAGTGTCTGTGGACACCCTTGACAGGTTGCCATCAGTCGCATTAACTTTCATGTTCCATAAAATATTTATAATATTAAATTTAGAGTGTTGTTTCTTGGTAGATTCCAGTGTGACATGTCACAGTTCTTAGAAGCAAGAGACGAGTGTGTCATAGCAGAGGTGGGCAATCTTATCCAGAGAGGGCCGTTGTGTGTGCTGGTTTTTGCTGCTACTCCCTAATTAGTATACTAATTAGAGGACTGATTGGCTGAAGAGTCCTCACACCTGGGTTTGAACAGCTGACCTAAAGGTTATCCCGAAAACCTGCATACACACCGGCCCTTTGCGGATAAGATTGGCCACCCCTGTGTAATAAGGATGCTCAGTAAACTGTCATTGAGATGATTATGAGAAATATTGAAGTATCAGTATGTTTATTTTCTTCATTTAGTTATTTTAAAACCCTCTGGGTTTCTTCTTTTGCAGTATGTTAGGTGGGGCTGCGCCCTAATCCCCACCATGTGGAAGGGTTCACTGGGGGTTCAATGTAAAACCTTTGTTTTGAGAAATTACGTTGATCGAAATTACTAATACACCATAATATGCAATTACATCTACAAATATATTCTTAAAAGTATTTTGTAACAGTACAATACCAGGCAAATACAGCATAAATATAAGCAACTTGCAATGCCTGTAAATATGGATAATGGCTGCATTTGCTAACACGGAAGTAATATGCTTTGAATTCACACCACATTCTGTGCAGAAATTAATTTTGGCTTAATAAGTGAAATATTGCAGTTAGGAATAGAGGTGCCTGTGTAAATGTGTGGTACTGGTGCCTCTTGTACAGTTTTTGGACAGAACACCATGGTCGGTTTTGGCCAGTGTAACGGAACCGAGCGGCACTGCACAGAGAGTAGTTACAGCATGGCTCCAGCTCGCTTTGGTTTCCCACTGCAGAAAGCCGGGCTTGGTAAAGGTGTTGCCGGGTTTGGAGAGTGACAGTGACAGAACCTAAGCCATGATTTACTGCATCATGATTTACTATGTGCTAACTTCCTAATTTTCTCCCACCTCTGTGAGAACCCCCATCCTACAGTATGTTAGCATCAGACACTAGCGGAGTTAGCATTAGGTTGTGTATATTTGCATTACAAATCCATTCCATTCAGGTGTTCCATACTTATTTTAAGTAGGAAATTTCCGAGCTAATGCATCACTATATTGCAAGGGTTCCGCTACCAATGAGTAATATATAGAGGATTCTGTTTTTTTCTTCAGATAATCCACGCGCAGAACACCAGTATCTCTGTGCATTTTGATGAATCAGATGGTGGTGACGCAGCTCGGTTTGGTTACCCTTTTGGCTCTGCTAGTAAGCAGAGCTGTCAGCGGCTACGGCCTGCAGACCTTACGATGGAAAACTTCAGCTACAGCTCGGCATGGCTGTGCCTGCCAGTCCTCTGTATTTCTTCTGCAATTTGAATAACCACGATCCATTACGTGGCACACCTGGGAAAAGCTAACACTTTTCACCTTAGTATGTTAAAAATCCTGGCTAAGGCTTTGTGGTTTGGGTACAGTTCGGTTCTTGATAGTAATATAAAAATGGCATAAATGAGATGCCTGGTCATTGACCCACCTAGCCTCTCTGTCTTAACCACGAGGCTAAACTCTCTCCCTTGCTTAATTGACGGAAGTGATGGTGTCAGACATATTAGCTGTAATCAGGGGAAATACGTAACAAGCTGTAAGAACATAAAATACAGCATTTGCTGGATTGTTCCTGGTGTTTTCAATTAATGTAGTACCGGAAAGGAAACGTGTAATTTTTAGAGTAAAAAGATCACTTGTAAAAATAGTGGTAGTGCTGTGAAGTATAAACCCTCCATTGTAGATTAGATTAGACCTTTCAGCCAGACCTCATGTAACAGAATGTGTTTATCTCAGTAAGGAATTCCCGCCTAAAATATATATCTGTTATACCACCATACTATTGTATCAGTTACACTGTTTCTGTGGCATTTTTTGCATTAATGTTGCAATCTGCTCTCAATGGCCAGTTTATTAGATATACGTGCTTCATAATGCAGAAAACCTGCTCATCCAAACCACAAATAATCGGCAACGGAATACATAAAGCACACAGACAGGGTCAAGAGGTTCACTTACTGCTTGACTAAGCATTAAAATGGCTAAGATGCCTCACTTAAGTACTTTTGAACGTGGTGTGACTGTTTGTGTCAGATGTGGTTGTTCCAGCACCTCAGAAGCAGCTGCTCTCCTGGGATTTTCACACACTAGTGTTTTCCCTTGTCTAAAGTTTACAGGGAAGAGTGCAATAAACAAACAAGCATGCAGTCATTCTGTGTTCTGTTAGTTAATGGGAGAGATCAGAGGAGAGTGGCCAGACTCATTAAAGGTACCAGGAAAGCCACAAGCACAAAAATAACAGCTCAGAAAAGCTTCCCTGAATGCAAAACCCTCCTAGCAGTTCTAGAGGAGAAAGTGGGTCGTACCCAGTACTAGCTATGTGTACCTAGTAAAGTGGCCACTGAGTAGTTAACAGTACAGAGTGTGTATTATACATTCCGTCCTCGTTCTCAGGTTTTACACTTCCTTATTAAGGCAGTGCATTTATGGATTTCGAAATACTGCTATAGATGTAATCATCCTCAAGGTCATTTACATTCATAATGCTGAAATTGACTGTGAGGCAGTTATTGTTCTGGTAGCTTAGGTGTCAGCTAGGGGAGCGACTGAGCGAGAGGGAAGCAGCCCCATAGTGGCCTGTTACTCTAACACTGAGATGTAAGTACATGCTAAAGGGTGGAGATTGAAGGAAGAAAGCCATTTCATTATCAAACCTGGTTGTATTGAGTACTATTGATCTGTGCAGAATTAAAACATTTAATTATTGAAATTGTGTGGTAGAATTCTTTTAAAAATAGTCTAATTTCAACTGTGCCTGTTAATAGTAAATGAACGTTATATATATGACCTCAAAATTCATGGAGATGGCCATAGCTCTGGCACAGTGACAGATTTTAAATCCCCATGTTAAATGAAATATATTTGTTTTTGGTTCTGTGTTGAAATTGATCTCATCTACTGCTGACTTTTTTCAGTCTCAAAAGAAACAAATTTAAAAGTGTAAGAAAGGAGAAAACAAAATCACGTCAGAGACTGAAAAAAGAGCCTTAAGTCGAGACTGTGACAGAAAGTAATAGAATAGGGAGCGAGGACTTCACAGAAGCACTGTGCATTATTAGGTTTTTCTTTATTAAAGGAATGCTTTTAAAATTAAAGTACCCTGGTGTAACATACATAGTAGCATTGATTTTATGTCATTATTGTAACAAGCTTCCTGAAACCCACTGTTCTTAGTGTGTTGGTTTGCAAAGCAGTGTGGGTAGTGAGGTATACAGACATAGATGTAAGATCAAAGTGTATTTTTTTTCTTTATCAACAAGAATAAGTCTTTATCTCGGTTTTAATATTATTTAATTATATATAGTGCCCTTGTTATTTAGGCGCAATTGGCGGATGGCAGAATAAGTAGAGTGAGATTCCTCATCAGTGGTTTTATGAATGAAATCTTAAAACAATATATATTTTTTTTCTTCTAGCATCTAATTTACATTCACCCATCCCTCAACTCTGGGTAATGGTGTTTTTATAAATCACATCTAGCCAGGGAGAATAAAGGTATGAATTACTCATTAATTACTGACTTGTTAATTCTTACATGGAGACGGTGCAAAATGACAGTGCCTTTCCTTTTTTTAGAAAGCCAAAGAATATCAGGTCTAAAGAGACTGCATGTGCATTATTATGGTGGTATTTCGGAAACAATGTGGCATTGCTGGTTCCCCTTTGTTTGTGGTGCCTTATCCTGATATTCCTCCCACATGAGGCACATAGCATAAGGGGGTACCTCAATCCTATCAAAGGAGTAATTCAGTTCCGACAGGACAATGCCATTAATTCCCCCAAAACCTCAACAGTCGTTTGTGATTCAGCCCATTTTGTTCCCCCCTCCCCCAGCGACTCTCTCCTGGGGGTTGCAGAAACGCACTGAAATTTCAGTGAATGAAAAAGACTCTGCCCTAGGACCTATTTGACAAATGAGAAGTCGTGCAGCATCAGCAGCTGCAGCGTGAAGCCCCCGCCAAGAGGTTGCCCCTCCGCTAGTCAGCAGCTAAAGTGTCGGCTGAGCCGCCAGAGCCTTGAACTGTCAGGCGAGTTGCATCCATCCAGCGGATATCTGGCAGCACCCTCTCCACTCCGTTTTCCTCAGCCCTGCAGGAGGAGGGGGGGATCTTGGTTAAACCGGCAAATTGAGCTTCTGTGGCACTCTCACTGACGCGCACACACGCGCGCACGCATACTGCCCTCCGACAGAAACACCCACAGGGAGAAAAAAAGGCTCCACACCAGACAGGCGCGCACACGCACGTGCAAAGCCCTCTGTCCTCCGAAGTGTGACGGCTGCCAGCCCGACAGGCAACTTGAACCAGTGGTGAAATTCAGCTGAGGAGACTGCGCTAGCGGTGCGTACATGCAAGCCCCTACAGCAGCACCGGAGAGAGTTTACAGAAACACGATGCAGCGTCCCCTAATGGGGACAACGTGTGTCGCTTTGCCAAATGCAGCCATGTGTCCTCAGCTCTCCTGTACCTTGACTTTCATGTACTTACAGCAGGTAGGTGCACCAGTCTTTTCTTTATATATATATATATATATATATATATACTTATTTTATATGGGTCTGTAATTAGATTTACCACTGTTTGCCACGTACTGTAAGGGTAGCTTTATACTATATTACAGTTCGGTTTATTTCGTTGGTTTATTTTGCAGTTGTGTATTGTTTATACGTCCCAGGATGATGACAGTCTTTTTTTGCTTCCTCTTATGTATTTCATGCTCAAGTTTGTCTTGTATAGAACATTTAAAACGGTACAGTGGAGCCTTCTGTTCACAGTACTTTTTCAGTACATGGAAGTCTGCTTGCTGTCAAACGGTTTCAGTAGACTGTGTTTGCGTACCTGATGATACGGATTGCAGGCTCATTTGACATTTGTTCATATGGGAATTCAATAAAATTAAATCCGATGTTTAATATGCATGCGGCACTCCTGTTTTACATTGTTTTATGATTTTAGTCATAGCTGAATATTTTTTTCAAAGTATGTTCCCATTAAATTTGCTAACATAAAACATGCTGAACTGACAAAAAAAGCATCAGTGATACGCGATATTCTTAAATGTGTTCTGCTGTAGTTAATTGTGTGCTGTCTGTGTGTGTGCATGGCATGTGTGTTAAATTGAAGTTATGAACTTAATGTTTAACAACAAAAAAGATACATTTGGTTTCTTCATATGAACTGGAAAATATCCAGCATACTGACTTTTTGGCGTTTCTATATTGAACAATAGATATTAACAGATCATGTACGAAGATACTTTTATTTACTTACTCATGTATACAGCTTGATATATTACTGAAGAAATTTTGTGTAATCCTACATATATCTGTTTATAGTTATACATTTTATATATATAGGAATCCACCCGTGACTATATCTAGAAACATCCCAATCTAATTTAAAAGGCTATGCCTTAGTATGTTTATATTATTCAGGCATTAAAGCTGCATTACCAGATACTTCATCTCAAGATGTTTAGTATACAAAGTAGAGCCTTGAGACAGGGGTGTGTTTTAGTTACATGTGATTAAGAATTCATTTTAAAATAAATACTTTTTTTTATTTTTTTTTGTTCTTAGCAAATCTGCGTTAGAATCTAGCTGTATCTGATAAGTTATTCAGGTCATTTAATTAATTTTGATTATTTGCAGTCCTGAGTATATGGCATATATCTTTATTTATTTATTGTTACTGCTGCTATATTCTAGTAGCGTTGGTGTGCTTGTGTTGTATCAATCATAAATGAGTGAAGGAATCATGAAGGAATACTGTTCTTTGAAGTGTACATCTTGTGTATGGCTTGTTGTATTATGTACTTTGTTTGGCACTGGACCACAAACAATTCTGGTATGTTTGTATATTCTGGCAATGAAATGAGTTAAGATTCTGAATTTTAGCATATTGAAAGTTCATTTTTAGTTATAATACCAATTTTAGATTTGCTTTGTTTCTATGTATGTATGTAATGTAAGGAGTAATTGTGCACAACATTTTAAGTACTATAGATTGATGGCACGACTTTCATGAACACACATACGTTTGAAACATTGCAGGCAATTGTCAGATAAATCCGCTTGTGCATGAAAATTTATTTAGGACAGTTGTGCATGCAAAATGCACTCAATTAGTCAAACTAGAGGCAACGCTCATACTTGTTAATTAAAATATAAAACCCATGCATTGCTTCATATGGTTTTACTGTCATTAGATGAGTCATCAATAAAACCATGAGAAATTTTACATTCTCTCTCCAGTGTCAAAAAATCAAATTCACACTCCCGCAGTAAAAAAAAACAGGCAAAAATGTATAAACTTTAACTTCCCTATTTGTTATATTTGTTTTATTTATCTTTTGCTAAGCTTTTTAATATAATGTATATTTTATGTTTGTGTCTTTTTTACCCTGCTATTTTGGTCAGACTAAACAATTTAGAAGATTAAATTAGCTAATGTAGTTAAACATATATTGATTACATTATTCATTCTTCGAGATGCAGTTTGTTACATTAATTGATTGAAAACCAGACTTGCCAAATAACAGTGAAACCTTTAGTGTCTGCAGAAGAAATGCAATACTTAATAAGAAAAAATATATATATATTTTTTTCTAAATAAATGGCATTAATGGTTATCGGCAAGTGCGACCATTTGGGATGTTATAAAGTACATATTCTTTAAATTAATTAATTTTATTTGCGGTCTTTCTGAAAACTTCATAATCATAATTGCAGGATTCGTCTGGGTAAAACTGAAGCAACTGAATTCATGATTGAAATATGAGGACTTGCATTCACACCCCAACATTAAAAATAACATTCTAGCAGCACAAACCTGTAGTTCTATACTAGAATCTATCTATATATACATGTATACATATATATATATATAGTGCTTAACTGATCCCACTGGAGTAATTAGTTGCGGTCAGAATGCAGGGTCAACCAGAACTTAGTATCCCTGAGGCAGGGCCTTACTCAAAGTCCTAGCAGTCATATGGTGACTCTGCCTGCCAAGTAAGGCTAGGCGATATCATATTGATTTTATATCGCGCATGTGCAGTAATCACCAGAGATTCATATGATGGACAAAAAATTTGGCAGGACACCAGCTTTTTGGTATTATACGGACATTTATTTATGCCCACAATTCGTTAAACATATTAGTAGTATGGCTAAAATATTAATGAGGCATTTTATGACGCCCAAAGTTAGTAATCAGTACAAATTCGGCATATCCTTACGTTTAGTAAACGTGTCAAGACTTTAAGCTGCAAAAAGTATTGCCACAACTCCGGTATCTTTTTACCTTGTTTATCCAGATCTCCTCTTTTAAAAGATGTCATGGTTGCTGAGCTGTGCCTTTCTTTACGGGCACAGTGTACCAAAACAGTATTATGTCTCGTGCTCCATTATCCGAATTTAATAAACATAATGATACGCCTCATTTATACAGATTACTTACTTTTTTTGTCTCACAAAATGCACTTCATTAATATTTTAGCCATACTACTAATCTGCTTAAGAAATTGTGGGCGTAAATAAACACCCGTATAGTGCGGAAAAGCTGGCATCCGGCCAAATGCTTCGCACGTCATCTGAAGCCCTGGTGAATATTGCGCATGTGCGATATAAAATCGATATATCACCCAGTCCTACTGCCAAGGGATTTGAACTACACTTCCAGGACACAGATCCCTAATCTATGAAGTCACGCATTGCAGATATGTATGTGTGCGCACACATTTACAAGTTTGGCAGATTAAATTGTATGCATAACAAACAACAGCAACAGTTCAGGTTATCATGTTGGTCTTAAAACCATCTCTGCATAGCTTGTCTGCACATTTGATCTTCTTTATTGATAAAGTATGATGTACCGTACTAACCAAAACTCCATTTCTAGTAACAGTTTAAAATATTTATCGAAGTACTAAGATTTCACTGTATGTTGATAGGCGATAATAGATTATTCTGTGTCCCGTGGCTAGGCAGTCCGTGGATCAGAGCTGAGTCAGAATCTGAGTATCTGTGTGTGTGTGTGTGTGTGTCTGTCTGTCTATCTGTCTATCTAGCTAACTATCTATCTGTCTATCTATCCATTGTCTTCCTTGCCAGTCCTTTCCCAGTCTATCCTGGACAATACTTGTGTGTGTGCCAGCAAACCTGCTTTCTCTTCACTCGACATTATTGAACTGAAATGGATAGTATTTATATTGTTTAGGGTGAATTAATAACCACAGCCGTCTCCCAGGTGAGCAGTTACAGTATGTCCCTGTAGTAGACGCTCTCACCTTCAATCATATAACTGCTCAAAATGAAATTAAGCTGTATATCACTATGATTTTTTTCCTGGCATTTATTTCTGTGAGCTTTAGACACAAATTCTCTTTCATATGAAGAGAGATTGGGGTCTGCATAATTATGCTTCTCAGGAAACCTGAATATTTTTTTGGGCTTAATTATGTAAGATCATTTATTGTTGCCTGAACAGTCATTTAAACATGTTGTTGCTGGTTTCATGCCAGTGGTGGACCAGATTAATAAGATTAGCTACATAATACCTGTTGACATGGTTAGTTGTGCTTTGGAAAGATTTAATCCTAATGTAACCAAAGAACCTTTTGCATAACCTTTAATATTTAAATGCTTTGAAAACCTTAACTACCATATATTGCTATAAGTCTTGTCCCTATAGTATCCGGGATAGACTTGGGACCCATGCATCCCCACACAGGACAAGCGGGTATGGGGGTGGATGGATGGATGGATGCATATATTACTATATGTCATGTCCCTATAGCATCCGGGATAGACTTGGGACCCATGCATCCCCACACAGGACAAGCGGGTATGGGGGTGGATGGATGGATGCATATATTACTATATGTCATGTCCCTATAGCATCCGGGATAGACTTGGGACCCATGCATCCCCACACAGGACAAGCGGGTATGGGGATGGATGGATGGATGCATATATTACTATATGTCATGTCCCTATAGTATCCGGGATAGACTTGGGACCCATGCATCCCCACACAGGACAAGTGGGTATGGGGATGGATGGATGGATG
>JAODKN010000093.1:24363501-24373941 GCA_026774425.1 Petrocephalus zakoni | reverse complement strand
ATTTTTTCCCCTGAATATCTCATGAATTCCATATTATATTTCATGTTAAATAACAATTCATCACTCAAGTCTATATCTGAGAGGCCATACTTCCTAATCACTTTCCTCAATTTATCTCCATCGTTCTCCACACTGAAATCTCCCAGTAGGACTACAGAGTTGTAGGCCTTACCTTTTCAAGCATCTGGTGTTCTGCTGATAACTGCTATTCAGGGTATAAGTCAGAGAGTTTTCCTCACTGCAGCTTGTATTCATGTAGTTGTGGCTCTCTTGTCCGCCGGGAATAACTCCAACTTGGCATTCCTCAGGCTGGGAGTAGTATCACCTAACCCCTGTGGTGTTTCACCATGGGGAGCTCCAAAGTAGGATAGACTACATCCGCATTCACTTGGTCTGTTTCCAGAAGCCACATTATCTATGGAGGTAAGGGTGACTGTACCTAGCTTTTCATCATCAGCACTAGCAAATTCCAAATTCCTGAAGTCAGTGTCCCTTACGAATGTCTAAACCAGGGGTGGCCAATCTTATCCGCAAAGGACCAGTGTATATGTGGGTTTTTGCTGCAGCTCCCTAATTAGGTTGCTAATTAGAGGACTGATTCACCGAAGAGTCCTCACACCTGGGTTTGAACAGCTGATCTAAAGGTTATCCCAAAAACCTGCATGCACACTGGCCCTTTGTGGGTAAGATTGGGCACCCCTGGTCTAAACCATTTGGATCCTTCCAGTTAATGCTTGCTGCCAAAATGGCAATCTAATCCACACCTGTTATCTTGTGGGTGGTGTGCTTACAAATTAGTTCCATGCAGTCATTTAGCGCTGACCCCAGCCACATTGCATGGGTGGTCCAGCCATCACCCCCAGGCCTGGCTCCAAGGGTATATCCCAGTAACCCTATTTCAGGCAGGGGACAGGTGGACAGGTGATGGGGTATTGTAGTAGACAGATTGATATAATTAAAATATTCAAACAAATATCAGTAAACCTTATTTCTAGTTTGTAAGACATGTTTTCAAATACATGCAAATAAATAAATAAAAGTGTTTGCAGTGATATCTGTTTTCTGAGTTTAATGATAAAAAAAATGTACTTTCAGCAACTAAGTAATCTTAATTATTCCCAATTAATCTATGTAATAGCAAATAAATGTTTGATGTTATATATAATATATAATTACTGTAAATTACTAGTAACAATATGCAGAGATTTTACATTTTAGTCATTTGATATTTTACATGGTTGGGCAAATAATGTAAGAACAGTTTCTGTTGTGGAATAGAGCTATATACAGTATAAAATAGATTCAGAAAAATGTATTCATGTACTATTATGTACTAAATATCATATTGAAAATTGTTCTTATTCATAATCATGATTTTTAGGAAATGGTGTATTAAATATAGCAATAGTGTAGCGTTTATGTTTTATATCTGTTTAGTGTTGAGGTAAACTCATACAATTAAAAAAAAAAAAAAAAGCTAAAAAGGGAACATTTTGAAAACCCAGGAAAAATAGCCTACCCCCAAAGAGAAAACAAATGACACACTAAACCGAAGAAGAAGAATGGCTTTAGTAATGATTGATTACTACCTAGGCATCCAGGATGTGAAATAGTCTGACCTTGCATAATACATTCTTGCTGATTTCAGCACTTTACTGCAGACCACAAGTGAGATCTCTGTATATTATATATAGGTCTCATGTTTATATATACATATTCACATAACCACATATATAAACTGAATTTCTACACCAGTGGTGTGCTTGTCTATGAATTGTTTAGTGTAAGGCTTGCATTGTTTGAATGGACGTAAAGTCAACAGACGAAAATTTTACCATATCGGTTTCACTGATTAAATTAATATCAAGAAAATGCCAGGTATTCCAAAAGCATCAATAAAGCTGTCAGATCTTGGACTGGCACTGGTGTGTTCTGACTGACCACCCTCAACAGGCCTCTTAAATGAAAGTTATATGTGAGTGCTGACTTATTAAGGGACATTGTTATACCTAGATGTGCAAAATATATCTGATAATAATATGCAAGCAATTATATTCCTGAATTTCCTAAGAATGTTCATAAATTGTCACTGAAAATCCTTTGATCTTAACTATCTTGCTCCTGATTTTGTGCTCTGCAATTGTTGTGTGTTGTGTATCTTAATAGTTAATAAGTCATGAGTCCTGAACTAACACATTGTTCATCAATAAACAAATAGTTTAATCTCTAGAATTTATATGTCTTACATCTACAGTGAGAATTATCATTTTGAATTCTTACGAATGTACGAATAATCTCCAAACTGAAGTTATATGTTTATCTGTTTATTGTTAAGCTCATAAGTCAAAAAGTGGCACGGTTAATTACAAGTTGCGGTTACTATTCTGAGGAAATGAAAGTTGTGAGATAAACATTTAAAATAGATTGTATCTGACTCATTATAACTTTTCATGCTCCTAAAAATAGTGTCAGATTTTGACTAATGTTTCACTCTGCATCTGCATAATTCATAAAATAATAAGGCAGTCTCCTAGTAGGCAAAAACTAGTCCCAATGCGTATAACTAAGCAGAGTCTTATTATATTCATGGGTAACAGACCTAAATATAAATGTGAGTATTCATTATAGACCCACTATTGCAGATATTTCACTTATTTCAGCCTGTATCTCTGGAACCACTTGAACTATACTGTTGACATTTTGCATGTATAGTCTGTGTCTGCCAATAGGCAATGCATCCATTCTGTGGTGATATTTGACCTCCATCAGCCAATAAAGTTTCAGCAGTGATTTAATAAGACATATGATGGCCAGTCAGAAGGAGATTTGAGCAATCTTTTAGGCCCATGGGCCTAAGATTGTCCACCTTGTTTGGACCGCCCCAATAATTTCTTGCGGCTAAATTTATTCTTGTTGTTGTTTGTACTGCTGTTGTGTGTGTGTTTTTTTTTCTTCATGATGGCAGTAATAAAACTGTTTTAGTTTTTTTCAGCCTTAAGATGGTAATGAGCTCACATTATGTGGATGGGAGCACATCACTTTTTATGCAACCAAGAATCTACATTCCTGAAATTATATAGCCAATTAAAAATTGATTTTTGTGCAGTAGTAATGCAGTGGGGAGACATTGTCTGCATTACTAAGTGAGCTCAGATCAGTTAAGTGATATTTAGGTGATTCTCCATCATGGCAAGAAACCAGTGCATTTGATGATCATTGCTGCTGAAGAAGCTAAATTGAAGTGTCAGATCGCAGAATTGCATTTGATATCTAATATGCTGGGCGGTTGGCCTGTGGAAATGTGGTTGATGTGAGTAGATACAAAAGGAATAGAGAGACTCATCCTTAACTTCTAGCAATCAAATATAATAATTAAACAATTCATGGGAGTATTGGCAGAAGTTTAAATGTAATCAAGGGGAAGGTATTGATATAGGAATCTGTTTATCAATTCCCCATGAGTTAACATTGGAATCATTGTATGAAGAATGTGTATATGTAATGGCAATGTTATTTCATTTTAATCTTATGTTGAGCTGGAGGTTATTATATGAACGATGGTAATAATAATAATAAATAATAAATCTAATAAAAACAGACTAATCAGAATTTATATCCATTTTATTTGTTTTTTTTTCCATTGTAACCAGGAAAGTTTAGCTAAAGAACTTCTTTTGTCTATAGCAGCTGTATAGATTGCTTTTCCAAAAGATGGTCAAAGAATCAGTGGGAAGCCAGCTAATAACTTCTGTATTTGAGTACATTTTTGAATGTTATAAATTGCTGTTCGGTAACATCAATCTGTCTGATTTGTATTTAGGTCACAAAAAGCCCCTTTCACACATGCTCAGCATGTTGCAACTGCAAGTTCTTAGAGCATCAGAAATGAGAGTCTATGAGTTGCTTTGTTTGAACATCCAAAGCTGTACAGAAGTGAACTATGTTGACCTAAATCATTTTCAGCATTTTGTCTGTGTGGTCTCTGGAAAGACATTGCCATTAAACATTTCTGAAATGTGAGTATGTGTTTTATGATGTACTTTGAAAATTTACAACAGTATTTCAAGGCATACTTTTAATTTTAATGTCACCTTTGCTTGAAAAAAATGTTTTGCATTATTTTGTTTGCACTTTTGTTGAATGAATAATTTTTATTTTTCAGTGTCAGTGACAACACTTTCAGTCACACATTATTGATGACAATTGTTGACAGTTGTAGCTGTTTATATGTATGGCTCCATAATTATTTAATACAATACTAAGTTTCTGCCAGTTTTCTACCAGAGAAATGCCACATGTATAAGATGTTTTCAGGAGTGAATAATAGAATTAAGCCATTCAGTTAGGTCTTTTATGCTCAACAGTTGCTGATTTATGAATATGAATATTATGTTTACAGTTACAATAAACAAGCCACATTCATGACGATGTACAGATACCTTGTTTAAAACCTTCCCCCGCCTAATATGGTAAGGACCTGAACTGCTTTTTGTGAGCTACTCAAAAAAGCCAACATGCACATTTGGTTGCACATTGGCAATGGCTGATAGGACTTCTGAGAGTCCTAAATGAGGGGAGCAGCTGTTGGTCTGAAAAGGGATTCCACCCTGGATGAAAGAACAGCAGAGGAACGCTACTCAGATTGTTGGGCGCTAAAAATCCTTTACAGTAGCGGAGCACTCATCAAAGACATTTCCTTTGTAGAGTGGAAAGAAAAAACTATTTAACATTGCAAGAGAACACAAGGAGTACCAGTGTTCCAAGTCACTAAAGTCCCTTGGAGGGGTGAATTTATGGCTAGCGTAGTATAAACTTTTCTTTCTTATGGGAAGTCCCTTATGGCTAATCGGAGATCCTCTAGTCCCCCTCTCATTTCAAAGTAAGATGCTGGTTATAATAAACGGAAATGCAGGAAAGGATGTTACGTTATGTGGTTTTGTGGAAATTACGGAAATTAGAGGTTGATCTCTAAACGTGTTGCATTTTCCTGGAAAAGGAAAAATTAAAAAATTTAAATGTAAAAATTAAACAGAACCAAAAGAACAACTGTTTATCCTATCCATTCAACCATCCATCCATTTTACTAACCTGCTTGTCTTGTGCAGGGGTCTGGAGCCTATCCCAGAAGCTACGAGTCCAAGGCAGGGAATAACCTGAGACAGGGCGCAAACTCATCGCAGTTATGAACCATTAGTTTTATTAGTATTAGTATTTATGAATAATTTATTAATTTTATTTTACTGTATCATAGTGAAGCCAATTAAATTGATTCATTATCCATGAAGCCTAATAACTGTTGTTATAGTTCATTTTAACACATTCATAAAGTATTATAAACTAATACTATTTATAAAAAGTCACATTGCAGTCACATTGCAGTCATGTGTATTATCCATTATGAATGCTCCACAAAGCTCTCATCTATAATGCACTATGGATACCTTTATAATCCAGTACAAAACATCCTTAATGCTTATATGGGCCATTATAATGCATTATGAAAGTATGTATAGTGCATTACATAGGAGACCTTCATAATGCATTCATAATGCATGAGAAACATGGCTACAATGTGTTTTGCTTTTTGAGAAATATTTATAGCCATGTTTATAATGCTTTATGAATGCATTATTTGTTATGAATGTGTTTATAAATTAATAAAAACATGGCCTTAAGTGTTACCAATTAACATATTGTTTACTAATTAACATAAGGTTGTTTAGCATATTCCGAATTTTATTGTGTAGTAATAAATTCATTATCTCACAAGAAATCTTGTTTCACCCACGAGCATGCATAAAGCATGCCACATATAAAAATCTTACTATTGAATAGTTTTCATGGGCACACATTTCTCTTACACCAATACCACATACAGTATGTATGCATGTGTATATACATGTGTGTATGTATGCACTTTAAATCAGTTTTTCTGGCAGAACCCATATACCTTCAGCTGCAAAGCCATGAGTGGGACGTTATCGCTGTAATGGGAATATACCATACTTCAAGCTTAGTAAGGCTTTGAAGGATAAAGACTGGACCCTAGTTCTGTAGAAATAAAGGCACCAAAGGCCTTATTTGAATACAAGTGGCTTGCTCTGATAAGTAGGTTGGAATTCTGTCAGTTAATTATGGTATTTCAAATGTGACTAATTTGTCAGCCATGGGCACTGAATATGCTAAATGCTGGTGACATTAAAGAACGTTATATTTCCCCGTGTGTATTTATCCTGATAGGACTAGACAATTTCAAAGCTCAGCACTAACACCAGATAGTATTTTAATTATCATTTGCCCTATTTATTATGAAACACTAGTCCTTGCAAGTAATTAAAACTTGAAATGAAAATTAGCTATTTATTTGTTTGTTTTTTTAATTTGAATTATTTGAAAATTCTGATCAAATTGCAGATATTTAAAGCCTAGACCTTCTGCAGTTTTCATTAAAGCCAGGATCATGTGTCACATTGTTTCTGCAGAGTATGGTTTTCTGAACAGCTGGGTATTTTTATGTGTACATTAGCAAAATACAGTTAAAACACTGTCTAGCTCACATTGTGTGTTTTACAATAAATGAAGAAACCATTGTCTGCATGGCTACTTTGAGGGTTATATTATCCATTGAAATCTTCATAGTTGCAGGGCTATACAAAATAATGGAAAGACCATGTGAAAAAGGACTTCACCATTAAGTAACTCAATCACAAGTATAGTATAATGTGTGTGTGTGTGTGTGTGTGTGTGTATATATAATGTAATTACAAAGGTGAGTCATGTCAGGTGTAATTCTAGTTAGTCGTATGTTTTAACTATAAAATAGGTCTGCCAATCATCACTTTATCTGAGTTTTCTGAGTAATATGAGGCTATCAACACGGTTCAAAAAAGATCAAACTGTTTATGCCTGAATTATAGGTGCGTTTGTCACAAAAACTACTACGTTATTTCCTGTTCAAAGGGAAACATTCTTAATCATGACATCATATAACAAACACAGTGGAATGGCATCAATAAAAGGAAACTGGAATGTTAAGACAAAGCTCACTGACAGTGATACAGATGGATGTCTGTTTGTGGCCTCAGAAATGGCCATAGACTCTGTGACTCAGCCTCAACAAAAGCTATATGCTGTGAACTTTGCAAAGCTGGAATTTGTGGTAGGGCTGCTGTGTGGATTCTCCTTTTATCCAAGGCCAGTTCACAAAGATGCATACCCTGGTATAAGGACATAAAATATAAACCCTTGAGCAATGGAAAAGAAAGTAATTTGGTCTATTGAATTATATTTTTTTACCCCTTTTCCTACATGACGGCATGTTTACATTTGTGGGAAGCCATAGGATGCCATCCACCCGGCGTTTCTTGGTATGGGCAACCGTGGGGGTCATTGGTGCCAATGTTTGCTGTGCAGGCCGTTTAAAACGGGCAGGGAATATGCGAACATATTACAGGAGCATGCACACCCCCATACGCCCCCATACACAAAAAATACAAAAAATCAAGGGTGCTTTTTTAACCACTGAGATGAAGTCAGATGCATCTGGTGGCCTCCCCAATCATTGGCTCTAAGCATTCATCATTTATATGAAGTGCAAAATATATTTCCGCAGTCTTCGTCTCCCAGTGAGCGATGACTAAATATTGCCTGAGAAGTACAGAAATAATGTTGTTATACTGTATCTTGGGATGAACTGGGGGTCTGTCCAGGGTATCCCCTGCCTTGTATCCTATGCTTCCTGGGGTAAATTTTAGGGTCATCCAACCTTGTACTGTATATATGTTATGGGTGTTGGATGGGTGGACAGGTAACATATTCATTTTAGTCTTATATTTAGTGTGTATTTAAGCTACACAGTTACTTGGACCTGGTGTTCATTCGGATCAGGTGTCATTTCACTACATCCTCATAATGGGTTTGAGTGTGTTTTAGTTGTGATATTTTGCCAATTTTACCAATACTGCTGTGATATCCATTAATCAAATTCATCTATTTTAGCGGTCTACTAGGCTGTTCCTGAACACTGGCTAGACACATCTGTTATTAAAGTAGGGACAGCAACACACATAGCTATTGGCCGCTGGACTTTGGCTAAAGTGATTTCTGATACGATGTTAGCAGCTGAATGCAATTTAAATTTTTTTATTTCTTGCCAACATGCTTTTACCAGCTAAGGAACTGGATTGTAAAACTGGTATTACATTATCTTCATTAGTGTTACAGTACTTATGAACAACAAAGAAAAACTCTGCCAATAACAAAACAACAGGCATAGTAGCATTAGAAGTAGTAGTGGTAATAATAATAATAATAGTAGTAGTAGTAGTAGTAGTAGTAGTAGTATATATGTTATATACATACATGTACACACACACGCACACAATTGGCACATCATGATGGAATTTGATTTACTAAACCCCACTTTGCCTTTTAGGTGAGTGGCAGTTGATACTGCAGGCAGGACTAAAACTATAGGCAGGACCTTTCTAAGGTTCCTAACTAGCAGTTGTAGCCTGGTTTTGATAGTAAAAAAATATCTATTTTTTTGTCATCATTTCCTGTGCTTTTATTGAATGGTAACTAAGCGAAAAGACCCGGTCAGGGTGCATAGCTACTTATGATTCATTATATCTTATGCAGGGTTGCAGCATTACATAGACTGTTAGCCTCTGGCGATACTGTCCTCAGGCAATACTCTTCTGCAACTGAGAATGAAATGGAGGGCAGAGTAATATCACAGCTTTTACAGATATTACTATAATGTTATCACTAAAAGAAGTGTTTTGTCAAAGTGCGAAAGTCCTATATTGGCTGCCGGTTAAATATCTTTCCATTACGGCTGGAATATTTGACGTGTTTCTCTTACATCCACAGGCAGAATGTAAAATGTTACCCTCTGGCAAAATCCTACACTTCAAGACCAGTAACGTTTAATTTCAATGTTTGCACTCAGTTTAAGAACATATTACTGATGTATATTTTGTTTGACTCTTTGGTTGGTACACTATACTGTTTTACCATGAAGTGGGGAAGTAATCAAAGCATGGTTTTAGGTTTTGTAAGCACTTATACAAAACATTTTACTTTATTTAAAATAATGGATATACCACTAAAATACGACTGTTATATTTGGCTATCAGAAATATTTGTGATTTCTATAGACAGTGCATGTTGTGTCCTGGTTCCTCCTGCTGTCCAAAAACATGTGGTTTGCCAAACTGTCCAAAGAGTGTTCCTGCGATTGTGATCCTGTCCCAGAGTCCCCCTGGTTTGTGGTATAAGCTACATTGGATTAAGAATGTGGGCGAATTTGCAATCAAGAAACCAATGCAATTATAAGCTCCACCAGCAGGTGTTGCTGGAAAAATAAATCTTTATATGTTATATGTTTATTCCTCATTTTTAAAGAAGAAGCAAAAATATGAGGAGCTGAGGAATTCAGAAGATTATGTGGGCTGAGTTTTTTGCCAGTGGGCATGTCTTAGTGGAATTGAAAAGCGTGAAATTTCTCTTTCGTCCCAGCTCTTTGATATGGCACTTGCCCGGCAATCAGGAAAATTAAAAGTATGAAAAAGATTGATAAAATCAAATGTTTTAAAATTAAGGGGTAAAGAAATGTGTGATAATAAAGAATTTAAATGTAAAGCAGGGGTCTGTGTTGCAGCTTTCAGATGTTCCCTTGCTTTGCTTCAGGAATTATTTTAATATGTTTTATATCTATAAAGGCTTCCTTTCAAGCTTTTCTGAGGCTGACCTGTTTCTGCTGTTGTCATTAGAACAGACCCAAATACCAATGTGGATGTCAAAGAGAGAAGGGTGGCCTTATTTTGCCTATTTATCAATTATGTTTTTTTGTAGTTGCATTTCTAAATTTCAGCAAAATACATTGAAACACAAAAAGGATTGAATAATTTTAATCCCAAAACTACTCATTAAATTGAATAAAATTGATTATAAAAATTAATTTAATCGTCATAAACCTTTAAATTAACCAACTATACCTATAATTACAAAAAAAATCTGTACATCTGTTATTTTTTAAAGAAAATTACCATGTTTATTTTGCAAATGTTTTTAATGCCATCATGCACTTAGAAACAAAAAGATTTTTATGGTAATTGGATGGATTTTGCATTCCCGAATGTAAGATGTACGTGCAGTTTACAGCTTTAATGGTATGTTCACGTTTCATTGTCATACGGCCAATGAGGGGAGTGAGCGGAGACTTTGAAATGCGAGCAGCCGTCTCTTCAGTCATGTTGAAAGGAGTTTTGTTCTGTTTGAGGAAACCCAAGGGGCTCAGCTTTGCATGCAAGTAAAGTCAGGCACAGATCACAGAAGGCAGTACAGTTCTAATTAAAAGCCTTTTTTAAACTCTCACAACATTCCTAACCAGAGACACAAATAGAACAGAAATAATAGCTCAGTGTGAGTTCTCCA